>CP137680.1:20155341-20249132 GCA_037976565.1 Mesocentrotus franciscanus | reverse complement strand
TTTGTGCCTCCAGCTTGAAGGTGTTAGCAGAGAGTACAATTGACGGTGTTCTGAGGAGGCAGTTCCATAGTCTTATAGCATCCGGAAAGAAGCTCCTCTGGTAGACCAGCGTTCGGGCAAAATGAACTACTATCTTCTTGGAATGCCCTCTGAGCAGGGATGTAGATGGTGAGGAAGTGTGTAGGATGTCTATCAGCGAGTTGGTGATGCGATAGACCATCACCACCTTGGCCTGCGCCCTGCGTTCTTGTAATGATGGCCACTTGAGCTGGTTCAGCATGGCTGCTACGCTGCTTGTCCTGCGGTGGTCATTGAAGATGAAGCGGACATATCGTCGTTGAACCATTTCAAGCTTCTTGATGTTTGCTTGCGTGTGAGGGTCCCATATGATGCTGGCATACTCCATGATTGGTTGAAGGAGAGTGTTGTAGCACAGCACTTTTACCTTTCTGGGGCATTGTCGGATATTCCTTTGAAGAATGGCACGGGTGGAGTTGGCCTTTTTGGTGACAGTGTTGATGTGTTGGTTCCAGCTGAGGTTCTTCTGCAACTCGACACCTAGATACTTCGCTGTATTTTTTGTCATCTAGGGTCTGTCCGTGGATGGAGTAGGTTTGATGATGGGTTTGCGTTTATTGGTGACATGGAGAACCTGACATTTCTGTGGGTCGAATTCCATCAGCCAATCACGCTCCCATCGTTGGAGCGAGTCGAGATCCTCTTGGAAAAGAAGGGCATCTTCCTCTGTCTTGATGTTGCTGTATAGCATACAATCATCAGCGAAGAGTCTGGCTGTAGAGTTTGGGAAGAGGTACTCTGGCAGATCGTTGATGAAGAGGAGAAACAGCACTGGGCCGATAACACTGCCTTGCGGGACACCAGATGTTACTTGGCTGGTGTTGGAGATGGATCCTTCCAGTACAACCTTTTGGGTCCTGTTACTCAGGAAGTCAGAAATCCATGTGTGTGTGTTCCGGATTCCATAAATTGAAGCTTGTGTAACAGCCTTTCATGGGAACCTTGTCATATGCTTTGGAGAAATCAAGGAGTACGATGTCCAATTGTTCTCTGTCATCGATGGCTTTGGTGAGGTCCTGGACAGCAAGTACAAGCTGGGAGACGCAGGATCGTTTTTGCGGAAGCCATGTTGTGCATCAGACAAGGTGGGTCATGATGCTGCTGAGAACGATGTGCTCCAGTACTTTACAGGTCACTGACGTCAGAGAGATAGGCCTGTAGTTCTCTGGCTTGCTACGGTCACCTTTCTTGAAGATTGGAGCAATATTAGCCGTCTTCCATAGTTCCATTCATTAGGTATGACACCCTGGTTAAGGGAGGCTTGGAAGAATAAAGTGAACACAGGTGTCAGTTCGGTGACAAGTCCCTTCAGAAGTCTGGCTGGGATTTGGCTAGAACCAGTGGCTTTATGAACATCACGCTCAGACAGGATCTTCAGGACCCCTGGTGAAGAGATAGTAATGTGGTCCATGGTTGGGTATTGGCTCGGTCCTTTGTCTCTCAAACTAGTCATATCTTCAGTGCAGTTGAAGACCGATGTTTTTAGTTTTCATTTCTTGATATTGCTTGTGTTAAATTATAGTAAAGATATCATATTGAGACAACATCAGCAAGGCTTTTGGGTTTAGTTATCAAGATAATTAGTGTGTGATGATAAAGTTTGGGAAATTTTGCAGCATTAATTAGCATTTTCACATATGTGTATTATCATGCATAGCTCCTTGAGTATATTATTGGTGCCAGCTGTCATACAGGTGAGACAGCACACATTTCTATTTGGTGAATTATATGACATGTCATGCCTCATACCCTGTTTACATTTAGTATGTAATGTACAATTTGTATGTACTGACAGTCGAGATGGGGTCATTTAGTACAAGGTATCTCGTACCTAATTCCACATGCCATGGACATGGTTTTGGTTGGTATTTTGCTCATAGTGGATGGGAAGCCTGCTATAATTATATATTATGGTGTATGCCTCGTTGGCGTGTTACTGTTTTTAGTTACGATATTTTAGTGTTCTCAGCTTCGGCAAGTTATTTTTCTTTTTGTCTTTCTGCTCTTTAGGAAGAGTCAAGATTTACATTGTACCTTGTAAGAGTGACTTAGTTTACATTTTCCGGCAATTTTAAATGTTTCATGTTTATTTTGAGTGTTATATTAATAGCATAGTATTGTAAGCTTTTACCAAGGTGGTCTGCTATGCTGGTGCTGTCTGTAGCGTGTTTGATAATTTTGTATTACGATTAAGTAATGAGTTGTGGGATTGAATACAGGAAGTCCTGTCTCGGGCTCTATTCAATTGTGTTTAAACCTCTTGTCGTGATGCCCGTGGCGTTTATTTGGCATACATGTGATGTATGTGGGAAGGTTATAAGTTTCCTGTTCTGTAGGTCATAGGTATTTGAGCTATCCATTGTATAGGCAGCCTGTGAGTGCAGTACTAATGTGGAAATATTATTGTTCGGTGTTTGGGGAGTTATTTTTTTCTTCTCTGTATATTGGTACGACGGGCAAAATGTTTGCACTCACCTATGGTATTTGGGTAATTAAATATTCCTCCCTTTGCTCTGTGCAATTGCAAGATAACTATTGTTTTGTTGTATGTAGGATACATGTTCTTAATTTGATATGACCCTGGTGGTAGATTTACTTTGATTGTTTCGTAATTTTATTTTGTTTTGTAAATTTTTTGATAAAGTAATCAAGTGCCTATTTTGTTTGGGTAAAAGACAATTACTCTGTATCTCAGTTGGACGTTCTCAGTAATGTTCTGTGTTTGGCAATTTTAATGATTGTTGGTGTTAATTTTGTTAGGTATAGGTATCGGTTCATACAGGTGAATATAGTGGTCATTTAGTGTTGGCTCTATTCAGCAAGTTTATGGTCCATAGCTTTACTCGTTTATAATATTAGAAATATGGTGGTGGCCAAGGCGTTTGGTGTCAATCGATTTTTGGGTGCCTGTTGATATGTCTTGAAATGTAAGGGGAGATCTAATTATATTGCATCTATTATGGGTATTGGATCTATGTTGTATAGACAGCCTATGTTTTGGGTGATGGTTGGATATCTTTATGTTTGGACTTGACAGTTCTTGTTGCAATTCAGTCGCTGTACATGGTGGTATGTAGGGTTCGGATGTACACTCGCCACTTTAATGTTCGGTTTTGTATTGCTCGAAAGTTTATTGCATGAGTCTAATTTATTGCGATTGACAGGTTGAACGTTGACGTGGTTACGCATGGGGCTTCCATTATTTATTTGTTATCATTATTATGTTTGCAACGATTAGGGACTGGTCTTGCAGGTATGTAGGAGCTCTAGATAGTTATTCACAACCATTTAATGACTGTTTTAGGTGTTAATTCTGTCATGTCTTGTGTACATGTATATGCTAGGTTATTTTCATTTTTATAGGCTGTAGATGATTATTGATTTATATTGATCTTTGCACAGTTACGATTTTTATAAAGCCACACTTTCTGTCTCCTATTTCTGCTTAGTGGTTTTCATCTTGGGTCTGATCACCCCGGGGTGGTGCTTCTAGTGCAAAGTAGTTCTAGCTTTGGTTTGATATGGTGTTATAATGTTGTAGGGAGATACATGTTATCCTGGCATTATTATGACTTATCCATTACAAACATTTAATTATTCTCATATTCATTCGCCATGTTAATTTTTGTCAGATGTAATATTCTGTAAGCCTGTGCATTTATCTTTATTTTATGTTCACATATGACGATCCTACATGTTTGTTATAATTCATTTTGTCATACTGCTTTATTGTTTGTTCACTGGTTTTACTTTTTCCACTCGTGGGACCTCGTTTTGGTGGCCCGGGGGAGATGTTACGATTTACAGTTTGTAATAAGAAAATAAAGTGAGCCAGCCACGGACAAGAAGAGAGAGTGCTGTTTTCTATCCGTGGTTTGGCTTAAGATCTATATCTTGAAGTTTCTGAATTGTGCTTGATATAAAATGGACGCCTTGTTTAAATTAGTTATTTTGTGTTAGTCTACTCCTAAGCTATCATTCTGGGATCCCGGTCGATATGTGGAAGTCTAAGATCCTGGGAAAGCTCATGTACAACAGAACAAGCAGTTTTCTTGATGAGTATAATATATTGTGCCAGGTTCAATTCGGGTTTCGTGAACAACATAATACTACACATACGCTTTGACAAAGTTATAAAAGCACTTGACCATATTTCCCACACCATCGGTATATTCCTGGACTTCTCCAAGGCCTTTGACACAGTGGATCACAATATATTTTTACATAAACTAGCTGAATCATTATGGAATCAGAGGAAAGGCCTTGGAGTGGTTCAGGAATTACCTCACTAATAGGAAACAATTTGTAGTTATCGACAACTGTGCATCCATCTTAGGTGACATAACATGCAGTGTACCACAAGGCTCCATACTAGGCCCGCTATTATTCATATTGTATATTAATGTCTTTTATCTTTCATCAGACTATTATCCTTTATACTCTTTGCTGACGATTCAAATTTATTTTACACCAATAAGGATCCACACCAGCTCTCCGAAATTGTTAACACTGAATTAAGAAAAAGTAGCAACTTGAATCTCAGCAAATAAACTTTCACTAAATCTTGATAAAAACCCATTTCATGATATTTAGCAATAGTATTACTACACTTGCACTCACCCAGGTTACTGATACCAAATTTCTTGGTATTATAATTGATGGCCGTCTGACATGGAAATCCCATGTTACTCAATTATGTAAGAAGGTATCACGTAACACCGGTGTCATTAATAAAATTAAACATTTCTTCCCACAGCCAACTCTCCATATATTATACTGTACTCTTGTCCTATCCATTTTGAATTATGAAATACTCGCATGGGGCCAATCTACTAAACAAAACCTCAATAAATGCATACTACAACACAAAAGGCTAATGAGAATCATCTGCAACAAAAGCTTGTATTCTCACACTCTCTTTATAATAATAAGGTCTTAAAACATGATGAATTATATTTGTATAATCTCGGTTGCTTTAATACCATTTGGACAAAAATCAGTTACCAGAAAACTTGTTGCAATTATTTATTTAAAAAAAACAATGAAGTACACAAGTACTCCAATAGATAATCAGATCAGTTACATCTACCACAGACCAGAACCGTCATTGCTCAAAAGACTTGTATATATACCGGACCACAGTTATGGAACTCATTAAATGATAACATTGAATCAGCTCCTACTATTTTATCATTTAAACGTAGACTCAAAAAATTACTTCTAGATAGATACATTTGTTAAAATGACAACATGTATAGGGATAGCAGCTTTTGGAACAATAATACAAAATAAACGATAAACCTTTTAGTAAGTTAAGACCAAAACATTGCAAAAGTAACCATAGTAACCATAGTGTGTAATGTCCCCGTTCTTCATGCTTCATCTTCCACTCTCTCTTTCTTACTCTCTCTCTCTCTCTTCTCTGCTAGAAAGATCATCATTTGTTATTAGTTTCGACATCTGTAAAAATTCTGTGTATACACCAATGTTAAAGACAACCTTTTTTGTAGCGTAGGGGCGGGGCGGTGCGGGTGTAGGATTACCTAAGCATTTATACATATATTTTCTATTTATATTACAGAGCACTTGTAACCTTTTTTTTTTATTCTCAAGGGGTCTATAAAATACAAGCCATGATTTTGTAATAAACTCCTTCACTATGTTTTCACCAATGTGCCAATCTTAAATGACTTATTTGAATAATTGTAATTATTTGTTGTATCTTTTATCTAATATTATGTTATCGAATTTGTATGTATTGCATATTCATTTGATTTTGCTATATTATGTGGAGAAAAAAGAAGAAAAGAAACCTTGAGTATTAGATTATTATAATTTATTATCGTCATGCATGCATCTTAAAGCCCCACTGTACTACTTGTAGCTACTTGCTCCTCTATATAGAAAACAATGCCTAAGCGGTGCCCGTTGGTCCCCATGATCCTCTTTTTCTTATGTTAATTGAGAGCTGAGTTGATGAGATAAATATCAGATAACCACCCGCCAGTGACCACGCTAATCCCTCTAATCCCTCCTGGCCAAACTAGTGCAGAGGGGCTTTAATTAACCGGTAAACAAATCGAATTTGTAAACATATGTTTTACTTTGCGGGAAGGCATGTATGAT
Source organism: Mesocentrotus franciscanus (assembly GCA_037976565.1). Classification (NCBI taxonomy): domain Eukaryota; kingdom Metazoa; phylum Echinodermata; class Echinoidea; order Camarodonta; family Strongylocentrotidae; genus Mesocentrotus; species Mesocentrotus franciscanus. The sequence goes on along the minus strand of CP137680.1, from coordinate 20,242,928 downwards.
TTAGCATTACATAACTTAATTCAGTAAGTATTCAATGTAGAAATCATATAAAATCATATGAAATAACGCTACCATGTATTTATATAAATCTTTGCATTAATACATGTGTTTTATCTATGTAGTTTTGTTTAAGATGTTCATGTAATACCTTTTTAATATTTCCCGGCCAAATTCGCGAGTTTGTCATTAAAATTGATTTGTCTTGCGTTCAAATTCGACGGTTTTAATGCTGTCAGGTATATCTCGGGTTTATATTCCTTTTTCTAGTTTTCAAATCTATGAAATTTTCGTTAGAATCTATGTATATTTCATTCAAATTAATGAACAATGTGCTTCTTTCGATAATTGGTCATTCATTTCGATTACACGCAACACGATTTTCTGACAACGCGACGGTGTACTTTTAGCATTCTAATTCATTTGTAGCATTCAAATTAGCACTTTGTGCACTTAAATTGATGGTCAATATGCATTTCTCTTTTATTACACACTTTTTATAGCTCATTCTTTTTCTTTCAAGATTGTTTTTTCATGTGTATTTCATCATATTTTATTTTCTTACATTTATACACTTATACTTATTAGATTTATCTGATATTCATCAGCATTTAAGTTTGATTGTTTAAAAAATAAATGACTTGCATCTACGGACCTGATGGTCTCAATATGTTTGTAAATTTTCATGTAAGGAAGTTATTTGTCATGTGTTTCATCATAAATTTTCTTTATGTAGGAAGGGTACACTATTGTGACTGGGGTAGGGACTAGAGTCAACAATTTGAGCATGATTCATTATTTAGCCAAGTCTTTAGCCATCGATCTGCTGGCGGGCAAATAAACCACGAAACTCTTTTAGAAAAACAGAGGGTGTGCTGGGTGTAAGAGACGATGTGAATTACTTTGGTAAAATTCCAAGTCTGTAGTAAAAAGAGGCGTTTGAGGGTACCCCCACCTTTCCCGGGTATATGAACATGTCCATGCAGAAATGCCATATCCCTTGATTTCGCCCCTTCTTTACTTAATGTCTGACTACACCTATCTGCATTGTCCTGAAAATGAATAAATGGAATAACAGCTTAGACCCCAATGGCAAATCATGCATGTTAACTGCATTATTTCAAAACTGTAAACGTTTGTTTAAATTCTTCCCCCTTACATTCCTAACTTGAATGGACATATTTCGAATACGAATGACAGGTGTTAATTTGAATGATAAAAATTACGCCTCGACAAGTGACGATTAAATTGAATGCTAGTTAAGCAGTTTCTAAATTAAATGACAGATCTATGAAACCAAAATCCTAAATTAAATACAAAAACGGGAAAATTGAATGATAATTGACATGGCAAAGCCGATCTGCGCTAACTTAAATGCAAAGTAAATGAATTCAAATGACAAACACGTGAATTTGGCCGGGTAATCCTATATTTATTTTAAAGTATATTTCCAATATTTGCATGTTTTTATAATTGTACATCTTTCTCAATTCATCAACTGGCTGCGACGAAAAGATAATAAAACCTTCAATCAAATTCAAACGTGTTGTGTGTGTTTGTGTTTCTTGTCTCTTTCTCGACATATATGTCTTAGATACGTACTTCAGGGGCGGATCCAGGATTTCTTAGTCGGGGAGGATAGTGAGCACTAATTTTTTTTTTTTTGCTCCTGAAAATTTGAAAATCGCGCCGGTCAAAAATTCGCTCAGTAGGGGTAGGAGCACTAATTTTTTTGGTCGGGCACCTGTCCCCTGGATCCGCCAATGTACTTGCATAGGCTTGATGTACCATTTACAGTCAAACCTGCTTTAGTGACCACCTGTATAGAAAGACCACCTGTCTACAAAGACCACATTTTTTTCCCTTGAAAATGGTTTCCCTTTATAGACAGGTTTCACTGTATTATGTATATCCCTTTTTTGTTTCTGTGATTTCTTGTCGATTCATATACAAAGTTATGAGATTTTAAAGGTTTTCACCTGTTTATGATGTGTACAATGACAGTATGATTGTTTATTTCTTTGCTTGATTTCATCCGTGTTCTTTTTTTGTTTAAACATTCTGGAGGGTTTGTTTTAAACCAATGTATGACATTTTTGCATGTTTTATTATTTTTGTTTATAACTGACATGTAATAGGTACAGGTTTGTTTTCTTTCTGATCGTCTTTACATCCTTTATTTCATTCAAATGGGACCTTTGGGAGCACTTAGTATGAAGTGATCATTTACGCAATTTGATGGAAAATGAGCATGGTAGGCCTGTATGTATACTCATAATAGTTGGTCTTGTACGATGCATCTTAAATATAATGAAATTATTTACAACATGCCTACCTTTTCATGAATATGAATGACTGAGGAAATGCCGAGGCCATCGGCTTCTGATTTGGAATGCCCATTTCTGAAATTGTATGCTCCTAGTTTAAATGTAAATGACTCCTTTGAAAAAAAATGTTGCATGGATCATGAAGTCGAACGAGGAATTTTTTTTTCATTAGAAGATCTTTTTTGGCACAAATACCAAATTCGAACAAGAGAAAATTAAATTGAATGACTAGTCGGTAAATCGTATGCTCCCTATTTAAATTTAAATGACTCAATTGAAGATTTTGTTGCATGAATAACGAATTTGAACGAACGAAAATGAAATCGAATTACAATATGCCGAGGCGATCACAACATTAAAGTGAACGAACAAACTGCTAAAATTGAGCGGGAAAACCTACAATCGTAGTGTCCTCAGGAAGAACAGCTTTTATGCTGATGAGACTTCCCTGGGTATTATTATGGTAATGGTAATGATAATAATAATGATAATATTATTATCATAATTATTATTATTGTTATTATTATTATCATCATCATATCATAAATACAACCGTTATTATAAATAAATAAACTTACCCAAATCCCAGTTGCCCTGTATGAAGGCACTCGCGAGTATAAGCGGGATAGCTAATCCAACGTACAAGGAATCCGATATGGCCATGTTACACACGAGAGCGAGGGTGTAGTTGAGACCATTCAGAAAACGATCCTGGATGATGACGAGAACGACAATGATGTTACCAATCAAAGCGAAGAAACTCATGATGGATACGATCACGACCCATGGCAAGGCAATAGCGGTCGTCGTGGAAGTCATTGCCTCGTCGATCACGCTATGTTAGAGATAGAATACGTGAATGTAATTAACTCCACCGCCAGCCTCCGTTACACGTGTCGAACTAAAATAGGTTAATGCATAAACGTGATGAATCCGCAAAGTTTTGAAATTGGAAGACATTAGTACAAGCATACAGAGGCGGCGCTCCGGGGAGGGGCACAAGCCCCCTACTTTTTCAGGTACCCAAAGTTCCCCTTTTTACATAGGACAAGTGCCCCTTTTTTCTTTGTAAGCACTGCCCCTTCCACTTCTAATAAGTGTCCCTTTTCCTTTTGATAAGTGCACCCCCAAATTTTTGCATAAGATCCCCTTCACTTTCTCATAAATGTCCCTTTTCACCTCTGATAAATGCCCCTATTGAAATCTGACAGGTACACGTTCTAATTTGACAAGTGCCCCTTTTCCTTTGTAATAAATGCCCCCTCCCTCAATTTTTAATGGGGTATTGTCCCCCCCGGAAAATTTGAAAAAGTGCAAAAAAAAATGTATAGCAAAATAAGTGTTAATTTTGAGGAGCTTTAATCAAGATGGATTAACAGTCTTCTGGTATCTTGCTGAGATATTCCCTGTGGCTAATAGAATTATTATTACATAGATATTACGTATATAATACGTTATATTACGTATCACGTACGTACTTTTAGAAAGTGTCATTTGTTTTGTCCATCCTTCGTCACAATGCTCACGAAATACATGATTGGGATAAGGTCGCCCATAGCAAAACACCCCTGTATGAGGAAATGTCTTCTTTTTTTAAAAAGTATGACAACACGTGGTGTCGGAAAAATGTTAATACCACATTCAAAAACATAAACAGTTCTATGACTCTATCGTAGCCTAAACTATTTTCAGCATGCCAATCTAATTATTTAGCCTTCATCTCCCCACCCCTCTCTCTACACATTATGATTTAACCCGTTTCATTACTTGATCTATTTCTATATTTCAATAATTCTTTCATGATAGGACACGTCACGTACATTTGAATGCAACTCAAAAAGGACACTCTGTATAAAATCCAAGTTATAAATATTATACAGGAACAGATTGATGTTTGTCAGTTCAATCATATAACTTATCAAAATTAATGAATTGGATGAATGTCAATTTACAGGGCGCGGTTGAACGGTTACATGTCGTTTTTTCCGAAGGTTCGTATTTCCGAAGGTTCATAATTCCGAAGGTCCGTAATTCCGAAGGTTCGTAATTCCGAAGGCTCTTTACTCCGAAGGTCGTAATTCCGAAGGTTCGTATATCCGAAAATGAAATAGGGTTCGTAATTCCGAAAATGAGGCACAGGCGCCATGGGGTGGCACCGGTCTTACTCGGAAAATTAAATGCGAATTTACAAGGCCGCTGGTTAGGTGTGAAAGGGGTCCAATTGTCTTCCCTTCTCTTCCTTTTCCCTTCTTTTCACCTTTTCTCTTTTCTTTCATTTTTTTCTCCATCAAATTGACTTGCCGAGCCCCAGGTGACTCGTCTGTCCATCTTTGTATGGCTCCAAAGCACGACATTAAAGGTTATTTACAGGCATCACAAACTTGGAAATAGGCAGCCCAAAAGTAGAATTGAATGTCATTCCAGGTGCGGTTACTTGTTTCCGACTTGCTTGCAAAAAACCTGAAAAAGGGGACGATCAACCCCATGAATAAAAGGAAAGAGGGGGAGGGGAGACAATAAAAAATATCAAAAAGCAACAAACAAACGAACAAATAAATAAATGAATAAATCAGAAAATAAAACGAAATCGGCGATATGACCTCCACTTATAACCTTATTTAATCAATCATGATACCCCCTCCTCCTCTATAACTTTCACTCTCTATTACCGATTTTAATCTTATCCCCTCTTTCTAATTTTCCTCTCTTCCTTTCCTTTCCCTTTTCACTGTCCTTCATATTGTCCCATTGTCTTTTGTTGTCTTCTACTATATTTCTCCCTCTCTCTCTCTCTCTTCAGTCCTTTTTATATCTCTGATGGGAAGAGGGGGCTGGGCTGTCTCGTCCTCCTGAATTCCTTTTAATGCTCGTTTTTAAGTACCTTTTTCCATTTTAGGAATTATGAACCCTTTATCATTTTCGGAATTACGAACCCTATTTCATTTTCGGAATTATGAATCCTTTATTTCATTTTCGGAATTATAAACCCTTTTTCATTTTCGGGATTATGAACCTTTTTCATTTTCGGAATTATGAACCCTTTTTCATTTTCGGAAATATGAACCTTCGGAATTACGAACCCTATTTCATTTTCGGAATTATGAACCCTATTTCATTTTCGGAATTATGAACCCTTTTTCATATTCGGAAATACGAACCTTCGGAATTATGAACCCTTTTATCATTTTCGGACTTATGAACCCTATTTCATTTTCGGAATTATGAACCCTTTTTCATTTTCGGAATTATGAACCCTATTTCATTTTCGGAATGATGAACCCTTTTTCATATTCGGAAATACGAACCTTCGGAAATATGAACCCTACTTCATTTTCGGAATTATGAACCTTCGGATAAACGAACCTTCGGAATAACGAACCTTCGGAATAATGCAACAAATGTTCGGAATTATGAACCCTTTTTCATTTTCGGAATTATGAACCCTTTTTCATTTTCGGAATTATGAACCCCTATGCATGGGAAATTTGTGTTTCGGAATTATGAACCTTCGGATAAACGAACCTTCGGAATAATGCAACAAATGTTCGGAATTATGAACCCCCATGCATGGGAAATTTGTGTTTCGGAATTATGAACCTTCGGAAATACGAACCCTCGGAAAAACGAGTGCCCCCCCCCCCACCCCCCGGTTGAACAGCGTCACTGCTCTCTAACACATAGTCCGGTTCGTTTGTTAGAGTACCCATTTCATTTGCCCGTGTGTCTGTCACTGTGTGCTTAATTTGCTAAGAATATGTTGCTTTCAGTGCGTTTGTTAACATATACGTTAAAGACTGACTTTGGATCGAAATACATGTTACCATAAAAGTATAGATTGTTACAAGAACAACATGATTGATATATATTATGCTAGTATACAAACACTTTTTTTCTTCTTTTTCCATATTTTTTATTATTAGAGATTTCATTTAAAATAAATCATTACATCCAAAATCAATGTAAATAATTCCATACAAATACAAATCTTCATTTCGTTTTCATAACAAAAATAAATTATTCACAAAACAGTGAGCAAAGAAGGAGAATAATGGAATTAAATCACTAAATTTTTCTAATAATAATAATCACATACTGAACTTAGTTATTACCATCATTCATGGAAAATAACATAATACATATTTGTGTATACAACCCCTTCTAATACTTAACACCCCCGTTAACATTCACATTCACACTCACAAACATACACAGTTTCACACGCGCACCTCACAAACATTAACAGATTCACACGCGCACAACACTGGAACTCCAGCCAATCATCCTCATTCACAAGACCACAACAAAGACACTCCCATTCACACCAAAGACAACACTTATCCACCCAACAGACACAAAAAACCAGTGGCGGATCCAGGGAGGGGGCCCAGGGGCCAGGCCCCTCCATAGAAAAAAACATGTAAAAACACCCTTTTTGGGAGAAAAGAAGATTGGCCCCTCCTGGCGCTCAAGGGTGGGTGGTGGTGAATTTTTTTCAATTTTCAAAGGCAAAAAAAAATTGTGCTCACTACCCCCCTCATAGCACAAATAAATTATTCACAAAACAGTGAGCAAAGAAGGAGAATAATGGAATGAAATCACAAAATGTTTCTAATAATAATAATAAATAATAAACTAGAAATGTAATTCGTCATGAGGACGAATTAGGTGGTCTGTTATGTAATCTGAATAACTGATCTTTTAGAAAATTGTCTTAGCTACAACATAGCAAAATTTGGGAGTAAATCGATCCATATTTACAGATACAATCAATTTTCCATAAATATGCTGACGTCATAATATGCAAATTCGTATTTTGAGTTCCAAGGCCAAAGGGCAAAGGGCAGAGCTGTAGAAAATTAAGGAACATTACAAGACATAATAGAAGGAGAACGAGAACCAGAGCAGGCGGGAGAGGTAGAGGGTGAGAGAGAAGAAAAAGAGAAGGGCAGAGGCAGAGGGAGACAGAGCAAGAGAATAAGAGGGAGGCAAGGCAAGAGGTCGAGGTAGAGGGAGGCAGAGAGAGAGGGAGAGGGTAAAAGAGTAGAGAGAGATATATGCAGAGACAGAGCAAGAGGAGGAGAGGGGCAAAATAAGAGAGGAGAAGGGAAACAGAGCAGAGAGAGAGAAAGAGAGAGATGCAATGGAGAACGATGCATTCAATATATCCAGCATAAATAGAATTTAATATAGAGAAAGAGAGAAGTATAGACAAGTAAACAATTCTATGTCCACGGGAGAGACGTAAACATGCATATACCTTGGGCTGAATAACTGGAAAAATAAAAACGTCTGGGAAGGAGACTAGCAAGGTGATTTGATATTGTAGCAGAGTTGGGAGATACACCCTATATTAGGTTTAATACCAGATTTCCCATAGGGTTGTACTCAAACGATTGACATTCTTCTCCCATAGATATAACACGCAAAATTAGGCATTTTATTACATTGTTTGTGATTGTATATGATAATATGTTATAATAGTCGAAGAAGATCATAAAATCAAATTTAAAACGACGGCAAAAAAAAAAAAATGACCCACCAGGAATCGAACTTGGGTCGCCGGAATGGGAGGCAAGTGCTATGACCACTATACCAAAATAATCCACATAGACATTACACGTGAACGGAAAATGGAATTCTCAAATCTCACTTTGCAAGTGAAATATGAGCATGATCCCGGCATCTGATCGAAAAATAAAGGGCACACTTGTGATAGCTTATTGTCTCAGCTACAACATACTCAAAGCTCAGCAAAAACAAAACTAAAACGACGGAGATATTGCTCGCGAAAGACGGGAATGTAGAATCCAGTTTTGAGAAAAGTCATGTCCCATAGAGAATACACGCAAAATGTGAAAAATTGACATGCCTCCTTTAATCGCAAAAATACGCCATGATGCCTTTGTCAAAATGAAAAATCGTGTTGACTGCATTTGTAGAGAATTGTCTCAGCTAGAACATATCAAAATTTGGAAGAAAATCAATCAATATTTACAGAGATACAATCAATTTTCCAAAAATATGCTGACGTCATAATATGCAAATTGAAATTTTGAGTTCGGAGGCCATTATGATGACGTCATGAGTTAATTGAGGGTCAAATGAGACATGAAATCATATCTCCGACTCATAATCTATCCAAATATGAAAAAAATTGGGAGTTCCCATCCATTCTGAAGAGTTACAATGAATTTTGTATAGGCATGTTTTTGCCCATATATGCTATGTATTACAAGAGCTCGCGCGCACGGACATTTATATTGAATGGACGCTCATCTTGTTATTAATGGTCAATAAGAGATAAAGATGGTATCAAATTGTTTGAAAAAATATGGGAAATATCATGAAAGAAAAAAATGGCGATTTTATGTTGTGTAATGGTGTTACGCGCGAAAACGCACGCGCATGTGCGTGTGCCCGTTTTTTTGCGAAATGCTTAAAATGGCCTGAAACGTATCCAAAACGAATTTGAGACGATTTGGAGCATTTTGAAATTTTGAACGCGCGCTGACGCGCGGACGTACGCATGCGCGCGCGTTTTTTGACCTGAAATTGACCGGACGGATATTGACCTTGATCATGATAAATATCAATAAAAAATGCTAGTGAAAACGAGTTCATTTTCACTGGCTGCCTGCCGTAGCAACAGAGTTGAAAAAAGACTTAACTCCATTTTGTTGACGATCAGCCATGCACAAAGAAGACGAAAGACTTGATGCATGGCTGATCGTCAACGAAACGGAGTTACGTCTTTTGTCAACTCTGTTTGTTGCTACGGCAGGCAGCCAGTGAAAACGAATTCGTTTAATCGAATTATGGAAATGCAAGCATTACTTTAAACAAACAGAACTTTGTTATTCCTGACTCATTTTTCCTGATTGAGGTGTCATATTAAAGGGCAGAAATTGAACTTTCTAGATATGTGATTTTCTCTTTGAAATTCAGATACCGCCCGCCAAATGACTTTTTGGTTTCCTCTCTTCAAATTGTTTTTAATCACTCATGCGTGAAATATGCATCATATGAGTTACATCAAATGAAAGAGGAGGATCTAAACTTTACAAATATGTGTCATTTATTAATTATAATTGCGATTAAGTTATGATAAAACATCGATGATTCTCGGTTTCGTTTTTTCTGGGACGCACTGTATATTGTTATACGACGCGAAAAAACATTATATTGGCTAGCTAATAGCGTGTGTTTACTCCACTTACACGTATTTCTCAGGCTGTTTGATTTATTTAGGAAATGTCAAAATATGAAATGCCGTTTGAGGTAATTGCTCGTAAAGGTAGAGTGATTTGTTATCTCATACATTTATGTGCACGTCATACCTGTCATGTAGTAGAACGGCTCTTAAGTAGATTATGATTTATATCCAGTTTACAATATTCTTTTAATTTTGGATAAAATATGTAATTTTAAATACATAATTTGATTTGAGCTTGTCAATGTGTTGTTATTAAGTGTACTAGATATTTTTTAAAAAATATCTAGATTTCAGGCCGATGAAAATAAAGTTCACACATGAACAGAGAAAACATAGCCTAGTGATGCTAGAAAAGAGTTTCGTGGGCTATATCTTATAGCTCCAAATCATTAATATAATTTTTCTTATTCTGTTAAAACTTCAAGAGGAAGATAATGAGAGGGAGGGAGAGGAAGAGACAGAGACAGAGACAGACAGACAGAGAGAAAAAAGAGGAAGAGAGATAGACAAGAAGAGAAAGAGAGAAAGAGAAAGAGAGAGAAAGAGATAAAAAGAGATAGAGAGATATGACAGATCATTAATGCAAACGAGAGAAGTGAGTGAGAATATTAAATGGTCTCGTGTTTGTTATCAGTATTATTATTCGTCATATTATATTGACAATCTTGAGGCTCTGATATCACTTTGATACTGCAGTGCCACGAGACTAAATTAAGTCCGTGCTGCCGACAGAGTGAGTACACCAAAATATATCAAATGGTTTCGTGTTTGTTATTTAGTGTTATTATTCATCACTCGCGAAAGGGCCGCCTTCGGCGACCTTTCGCGCGCGTTGTGTGAGCGAAATAAGGTGTTGAAAGGACGTACTTGAGAGTTGACATGTTGAATGGTGGATTGGAAAAACAAAACAAAAGAAGTTGGTGAATGCTATCCTATACAGAATTATAATAATAATGATATGTGCTTATATAGCGCCTAACACTTACTTTGTTGCAAGTCTCTAAGCGCTCTGCAATTATGCAGCATAATTACCCTGCATGCCATGGCTTTAATTAGCAGAGCAGCTGTCACGCGCTCTGCGTTTCAAGGAATAAATTCCTATCAGGTCCCCATTTACTTCACCTGGGTGGAGTGCATCGCAATGTGGATGAACTTCTTGCTGAAGGAAATCAACGTCCTGGAGTGGGATTCGAACTCACGACCTTATGATTGAAAGACGTGAGTCAGAACCACTACACTATGACGCTTCCAGATCGTGTGCACCTAATACATGTACAATAATAAATCCATTCTTATTTTTAAGCAAAAGTTTTTAGTAAAATTAGCGCAATTACCCCCCCCCCCCAACAAAAAGAACTAAAATATACAAAAATAGTAAACAAAATATATCAGATATTTGTTTTGTATTTTCATGTTTTTAAATTGAAATTTGCCTAAAAGAAAAATGATTTAAATGAGCCAATCTGTTTGAAGGTGGTAACACTACATTTACACATACATGTAAACAGAACACAAAAAGTAACTACTAACTACCCTCCTAAAGAATTGCTCATAATTTCGAAACCCTTAAAATGTATCACGATGTCATCTTACCACAATATTGGTAGAGTCGTTAGGTACATTTTGTGTGAAAATCAGAGATATCCATCACTGTATGGCTGAATATGAGCACAGATTAAAGACAAAATGGCCCAATTCAAAAGTCACAAGACATTGTGCGTGCCTGTACATTGTTGTGAAACAGCACATGACTGAATGCATTGATTATGAAACAATGCTTTTTGATATTCCATCCATTTTTATTTCTAAATGGCACATGTGGTTAAATTCATTATTTGCAATTGTAAAACAGTGCATTTTGTCGGCAAAAGATAAAAATCAAAATGAAATCATTACAAATGAAATCATTACAAAAGAAATCATTACAAATACCAGGATTGCTAAAATAAGTTAAAAACTTATAAACAAGCAATGAAAATATTACTTTTGCGAATTTTTAAATATGAAAATAAAAATGCATTAATGTGTGCTTACTCAACCATGCATTAATGATAACATCTTGTTACACATTGCTTTCCTAACTATACCATAGAAATATTTTTGCAAGACGAAATCTTGAAACGATTCTACGTTAAAAAAATTATGAGCCATTTTTAGGAGTGTAGTTACTTTTTGTGACAATCAACGATCATTTTTTTCTTCCAAGGGAGCTCTTTTAATTTACAAAAGAGCCCCTTCAGGTTTCTCATGGGGTTCTTTTCATGACGGGGCTACTTTTGGAATGTAATTTGGTTTCTTAATTTTAGTCCAGCCGTATCGTATAGATACAGCATTCATAGAATCTTACATTTCAGTTAATGATTCCATCCACTATTACTCAAATGGAAATGTTCTTATACTATTAGATATTACGTCGTGTCAAGATATATGTCGTGTAGTCACTATTTTTTAATTTATCATTTTGAGCTATCAAAAATATGTCTCAATAATAATTATGGCATAACTTTGGAAAATTATGAATTTGTTGATAGATATTAATTGGTATACGACTATTTGTTCATGTAATCTTGAAACAATGATTAAATTAAAAAGGAAGACAAATAGAGAAACTTAAATTGTTTTATGTGCCTTTCATTTTAAACTTTTGTCCTTTTTGTTGAACTGTTTCTCATCATTAATCATGTTACTCCATGTTCACGTACATTCAGCACCTAAGAAATATAGAACTACCAAATTTGCAATACAGTACGAGACTCTGCTTAATAAAGAAGTTAAAGTGCGGGTTCAAAGAAAAGCACAAACATGGCAAATAACGTATTACTAGAAACTGGTAAGCTAACAGATGGCCATCGTACACTTTTTAGGTCAACTACATATCGGGTGATTTATAAAAATACAAATAAAACCACCTCCATAGCATCTGGGATATGCGAGAGATTCGCCAGAAAAATAACGATGTTTTAATGCCGTCACAATATGAACCAATCCTGCCCAAGCAGACGACATCCCATAAAGAATGAACATAATTGCAATGCTATTATTTCTTAAATTATAATGAGTTTAGTGTATAAAAATGTGATGGAGTTTTACACCATTCAAAAAGGGATATGAAACCGATTCTGTTAACTAAATTCTTTTATTTGTAAATACACAGGGTAGGGGTTAATGAAAAATCAAAGAAACCACACTTTCAAATTTAAAAACCCCCCGGAATGATAGCATGGACGCATTTGTTCCTTCTTGAAACGCCGAACATACCGCGGTGTATGCAGCTGAAAATACAATGGCGTCTTATTTTGTTTACAAGCGAAAGGTTCCTTTATTTTTTTATCGCTGCATTTTTCATCAAAATAATACCATGCGCGGGGTTTAGAGTGAGGCAATAGATTAAACATTTAGCCTGACGGAAGTGAAGTAAGAGAAATAACTGAAGAGAAGAAAACGAAACAGGCACTGAAAATGTGTAAGATGTCATGGGAAATCGTCTACTTGTCCAAATCATGTTCAACATGTGACGTCACACATCTCAGCAGCGATCGGAGAGCATTTCAGGTGCTATGCCGGGGCTGTATTTAAGCGTTTTGTAATTCATAATAATCATTACTTCGAATGTTTCCAAGCATTGAATTTTGATAACCTTGTCAAATCAAAGTGTCACCTTTGCAATAATGACAATAAAGTTAGTTTTTAAAATCAATGAACCTTCTCTTTAAGAGGACACTGATCAGCTGATGTGTAGAACTCCCAGGGCGGCGGTCGTACTTTTTAACTCGACGATATCACGAAGAACAAACCACACTATCAAACAATAAGATTATTTAATTGATATCAACGATTTAATATAGATGACCAACACAAATATCAAGGGTCGTATAATCGTTCGTGGTGTACACAAAAAATACACACAATAATCAAATGTCGCGGGAGTGAACTCCCTCAAAATTTACATAATCATAACTGTTATGATTGTTACAGTGATCATAGTAAACGGAATCGTCTCGAGGGCGTACCCCGGAGGTTAATCTCCGTCACATTAAAAAATGAAGTACAACAATATGTTCAATCACCAAAAACAACGAATATCAATCATCAGAAATCAAGTACAAGAAGGATCGTTAATTAGTTCGGCAAAGCGTTCAAGAATAAGAAATTACAATCAAATCAAATCAGCATTGACGAGGTCAGGCAATGACGATGCTGACATGGCGACGAAATGATGGGATGACGATGACGAAGACAGCGGCGATGACGGATACGAAGATGAAGACGACGATGACAGAGACGATGAGGAAGACGAAGACGATGGTCTTGTTGATGGTGAATGCGATGATGGTCATGCAGATAATGTCAATGATGTGGTGGTGACGATGACGATAATCATGCAGCGAGTCAGCACAGCACAACGGATGACGGTGAGGTGATGACGATGATCAACGTGTCAACACAACACAATGGATGATGCCCCCCACTCCGAGAACGGAAGGATACCATGCGTGTTACCAAAATGTCCGGTAAAGGGTACTTTTCGTGCGACAAAGTCCGGCCCGAGAATTGTAAAAAGGGGTGTATTTGACTTTTCACCCGGAGATTTCTTTAAAAGGGGTGTTTTTACTTTTTCTCTCTTTGGATTCCTTAGAAATTTAAAAAGGGGGTCATAAAATATCTTGAATATCATAGATAGGGGGTACATTGAGCAGTGTTCCAGATTTAAGGGGTCTCCAAGGCAGGAAAAGCCCGCGAAAGGGGGGTTCGGAAATGTTGGCAGTCCTCAGATAGGGGGTGCTTTAAAAAAGAGGGAACAAGCAAACGCGTACCCTAAATAAAACTGAGTGGGGGCGGGGATGGTGGCGATCAAAAAGACAGTACTCGATAAAAGATAATGAGTCGATGATGGTGAGGTATGACGAAGATGACAATCAACGCGTCAACACAACATATGATGGCGAGGTAATGACGGCAATCATCGTGTCAACACAACACAGCGGATAATGGCGAGGTGATGACGATCTGACGATAATCATCGTGTCAACACAACGAAGAGCAAGTCCACCGGGAGAGGTCCGGGGACGAAGTCGTGCGTCCATGTTGGACGAAAACTCGACCGGTACGATAAACAAAAACACAGTAACGACCTGTGTGTACCGATGAAAATAATCCCTCTGATTTCCACATGGAATTACCGGAAAAATCAAAGCGAAGCCCCAATCACTGGTATAGCGTGATTGGTTGAAACACGCGCACAAAATTAATATGCACGTATACGCGCTGTATGTAACAATGAAAAATTTACAGAACGATAGAATATATTCACGAACCAGACAGAACCGGTTGGGACATGTCTGCTAAGCCAGACAGCGGACCACGCAAGGGAAATTAACTCTCCCAAACCGCCATTTTGAAAATAGGAAAGCAATACGTAAACACGTACAAATCATTGCACAAAACGTTATTATTATATATGCAAAAGTTAAAAATCGTGACATTTGGTCACTACAGATGTAACAACATCTTATCCTGTCCCAGAAAATCAAAATATATTTGTAATTTCACTAATGTTCACAACTGGGAATTTTCACATGATCAGATCAACGCGAACTAAAAGTAGATTGGCCAAATACATGGAATTTGAAGGGGAAAGGGGAGACTTGCATAATTAAATCCTCTTTTCACTCCACCACCCCCCCCCCCTGCTCGGTCATTTTACTCCCACACAGTTATCAAATCCGTGAGGTCCGTCATTCCCAAGGACCCAAATGCCCCTATCCCACTCTGATTGAGCTAACGCTACGCCGCTGACAAAAAAAAACAATGCCATAATCAAACAAGAAAAGCTACCAACTAGCGCCTTCGATTTCTCTGGAGAAAGAATGGCAAATTTCTGTACAATTAAGGCTACCTTCATTAGCTGGAGCTAGAAACATTATTAAGGGATTAGATATCATTAACATCTTTTTTTCCTTCATTTTAATGACTCTAATCTAGAATAATAATATTGATTATAATAATATAATTATTCTCTTTTTCTGAAGGTTCGTTTATCCAAAGCTTCTTTACTCTAATGGTTCGTAATTCGAAAGGTTCGTAGTCCCCAATTACCAACATAGAATATTGTCCATAGTTCTAACAATGAAATGTTACTCGTAATATCAATAATTAAAAAGGGCTTATAATTCCTGAAATGAAAAGTAAAAGTAAAACAACTTTTAGAATGGAATTTGCCTGTAATGTTCACCTTGGAGCTTTATTATAATGTGGTCAAATGTTTTGTTATTAATTGCAAGCGCCTTTTTTCAATCTTTGGTAATGGATGTACTCTTAAAATTCAATCTTTTCCCGATTCTCCTGTTGCTTGTCTTCATTTGTTCTCATATTACCGTCGTAACCATTTTCACTGTAAAAACATAACACGTGCTTTTATTCCATATCATCTTCCAATCAGCAGACCTCGTGTTCACCTCGTGAAAAAAAAACCTTAAGGACAAAAACATGTGTGTGCTATGAATATTTCACCTCAACATGTTCTCTGTTGCAATTTATCGTCATGGAAACGAAAAGGACAAAAAAACGTGTGCTTTTAGTCGATATCATCTTGAACAAAATGTAGTATATAACGGTGTTTCTTCAAATTTCCTATCAATCACACAAGGGTCACTATTCGGCCCTCTCCTTTTTCTATTACATATTAAAGGGAAAGTCCACCCTGATATCAATTTGGTTTTAATAGAAACAGAAAAACGAGAGGAACATGTCGGTGAAAGTTTGAGCAAAGTCCGATTAAAAATAAGAAAGTTATAAATCTTTGTAGTTGCGATCAATCAATCACAAATTGGCAACACTGTGAGGTATCTTGCGAACTCCTCTCCAATTTTTCTGCACATAAAATTTGATAAAACATTCATTTTCTTCATTATTGATGACGGGATATATTTTTTCCATACAGGGGTTGAATAGAAAACATATTTGCAATAACTTTATTTAGGGTGCATTTTATGATTGAAAATTTTCTTGAGGGAAAATACAAATTTCTGATTTTCTTTTAGTACAGAGCAAATATATAAGGCTCTCTAAAAAACCAAGTAAAAAACAAAGATGGTACCCACAATTTTACCTTTTTCTTTTTGTTTGCTCAAGGGGGAGGGGGGGGGGTGTTGAGTAAAAAAAGAAATAGTGCTCACTACCCCCCCCCCCTCCCGTTGAGCAAAAACAAAAATTAATGCTCATTGACAACTGCAAAAACTCCTGATCAATGGCACTGTATGATAAATACACTACAGCTCCCTCAACGGTGAGAAAAATATATACCCCGTATCCTTTCCTCAAACCAACGAAATACACTCCCTATTCAATAGGGTCTAGCGTCATACCTGATCTGATTGGACCTCTTTTTTTTTGTGTATCATAATAATCGAGTTTTATTCTCGATATGGCGCTCATTTTGAAATGCAACTTAAAGCCACGACGCTATAGGTTTGTTGTATAGGGAATCTACATGGTTGGAGAACACATGCTCCGGCGATAATTAGTCCATGGCCATTAAATTGAGTACAAAGAGTATAGAAGCTTATATCTTGTATATGCTTTTTTAAGTACTTTTTAGGGGGTAACTTGATGCAGAAACAGTAAATCAATATAAATGACTACAGAAATGTATGTTATGATCCATATTTTTTCTCCAAAACGTTTTCCTTTTTGTATGATATACTAAATAATGACATTGATCTACAATGTATGCATCAAAAGCATGCATAGTCCATGGGATATATGCGGATGCGGAAGTATCGACCCTGTCAAAGGCGTTCGTTGTCTTAGGGATTTATGGTGGCATTTATTTAAGAGAAAGGTTTAACCTTTTTTTCGACCCTCTACCATTGCTCTCGATCGTGCAAAAATCAGACTTTGAAAAAGTGGAATAAGGTTAGAAATTTCAAGAAAATTGAGAATGTTTTCACATGTATAATTATAACGAAGGTAACACCGGCGAGGCTGGTCAGACTTTATCATAATTATAAAGGAGGCAACTGTTCTAGCCCGTTTTCTTCATAATTTTTCTTCATAAACATACGCCTTTCGAGAGTACTTCAGAAGTAAGTCAGGTTAAATTGTCACGTGGTGCCACCGAGCCACGATTTGCCATATTTAGTATTTCCCTAAATACACCCAATGAAAATACACCCAATGAAAAGCGAGTTTATTGCCCTTTGTTTCAGTATCATATGCACAAAAAGGAATGGAAGAAATACCCCCATTAAATTTCCAATATAAATATGGGAAATACATGATTAGGTCCCGTATCCCACAGACGATACTGTTGTCTCGTTAGACCCGCATGTAGTAACGAACGCAGTAGGTACACTAATTCAAATTTCCTCTGTCTTCGCGTTCGCGTTCTTTGATAGATCTTATATCCTCAGTAGCCAAACTAGAATTCGCCCTACAAACGAACATGCCTACCCGCACTCTCGGCTTATTTCTGCTAGCTTGTCTTTTACAATGTAGATTATCTTACGAAGCTCGTATCTTACTGACGACGGGAACAAACTTCGGCAGCCATTTCTCAGTTTTTTCGACAGTCGGGCATGCCCTGGTCGAACGAGGTCATACGGTCACAGCGCTGATTAGCGATGCCTATGCCGAGAAGGCAAACGACCCGCGCCTTAAACACCTCCAAGTCGATGCCTTTCACGATAGCAATGGCGAAGCCACTAGGAAATATTCGGACGCATTTACCAAGCATCTTATTGATAAAAAGTCATCTGGATTTACCCGATTTTTTAATTGGATGCCACCGAACCTTTATTCCTCCATCGAAAGTTGCAAGGACATGATCAATCATTTTGAAAACAAAGAGCACCACTATGATCTGGTCTTGCTGGATGGACATAGTTCGTGTTCGGTCTTTCTCGCAAGTCGACTAGCAATTCCTTACGTTCTTCTCATTCCAAGTGGCATCAAACCTAGTCTAGCTCGACGCCATGGGATCCCGGACACGACCTCTTACTATCCCGAAATGTCGACGGGGTTGTCGTACCGCATGACTTTCTCGCAGCGTGTCTCTAACACCGTCAGCGGCCTCCTAGCCGACATCGCGATCTTCTTCGAGTACGACGCTCTTTCTTTTCTACTGAGCATGCGTTATAACATCACGAAGTCAGTTCGTAACCTCGTGTCAAATGCTCAACTCATTCTTGTTAACTCTGATTTCTCAGTTGATTATCCATTTCCCTTACATCCTAATGTTGTTACAGTAGGCGGGCTTACTACTCGTCCACATCAACCATTAAGTGAGGTAAGTGTTATGATTTTACACCGAATATCCTTTTCATGTGTCCTCTCTGAACGTCGGACTTTTCACAAATCTATTGTCATTGTTTTTTTAAATTAGTTTACCAGTTGCTTTCCGTTAACTGAAGCACATTATCATTAATTTCATTATTATACTATCGAATGATTTTTCGAGCAAACTAAATTTTGTATTTTCAGTCACCTCGTCCATCACCTTTTGGAATGTGCGAACTTTACACGATACACGATTTCTATAGGCAATAAAAGAGGGTATTGAAATTGGCCTGAAGTTGATTTCTTGAAAGTTTTTATGATCATTTTTCTTTCACATTAGTGTGTATCAATCATAAATCCACGAAGATTTTTACCATCAACAAAGGCTGGACAAATGTTGATATTTCACAAACTCATAAACAAGTTGCCATTCGTCTTTAGCAGAATATAAAAAGAAATGTCACAACTTACAATGCTTGATTGGATTCGAATTGATTTCTCTTCGGGTTAAATATAAGCAAAAACATGTTTAATAAGTATCAATTTAATAATTACATGTAAATATAGAACAATGTCATAATTTTGTACATCAAACAAATATAAAGTATTGAAAAATGGATCATAATTTACTTAAACGTATACATGTTTAGTATTTACTCTGTAATTATTCTGCACCAAATTGCCCCTTAAAAGTACCTTTAAAGGAGGTGAAAAAAGAGAACTTATCAACGACTACACGTACAGCTGTTTTCATAAATCCGATTGGAAAGATTTTCGAAAATTCAATCTAAGACAATTTCAATCCCCTGGCCATTTTCTATTTAAATGTGTGAACATTACAATTGACAACCACAAAATTACCTTTCCTATTAGAACAACGCTATCGGATGTTTTATTCGAAAAATAGCCAACTCCATTCATTTTTGTTAAGAATAATTAAATATATTGTATTTATTGAAATTTGGACTGATCGTCTAGATTGATACTGCATCATCTACATCGAAAAACATATATTTTAACGGAAACCACACACCAGGAAATAACTTAAGTGATTCTGAGAGATTAATAGTATTCTTGCCAAGTAATATAACAAATTCCCAACCAAAGCGTATGAGATAGATGTTGAGCAAGAATAATGTTAGGTTTCTCACAGGGGCGGATCCAGCCGGCGGCGAGGGAGGGGGCCGAAAAAGGGGCCCACTTCGTGCGAAAATTTGAAAACCGTGCCGGCCGATTTTCCGCTCAGTGGGGGGTAGTGAGCAATTTTTTTTTTTTTTGCCTTTGAAAATTGAAAAAAATTCACCACAACCCCCACCCCTTGAGCGCCAGGAGGGGCCCATCTTCTTTTTTCCCCAAAAAAAGGGTGTTTTTACATGTTTTTTTTCTGGGGAGGGGCCCCCTGGATCCGCCACTGGTTTCTCAGCACGACATGGGCATCGCCATTTTCTTGATAACGTGATGTACTATGTGAAGTCGTTTATCAAGTAAATGTATTCTAATTCATGGATGCTTTTCTCCCAGGTGTTTGTGGTGATGAAGCATTTCATTCACCTGCTGTTATCCTTTGTACTACAATTGTCAGAACGCAAATTGCATAAATATGTTGGTGCTCTTTTGGGGCGAAGGTTTCGCATGAATGAATAGTCAAATGCCACATTTTAGTATTTTGAAATAAATGAGTTACAATCCCTTGTTATGTATATTTTGTTATCAAATTTAATTTTCATCTTCTCAGCTATGATTTTCCCTCATTGAAAAGTAAAGTTTTTTTATAATTGGATTAATAAGTCCTTCCAATCAAAGCTCGGTGCATGGTACATGTACAATTTTGCAAGGTACGTCACATTATCAAGAAAATGGCTGCTCCCATGTCATGCTAAAAGGCATTACATCATGCCAACAAAATCATCATTTATATATCTCTTGTACACTTTTGTAAGGAATATTGTACATCAAACAGCAGGAATACATGTCATATTTCAGCATACCTACACATGTACACTTATTCTTTGGGGTGAGTTTTAAATGAACAAAGTCGTAATTTCCATTCCGGATTTTGGAGTGAAACCTAAATTTGTAAACGAATTATTTTACGTTTAGAAAATATATTTTTAAAATGCAATATGTCAGACCCACATATTCATCTGATAGAAAAAAAATCGTTCTTCATTTCATGAAATCAGAGTCTTATACTTCAAAATACATGTCTCGATATCTTACAGATAAAGCCCAGTTCTGGTCATGCGATTGCATCGTGAAAGAAACGTTGTGGAATCGATCAGAAAAGGTTGATCATCTAGCACATAAGTAATGGTGTGTACTGCAAGGTTATGGAATCATCAAAATAACAAGAAATTTGGCCCAGTCTTGGTAAAGTTACAAGCACTGTACACAGTGCGCGATATCTATCAGGTCCAAATAGATATAATAATTTACCAAATATATCAATTAGTAGGCGGTTTCCCGGCTAAATTTGTATCATCACGTATTAGTCAAAACATATTCTTTCACATGATTGGTAATAAAGAGCTTCCATTTCTGTTTTTTGAGAGGGGGAGGCGTTTCCAAAACTGGTCTTTACCTTTAACGCTGAATGAGACAACATATGGAAGACAGTGAATTACAAATCTCTACATGTACATTCATGAGGCATGCTGGAATGGATCTTGCAATTATTTAAAGATAATTATGATAGGCTAAGATCCCATTTACTGTTGATTCACTGGGGGTAGTGGAGACAGATTTTGCGACCTATACAGTTATTTCCACAAGGAGGATGGCAGTGAGAAGGAACAATGAAAATGAAAGTATATGCAGATTATATTTCTCTCATCCAGTTGATTTAATCAAATTAATTTTTACACATATTATTGAGGGCTTAGACCTTTTTATGGACTCTGAAGACCTATTGCCCGTAATAAGATTCTCAGTAGTCATATATCTCTATTTTTACATTAATTTTCTATTTCTTTGTTTTTGCCGGGCGCCTGCAAAGGATGGGGAGGGGCGCACGCCGGCTTGGACTTTGTACACTCCTGAAGTTAGACAGGTAACAGAGACTGAGTGATATATTTCCTTTTGAAAAAGACATTTTCAATTAAATTTAGGCCCTCTGCGCATATTTATCAAACGAACGTGTGAACTAGAGAACAATTAAAAAGGAGTCAACTTCATCATCATAAACAAATGCTTCCTTCCCAAATTTTCATGTCCGGTATACGGTTGTTTTTTGCATAGCGACAGGAAATTGCATAAATGTGTTAAATTACGATAAATTAAAGAGCAGTCAAGTTCTGATTAAAGTAAAATAAATTAATAATATGTGACGTTTCGCATCCTTTTTATTCTTACATGGAACCAGAGTACCAATATCACATGAAATTAATTTCTCCTTAAATGTCCCCATACGTGAATATATCAAATGAATATGACTGGATTAGTTTTGCACTCAATTTTAAGACGTGGTCCCATATACACAAATCTATGTACAACACTTGCCAGTGTTTATGTGTATCACCAAGACTGAGTGAATTTGCCACCATTTTGATGATTCCCAAAATCATATAGTGAGTCGAAAATTATTCTAGTCCAAGCGCATGCGCATACGATGTTGAACTCGGCGTAGCACCTTTGTCGCAAATTCCTGTCATCATGGACATAAAAGAAAAGTACACGACCTTCATTGTTTGGCACCATCATGGCCATGATACACTGAAGGAAGAGGAAATTAGTGATAACAATTTCTTTGTTTGTGTGTTTGTTTGATTTGATTTCAGCATTTCTCAACACAATAACACGTAATATATAAACTAGGTACATCTATATTATTAGCAATGTCAAAATACATTTATAATCATATCATGATATAAATCAATTATACTTATAGCTTTAAAAAAAACACATAGTTGACAAATCATTTCAAAATTGAAAAATGCAGGTGACCGCCATCTTAAGCTAGAGCTTGAACGTGATGGCGGCCTCAGGAAAGGAACCTATTTGGGCGACCAAACCTATAAAATATATAATCAGAAAGAAATCAATCCTAACAGCCATGTTTGTTTAAAGGCATAAAATTATGTAAGTGTATGTCTTTAGGAGAATAATTTTGGAGTACAATGGGCGTTCAGGTCCACGACTGTCAGTCTTGAACTTGGATGTGTATAAAGCACATCAGCGGAATGGAATGCATCAGAAAGCCATTCGGAGAAATAACTTCCACATCGGAAAAGAAAGTTCAAAGGTCAAAGGTATTATTCGTATGGACCATAATGAAAATCACATTCTTTGGAATAGCGCATATTACATTTACCTGTAATGCGCTTTCAAATTGGGCATTATAAGTTCCTCGGCTTTTGCCCTTAATATTGCCAGTGATATAGAATGAAACTTTCATTGTCATAAAATAATTGACAATTGAAAAGTCCATGGTTTTAACTCAATTCGTGACAGGATGAGTGTTCAGCACAAAACATGCCCAGACACATGACTCATGTTCTTTTGAACCCAACGGAGAATGTCAACGAACTTTTGAACAGTAATGCGTATGTGCTTCTTCCTCAGTCTTCTCTTAATCATAACCCCAGCACTCTGCGTGCGCATTTAAGTACTGATGAATCGCTTCCGGTGTTATGATGTGTACTTGTGCCCTTGTGCTTGTATATATAAAGAAACGGGTACCGTTAAAATTTCCTCCGAATATCGCATTTTTACGATAGGTAAGGGAAATTCATTTGGTCTGCACAAAAATCCATTTTGAAAAAAAGCCCAACCCTTTAAAATATATTGTACTCACGTACATATACAAACGTGTTTATTATGCAAATATAGTAGCCTCAACCTACGAAACAGTAAATGTGAATAGTTATGAAAATATAAATAATGCAAAAGACTGACACAATTAGACAGTGTGTCATTATGTTTGAGCTTTCTCATTCTTTGGAAGAACGTCATTGAAGAATCGTCCCCTTAAAAATTATTGCTCTGCAAATATGCCCTCATATTCGAAGTGATAAGATGTATCATGTTACTTTCACACCTCATGTCTGCGTACAGTCCCACATTTTGTGTGCAGTGCATGTGACTTTCAGCAATATTCAGTCAATTCCTATGCATTTTGATTATTTCGATGACAGAGGTGTCGTGGTCTAGCGCATAAGTCACCAGACTGTGGATCACATGGTTCGCGGTTCGAGTCCCGCCGCGCGGCTCTAATGTCCTTTGGCAAGAAGTTATAATCTTCATTTTGCCATTCTCTATCCAGGTGAAGTAAATGGGTACCCGGTAGGAAGAAATTCCTTGAATGATTTAGCGCCTTATTATGGCGGCTCAGCTACGGGGTCCGCTCGCTATTCATAAGGACCGCTTTTTATAAAGACCGCTATTCATAATTTGAGAAAAGGGTCATTATTCGCAAGGACCGCTATTCATAATACGAGAAAAGGGTCGCTATCATTATATGCGAAGAGGGTCGCTAGTCACCCTCTTCTCGTATTATGAATAGCGACCCTCATTTCGTCTTCTGAATAGCGGTCCTTATGAGTAGTGACCCCCAATATAAAATATGAATAGCGCCCCTTCTTGGTGTTTTATGAATAGCGACCCCGATTTCGTATTATGAATGGCGGTCCTTACGAGTATTGAGTAATGACCCTCAATGTGAATTATGAATAGCGACCCTCATCTCACATTATGAATAACGGTCCTTATGCCTTTATGAACAGTGGGCCCCTTTCCGTTTTATGAATATCGATCCTCCACGCTACGAAGTTGCACGTTATGAATAGCGATCCTTATGAATAGCGGTCCTCGTGACTAGCGAGGTTACTCCCTCAGCTACAGCCGGGCTAATAATATGATACTTTGTATTAATCGTAGTAGAGTAATTTTCATATATAGTAGCTGCGCTATATAAATTGACCTGTTATTATTATTATTCACAAACCTCATGGTAGGCCTATACACCAGTTGTTAATTAAAGTACATAATCAGCCTTTCACGATTACTTTCGGGCAGTTTCTTTAACAACGTAATCGGATGACCAGAACTCAACTTTATCTTTAACAGAGTATCACACGATCGGTTAAGATACCTAAGGTCTAGTGGTAAGGTGAGATGCGTCAGGACTCAGGACCATTTTTGAAGTAGTTTTTCTCACACTTACGGTTTATAACGAAGGTCGATAGTCTATGGGTGCCTATAAACAAATGGTCGATGTAGGATTAATAGCCTTCATTTTCTATAACTTCTCAAAAGAGTAACATAAATAAATCAGAATTACATGGTATGGCTTCATGGACTCCATGAAAATAAACGAAATGCAAGTGAAGTGGCGTCGTGGCATGTTACGGCACATCTCAACTTAAATATATATAGCGCAGTAAGAAACCACTTTTTGAGAGCCCTGGGCCCCGTCTTGTGAAGAGATGCGATTGAAACTTGATATTTATATCAATATCAAGTTTTATATGACGGGGCCCTGGTTTGAGTTATAGGAGGAAGGGGTCCTGGGTGTTGTTCAAAATGATAAATTACGGAAAGGAAAAATTGGTCTTTGATAATGTGTCTGTATTTCGTGCGTTTTATATAGCTTCTTTTTTGGGGTGGTCGGAAATCTGTCACGCGGGGCTTTTTGCCCCCTTGACCCTCCTTCAAATACGTCACTGGCTCACTGTATGACACCTTCCAGTTATAATTCAAATATAATCCCTCACTTACTGTATATTTTATGGTCTTGTCAGAAAATTTCAAATCAAATCATTGCTCTATAAAACAGCTGCCCGTATTTTTACACGATTCTATTATTCGACCTTGTCTCGATTACGGTGTCTCATTATACAGAATTTGTCCCGAAAACTGAAGACAAAAATTGCCTCTGTTGAAACTTTGTTTGCTCAAGTCTTGAATAGAGGAACAATTACAGTCTCCGGAGTAGGCCTATATCATCTCGCCCTCGTACGAGAAAAATGAGCTCTGGTAAAGATACAAAATTGTTTTGTGATTATTATCATTTTTTGTATGTCAGTTTGGATAAATACCAAAGTAGAAATGTCTCATGAGAAGAATAGTTGTCAAATTTTCCTATAGCTCCTAAGTCGATTCGACAACTAATAGTCGTTATTTTTCCACTTAAAGACATTTTCAAGCCCCCTTTTTTTAGGAAGTTCTAAATTAGTATTGTCTTTCAAATGCCGTTGGAATTTAACCTTTTCATATTTTTGGCCTGCAAATGGGACATAGTACCTTTAATCATAATTTCCTGAAATTTCACATCTGTATCACTAATTTTTCTACTTTTACTATAAACACTAAATTGAGGCCAGGAAGGACTTTCTCTTTCAGTTTGAAGCTGGTCTATTTTATAAACAGTCGTCATAAGTATTTCCCTAACGATTGTAAGTGCACGAGTCTCATTTTCCTCATAGAAGCAATGTAAGAGCATTGCACTTTTTGCTCTTTTTGTCAAGGACAGCAAACTTGATTCACAAGTAGGGGCGGAAGTAGCCTCTTGTCGATGGCCCTGGCGCTGTTGCGAGTGAAGCGAGCCAGAATTAGAAAGCCGAGGCGCTTGCGCCGAGGGCCTCTTAACAAGTGATCTGAATTTCTTATGTTTTTCATTGTTTAGCGAATATTCCGACCCAACAGAAGTTCGGTGATAATCATCCAATCAGAGGGAGCTACTATGACGTAATATTAAATATTCATGACTGACTCGTGCATATGCATGAATTTTCATTACATCCAAAATGGCGGTTCATTTTTGTTTCGCGACGGATGACGCTATCTCGAAGAGCATCGAATATACAGCCAGAAGGTTGAAAATTGACCAATTTAAAGATTTGCAAATTGATGCAATAAAATCTGCACTAAAAGGACAAGATGTCTTTGTAAATCTTCCTACTGGCTATGGGAAAAGTGTGATATTTCATGCGCTACCGCTCTGTGCTGATTTCCTCCGTGAGAGTGAGACTGCCGCTTCGCGAGAATCGGGCCGTCGATCTCCCGGGGCTTTGGCGGGCAATGAAGGGTTAGGTACAGGTATCTGTGCATGTGACAACGATTCAGTTACATCCTCCTCCAGCATTTTACTCGTTATCTCCCCTTTGGTGTCTCTAATGAGAGACCAGGTGAATTCGCTCAAGAATCGTGGACTTCAAGCCATCTATCTTGGGGATGCTTGATCGTCACAAGATGTGACTTTAGAAGGTAGGGGTCTATGAATATATGATTTTGATGATTTACTGGGGTGTCAACCGTACCAGCGAGAAGCATGATGGAGATGACCGTCAAGGGCCGTAGACACAGTACAGTGTTAAGTTCAATCACCATGGATGATCATAAGATTAAGACATAACATAACTCATAAAAACGGTTTTAAAGGTGAAATTCTAGGATAATCCTAAATATTGAGATAATCACATCAATAGAAAGCTTTTAACGTCTATGAACGACGACGTCTATGAACGATATTCATCCGCAAGTGATACGGCTCTTGCACGAACGTTCGTGAAGCGAGCGGAACCAGGCCGCTGCTCTAGGCGGCTTGTTGAACGTACATAGCCGAAATTGAGCTCCGTGTTGAAATTCTTGCAGCCGTATTTTAAACTGTTACTGTCAATGGATGACGTCATCTTCCTCCATGCGCAGTAACAGTTTAAAATACGGCTGCAAGAATTTCAACATGGAGCTCAATTTCGGCGATGAAAATCCGGAAAAAGACCCTTAAACGCATCATACAGTCAATCTGGTAAGTGGAACCGATGTAGTTTAGCCTAGGCCTAATTTACAATAATAAATGCATCGGATATGCATCGGGTAAAATGTAGTATTTTGGGCATAAGTTTACTGCTCGGACGCGAGCAGTAGTTTGCAATGCAGTCATTATGGTCGGCTTCTGTCTCTAAAGAGAGGAGCCGACCCTACCCAAATCAGAGGCTAACGAACGAAAGAGACAGAAATCTTCGGTCTAGAGCGCTAGGTGCTACTGCCGCTACTCCCCGGCCCCGGCTGCAGGAACGTCGACATCTCCTTGCTCTCCGACTTCTCTATCGTCTTCTCCCCCACTTGTACTTGCGTCCTCCCAACTTCCATCATCCTCGTCTGCACTATCGTCCCTTTTTCCTTCATTACTTTCATCATCTTTCTCCATAAACTCTTCAAAATCCATAAAAAGATCGTTCTGGTCAAACTCTCCAGCCATTATCAATTGATATAATTATATAATATGTACCGTACGTGAATCGAACGTACGTGTATAAGTATAAAGCGAGCTAGACCGAACGCGAGAAAGACTCGAACGAAGCCAAACGACCGTATCTACTTTACCGAGCCCACGAAAACAATATCACCAAATTCAACACACTCAAACAAAATCACATGGTGAAAATATCGACTAATAGCGCATCATTGGCTTGTTTATGTCATAATTCTGAAAAGGGGAATTGATATTAGTACTATGAAATATTAGGGGAAGGTGAAGAAATCTACATAGAGTTATGAAACTAAACTTTGAAACTAAATAGCAGAAATTTGTATCTCTCTGCCCATGTTTTTCTATGGAACATCCGGGTACGTCCCCGGGCGTGACGTCACAAATAGTGGACCAGCTCCGTGACTGACTTTCTAGGCCGCAGAGAGGAGACTATTTTTCGACATTTCAATTGAGGATATCCAGTAGCTAGAAGATTTTTGTGATATGCAATGAAAATGAACAACTTCGAAATAACATAGGCTTGCCGTAGGTACCAAATTAATGGACATTTATTGTCCTAGAATATGAGCTTTAATGATATTTGTGAAGAAGAATGAAAGCGCTCACGTAATTCAGCTCGGTCAAATCGTGGAAGAAGTGAACACATGTGTGCAGAATAAATCTCAGCTGTTTCGTGCAGGTTACATAAGTTCGTTCCGTGCATGTCAATAAATGTAAGTTAGTCTCAATCTTTGTTCGTATTACCATTTAATATCTCACACTTACGTGTAGATAGAGCACTTTCTGCAAGCTTCGCTTGCGAAAATGACTTAATCAGAGACTAAACAAACTTTTCAGCACTGATGAAAAGACGCATCTATTGTAGCACGGGAACTTTTATTCCCATTTGTGA
The DNA here is from genome assembly GCA_037976565.1 of Mesocentrotus franciscanus. NCBI lineage: Eukaryota > Metazoa > Echinodermata > Echinoidea > Camarodonta > Strongylocentrotidae > Mesocentrotus > Mesocentrotus franciscanus. Next base: position 20,214,015 of record CP137680.1, on the reverse strand, counting down.
TTATTTGTAAATATATGATGATCTATGTTTAAAATGTGTACATTTGTCTCATTTTTTAAATATTTGTAATGTTTAAAATATCAAATATTTTATAATATACTTGCGTGTTAATATATTATGAGCGTGAGATTTACATGACTCCTCCAATAAATAATAGACTATTCCAAAACTGGAAGAAAAAATCATTGAGATTTCATTGGCCAATTTGCTGGGCAATCGCTGCGGTGTTACATTATTCACGTATACATGCATAATTCAGTAGGAAATCAGGGGGGCATTTCATCAACATTTGTCCACCGACAACTGTCGGCGCCGACTAAATTTGACCAATCAGAGGCCTGGAAAATAGTCGGTGACAATAAAATTGTCGGTGAAAATGATATAAGTCGGTGAAAACCACCGACTAATTGTTTCATGAAACGCCCCCCACGTCTCATGAATATATAATTCAGATCACTTGTTAAGAGGCCCTCGGCGCAAGCGCATCGGCTTTCTAATTCTGGCTCGCTTCAGTTTTCAGTTTTTTCAGTTTAGTTTCTTTTATTTCACATGAACAAAAAAAACAAACAATACATTAACAAAACATAGCATATTTACAAAATTGATATTCGTGAGCAATAAAGACATCTACACAGCATAAGTTGTATTGCATTTACACTAAATAATTTCGGAGTTACATGTGAAAAAGGAACTTAATAAAAGCATATAGCTTGTAGAATTTAAGTTCCTCAGAAAATTTTGACACAGTGTCATTCATAATAAGGTAGAAGTATAATAATAAAAAAAGCAAAGTATACAGACAAAACATTAAAATGATATGGATGATGGATGTAAGGAAAAAGAGAAATAGGAAGGGGAAGGTAAAGAATGGGGGTCAGGAGAAAATTGAGAAGAGAGAAAATGAAGTTTCAGAATAGAATGTTCAAGGTCGGGAGTCACAGTCAGGAAAAAATTGTATAGTTGTGCAATATTACACGTACGAATTCAATAATAACAATTTAATATGTTTTTTGAAGCTGCCACAGTTGTTAAGTCGTTTGAGATTTAGATCAATGTTGCTCCAGTAGTTTGGCCCTGTGTATGAAATTGTTTTTTGGGCGAAAACTGTCCTGGTTAGAGGAAGATGATAGTTAGCACGTGTTGCATGTCTTGTTTGGTATGTGTGTATAGCGTCATTTTTTGTAAAGAGTTCAATTATGGCTGATGGGAGTTCTTGGCGAGACAGCTGAAACATGAATATGCCGAGATTTGAAAGATATAAATCTTTGACTTTTAAAATTTGTCTTTCGAAAATAAAGGGTCAGTATGTGAGCAAAAGTTAGCATTATTTATCACTCTGAGTACACGTTTTTGTAAAAGAAGTATTCTATTAATATATGTGGTGTTTGAATTACCCCAAGCAAGAATTCCATAATGTAAATACGGCAGTATTAGGGTTGAGTAAAGAGATAATAATATTTTGTGAGGGAATTGAAGTCTAAATTTGTTTATTACACCAATATTTCGTGAAACAAGTCGGCAGAGTACATCGATGTGTGTTTTCCATGATAGTTTGTTGTCAAAGTATATTCCAAGAAATTTTGTAGATTGAACACAGTCAAGGGCTGCTCCATTTATGAATACTTCACCCGGAAGTGAGTCAATAATATTGCTAAACAACATGTAATTGGTTTTGTTAATATTCAAGGAGAGTTTGTTTGCCTGGATCCATTCATAAACTAAAGTAAGTTCATAGTTAACAGTATTTAATAAAAGTTGTGGGTCACGATGAGATAAAAATATGTTAGTGTCATCTGCAAATAAGATCAATGATAAGGTGGTAGATGCGCCTTTAAGATCATTTATATATAAAATAAAGAGCAGCGGGCCGAGTAACGACCCTTGTGGTACACCACATGTAATATGTTTGACAGTTGATTCGCAATTATTGATTGATTGACTTCGCTCGCAACAGCGCCAGGGCCATCGACAAGAGGCTATAGGGCGGAAGGAAACCTCGATGCCTGGAAGAAGTCAACAAGCTCTTGGCAAAGGAGAGCAGCAACTGCTCGACATGCTCGGACATGCGATTGATGCCAAGTTTTTCCTAAGTGTGTTCATAGGAGATGTACTGATCCCTTAGGATGATGCGACATATACGCTTTTGGATCCTCTCAATATCATTGAGTTGACCTGTTGACTTGTTGTTAAAACCAAGAAGTTACTAGTAACTCCTTGTTAAAACTAATCGAATGAGCAGTAATATGAAGAAACTTGTATAACAAAACTGGTTCGAACTATTCAGAACTACATGGAAGGACTAGTGTATTAAGAAGTATTATTTTAGGATGGTAAATTTTTTTTTTTTAATTATCTTTTATTGAAAATTATTGATTTGAGTTTTCCTAAAATTTCTCTAAAACTCAAAATTTAATGTTGAATCAACATTATGAAAGGGCTGAGGATTGCCTTTGTTTTCAAAATGAGATATGAAGACGTATACACGGCTGGATTCACCTTTCTACTGTTACATCCAGCATGTCAATTCACCACTTTGATAAGGTTGTCACTCTTCGGCTCTTTTAAGTGTTGACATGACGGTAAAGTTTTTTTTTTAATTTAGAGTGTAAATCAACTCTGTTTTCTTTAATTTCATTTTCATTTTTGTACAGACATGGGAGGAATTTATGGCTTCCTCTGGACAACATGGTGTGGTGCTATTCACACTGGGGACATATGCGGGTTCTGCGGCAACGCTACCATTGTGCGAGATGGAGAAATTGTCTCGGGCATTCAGTGTTGTACCCCAGCGCGTGGTCTGGCAAATGAAGGGAGAGCCGCCCCCATCCCTACAGGTTGGCGAGAACACGCGAATCGTTCCATGGATGCCACAAAATGATCTGCTAGGTAAGAATACTTTGTTGGCACTGTGTCCTAGGCTGCCGCTCCCCGATAGCCCTGCGACAAAAAGCTGGCTACATTGAATGAGCCATCTCACTGCTAAAGAAAGAGGTGTAATTGTTGCCCGGCGAGATCTTTCTAACGTTGCCTCCTACACCTTTGCTGGCAGGGGAGATTATAATTATGACCAGGCATAACAAAAATTAAAATATGATTCCAAAATGAATGCTCAACCTGTCTGCATCAGAGTGGGATAGGAACTCGTTGATGATTTTGCTCAAGTCCACCCTCATATTAAGTTGGTTTTAATAGAAGTAGAAAATGAGAGGAACAGGTCAGTGAAAGTTTGAGCAAAAATCCGATTAAAAATAAAACAGTTATGATTTTTTGAAGGTGCAATCAATCAAACAAACACAAGTAGGCAACTCTGTAACGTATTTGGCGTGCTCACCGCTCATTCGCTTTGTTCATTAAATTTCATGGACTTCATTTTCTAGTTATTGATGACGGGATGGATATGTTTCATACAGTGGTTGTCTAAAAACATATTTGTAACAATTTTATTTAGGGTGCATGTATGACTGAAAATCTTCTTTATGGCAAAATAGAAATTTTCAGAATTTTCAGTACCCACCAAATGGAACGGGAGCTCGTAAAATAATAACCTTCTTATTTGTAATCGGATTTAGCTCAAACTTTCACTGACCTATTCCTTTCATTCTTCTGCTTCTATTAAAACCACATACATACATGAATAAAACGTTCCACAAAAGACATACACTTATATAATATATACATTTGCACTTAAAGGCGGCACTTTAAGTGCAAATTTTGTCCACTATGTGTTTTTTGAAAGGTATAAGCATAATTGATTTATATCATGATATTATTATAAATGTATTTTGACTTTTTCTAATAATAATTATATATGTACCTAGTTTATATGTCACATTTTATTTTGTTGAGAAATGCTGAAATAAAATCAAACAAACAAACAACTTCATATCAGGATGTTCTTCCTCTTTAATGATTCTAAATCATTTCAATCACCCATTCACTATCTTCACCTGTTTGACAAGACAATCTTTGACAACCTTTTTTGACTGAGATGGACTATAGTAACTTTGAGGGGTCATATCTTTTATAGGTGAAACAGCTCTTTAAAACAGGTCACGATTGATATGCCTTTTTGAAAAGACATACTTTCAAACCACCGACATCTCGTTTGGCGTGATAACTGCTGGGTCATGTGAGGAGCATACGCCTGGCTTAGTGCCCTCCGGACCAGTACCGGTATCTCTAGACGCATGTGTGTCCCTAATTATTCACGCTCGCCCTTATGGGATTGTGACATCCTTAATACGTCACTAATATATAGCTTTTATATTAAATGTAGCTTGCAACAAAGTATATAGCATATACTATCACAAAGCGTCTCCGGGAGGGGGGAGGGGAGGGGAGGGGAGCTTTGGGAGCTGATCCATTTTTTGCAAGAGTTTTAGAATGAACACCTAGCATTACCCACAAAATGCCGTCTAAAGTATTTTTTAAACTTAAATAATGTCTTGGCTGGTCTACTATTATCTTTTTTTTTTTATTGAATCTCACCGTTACCGTCTCACAACCGCAGGTGATCCCAGACTGAAGGCACTGGTATTCCATGGCGGCAACAACGGCATGTACGAAGCCCTCTACCATGGGGTGCCTATGGTGGTTTTGCCGCTCATCTTCGACCATCCCGACGTGGCCGTCCGCATCGTCGACCGCGGAATGGGTATCGCAGTCAACTTCTTCTCATTCACCAGCGAAGAGCTTACGAAAGCCATCAACGATGTCATCAATAATTCGAGGTAAGAGACTAGACTCATATTATTATGATAATAATAATAATAATAATAATAATAATAATAATAATAATAATTATAGTAAAATAATAGAAACAATAATAGTAATTATAATAACAACATAAATATATGAAAATAATAATAATAATCATAATAATCATATTAATGATGATAAAAATAATAATAACAACAACTATAATAATAATAAGGAGAAGAAGAACAAGAAGAATAACAGTAGTTATAATAATAATAGTAATAATAATGAAAAAAAGTAGGGTAGATAAAGTTCAAGCTTATTTTAATTTTTCCACATATTTTTTTCTTCTTCACATCCATTAACTGTTTCCTTTCTTAAACACCCTTCGTTCATAAACTAAAATAAAACAAATAATTTTGTCCGGATAATATAATCATGATCATACAAGTCGATTACAACAATGTATATGTTTAAACGTTTCAATACATTGTATGAAGTATATTGAAACAGGTACACCTTAGTGGAAAGTAGCATATGTCGATTAATGTCTTGCCAAACGACGTGAGTCACGAGCTACTATACCACAATCTTTCTAATAAGCTGCTAGCAGAAATCAATGCAGAATCTGACTCGTTACGTTATGACCGCTATCATTCACCACAGTCATGACATTGGCAGAGCGTAGTCCAAGCCGCGGGGGGCACTGGGCAACATGGGGATGGGGGCAGCGGCCTTACTTGGTGGATTTACTGTGAATTTACAAGTCACCGATCACAGGAGGATGACCTATAAACCTTCTCTCCACGTTCCTTTGCTCTCCCTTTCTTTATATTTTAGAAATTATAACACAATCTATCATTGTATATTGAATAAGAAATCATGCCATTTCATATAAAATACGTAAATAATTACAACTTGAAAGAGAATGTTCAGGTTTGGTTCTGGATGGGTTCCGATAAATAAAAAAAGAAATTGTCCACATTTGTTAATAAAAGAAAGCGTTTAGTCGAGACAGCTTTCCAAAATATTTATTTTGTCGTGTTTGTTCGCTATTCGATGTGGAGGGGGGATACTCCTTTGCCCCTGTAGCTACGCCAATGATTCACCTCTGTCCACCAGCAGCTGATTTATTGAAGTTGTTTCTCGTAACTCCCACTCCCCACTAGTGATGCTTATGCGTATCTTCACGAGCGAAAATACTGTAAATCAACCCGCAACAGACAAATGGAAAAGAAAAAAAACAGCTCTAGTAGATCATTTACTATAACCCCATCGTCCTCCTCGTCCCCTGAGGAAATAAACATGGGAAGAAGCCTCTCCCCCATCTTCTTTTATAACCCCTTTTGTATACTCTCGCGAACGATGTTTCTTCAAGTACATCTCCGAAATGGTGTCGTTGAAGCCTGGCCAGAGAATGTGGAAGTGTACGCGAGGAAAATCTCGATTAGAAAATTCGTGCGTCTACGATAGCGATTCTAATGCTGTTCCAGCAATGGTTTATTTTACACTTGAGTTGCAAACCTTTTATATTTTCTTGATTATTTTCAATGAGTCTCCACTGAATTAGTGACGACCATTTGCTTATAGGACTTACAGTGAAAAAGGAATAAGGAAATTTCTCCTCTTGCGCCCGGTACAAAAGTAGTCCTTCATATTTTCTTTCTTTTAAAAATAATGGAGATTTGAACATTCATGTACAACAAATTTAATGCTGAGATCTATTTTTTTTAAATAATAATTATTATTATCGTTATTATTATTATTATTATTATTTTTTTTTTTTTTTTTGGGAGAATCAATTATCGTTTTGTTGACAAGAACAAAGACTTCTTTAGGATTTAACCTTTCACCACCTTGTAGATGACTAACTTATTGTATCTCTAGTTACCAAAAAACAACACAAATGGTAATTTATATCGACTAATATTCAAACCATCAGTTCATGTATCAAATGAAAAGCATTGGACAGGGATGACTATTATTATTATTATTTTTTTTTTTATTTTATTTTATTTTTTTTTTTGGGGAGAATCAATTATCGTTTTGTTGACAAGAACAAAGACTTCTTTAGGATTTAACCTTTCACCACCTTGTAGATGACTAACTTATTGTATCTCTAGTTACCAAAAAACAACACAAATGGTAATTTATATCGACTAATATTCAAACCATCAGTTCATGTATCAAATGAAAAGCATTGGACAGGGATGACTATCCTGTGGGACTCCATACAAACTTTATTGGAAGCTAAAAGCTTGACCAGTGACATGGCAATCGTTTATCCTCGTGAGTTGGTGCGTCCGTTATAAGGTTTGATAAATCAAGATTTAACCACTATGTGTTTGATCTATCTAATATTGTTACACAGCTACAAGGAGAACGTACTTCGATGGTCGTCCATCTTCAAGGCCAATCCACAGCTTCCTATGGAGAGAGCTGTCTTCTGGATCGAGCACGTCCTCAAGTACGGCGGCGACTACCTCCGCACATCTCGGACTGAGCTCTACTTCTGGCAGGTCTGTTCAATTGACGTCTACGCCTTTCTCCTCCTCATAGTCTATCTGTGCTACCGGGTTCTCAAGTTCATGTACATCCGACAGTATCATCGCATTCTATCGAGCGGTTTCTGTCTGATCGTCGGTTATCCGCTCCGGAGGCTTTGTCCCGGTCTCAGATTCCGACTCAACATGAGCGGTAATGTTGGGATGCGTTTCTGGGGAGCACGCGGGCCTCGGAACAACGGAAAAGTTTGATATTGAAATAGCTTCTCTCTCTGGGCGTCTTTCACAAAGCAAAGGAACACCAAATATTATACGCTTAGGGATTATTACCGTGCTTGGTATATGCTCTTCTAAGGTATATAATATAGTTGTACACCAAGAATTGCTAGTTCTATGATGATGAGTCTACAAAACCTGGTTTTTGGAAACGTTATTGCTCAAGAACATTACGCGTTGATGAACAAAAATGCCTACTTTCAGAAAAAACACTTAAAGTCATGATATATCTTTTAAACCGCTGTCTATGACGTTTGCACAAAATCGAGACCGCCATTAAAGAATGATGTGAAAATATTCATAGAAATACCAATGAATTTAATAACAAAAGATGAATATAAACAGGGGCGGACTGGCCGTGGGAAGTATGAAGAGCTGCTCAGTATCATGCTTGAAATTGGACCCCAATTCTTAGGGGCATCTGACGATCCCATGCCATCCCCACTTGAATATTGACATGGTAATAAAACTCTTTGTTAACATAAGTTCGTTCATAGGTTAGATGGGGTGAAATCGACCTAACTTGCGTCTGTTTCGTGGGCTCTGGGGGCTATATCCGACGGCTACGCTTTGGCTTATAATTCGGGTAAAATCCTGTGTGCTTTGATGGCTTGTTCCTATTTCAGGACAGGCTCTCAGACTTTTTGAAGACTCATCCACCTATCCACCCCAGCGTGCCCAGGCTTAGCATATTATATATGTGCATGTGGATAATTTGGAAACGCTAGAATTTTAGGTCGATTGGACCGGCCTCTCGGATATTCCGGGGTCAAACTTTAGTTCCAGTCCGCCCCTGAATATGTATGCAAGTCTCGTGAATAACTGATGTTCAGCATGTAAAACAATTGCACTAGATTTGGTGCATAAATGATTCTGAGTTGTATTCAAAGACCATGGGATGTTCTAATTTTCACTACAAGAGTATGTGATGCTATTTCTCTTCGAGAATGAAACACCCGAACGTACCCACAAGGTTTATTATAGGAAATAACATGTACTTATGACACATGCCAATGAATTCGATAGGTACAAAATATCGTTGAAGGTGTGTTGAAGTACAAGAATAACAGAATTACAATTGTATGAGGATGTTGCAGTAAATTAAGGTGTTATTACAAAGAAAAATCATGCATGCATTTGCTTATGAAAGAAATGTTCAAATAAAAATGATATGTGCATTGAGCTCATGGTATCAAGGGCTGTGTTAGGAGGATCATAGACGTTTCCCACCACCTACAGGAACGGACAATGGACAAGGACAATTACGAGAAGGATCACCGTCTCTCTTGTGAGCCGTCCGTCTCGTGAACCTTAAAAAATACTATGAGGGCCCCGTAATACAAAGCTTAGAAGTGATTGTACGATTTATCACAATGTGCAATCAATCGCCAAATCAAGCGTACGATCAATAATTGCTAAGTTTTGTGTTACAGGGCCCAGAGTGCCCACGATAAAAAATGTCGGTCTCGTGAACCTTCAAACACATTATCAGAATGTCGTCGAGACCGAAATCGTCCGTCTCGTGGATTGTGGGCGTTTTGAACGTTCAGAAAGTTATCATTAGGGCAACGAGACCTGTTTTCGACTGAAGTGATCTCGGACCGCATTTTTTTTAATGTAGCCAAATACCACTGTTAGCAGCATGGACGACGAAGGCCGTTTATATTGACTGCGCGTGAAAGGTCACCTTTTCAATTTGTGATGAGCTCTCAGGATTGCTTTTTTTGTTTCGTTTTATCAGGCTTTATTTCTTTTCTTTTTCTTCTTTTGTAGTATTGTATTTTGAAATCCTCTTTGTTTTTAATAATAAAAACACAAACGGGTTTATATGCTGATACCATGTTTATACCTAATGCATTCCATCTTTATTCATTCATTAGGATTGTTCATGTTTATATCAAAAATTAAAATTATAATTTTATGTCGAGCAGACCTCAGCAAGCTAATAGTTAAGGACGAATGTGATTTATGTTTGTTTATTTGCTGTTGCTTGGTTGTTTGTTTGCCTATTCATACGTGCGCCACATTTATTGTAATAAATATGTTACACTGTCACGCATTATGGCATTGACTTAGTTTGTAAGTATTGCGATATTATTTAATACTGCATCCATACTGAATCGTTTCAAAGACATGCTCTGAGTTAGGAAAGATACGTTAGGATTAAGTGCTATTTAATAAGGTACATTAAAGCACAGGATTTTACTGAATTGTATTTTTATTGATGCCTTCAAAAGAACAGGTAAACAAAATGTTAGGACTGTTACTGGAGCGACTATGTAAAACACATTGTTACACCAATCTCCAGAAATATTGGCGTACTGTATAGAATAAAATGTTTTGATTCTGATAGAATATTACTAATGCTATATAATAGTCTAATTTTACCACATATCTCCTATTGTAATATTTTGTGGGCAACATCCAAGTGTGTGACAAATAATATTCTTCTGCTGCAAAAGAAAGTTGTACGCATATGTACCCGAGCTGGTTATCGTGACCATGCTATCCCACTATTTGTTAAACTGAAATGCTGAAAAAGTTGATGATATTAACTTCCTCCAAATTGCCATATTTATGTTCCGTTTCAATATCAAATTGTTACCTACTTCACCATCTTCAATGTTCCAACCTAATAACATGGTTCACTCATATTCAACAAGGCAGTCATCGAATTTACATGTGGTCAATCCTCACACTGCATGAGCCCATAAATCAATCAGACATAGGGGTCCAGATGTATGGAATTCTCTACCTAACAATATTCGAAATATAAAATCACAAAACTCCTTTAAAAGAGCACTCAAATGTATTATCATTTCACAGATTTAAGATATTACTAACATATATATATAAATCTATATATCAGTTCTCATTATATCGAACATAAATTTAATGCTCCTATGATCTATAAGACATTTTACTAGACTTAACAATATACTTCTCTTTTTCTTGTTTTTTTTCTTCTTTTTAAATAGTGTAAATAGTTCACAACCCTGTAGGAATTTTATTTGTCATATATAATATATATGAAAGGTGTTGTAACGATTCAAGCTCTATTTGCTTATGTTCCATCACCTTTGTGTGTTCATTCTTTAAACTGTATAATAGTTGCAACTTGTCTTTGATATAACATTTTTATATTCTTTTTCAATTGAAGTCAATTCAAATGGATTGTAAAATTGAAAATGATTTGTTATATTATATTTTTTTTCATGTGATGTTAACTCCAACGAATTGTGAAATTGTGAACATAGATAAATAAATAAATAAATAAGTAAATAAAATAAATAAATAAATAGAGCCGAGTCTTTTTATACAGAAATACGGAGAAACTGTCGTTATTTTCTTAGTTATCGTTTAAACATGTTAAATGTGTTCCTCAAATTGGATAAAGGAAGAAGAATCTGTTCACAGATTCTGCTTACCGAAATGATTAAGCTCTATTCTTTGTCACGCCATGTAACGTATATATTCTTTCACTGTTTCGGCGTGGCGGGTTGGAATGAGTCGTGGTAAAGTGTGGTTAGTCGTGGTAAATTGTAGTGAGTTGTGGCGATTTGTGGTGAGTTGTGATAAAGTGTGGTAAGTCATGGTGACTTGTGGTGAGTTGTGGTGTGTTTTGTAAAGACGAGGTGAATTGTGAGTTGTGAGTTATGATGAATTGTGAGTAATGGTGAGTCGTGGTGACTTGTGGTGGCTTGTGGTCAGTCGTGGCAAATTTTGAGTTGTGGTACATGGGTCGTGGTGAGTTGTGAGTTAGTGGTTTGTGATGAGTTGTGGTGAATTGTGGTGAGTTGTGGTGAGTCGTGGTAAATTGTGAGTTGTGTTCGATGGTTGGTTATTGTGGGTCGTGGTGAGTTGTGAGTCGTGGTAAATTGTGAGTTGTGTTCGATGGTTGGTTATTGTGGGTCGTGGTGAGTTGTGAGTCGTGGTAAATTGTGAGTTGTGTTAAATGGTTGGTTGTGGTGGGTTGTGGTGAATCATGGTGAGCACCGTGATTAGTGTTGAGTTTTTGGGAGTCGCTGTAAATTATTGTGTGTTGTGGGAAATTATTGTGTGTTGTGGGAAATGGTGATTTGTGGTAGGCCCCTGAGTAGTGGTGAGTTGTGTGGTGAGTTGTGGTGAGTTGTGACGAATTATGATGAATTGTGGTGAGGTATGGTGAGTTGCAGTGAGTTGGGATAGTTTTGCTTGATACGTATGTTTTTCTTTTCTTTTTGACCTATTCAAAATGAAATACGGCACAGCGGTGGATCGAGGACGGAACAGGCTTGACAGGAACGTGTTCTCCAGGTAAAATACTTAATTCGTGCTCGCATTTCACCCGGAAACTTCCTTCTTTCTTTTTGCTTGTTAAATAATTTTTATTTGAAACCTTTCTGTAGCAGACTACGTTGTTTACAAAGTCTCTATTATTAAACGACTAGAAGCGTCTAAAGATAAACGATTTTCCTATTCTTCCTCTGAAAATGTTAAATCCTTCATCCTCCACTTTTTGATTGACAATAAACTTGAGCTCCCAAGTCTAAATAATCAAATGATGAAAAAAAAAATCATAGGTTTTATCATGCCCCTGTGGCTGTCCAACTATAATATGCTCCTGATACTAGCAATAATCATTAATTTAAAATTTACTGGTGAATGAGTGCTGTTCATCCGAGTACGTGCATTATGAAATAAACTGTCTGGAAGCAATTTAGATGTAGATTACATAGTACATAAAAATTGATGTATATTGTGAAGTTTCGGAATGATCAAATTAGGAAGATATTGACGCCATCTTGCTGAAAATCATATGCACGCCACAAGGAAGTTGGTAAGTTGGACTACAGACACATTTGGCATGAATGTTTTGTTCAAAATTTATTGAGCTATATATCGTCATTTTTATTAGGAGGGCATTTAAGAGCCCTCCTTCGTTATCGAATTTCTATTATGATATTCTAACAAATTGTGGTAATAAAGAAAGATAAAAAACATTACAAATTGTTTTCATATTTACCATAACTCAACCTCCCCTTCGATATGATTTAGAAGAAAAAAATGCAATCTTATTTATAACGATAGGGGATAAGTCGACCATGCCGATTCATTTTCATGACTCTCTTTGAAAACTGACAATTTGCATAAAAGTGTGAAATTTCAGATTGTGTACATAGGTGAACAAAGTATCCTATGTCATTTTCCTTTGATAAACCTTAAAGTTCCATACAATTTTCGATAACGAGGCCTCTCGAAGAGTGCATTGCTCAATTCAACGGAAGTATGCCAGGTTTCGAGAGAAAATAAATACTACAAACATAAATTTCTTCCTTAACCTGCAAAGGACTGCAGGCCTGACGGCACATTGTTTCGCGTATGCAGTTTAAGATAGTATCCGGGAAGGAAGTGGAAAGTGAAACTCGACATAATTTCATAGAGAAAAGATAACTGTCTTGAATCCTTTTTTTCTCACAACCTTTGCACACCCTCATAATCTTTATTGGCATCTACATGTGGAACCAAGCGGCAGGTCCCATTCTTTCTTTTGATGGGGGATAAGGCTTTATTGTCCAAATTTTCTGACGAGCAAGCAAGCACAATGAAAGTAAAAGAGAGACAGAAATGTCATTATGGGAAAAAAGATATATAACACAAGCATGTAAAAACTGAAAGAAAATAAAGGTTTCCAGATGGGAGGAATGACGTTCCCCTTGCCCCCTTTCCCCCGAAACACCACTTCTCTGAATCACGTGCAAGATAATACCTGTCATAAAAAGTCATGTGCCCTCGCTAATTCATGCAGTGGCGTATCTAGGTATTTCAAAACAACTTTCTTGTATTAAAGGTATTACATCGTCACAAAGTAGACGCTACCCGAATATGAGGAATTGTCGGGCATCTCGTTGTCAAGACTCATCCTGGTTTTAGATTTTGCGAGTTAACACAAATCAAAACTTTGATTACATTAAAGTGTTAATTTAATGTAATAAGGCACCGAAATATGAGAATAATCATATTTGTTGATGCCCTCATATGAGGTGATGGTTGCTCGAATACAATATTGCTACTCTAAAAGTCCTTGGGAGAGCCATCAGCCCCGCCCCACCCCGCATTGTACATCTATATAATTATGACTGCAACAGGGAAGTGGTTAGTTCCGAAGTTCGAGCATTAGACTAGAGGCTTTTTGTTCGATTGTTCTTAAACTGGGGGACAAAATTAACTAACTCTCTAGAGGAATGGAGTGAACTAATTATTTAGCAAGGTATTAAACAGAAAGCCATGATTTCTTTTATTTGTAAGTGCGGTTTTACCTTTTCAAATGTGTTTTACACGGCAGAATATAGAGGCTGTTAAGTGCTGTTCATGAGAGTACGTAAATTATTAAAGATACTGTCTAGAAGCAATCTAGATGTTTATTGTGAGGTTTCGGAATGATCGAATTTGGAAAATATTGACGCCATCTTGCTAAAAATCATATGCACGCCACAAGGAACTTGGTAAGTTGGACTACACATACATGTGGCATGATTTTTTTTGTTCAAAATCGATTGAGCTATTTATCGTAATTTTTATTAAGAGGGCAATTAAGAGCCCCCCTATCCATTTTTAGTCGAATTTCTACTATGATATTCTAACAAATTATAGTAAAAAGGATTTTTAAAAACTTACAATTTTTTGTCATCTTTAGCATAACTCAACCTTCCCTTCATTGACCATCAATAGCCATCTAATAAAACGATCTTCCCTTCATATTAGGGGCGCACAATCCTTAAGTATTGTGACTGTTCTTCCCTTTTCTTCGTTTTGTTGCAAAACCATTGTGTTAGCTGTATGGTCAGGTACTCCCTATTCAATATGGTCTAGCTTCTAACCTGATTGGACCTGTTTAATTTTCTGTATTTCAATAATCGTTTTTTGTTCTCGATATGAGACTCATTTTGTTTAAAAACATTTAATAGAAGAAGAAAAAAAATGAAATACAACTTAAAGCCACGACACTATTGGTGTATTGTATAGGGATGCTAATGTTTGACGACACATGCTCCGTTAATAATTAATTTCAATTCAATTCAATTTAATTCATTCAAATCAATAATTAATCCACGGCACTATACTGCACTTAGTAAAAATCCTAGCTTCAACTCTGGACTAAATCTTTACTTAAAAACCTAACCCTAGCATTAACCCTAACCCTAAGCTCAAACTTAACCCTAACCCTTGAAATTTGGCAAACAAATCCAAGAGCAATCGTCGCCGAAGCAATTGAAGGAGCCCAATCGACCTTGACGACAATTTTGCTAGCAAAAATGCATGTCTAACACACACGTAGGCCTATGCCTGAATGCGGAAACGATATTAAAACATCGTAAGAGCTGTGACTGACTGTAATTATGTAAACTCATTTTCAGTTGGTGCAAGTCGAGTGTTATAATTAACCTTTAAAAGAGCTGGTATTCCATAGATAGTGGTCATCTTTGGATAAACAGAAACTATCTGGCGTTAGAATAACGTGATCATAATAAATGATCAGAGTCATTCTGGGAGAGTCAAGGATAGACAAAACAATTGCTGGCATAGGCCAGAAATAGCGCGCGCCTTTTACAGCTGTTTAAGCGGTGCCTTTGTGGGACAGCGACATGTGAAATTTACCTCTGTAAAGAAACCGAAAATGCGCACAGCCAGTGAATCTACAACGGTGGAGTTATGCGCGCAGTAAGCGTGGGAACGCCGTGTGCAAGATTTTCTCACTTTCGACTTTATCTCCGCTCGGAGAAGTCCTTTTTCCCCGGCCCACCCACCCCTCTTTAGTTTAAGTAGAGTTGAAGAAGTAAACTACTTAAAGTTGATTGAGGATTAACAAATTGGAAGTACAATGTTGTTTTGAGTGATATAACGAATTGTATGTATTTAATATCATGGTAACACGGGGGTTGACTGGGGGAGGATTTCTTTACTCGTGATTATTCCATGGTTGGTTCCGATTATCACCACTTCTTATATATGCGCTGGTATAGTAGCACCGGGATAACATTGGGGATACTGCAGGAGATACTATCCTGTCGGTGGGTCACGTAAACCCCAGGTATCTGGGGTGATCGGAGGAGTTACTACCCTTCCGCTGATCGCGTGACTCGAGACCCCACAAATATAGTGTTTCCATAACTATGTTATTTATGCATTGATGATTTTGTGAGTATTGAAAAGTTGTGGGGATCATCCGTAGGAGATACTATCCTACCGGCAGGTCACGTAAACCCCAGGGACCTGGGGTGATCGGAGGAATTACTATCCTTCCGCTGATCGCGTGACTCGAGATCCCACAAATATAGTGTTTCCATAACTATGTTATTTATGCATTGATGATTTTGTGAGTATTGAAAAGTTGTGGGGATCATCCGTAGGAGATACTATCCTACCGGCAGGTCACGTAAACCCCAGGGACCTGGGGTGATCGGAAGGAGTTACTATCCCTCCGCTGATCACGTGACCGGAGATCCCTACAATTTTGAGTTTCACTCATGGTACATGTACCCTTAAGATTGTTGAATCATATCACGTTTATACATTATTGTCGAATTGTTTATGGTGGACCCTCTTTATTGTGGTTATAAGATTTTGTTATTGCTTTTATGCATGTTACTTGTTTTACTTTGACTTTCCTACTTTACATGTTTTGAGGAAAAGGACTCCTAGTTTCGGAGCGGAATAAATGTCGAGCAAACTGCAAATCAGTCTAAAGTTGTCTTCTTCCTAGAATATTAATGGAGGCGTACCGCTGATGATATATATCCGGGTGATTCGGCATCCTTCATACTCGAGTTCGAGCACGGTGGAGTTTGCCGATGGTCGTTTCACGGCGTTCTGAGTATTACAAGGTAAGCTGGTGTAAGCATAAGGTGAGACGGGGGAGGAGGTGTGGGGCTCATCGGGAGGGGACAAGGAAGACGGCCACAGAAATACAAGGAGGTACCACAGACATATACATGTAATTATATGCCGCAAAATTTCACCCTCGCCCTCCTTTGTTGGGTTGTTTTTGTGTGTGCGTGTGTTTGTGTGTGTGTGTGTGTGTGTGGGGGGGGGGGGACATCTTTCCCTGTCATCAGCTTAAATCCATGAGATCAAAGCCTTTCATTTTACCATGGTTACAGCAATTATATCGGCAGTGATCTGGCTCGAATAGGGCAAAGGCAAAGCGAAAGACAGTATGGATGTGTGAAAAAAATGAAGGAGAATCCTAATATGCCTCTGTGATACATCATCACAAATGTACTGGTATTTCTTTTACTATTGCATTGCCGTTTGAAGCACCGGGACAAACTTTCCGCTCCAATGTGAACAACAGCTTTGTACAGGACAACGGCTTTGCAAGATAACCCATGCATGACAAGCTTTTTAATACCGGTATAGATCAATCTTGAACTGGAAATCGTTATATATTTTTGAAACCGTTGGTATCTATACCATGATGTGGCACAGGATGATTGTGTGGCTTCTGAAGAGTTAAAGCAGCGAGTTCAGCTCAAGCGGGGTAACGACATTAAACAAGTTATATCAGAAGTAAAGGTGCCATTCTAAGAGCTCACGATGACATTTTGTTCATTGAACATAATATCAAAATGTGCTCGTTATTATTAATATTTTAATCAGTGTTGATAAATTACGTGTATGTAAAGGACAAACTTAAATTGGAAATGAGGATATTGAGGTGCTAATCACTGGCGTACTGGTGGGGGGGCTTGGGGGGCGCTAGCCCCCCCAAATAAAATTAAACCATGACTTATTTTCAATTCCATACAAGTGATTTATAAATGTTCGTGATATATCACATGATTTTCAACAAAATGCGCGGTTCTCCATTTCTGTTGCAAACTGACACATTCCCAAATAGCCAGGACGAGCAAAATGTTCTTTTTTTTTTATATGGGCCTTGGTGTCCACTAACAGTAATACTAGTACTAGTAGATAACCGTATATCCAGTTTAGCGAAAAGTCTGGATACCCGTATGTCCGGCCTAGCGTAGAGCTTATATCGCGGCAGCACTAGGCGGTACGCGGGGGAATGCGCAGTCGCCTGCGCTCAGGGTTTGTTTTGGATGCGGCGAGGAGGGTCATTTCCGGAGGGAATGTTCCACAGGTGCGGATCCAGGGGGCGAGCCTTGCCCCCCGAAAAAGAAAAAAGAGAGAGAGAGAGAAGAGAAAAAGGAAAAGAGGAGATAAAGGGAAGGAAAAAAGAAAGAAAAAAAAGAAAAGGGGATATCAGTTGCAATTTTCCCGCCAACAAGTTGTGGATCGGCGGGGAGGGGCCAAAGGCCCTTGCCTCTCACCCCCGCCGCCGCCAAAAAAAAGAGAAGGGAAAAGGAAGGAGGAGAGCTAAAAGTGAACAAAAAAGAGGAAGAAGAAAAGAAAGGGTGAAAAGAAGGGAGATCAGTTGCGTTTAATCCCGCCAACAACATGTGGATCGGGGCGAAAGGCCCTTGCCTCCCTAGCAAACCTAAAAGAGAGAGAAGGAAGGGAAGGGAAAGGGAAGGGGGAGGAAAATGTAAGGAAAGAAAGAGAGAAAGAAGATAGGTAGGGGAGGTCATTTGCGATTTTCCCCGCCAATAAGGTGTAGTTTGGGGGCCACAGGCGTACCGATGGGGGCAATTAGTGTCCTGCCAGTGTCACAATAAAATTCAAACGTGGATCATTTCTAATTCGATACCGGTGATTTACAAATGTTGCTGAAATGACATAATAATCCGAGATTTTCCTCACTTTTTATTAAATTATACTTTTTATGCGTTTGTTGGAAAATTACAAATTCCTAAATTTACAGTCAGGCAAGAAATATGCTTATTTAGAGGTTTACATAGCAGGGCCCGCAGAACGACGGGGCTCCGCCCCCACTTTTTGGAAAACAGTATACTAAACAGGCGCGGATCTACGGGGGTTTAGGGGTTAACCCCTTGGGCCGCCCAAAAAAAGGGAAAAAAGAAAGAAAGAACGCACACTGGAGAGAAACCTTTCAAGTGCAAATATTGTGAGAAGATATTCAACTCATCTGGGAACTTAACCAAACACATGATAACTCTGGATATAACTGTGTATTAAACTGTTACTTGATTTAACAAGACGTTATCATGCACTGCTTTTATGGTCTCCAATGTGTTAGTAGATGCCAGGAAAACATCACTTACGGGCCAGGGGTTCAAAATAGCCCCCAAAATCGCCTCGCCGCTGGGCGGCTCGTAAACGATGCTCTGCATCGTCATTGGGTCAAACTGTTTAAACTGTTACTTGATTTTCAAAGACGTTATCGTGCACTGCTTTATGGTCTCCATTGTGTTAGTAGATGCCAGGAAAACATCACTTACGAGGGTTCAAAATAGCCCCCAATTCGCCTCGCCGCTACGCGGCTCGCGGATGATGCTCCGCATCAATTATGGTGTTCGAAATAGCCCCCCAAAATCGCCTCGCCGCTACGCGGCTTGTAGACGATGCTCCGCATCGTCATTGGGTCAAATTGTTTTAGCTGTTACTTGATTTAAAAGACGTTATCAAGCACTGCTTTTTGTGGTCTCCACTGTGTTAGTAGATGCCAGGAAAACATCCCTTACGAGGGTTCAAAATAGCCCCAAAAAAAAAAAAAAATCGCCTCGCCGCTACGCGGCTCGTGGACGATGCTCCGCATCGTCATTGGGTCAAATTGTTTTGGAAAACATCGCTTACGGGCCGGGGGTTCAAAATAGCCCCCAAAATCGCCTCGCCGCTACGCGGCTCGTGGACGATGCTCCGCATTGTCATTTGGTCAAACCGCCCCCTCCCTTAGCAAAAGCTAGATCCGCCCCTGCTAAAGAGAAATAGAAAGAAAGAGAGAAAGAAAGAAAGAATAGTGACCTGCCAGTGACACAAAATAATGAGGTATCAAAATATGCTCATCTGACCGTAATTAAATGCCTAAAACCCCAGAACTTCCCGTGGCTCAGCCCCCTCGAACCCACCAGGGGCCTTAAGGCGGGCCCCTGAATGCTTATCTGACCGTTATAAAATGCCTAAAACCCTGAGCTTCCGGGGCTCTGTCCCTGGATTCCACCTAGGGCCCTAAGGCAGGCCCCTGGATGCTCATCTAACGGTAATTTAATGCCTAAAACCCCCGAGCTTCTGGGGGCTCCGCAACTGGACCCCACGCCAAATAGTGTCCTGCCAGTGTCACAAATAAGGTATTAAAAAATTTTAATCTGACCGTAATTAAATGCCTAACACCCCTGAACTTCCGAAGGCTCTGCCCCCTCGAACCCACCAGGGGCCTTAAGGCGGGCCCCTAAATGAATGCTTGTCTGACCGTTATAAAATGCATGAAACCCCTGAGCTTCTAGGGGCTCCGCCCCTGGACCCCACGCCAATTAGTGTCCCAAATAAGATATCAAAATATGCTCATCTGACCGTAATTGAACGTCTAAAACCCCTGAGCCTCCAGGGGCTCTGCCCTCTGGACCCCACCTAGGGCCCTAAGGCGGGCCCCTGAATGCTTATCTGACCGTTATAAAATGCCTTAAACCCTGAGCTTCTGTGGCTCCGCCCTGGACCCCGCCCCCTGGACCCACGCCAATTATTGTCCTGCCACTGTCACAAATAAGGTATCAAAATATGATAATCTGACCGTAATTAAACGCCTAAAACCCTGAGCTTCCAGGGGCTCTGTCCCCTGGACCCAACCAATGGCCCTAAGTCAGGTCCCTGGATACTCATCTGACAGTAATTTATTGCCTAAAACCCCTGAGCTTCCGGGGGCTCTGCCCCCTGGAGGCCTGGACCCCACGCCAATAAGTGACCTGCCAGTGTCACAAATAGGGTATCAAAATATGCTCATCTGACCGTAATTAAATGCCTAAAACCCCTGAGCTTCCGGAGGCTCCGCCCCCTTGACCCCACCAGGGGGCCTAAGCCCCTAAACCCCTGACCTCTGCCCTCTGGACCCCACCTAGGGCCCTAAGGCGGGCCCCTGAATGCTTATCTGACCGTTATAAAATGCCTCAAATCCCTGAGTTTCAGGGGGCTCAGCCCCCTGGACCCCACGCCAATTAGTGACCTGCCAGTGTCATGAAAAAGGTATCAAAATATGCTCATCTGGACCGTAACTAAATGCCCCTAGACCCCACGCCAATTTACACTACGCTCTACCTGCATGATCGTAAATACTTTACCCCCATCCCCTTTGAAAAACGTTCAGCGGGGCCTAGCTGCATGTAAGATTGGGTGATGCGGATTTTTTGTCTGCCAGCCCCCAAACTTTTTTGTTCATTACGCCACTGGTGCTAATATAATACCAAAATTGTTGGCTCCAAATGTAAATACAATCTACATATAGTTAAATGATGATGATATTAATGTTTAAAGTACCAGAGCTTTTATCCTTAAAAATATTGGTATCATTGCAAAGGTAATGTTACAATCTTTCTAATAAATCTTATTTACTTTTCAAAAATTGTTACAAAATTGACTAATCTGCTATCAAAAATGATGAATTTGCTACCCGTTTTTTCCGCCCGCTGTTCGCTGGTACGATGTGTGACGTAATAGGTTGGGCACATGAGCGAGAGTGCATGCTCCAAAGCCCCCTCACACAGCTCTGTCCGCTGCATGCATTATACGTATATGAAAGCCAGTCGAACGCGAAATATCCTATCACAATGTCCGAGCTTGAAGAAGTTTTACTAAATTTAGATTTCGAAGTTGATGAGCACAGCTCCACAACTAGTGACAGTGATTTATTTGATTTTGTGTATGTTTTAGTAGGCTATCTCCACGCCGGAGTTGCTGTCAAAAATGGAAAC
Source organism: Mesocentrotus franciscanus (assembly GCA_037976565.1). NCBI lineage: Eukaryota > Metazoa > Echinodermata > Echinoidea > Camarodonta > Strongylocentrotidae > Mesocentrotus > Mesocentrotus franciscanus. The sequence goes on along the minus strand of CP137680.1, from coordinate 20,192,732 downwards.
GAAAGTACACTAGCGCCATGAAATTCCCAAGTTCGAGCTGGCTGATCCGAGCTGCCGCGCCCCACCGGCCCCGCTGAACTGGCGATCGATCCGTCATGCACTGCATGAGTGACTGACTGGACGAGAAATTTTCTAATTTTTAGAAAGTGTAGGGCTATTTTGGCAAATTTCACGGATAAAAAAACAAAGAAGAATAGATGTTAGATTATATCTAGCGAATACCAATTACATATATGCACCATAATTGGAACTGCACGACATCATAAAAATGCAAAGCCAAAGGGACTCTCGCGATTTATCAACACTCAACAGCAATCACCAATCATCTTGCACATGCCAAGCCATGACCGAAAACTTCACAGTAAATTACACAAAACGGAAGAATATTTGGACAAATCGATCTGCACGATTCACCCCCTCGTATTACATTACATAATTTGCTTAATATGCAATAATAAAATGTAATTTCTTGATTTCGAGAGATTGTTATTCCATTTTCATCAAAGCTGGCTTAGGTATGAATCATTCGAAGTCTGGGTAACGTATACTGAATGCAAAATACCGCACGCGAGCTGAGCGAGAGGCCTAGGAATTTCGATCGTGCCCAACCTCTGACGTCATAAGTCTGTACTCCGTAATTTTATTTTTCAAGCCAGTAAAAGAAGTTCTGAGAAGGGTCTTGGAAAAAGCATCTTATCGCGTTTCATTTATATTTATAATACTTTAGAGCAGATGATTTGTGTTCATATTGGTGTGAGCTTTCAGTACATGTATAATTTGTCCATTTTGTGACATTTTGTGACATTTCTTCGCTCAGCCTCTTTAATAATGATGATAATACCATTAATAGTACTAGTACTAATAATAATAATTGATGATGATGATAATATATAATAATACAAACTAATAATAATAATAAAAACACCAACAACAATACTACCACTACTACTACTACTACTACTGCTACTAAAAATAATAGCAATGATAATGATGATATTAATATTTAACACGCTTTCAATTTTGCACAAGTCAAAATATTTGGAGGAGGAATTAATATTTCGTCAATGTTGTTTCTATATTTCTTGTTAGCAGATACGTTACAGAAGGCTGGCACACAGAGGTCAAGCAAGTCTTCATGTACTTGGATTCCAAATTGTCGGAATATCATTCGGCTTTGCTTCTCAACGGGTGATTCGTCTTGCAACAGCGGCTTTATCTACTGGTAAACGGCTGCAATCGTCTTTCAAATGAATATTTAGGGAAATTGTCATCTTCATAACTTCTTCGGTGCTGAGAGTATGCCTGACAGAGTTCTTCAAGGGTTACTTTTAGTTTGCTTGGGTCTTCTTTTTAGAAGCTAGATCGAGCAATGGCGCCCGTATCCTTCTCAGCTCCGATGATGGATCTGGCAGTCATTTCGCAGTTCTGGCGACCATCGGCCAGGGTCTCGTTGACAGGGAGCACCACGTCACGGCCCTCATAAGCGAAGCCAACAAGGACAAGGCCACGGAGGATAGATACCGTCATCTCGAGTTCGACATCTTCAAGGACACCACGATTGCGACTACGAAAACCTGGTCGACATGGGTCATGAAGCATCTATTGGAGAGTCGACATTCAATGTTCGGAAACATGCTGTCTGTGTCTCCCCGTGCTATTCATGGTCTCCTCAAACGTTGCAGTGAGCTACTCAACCACGCACTCGAACGCAAACGACAAGGAGTTCGATACGACTTACTCGTCATCGATGCCCATAAATGGTGCTCTGTGTTCCTTGCAGGGGTCCTCGACACCCCGTATGTCTTTGTTGTCCCAAGCGGGATCAAACCGTCCCTTGCCCGTCGCTATGGTACGTTCGACACCACCGCCTATTTCCCTGAGATGACTTCCGGTTTGCCTTACGAGATGGGATTCCTCCAGCGTTTCTCAAATGCGGTAACAGCCATCTCGGAGGACTTTTCCATTTTCTTTACCTACGATGTCTGCTACTTCTTGTTTTCCTTCCAATTCTCATTCTCGGCTGGGATAGCGCACCTGCTCTCCGATGCGCAGTTGATTCTGATCAACTCTGACTTCGCAGTGGATTTTCCATTTCCTCTCCAGCCTAATGTCATTTCTGTAGGAGGATTGACTACCCAACCAGTAAAAGACCTAAAGCAGGTATGAAATATAAATTTCACAATCAAATGCTCTAGTGTCATCATTATTTTGTTATCTTTTGTTATTTGCAGGCAAAGTCCATTTGGCAGTGATCATATATTATTTTTCAAAATAGGATTTGTTGACCTCATCCATGAGCAGACTACTCTAATAAAGAAGAGTTCTTAAAACTGTGTCTATATCTTAATCCTTGCAGGGCCATCAAGTTTTTGAATAATGGACATGAAAGACCTTGTGTTAAACTTTTACTTAAAATTTTCTATGCGAGTAAACTGTAACATGAACGTATAACGTTTCTCTTTTCAAGAAGAAAAGCGTAGCGATTTTTTGACAGATACCATTAGTGAACGTTTCATATCAAGATCATTTTTAGATTGGCGTTGTCTACGAGCCAATGGACAGACTGTGTCGCCCATTGTCATGATACTTGTTGTTTTTATTGTAATTTTGCACTTTCATTTTCAATGTTCCACTGGTTTGTTACTGTACAAACCATGCTTTGCTCTGAGTCACCCGAGAACTATTCCCCAGCATCCAATTATTGCCTTTGTTATATTCAGCACCCATGTCCAGTGCCACCTGGTTCGAATTCCATACTTGTACCAAATCGTAATCTTCTCTCAGCGCCACTGGCGTACTGGTGGGGCTTGGGGGCGCTAGCCCCCCCAAATAAAATTAAACCATTACTTATTTTCAATCCATACAAGTGATTTATAAAATTAATGTTCGTGATATATCACACAATGATTTTCAACAAAATGCGCGGTTCTCCATTTCTGTTGCAAACTGACACATTCCCAAATAGCCAGGAAGAGCAAAATGTTCTTTTTTTATATGGGCCTTGGTGTCCACTAACAGTAATACTAGTACTAGTAGATAACCGTATATCCAGTTTAGCGAAAAGTCTGGATACCCGTATGTCCGGCCTAGAGTAGAGCTTATATCGCGGCAGCTCTAGGCGGTACGCGGGGGAATGCGCAGTCGCCTGCGCTCAGGGTTTGTTTTGGATGCGGCGAGGAGGGTCATTTCCGGAGGGAATGTTCCACAGGTGCGGATCCAGGGGGGGGAGCGGGCCTTGCCCCGCAAAGAAAAAGAAAAAAAAGAGAGAGAGAGAAGGAAAAAGGAAAAGAGGAGATAAAGGGAACGAAAAAAAGAGAAAGAAGAAAAGAAAAGGGGGATATCAGTTGCAATTTTCCCGCCAACAAGTTGTGGATCGGGGGGGGGGCCAAAGGCCCTTGCCTCTCCCCCCTCCCCCGCCGCCAAAAAAAAGAGAGAAGGGAAAAGGAAAGAGGAGAGCTAAAAGTGAACAAAAAAGAGGAAGAAGAAAAGAAAGGGTGAAAAGAAGGGAGATCAGTTGCGTTTAATCCCGCCAACAACATGTGGATCGGGGCGAAAGGCCCTTGCCTCCCCCTAGCAAACCTAAAAGAGAGAGAAGGAAGGGAAGGGAAAGAGAAAGGGGGAGGAAAATGTAAGGAAAGAAAGAGAGAAAGAAGATAGGTAGTAGGTAGGGGAGGTCATTTGCGATTTTCCCCGCCAACAAGGTGTAGTTTGGGGGCCACAGGCGTACCGATGGGGGGGGGCAATTAGTGTCCTGCCAGTGTCACAATAAAATTCAAACGTGGATCATTTCTAATTCGATACCGGTGATTTACAAATGTTGCTGAAATGACATAATAATCCGAGATTTTTCCTCACTTTTTATTAAATTATACTTTTTATGCGTTTGTTGGAAAATTACAAATTCCTAAATTTACAGTCAGGCAAGAAATATGCTTATTTAGAGGCTTACATAGCAGGGCCCGCAGAACGACGGGCTCCCCCCCACTTTTTGGAAAACAGTATACTAAACAGGCGCGGATCTACGGGGGTTTAGGGGTTTAACCCCTTGGGCCGCCCAAAAAAGGGGAAAAAGAAAGAAAGAACGCACACTGGAGAGAAATTTTCAAGTGCAAATATTGTGAGAAGATATTCAACTCATCTGGTAACTTAACCAAACACATGATAACTCTGGATATAACTGTGTATTAAACTGTTACTTGATTTAACAAGACGTTATCATGCACTGCTTTTATGGTCTCCAATGTGTTAGTAGATGCCAGGAAAACATCACTTACGGGCCAGGGGTTCAAAATAGCCCCCAAAATCGCCTCGCCGCTACGCGGCTTGTGGACGATGCTCCGCATCACTTACGGTAGTTCAAAATAGCCCCAAAATCGCCTCGCCGCTGGGCGGCTCGTAGACGATGCTCTGCATCGTCATTGGGTCAAACTGTTTAAACTGTTACTTGATTTTCAAAGACGTTATCGTGCACTGCTTTATGGTCTCCATTGTGTTAGTAGATGCCAGGAAAACATCACTTACGAGGGTTCAAAATAGCCCCCAAAATCGCCTCGCCGCTACGCGGCTCGCGGATGATGCTCCGCATCACTTATGGTGTTCAAAATAGCCCCCAAAAATCGCCTCGCCGCTGGGCGGCTCGTAGACGATGCTCTGCATCGTCATTGGGTCAAACTGTTTAAACTGTTACTTGATTTTCAAAGACGTTATCATGCACTGCTTTATGGTCTCCATTGTGTTAGTAGATGCCAGGAAAACATCACTTACGGGGGTTCAAAATAGCCCCCCAAAAAAATCGCCTCGCCGCTACGCGGCTCGTGGACGATGCTCCGCATCACTTATGGTGTTCGAAATAGCCCCCCAAAATCGCCTCGCCGCTACGCGGCTGGTGGACGATGCTCCGCATTGGGTCAAATTGTTTTAGCTGTTACTTGATTTAAAAGACGTTATCAAGCACTGCTTTTGTGGTCTCCATTGTGTTAGTAGATGCCAGGAAAACATCACTTACGAGGGTTCAAAATAGCCCCCCAAAAAAAAAAAAAAAAATCGCCTCGCCGCTACGCGGCTCGCGGATGATGCTCCGAATCACTTACGGTAGTTCAAAATAGCCCCCAAAAATCGCCTCGCCGCTGGGCGCTCGTAGACGATGCTCTGCATCGTCATTGGGTCAAACTGTTTAAACTGTTACTTGATTTAAAAAGACGTTATCAAGCACTGCTTTTTGTGGTCTCCATTGTGTTAGTAGATGCCAGGAAAACATCGCTTACGGGCCGGGGGTTCAAAATAGCCCCAAAATCGCCTCGCCGCTACGCGGCTCGTGGACGATGCTCCGCATTGTCATTTGGTCAAACCGCCCCCTCCCTTAGCAAAAGCTAGATCCGCCCCTGCTAAAGAGAAATAGAAAGAAAGAGAGAAAGAAAGAAAGAATAGTGACCTGCCAGTGACACAAAATAATGAGGTATCAAAATATGCTCATCTGACCGTAATTAAATGCCTAAAACCCCAGAACTTCCCGTGGCTCAGCCCCCTCGAACCCACCAGGGGCCTTAAGGCGGGCCCCTGAATGCTTATCTGACCGTTATAAAATGCCTAAAACCCTGAGCTTCCGGGGCTCTGCCCCTGGATTCCACCTAGGGCCCTAAGGCAGGCCCCTGGATGCTCATCTGACGGTAATTTAATGCCTAAAACCCCTGAGCTTCTGGGGCTCCGCAACTGGACCCCACGCCAATTAGTGACCTGCCAGTGTCACAAATAGGGTATCAAAATATGCTCATCTGACCGTAATTAAATGCCTAACACCCCTGAACTTCCGAAGGCTCTGCCCCCTCGAACCCACCAGGGGCCTTAAGGCGGGCCCCTGAATAAATGCTTATCTGACCGTTATAAAATGCATGAAACCCTGAGCTTCTAGGGGCTCCGCCCCCTGGACCCCACGCCAATTAGTGTCCTGCCAGTGTCCCAAATAAGATATCAAAATATGCTCATCTGACCGTAATTAAACGCCTAAAACCCTGAGCCTCCAGGGCTCTGCCCTCTGGACCCCACCTAGGCCCTAAGGCGGGCCCCTGAATGCTTATCTGACCGTTATAAAATGCCTTAAACCCTGAGCTTCCGGGGCTCCGCCCTGGACCCCACGCCAATTAGTGACCTGCCAGTGTCACAAATAGGGTATCAAAATATGCTCATCTGACCGTAATTAAATGCCTAAAACCCTGAGCTTCCGGAGGCTCCGCCCCTCGACCCCACCAGGGGCCTAAGCCCCTAAACCCTGAGCTTCCGGGGGCTCTGCCCCCTGGACCCCACGCCAATTAGTGACCTGCCAGTGTCACAAATAGGGTATCAAAATATGCTCATCTGACCGTTATAAAATGCCTCAAATCCCTGAGTTTCAGGGGGCTCAGCCCCCTGGACCCCACGCCAATTAGTGACCTGCCAGTGTCATGAAAAAGGTATCAAAATATGCTCATCTGGACCGTAACTAAATGCCCCTAGACCCCACGCCAATTTACACTACCTGATCGTAAGTACTTTACCCCCATCCCCTTTGAAAAACGTTCAGCGGGGCCTGCATGTAAGAGTGGGTGATGCGGATTTTTTTGTCTGCCAGCCCCCCCAAACTATTTTGTTCATTACGCCACTGCTCAGCGCTGCAAAATACCCCCAACGACTAACTAATTATTCATGTATGCATAAGTCACAGTTTTCCACTCTTGTTGATACCAGAATACTTTCCGTATGATCGTAATTACTATCTTAACACATACCGATAAGTACACATTCATTCATTGGTGTGCCTGTGCGCTGTTTTGAAGATTTATAGCGGATTAGTAACCAAGTATTTTTTGAACCTGTGCAGTTATCTCGTTAGTTCGCCATGAGTAATTTTTCATTCCAAGCATTATATAGTGATGCGTTTCATGACTCAGTACCCACTAGTAGTACAAAATTAATGTGGATCATCGAAACACTTTTCGAACAGGAAATGACGACTCGCTTGAATTCACAAATGCCCGATTTTAACTTGGCTAATGATGAGAGCGATACTTTATCGCAAAATAAATATTCTGCCTATTAATTGCTACCCAAACATTTATTTACTAACGATGACTTGTCATCAAGGAATAATTTCACAGCTCTGCATTATAACATAAGAATTCTTTGCAAAGATTCTGATCAATTGCATTTATTTCTCAATTTCTTTTAATGTGGGATTTTCTGTCATCGGCCTGTGTGAAACATGGCTATCCGAGCCACTCGCCCCACTTTTTACTCTGGAGGGCTATTCATTTGTCTCAAAAAATAGAACAACTAAACAGGGTGGGGGTATAGCTTTTTATGTTAGCAAGGACTTCGAGTTTGAAGTCAAGGACAATTTATGTTTATACATGACTGATACGTTTGAAAGTATTTTTGTATCAAGTAGATGTACCCAAGGGTAAAAAAAATTATAGTAGGGGAAATTTACAAGCCACCCAACTGCAACTTTACAGAATTTTTGGATATTATACGCTCTATTTTAAATTCAACATCCCTTGTCAACAAGCTTTGTTTTTTAATGGGAGATTTCAATTTAAATCTGTTTCACTATAATGAAAATCTCCATTGTCAAGATTTTCTAGATACCACTGATTTCTAATTATTTCCTTAGCCTACAAGAGTTGCAGATGCTTCATCAACACTGATTGATAACATTTTTGTAAACAGGTCTTGTTGTATAGTGACCAAGGTATTATTGTCGCCGACATAGACCCCATTTACAGTGAGCAAAAAGGCCGGGCCGGGCCGGGCCGAACAGCGGCCGGCCTAGCACTGTAAACGCGCAAAAGGCCAAATGCGAGGCCAAAAGTGGCCGCGCATTTGGCCCTGCTCTGGAGGTTGTCTCGGCCGCGGCCAGGCCGCGGCTCGGCCCGGGCTTTTCTCACTGTAAACACACGCAGGGCCAAATGAGCGGCCAATTGCGGGGCCAACTGTTACCCCGGAAGTGAAAGGATCATTACGTCATAGGATAATCACGCCGTACTGCGCTGCATGCATGCATGTAACAATCGACCGGATCTGCACTGTGACCCCCGGCGCGCCGCCCAAATAATCGTTTGTTTACATGCAGAGCGCCACTACGACAACATATTGAAAGGTTCCAATTTAGGCCGCGGCCGAGCCTGCCACTGTAAACGCACAAAATTGCGGGGCCGAGTAGGCCTGGCTCGGCCGCGGCCCGGCCCTGGCCCTTTTCTCACTGTAAACGGGGTCATATATAGACCACTATAGTATCCTGTGTACGCACAACTACGCATGTTCTACAGTCACAAACCTGTAAAAGTAAAGCGCACAACAGGATCACGTGCTATGTCAGGGCAAAATATTACTCGCTTCAAAGAAAGCTTATCCCAAGTTAACTGGTCTGAAGTACTTGTCTACTTGATACTAATGATGTGAACTGTGCATATAAGTTCATTGATACAATTATGTCTCTGTTTAATACTAACTTTGCAATGAAACCCCCATTCAAAGCCAACTATAAAAAGTCCCCAGGTCTCCTTGGATTACTAGAACTATTTTAAGAAGTACCGGAAAAATAAATTTTTTTACAAGTACAAATCTTGTCGCACTGATGCAGCTAAATTCAAATACACCTCCAATCGTAATGTCTTGATATCTGTGCTACGTAAGGCTAACAAAAAATTATATTTTTCTTCCCAGTTTTCTTCTCACAAAAAAGATATAAAATCTACTTGACAAATTATTAATGATGTCCTTGGGAAAGTTCATAAAAAAGAAATACATTTTGATAAAATTATTTGTAATGGTAATGTCGTAAAAGACTCCCTGGGTATTGCAGAGCGTTTAATTCATATTTGGCGAATATTGGTCCGGATCTCGCAGACAACATTCCCACGCCCCAAAAAACTTTCTATACGTTTTTAAAGAATCGAAATTCTCAATCTGTTCTTCTTTCTTCCTATCAATAAAACAGAAGTAATTGATATTGTGTCGAATATGGATCCAAAAAAGAGCGCAGGATATGACGGTATTTCAAATTTTCTTCTTTAAAAAGTCTTTCATGAAATAGTTTCCCCTTTAACTCATATTTGTAATATCATTGCTAAATGGTAATGTCCCTATATAGTAAAATGAAAGTTGCAAAGGTTATCCCAATTTTCAAAAAAGGAAATGAAGAGGAGTTAGGAAGTTATCGACCAATATCTTTGTTGGCAACTTTTCAAAATTACTTGAAAAAATTGTAAATGCCCGTACCATTAAGTTTCTTACTGATTGCAATATTTTGACAGATTACCAGTTCGGTTTCCGACAAAAACGCTCAACCATACAGGCTATTTTATCATTGATTGATAAAGTAGCCAAGTAGCGCATTTTAACCGAGTGACTCTGGGTATTGGTGCTAGCATGGACCTATTACGGATGGACATTCGACGTGATTCTTTCTTTGATCCAACGAGATCCGCCGCCTTCTGATTATGTGCATCTTCATGAGAACATTCAGCTGTTTTAACAATAACGACTGCGTAAGCATTTTCGGTCATTGACAAAGGAGCAGTTTCCTCTCTTGGGTTTTGTTTGGATGGTGTGCTCTGTAAGAGTGTGTCTTAAATAAAAACATTACCAATGGGGAGCAGCAAATTTGAAAAGCAGACGAATTTGGCGATATGAAATTTATTATTACTGATTCGCACACTTTCGCACGCACCAATGACCAGATAAAACAATTAGAAGGCTATGATCTTTATAAGCCCTGTGCGTTGTAACTCTGGAATATTATGAGGAAATTGGGGGAAACGGGATTTTAAATCACAAACAATCCAAATATAACCTCTATCTGGTAATATCAACATGTTTTTCAAAATAAAACACAGTACACGGAACAACAATTTCTGATTATAAATCAGAACTGCACATCGATTTCCCATGATTTAAGCGATTTATTATCTTCTGCGCATGTATATTAACATGTGTAAAATCACTATCTTGATTCTGTCCCGGCTTATTGGCGGCGGACCTCATGAGATCAAAGTGAAGAAACATGTACGGAATGTTATTGAGACGACATTGACGGAGACAATCACAATGAATTCGTTAACAAAACGACGAATGTCCATCCGTAATAGGTCCATGGTGCTAGTGCATTTGTATACAAATGTCCTTATACCATTGTGTTTTAAATCCACCCCCCCCCCCTTCTAAATGACGTCTTTCTCTACTGCTACGGTTTTTATGCCTCCGCTACAAAGAAGCCGGAGGCATTATGTTTTCTGGTTGTCCGTCCGTACGTCCCGTTCTCGTGATCGCGTTATCTCATGAACCGATCGATGGATTACCGCCAAACTTGGGTCATGTATGTATCTTGCAGAGCCAATGAACTGATTAGATTTTGGGATCATGAGGTCAAAGGTCAAAGGTCACAGGGCTCATTATGTATGCAAAAATAGCTCGTGATCGCGTTATCTCTAGAACCGATTGATGGATTACCGCCAAACTTGGGTCATGTATGTATCTTGCAGAGCCAATGAACTGATTAGATTTTGGGGTCACGATGATAAAGGTCAAAGGTCAAAGGGCTCATTATGTATGCAATAACAGCTTGTGATCACACTATCATTAGAACTGGTGGACGGATTACCATCAAACTCAAGACATGTATGTATGTGTGTGTGTATTGGGTTTTTAGAGACGTGTATCAATCAGATATGATTATTTACGTCTGGGGACCGACCTTTAACGTCACCATCCGAAAGACGTGACTCAGTTTCGAACCTGCGGCCTCTGCTGAATCAGTTTGTAACTTCCACTGTTAGCTGGATTACAGGCGCACGCCACAACGCCTAGTATCTTGCAGAGCCAATGAACTGATTAAATTTTAGGGTCATAAGGTCAAAGGTCAAAAGTCGTGGGGCTTATTATGTATTACAAAATAGCTTGTGGTCGCATTATCTTGAGAACCGATAGACAGATTACCATCAAACTCAAGACATGTTTATGTATCTTGCAGAGCCAATGAACTGATTAGATTTTAGGGTCATGAGGTCAAAGGTCAAAGTTCATGGGGCTCATTATGTATGCATATAAATAGCTTGTGAACGCATTATAATTAGAACCGACAGATGGATAACTATCAAACTCAGGACAGGAATATATCTTGCAGAGCCATGTATATGAAAAATAGCTTGTAATCAGAATATTCTGAGAACCCGTTAATGGATTACTATCAAACTTGAATATTAAAAATTGCTTCCGTTTTGGTTTGTAAAATCGCTCTATGGCGGAGGCATTTTTTTCGACTGCGCGCAGTCGAAGTTCCATCTAGTTAATTCTACAATGTTTATTTTACCAGGAACCTATAATATACAACCACTGCTTTTCAATAGTTTCCTCACATTCTACTTAATCTATCATATACATTGAGTATCATTGGGACGTGTTCATATATACTACATGTACATGTATTGTATATGTATATATATATATATATATATATATAGGCGTGAAGAAAATGGTCCGAAGTATTTCTCGTACTAATTTTTGCTGTGTTCATGATGCTTGACTATATGATTGAGTGATATCAAGTTTGTATGCCATGTATATCTGTTCATACAATGTATTTGTTTCTGTATGTGTTTGCACTTCAGAACCTGAAGAAGGCCTCACAAGCCGAAAGCTCGTAATCAAATTGTAAAGTACAGCTACGTCTCACCAGGGAGATCATCTCCCTGGTCTCACGTTCCTAGACCATTTTCTTCACGCCTACATATTCTGGAACACCCGTTGTCATGTCAGAGTTGAGAATTCTCGCACTTATATATATATATATATATATATATATAATTTCTATTATATATATATGTCTATATATTTTGTAAAATGTGAAACAAATTGACATTCTCGGGCGAGATTTCCCACCAATGCCAAATAAAGGATTAAATGAATAATCACACTTCATGGGGCTTGGTGGCTCGAAGAGATATCTTGTTCAACATCAATCGCAATCCACACTTGTCTTGTTATATTATTGCATCAGATATGTCAATTGAATTAAAGTGGGAATAATGTCCATATTAATTGTACTTGATTTCATGAAAAGAAGGTCTCCTCAAATTCTGATGTCGGATATTGATGTTGTTTATGTTGTGTGAAAATAGCTACACATCGACATTTCTTGTCATGTGTGGTAAAAGTATTTTTAGATTTTATTTATAAATGAAACGCGGTGCAGATCTCAACATGTAACGTAAAGCTTAATATCAAAAAATAGAAATACCGGTATTCGAATTAACTAATTGAGGATTTGAAATTCAAGCCTGGGATGAACTAATTGAGGATATGAAATTCAAGCCAGCAAATTGATTGATTCTGGAGAGAGAAACAAAGGTCCTGAATGTATATGTTTATGTCGGAATGTGGTTCCGGTCATGCACGTGCCTATACCTGCAAAATCAATAAAAAAAATTATGCTGGCACGAATCATCCTTTGATGACCATTGTGTATTTACTGATCACTCTCCCGAAAACGATCAGATCATATTTATTCCTGATCGAAAAGTCGAGAACCATCTTAGCGGAGCTCACCAGCCCCTTTTCAGGGCTCTTATTTCTTTGAGAAACAAAACAACATGGTGTAACCCCGAAAACCTACAATTCTTAATGACAGCTTTTGTCAATATTTATTTTATCATGTTTTTTCGTCGCCATAATAAACTTTTTGTTCCCATAGCCCCGAGTCTGGGATGTGAGAGAATGCAAAACAGCTTTAACAATTCGTTATACGTGATAAAGTTATGACTCACAATAACGCCGTCGTTTGCCTGAATAATTACTTTCCAGTTTCTAAATCTTAGCGAGCGAACAAAATATGAGAGTTGTTTGTTTTAGTTTTATGAATATCCATTTGCAATCTTACGTAACCATTTGTGCTTGAAGCCTTGAACATAGCCTGTTTTCAACGATAATTTGAAAAGTGGAGAAAAAAATGATTGATGCTGGACGCGAGACAAAGATTGAAGTGCGAGACGATCCCGTTTTTTTTCTCTCTTTTTTTTTGTTCTTTTTTTTTCATTACTTCCTCTTTCTTCTCATGTTACATGTATTCGGTCTATTTGTGTATGGCTCTCAAATAGTCTGGATTTAAAAATGTAGGCAATGATACATCTGATTGTATTATATATATGCACTTAATTATTGGAAACTTTGTATAGGTGTGCATCTATATACTTAGCTAGTTGAAGCAAGGAGACTTTTTTATTATTCCTTGGCTGAAATAGCAAGAACAATCCGATAATTGATTGAATGCTTGATACACTTTCAGAAAAGGGCTTTATTTAGCTACATTGTCTCAAAAATAAGTTCCATTATAGCTGATTATCAATCATGCTGATTATCTGAACTCAAGTGATAACTTCTTCGAGAATAGCCATAGTAGTTTACGATCAAAAGGAGTATAAATAAAGCCCGTCAGTCGGTCGTACGGTTGCTAAATTTTGCACGTAATTGTCGTAAATCGCAGTGTCATGGGCGTAACTAAGGTCTAAGGGGTAAAGAGAATGCCTCTCCCCAAAATTGATAATGAATAAAAGGTTGAGAGCGGGAAAGGTGAAAAATATTCGTAAACTACTTTAATGATTATTTTTATTTCACTTTTTTAGAAGAATATTACAGTTGAAGTGCAAGTTTTTAGGGTTACACAATGTAATTTTTTCAAAGGAATTTTTCTTTCTTTTCTTTCACCCTTAACAGGTGTTTTTATTACAACAAAATAATCAAACTCACATAAATCTTTGTTTAACATAACAACTATAATACTTTACACATGCATCTCTATCAATTCAGGTAAATTATACATTTTTCGTTTTCCTTTTTTAAACAGAGCTGCGTTAATGTCCAAACGTATCTTAACTTCTTTAAGAAAAATATACCACAATTTTTTTCCCTTTCATCTTTCCCCTTTTCGTTTCTCAAAATTATATAATCTCCAAAAGGCAGTTGTAACAATATCATCAATATTTTTTTCAATCATAATTGGTTTTTAACAAAAGACCAATATTAAAATCAATATCTACATTATAGACATGCTTTATCATTTCCATTAATTTTTCAAAGAAGGGAATGTTCATTTCACATTTCAAAAAAGCATGAAATAAATCTTCTCTACAGTTACATGTTTCACATATATCGGAATGACTAAATACCCATAAAAATAACATTCTTTTTACAGGAATCAAATTATAAATTGTCTTAAAATTAAATTGTTTCAATTTATTTTCCTTTACATTCATCAAATTTCTTTGGAAGATCTTTTCCAATTCACATGATAATCAATAAATCATTTTTTTCGAAGGAATAGGAGCCCTGAAAAGGGCCGATGAGCTCCGTGATTTAATGATCGAGTATGCTCTGATCGTTTCAGGATTTAATTTTTTAGAGAATTGGCGAACTCCATAAGGCTTAACCACTTACCGATGCTAGTTACATCATTACTACTCTTCCTGTGGGGCCCTGCAAGTTGTTATTGTTGTTGTTGTTGCTATTTATACTGGTTTATTTTCTTTCTTGTCAAGGAATGGATGAACCTGATGTCGACATCGCACGACCGTGGCGTGGTGATCTTCACTCTAGGCACCTATATCGACAGCGCCATGACGGTGGATGACATGAAGATGCTCGCCCATGCCTTCTCCTCGCTTCAGCAGACGGTTATCTGGCAGACGAAACAAGACGTACCTTCAGCTGTGACTCTGAGTGGAAATATCAGAGTTGTCCCATGGATGCCACAAAACGACTTGCTTGGTAAGTCACGTGCTTTATTACATGATCGCAAATACTATCAAGAAATCAAATTCAGGCAATTTCAACGCGCTTGTTCATCACCTTTTAAAGCCCCATTGCACTACTTGTAGCTACTTGCTCCCTCTATATAGAAAACAATACCTAAGCGGTGCCTGTTGGTCCCCCATGATCCTCTTTTTCTTATGTTAATTGAGAGCTGAGTTGATTAGATAACCACCTGTTAGCTACCACGCTAATCCCTCCTGGCAAAACTAGTACAGAGGGGCTTTAAAATGTGCGAACATGGCAATTAGATCTTACTTTAACCTCAAGATGATTTTTTTTTCTAAGGCACGGCAATAGTTGTATAAAGTAGGCCAGGGGCGGATCCAGCCGGCGGCAAGGGAGGGGGCCTAAAAAGGGGCCCACTTCGTGCGAAAATTTGAAAATCGTGCCGGTCGATTTTTCGCTCTTTGGGGGTAGTGAGCAAAACTAGTGAGTGGCACCCTAAAAAAAAAGGGTTATTTTTTCCACCACCACCCCTTGGGCGCCAGGAGGGGCCCAACTTCTTTTTTCAAAAAGGGTGTTTTTACCTTTTTTTTTTGCTACGGGAGGGGGCCCGGGCCCCCGGCCCCCCCTTGATCCGCCACTGAAGTAGGCTACCCTTGAGTTGTGGCGTGCGCCTGTAATCCAGCTAACAGTGGAAGTTACAAACTTATTCAGCCGAGGACGCAGGTTCGAAACTGAGTCACGTCTTTCGGATGGTGACGTTTAAAGGTCGGTCCCCAGACGTAAATAATCATATCTGATTGATACACGTCTGTAAAAACCCTACACACACACACACACACACACACACTGATTTCTTGAAAATCTTTGCGATCATGTTAAAGGGCAAGTCCACTCCAAAAATAACTTACTTTCAATAAAAGCAGAAAAATCAGACAAACCAATCAAAAAAAGTTTGAGCAAAATCGGATAACTAATAAGAAAGTTATGAATTTTTGAAAAAGTATGTAAAACTATGCAACAATGAGAATCACAACACAAATTGCCAAGATGGTTATCAGTTTGTGACGTCATGTCCTCACAACTTATCAATTGCTTTACATAGTTTAATCCCATTTATTTCCCTTTTTATCCCCCAAAACTTGATTTCCCTATGCCTTTGCCCAGGTTATATGATATGTATCATATTGCGTGCATGACATTTCCCCCAAACTTTTATGAATTTTGAAGAATTGATACTATTTTCTGAACATTGTATTTCATAATTATTGATTTTTATATAAATAGTTTATCAAAATTCAATTTTTTCATGATTTAACTGGATTAAAATTACTCTTTATTTGTGCATCCACACAAAAACATATTACTAACAATCTAACTTGGATGCTGGTGTGAAGAAATAAGATTCTTAGGGTGAAAATAGGAAATTTATATTATCAATATACATAAAATAATTAGTGGATAGTGAGGACCATACGTCACAAACTCATGAGTGAGTTGCCAATTTGTGTAGTGATTTTCAAAGATTTTCATGTCATTAAAAATTCATAACTTTCTTATTACTTATCCGATTTTGCTCAAACTTTTTTTGATTGGTTTGTCTGATTGTTCTGGTTCTATTGAAAGTAAGTTATTTTTGGAGTGGACTTGGGGTTTAAATGTGCAGTGGTATATCCAGCGGAAAGGAAAACCGATGTACACCTACCCCCCTCCCTCTCCCTCCCCTCCCCTCCTCCCCGCTCCCACTCCTTTGGCTTTGTGTAAAGGAACGTACACAACGATAACACAATTTACAGTCTATATCCAGCAGAGTTGCTGCCCTTTGCCTTGCGGGGATGATTTCACCCACCCCTCTTATTACAATGTGAGTGTAATATGGCCGTGGGTGTTTGTGTGTATTTTATCGTGTGCGCGCGTGTGTGTGTCTGTGTGCGTATGTGAGGCATAACATATTAGTAATTGTTTTATAAGAGTGAATGGTAAATGTGAACATTATAATAGTTTCATTGTGATACGTCGATATAGAGTATAATTATTCTCCTGGGGCCCGTTTCTCGAAACCGTCATAAGTCTAACTTCTTCACTAAATCAGCATTAGTAAGCTACTTGTCCGCTACGTGTTTCACAAAGCCCTCTCTGCCTAGATCAAGGACAACATCCTGACTAAGTAGTTATGACGCCTCCGACACCGTCATATCTCTGTCATAACTTTTTAGTCGATGGGCAGCGCCATCACATGTCATTTATTGGGTAGACTATGGCTGGCAAAAGGGACAAGAAATCCTCCAGCTATGATCTTTCTACACATTTACTTTTTATCATTTTCTATTTTTGAAAGTCTTATAAAAATATGTCATGTTTATATCTAAGGCTTTTTCCACTTAACTAAACTGATTATACGCGTTTTTTCCACAATGTAAAATCCTCGACAGGATGGGTAATCTGCCACGGCAGGCAAGCCATAGTCGGAAGTGTATTCTCTAGTTTTCAGACCCATATTAATTTCGAGATAAATTCTATCTTCAAATGTGTAAACTGAATAGTTTAAAACATGTGTTTTAACGTTTGGAATGTTGAAGTTCTGTCATTTCAATATTGTGCCGACGCCTAAAACATTGGCAAAAACTTTCATAACCTCGTATTTTTTTTATTAAGAATAATATAAGGGTGTATTTTTAAAAACTATCAAATGAAAATATCCGGGAAGTACCCATTTCAAAAACAAAACTGATTCACCGGTCATGAAATGAAATACTCACAATTATATTTTACAAGAAATTCTGTGGTATAATCTACTCAAATTTTGAAGTATATTGCATCTCTTATTCTCTGGTACCATTTTCAATCTGCTTTAGTCCTAATTTATTTAAATAATTGCAGTTTTCCTAAACTTACTTTATTTTTAATCCGGTGGAATTGCGACTAAGGCTATGTCTTGGCTCCTCTTGTCGCCGATAGTATTGATTTCACGAGATGTCTAGCTAGTAAGCTCTTCGTGAAACGGTTTAGGAAGATCAGAGACATCTCCGTAGTTGGCGGATAAAGTTATGACTGTCTTGTCGTTGGTTTCGAGAAACGGGCCCCTGCTTCTCTTGTTATCATATTCGTCATGTTAATGGCATAATGATACGGCCTTTTTCTCGAGACAAGAGCTTTGCTCTTGGCAAGCTCATATTTCGATGAGATTTTTGACGCTAGGAATAGCATCAGATTGAGCCTTTAGAAACAAATGAAAGGGAGCCTTTCTTCAGTGTGAAGTCAAGCCTCAGGTGAACTGATATGGGGCTTAATTCCCGCCATTCACAATTTGACATTATAATGTGTATTTACTTCCAGGTCATCCGTCGGTTCGTCTTCTAGTCTTCCATGGCGGCAACAATGGCGTGTACGAGGCCGTGTACCATGGTGTACCCATGGTGGTCATCCCCATGGTCCTGGACACGCTTGACGTCGCCGCACGGGTGGTCGAACGCGGCATTGGGGTGTCTCTGGACTACTTTGGACTGACGAGTAAGCGCCTGACGCAAGCCATTAACACCGTGATCAGTGATACCAGGTCAGTAATGCCGAGTGCACACCAGTTTCTGACGTAGGGCTGCGTTAGCGACTGGCACACGTCTTTAAGTGTTGGTTGGTTGTTTCTTTTTGTTTTACATGATCGCAAAGTATGTGTATGCTTGTAAATAGACAACGACTTTAAGTCCCCCAATCGGCATTTGGTAATGAACATTGATGCCTTACCAAAGAGCACTACCGCATCGACTTGGTTTCGAACCCGGGACCTTCCTGGACCGCTGCCCTATCACTGAGCCATCACGCCTCCCAATGTGTAAAAAGTGAAAACAAAGCGAACAGTGTAATCGTATAATAACGCAATCGAAATGACACCAGATGTATAACGGGCATACAGAAAAAAGACACTTATAAAGATCACTAAATCAGAGCTGTGACAGTACGGGATAAACCTTAATGCTTATCATTGAAGTGAAATTAATATTGATTATTAAAAAGATGATTGGTTCTACAAAATTTTAAGATATCAGTGTATCCCTTTATTCCCTGCTTCTTTCGATACCGATAAATGTTATTCCCTTTCAGAAACTTTTACCATGAGATATAGCTAAGCAAAAATTGACAAGTTAGTTTAATAGTTTCTCTTCCCATAAAAAGTAATCTAATTCGGACCCGATGCCAATTTCATTTAGATTAATTGAATAGAAATTCACCCCCTTTACACTTCTACAGGGCGGTAAATAAAACTACATGTAATTTTGTAATAGAAGGAGCTAGAGCCAATTTCCATAGCTCGTCAGGGCCCTTCAACCCAGTGGCGTAATGAACAAAAAGTTTGGGGGCTGGCAGACAAAAAAATCCGCATCACCCAATCTTACATGCAGCTAGGCCCCGCTGAACGTTTTTCAAAGGGGATGGGGGTAAAGTATTTACGATCATGCAGGTAGAGCGTAGTGTAAATTGGCGTGGGGTCTAGGGGCATTTAGTTACGGTCCAGATGAGCATATTTTGATACCTTTTTCATGACACTGGCAGGTCACTAATTGGCGTGGGGTCCAGGGGGCTGAGCCCCCTGAAACTCAGGGATTTGAGGCATTTTATAACGGTCAGATGAGCATATTTTGATACCCTATTTGTGACACTGGCAGGTCACTAATTGGCGTTGGGTCCAGGGGGCGGAGCCCCCGGAAGCTCAGGGGTTTAGGGGCTTAGGCCCCCTGGTGGGGTCAAGGGGGCGGAGCCTCCGGAAGCTCAGGGTTTTAGGCATTTAATTACGGTCAGATGAGCATATTTTGATACCCTATTTGTGACACTGGCAGGTCACTTATTGGCGTGGGGTCCAGGGGGCGGAGCCCCGGAAGCTCAGGGGTTTTAGGCAATAAATTACTGTCAGATGAGTATCCAGGGACCTGACTTAGGGCCATTGGTTGGGTCCAGGGGACAGAGCCCCTGGAAGCTCAGGGGTTTTAGGCGTTTAATTACGGTCAGATTATCATATTTTGATACCTTATTTGTGACAGTGGCAGGACAATAATTGGCGTGGGTCCAGGGGGCGGGGTCAGGGCGGAGCCACAGAAGCTCAGGGTTTAAGGCATTTTATAACGGTCAGATAAGCATTCAGGGGCCCGCCTTAGGGCCCTAGGTGGGGTCCAGAGGGCAGAGCCCCTGGAGGCTCAGGGGTTTTAGACGTTCAATTACGGTCAGATGAGCATATTTTGATATCTTATTTGGGACACTAATTGGCGTGGGGTCCAGGGGCGGAGCCCCTAGAAGCTCAGGGGTTTCATGCATTTTATAACGGTCAGACAAGCATTCATTTAGGGGCCCGCCTTAAGGCCCCTGGTGGGTTCGAGGGGGCAGAGCCTTCGGAAGTTCAGGGGTGTTAGGCATTTAATTACGGTCAGATTAGCATTTTTTAATACCTTATTTGTGACACTGGCAGGACACTAATTGGCGTGGGGTCCAGTTGCGGAGCCCCCAGAAGCTCGGGGGTTTTAGGCATTAAATTACCGTTAGATGAGCATCCAGGGGCCTGCCTTAGGGCCCTAGGTGGAATCCAGGGACAGAGCCCCGGAAGCTCAGGGTTTTAGGCATTTTATAACGGTCAGATAAGCATTCAGGGGCCCGCCTTAAGGCCCTGGTGGGTTCGAGGGGGCTGAGCCACGGGAAGTTCTGGGGTTTTAGGCATTTAATTACGGTCAGATAAGCATATTTTGATACCTCATTATTTTGTGTCACTGGCAGGTCACTATTCTTTCTTTCTTTCTCTCTTTCTTTCTATTTCTCTTTAGCAGGGGCGGATCTAGCTTTTTGCTAAGGCAGGGGGGCGGTTTGACCAAATGACAATGCGGAGCATCGTCCACGAGCCGTGTAGCGGCGAGGCGATTTTGGGGGGCTATTTTGAACCCCGGCCCGTAAGCGATGTTTTCCTGGCATCTACTAACACAATGGAGACCACAAAAAGCAGTGCTTGATAACGTCTTTTTAAATCAAGTAACAGCTAAAACAATTTGACCCAATGACGATGCGGAGCATCGTCCACGAGCCGCGTAGCGGCGAGGCGATTTTTTTTTTTGGGGCTATTTTGAACCCTCGTAAGTGATGTTTTCCTGGCATCTACTAACACAATGGAGACCACAAAAGCAGTGCTTGATAACGTCTTTTAAATCAAGTAACAGCTAAAACAATTTGACCCAATGACGATGCGGAGCATCGTCTACAAGCCGCGTAGCGGCGAGGCGATTTTGGGGGGCTATTTCGAACACCATAATTGATGCGGAGCATCATCCGCGAGCCGCGTAGCGGCGAGGCGAATTGGGGGCTATTTTGAACCCTCGTAAGTGATGTTTTCCTGGCATCTACTAACACAATGGAGACCATAAAGCAGTGCACGATAACGTCTTTGAAAATCAAGTAACAGTTTAAACAGTTTGACCCAATGACGATGCAGAGCATCGTTTACGAGCCGCCCAGCGGCGAGGCGATTTTTGGGGCTATTTTGAACCCCTGGCCCGTAAGTGATGTTTTCCTGGCATCTACTAACACATTGGAGACCATAAAAGCAGTGCATGATAACGTCTTGTTAAATCAAGTAACAGTTTAATACACAGTTATATCCAGAGTTATCATGTGTTTGGTTAAGTTACCAGATGAGTTGAATATCTTCTCACAATATTTGCACTTGAAAGGTTTTTCTCCAGTGTGCGTTCTTTCTTTCTTTTTTCCCTTTTTTTGGGCGGCCCAAGGGGTTAACCCCTAAACCCCCGTAGATACGCGCCTGTTTAGTATACTGTTTTCCAAAAAGTGGGGCGGAGCCCGTCGTTCTGCGGGCCCTGCTATGTAAACCTCTAAATAAGCATATTTCTTGCCTGACTGTAAATTTAGGAATTTGTAATTTTCCAACAAACGCATAAAAAGTATAATTTAATAAAAAGTGAGGAAAAATCTCGGATTATTATGTCATTTCAGCAACATTTGTAAATCACCGGTATCGAATTAGAAATGATCCACGTTTGAATTTTATTGTGACACTGGCAGGACACTAATTGCCCCCATCGGTACGCCTGTGGCCCCCCAAACTACACCTTATTGGCGGGAAAATCGCAAATGACCTCCCTACCTATCTTCTTCTCTCTTTCTTTCCTTACATTTTCCTCCCCCTTCCCTTTCCCTTCCCTTCCTTCTCTCTCTTTTAGGTTTGCTAGGGGGAGGCAAGGGCCTTTCGCCCCGATCCACATGTTGTTGGCGGGATTAAACGCAACTGATCTCCCTTCTTTTCACCCTTTCTTTTCTTCTTCCTCTTTTTTGTTCACTTTTAGCTCTCCTCCTTCCTTTTCCCTTCTCTTTTTTTGGCGGCGGCGGGGGTGAGAGGCAAGGGCCTTTGGCCCCCTCCCGCCGATCCACAACTTGTTGGCGGGAAAATTGCAACTGATATCCCCTTTTCTTTTTTCTTTCTCTTTTTCCTTCCCTTTATCTCCTCTTTTCCTTTTTTCCTCTCTCTCTCTCTCTTTTTTCTTTTCTTTGGGGGGCAAGGCCCGCTCGCCCCTGGATCCGCACCTGTGGAACATTCCCTCCGGAAATGACCCTCCTCGCCGCATCCAAAACAAACCCTGAGCGCAGGCGACTGCGCATTCCCCCGCGTACCGCCTAGTGCTGCCGCGATATAAGCTCTACGCTAGGCCGGACGCGTCTTATTTTTTCGTACCACGGCGAGCCCAGATTCCTATTATTTCATGAATATTCATTACGCAGGGTCGGGAAAGTCTCGATTCTCTTGAATATTCATGTTTGATCGAGGCGGGAACTATTCTACATACGTAGCATGCGCAGCATCGAATATCGCGTGTAACACGTTGGATTAATGGTATAAAACGACATAAGAAAAGCAATGTCATGGTCATTTGGATAATACAGTCATAAATGCTGTGTTTAATTATTAAAAAATGCCAAAAAACGAAACAAAATGTCAGTAGACAAGATAATTATAGCATATATTTCAAGCAAGAGTAAAATGATTGTTCTCTTGATAGGCAATTTATGAGTACTTTTCCGAGGTCAAGTTGAATCTAGTTCTTGTTATGAATGGGAAAATAATCAGTTCTAGGTTCGCTTGTTTAAATATTACAAGCAGAGGTTGAATTTTGGTATTGAATATGTGATACAGTATAAACATGAGTTAAGTTCAATTAGCAAAGGTGAATTTGATAAAACTGGATTTGACTGACTTCTGGTGTGTTTTATTCTTTAGAGGTCGTAGTGACAATTCAATCTGTATAAAAAAAAAAATAACAAGAATATAATATAGGCCTACATACAGACATCAAGTTAGCAAAAATAAATACCTGTGTATTGCACTTAAATTATTTCTATGATCTATGCTCACTTAACTGCATAATATTACCACTATGATAACTTTAGTGCCTGCATGATGTGTCGTTTCACATATGATGTACCTGTCATAATAAATGACTTATAAAATCAAACTCTATAGCTACGTACTTTATCCTCGTAAAGATACTCTTTCGTATTAAACGAATAAGGATTTATTTGTGACACACAGTGCTATATTTGTTCTCACCAATTCTAACCGGATTAAAATAACTGCTTTCTTTCCTAAGCATCAAATATACACACTTGTTCAATACTTGATAACCAAAGGGACAAAACTAAGTCACTAGTCTATACAAGCAGGGTATCAAATTCACCTTTGCTAATTGAACTTAACTCATGTTTATAATAATGTATCAAATATTGAATACCAAAATTCAACATCTGCTTGTAATATTTAAAAAGCAAACTGCGAACTGATTATTTTCCCTTCATGAAAAGAACTAGATTCAACTTGACCTCAGAAAAGTAGGCCTACTCATAAATTGCCTATCAAGACTCTTGCTTGAAATATATGCTATATATCTTCTTCTGACATTTTGGCATTTACTAGTAATTGAACACAGCATTTATGACTGTTTTATCTAAATGACCATGACATTGCTTTTCTATGTCGTTTTATACCATTAATCCAACGTGTTACACACGATATTCGATGCTGCGCATTCTACACGCTTAGGATAGTTCCCGCCTCGATCATACATGAATATTCAAGAGAATCGAGACTTTCCCCGACCCTGCGTAATGAATATTCATGAAATAATAGGAATCTGGGCTCGCCGTGGTACGAAAAAATAAGACGCAGGCCGGACATACGGGTATCCAGACTTTTCGCTAAACTGGATATACGGTTATCTACTAGTACTAGTATTACTGTTAGTGGACACCAAGGCCCATATAAAAAAAAGAACATTTTGCTCGTCCTGGCTATTTGGGAATGTGTCAGTTTGCAACAGAAATGGAGAACCGCGCATTTTGTTGAAAATCATGTGATATATCACGAACATTTATAAATCACTTGTATGGAATTGAAAATAAGTCATGGTTTATTTTATTTGGGGCTAGCGCCCCCAAGCCCCACCAGTACGCCAGTGCTTCAACCCACACTCTCATTAACATAATTTTTCTACTTTTTCTTTGTGCAATAATATTTCAGCTTTAAAGCCAACATCAAAAGTGCTTCATCCATACTCTCATATTTCCTTCTAACTTAAGTCTGTTTTAACTTTAACTATGGGACACATCAATCTTTCAACTTTCTTCCCTATGATTCTACATTTATTTATCTATTTTCATGTACCCTTGTACCCTGTCCCCGTCATTTTCTCTTGTTAAACACTTTAAAAACCCAAACAGCCTCATAATTTGTTGATAATAACAAATAATTACTTAACCCAACTTATATTAAGCCATACTCGAGTCCAGTCAATGGTCATTAATGTAACTAAACTATTACAATTTTTATAATACTGTTTCCCAATGTAATATTCTCCATTTTAAATATTTTTTGCTTACATTCGAGCATGTAAAATGAATAAACCCAATTCAAGTTCAAATGATATCTTTCCTATATTATTTTCCTTCTCTTTGGAATAATATTTCAGCTTTAAAGCCAGGACCAAAATGTGCTTCATCTTTATTCCCATTATCATATATTTCTCTTTTATAAATGTAATGCTTCCAGGTTCAAGTCCCGCTGGTTCCAAGATTTTTTTCTGACTTGTTTTTCAATTACAGATCGATCAATCGATCTTATTTACTGGGTGTAAGCCACAAATATGTTTAAATAATTTATCATATCTTGTCTACGTTTTTTCTTTCCTCTTTGGAATAATATTTCAGCTTTAAAACCCACACCCAAAGAGCTTCATCCATACTCATTATCATATCTTGTCTACATTTTTTTTTACTCTTTGGAATAATATTTCAGCTTTAAAGCCAACACCCGAAGAGCTTCCTACATCATGCGGGATAGACCCGATCTCCTCTCAACCGTTCTGTCCACTGGATTGAACATGTCCTCAAATACGGCGGTAGCTACCTACGACCTTCTAGCACGAATCTGTACTTCTGGCAGATGTACCTTCTGGACGTCTACGCTGCAATGGCGTTCTTGGCTTTCCTAGCTTATAAGTTATTGAAATTGGTCGTAAATCTCCTCAGGCGATTTTGGAAGGGTGGTTTTAGAAGATTCGGTAAAACCAAATTTGTATTGCTGTCCGAATAACCAGACTGCAGCTCACAGTGATGAGCGCTTGTTTTATTTTATTTCCCTCTATTGTCTATTATTCGTTTTGAATAGCTTTTAAAGTGAATAAAGCCACGTGACGTGGCTCATTGTATTAGTAGGACAACTATTTCATTTTCACATTACAAAAACAAAACTAAAACAAATACCACACCAGTTGGGCATTAGGCCAACCTTTGATGGTGACTTATCGGTTCAAATTTGTTTTCAGTTTAATTCATGCATATGTCATAATCAATCGTTTTTCCATCTTGATCTCATTGAAAATGTTTTTTTTTTAATAGTTAATTTGGCATTAGCAGTTTTGTATTAGACTGATTTCAGTCGCATCTGATGATGAGCACAATAAAAAAAGGTGTACCCGGCATTTCAGATCATGACTGCCCGCTGCTCACAATTGCTAGATGTCCGACTCGGCAGAAGCAAGCGAGAAGGAAAATCAATGTCTACATTTTTTCCTCTGACAGTTTTACCTCTGGCTGACATTTTTACCTCTGACATTTTAAACTCTGACATTTTAAACTCTGACATTTTTTCCTCTGACATTTTATTCTCTGACATTTTTACCTCTGACATTTTTACCTGGCACCGTTACAACGCTAGAATTCGGTAACTAAATGAATATACATTAAACATGTCATCGTGAAATTAGTTTCTCAATTTTATTTTGTGACTTATTTAATTTTTGTTATTTAGTTACAGAAGTTTGTAAAAAGTGTAAATAATGTGCTTTACATCAGTCCACTATACGTGAAACCAAAGACAAGCAAAACTATTTTAAAAAAAAGTAAACGGGTGTAACTTAATCCAACTATATGAGTGAAAGAGCCAATGTGTTTAATTAAAAATATAATGTGCTACATGATGAATTTAATGAACCAGATTTGTATTTAAGTATTTTTGTACATCTCATGAATATACTGTTGCTGTAAGTTGCTGAAATAATTTATGTAATTATCATGCAATATTCTGAAGAGTTGCCACGTACTAGATGAAAACCCCATGCAGACCTTCAGATGTTTATGATGTTATTTTTGTTATAATTAGCCTGCTACAGAGAGGATACTGAAGCTTTTATAGTAAAAGTTGAACTCGAATATATGTTCAGAAAGTACTATCACGATTTACGATTATGACAATTCTGTCTGAATCAAATTAATTGAGATTGACATAAATTGTGCAATTTGTTATACCTTGTTCAAAATTGTTTCCCGTTCAATACTGTTTGATTTTAATTTAAGTGTATAGCGCGTGATATTTTGTAGTCATGTATATCTGAATCTGAATCTGTTCTGTTCCTGGTTCTAACCCTCAAAGTTGGATATTGTTGCCAATAAGAACGTTGACGTTCGATAGCCAGACAGTATGTTTTGTATTTGTAGTAGTACATTTTGAACATTTTGTATAGGCGAAAGCTTTGAAATGTGATGATTCTGTTGTCAAATGACTATCATGTTTGTCTGTAAAGGCCCCGTCGTTACCCAAGCGGCAAGCCTAGAGGTCTGTCTCCTTTTGAGCAAAAAAAATTATTAGGTTTTCAGAGCAATATCACTTACTTCCCTCGTATATCCTTTACTCATCATTTTTGTTTTGACAATTAAGTTTGTGATGTTTTCGTATAATAATTGGCGTCCATAACTCCTGGCTGAGCGCAAAATTCAAAATTCAAAATTGTCATTCATTGTCATTCGATCACGAGTAAGCTAAACATCAAAGATAAAGAACACAATCATGTGAGTAAAAAAACGAAATTTCATTTTCACTTTCAGCATGTTCAGTTTCAGTTTATTTTCGTATTTCACATTTCGCATTCAGTTTTGTTCACACCTTTGAAGATTAACTAGAAGAATAAGAGAGAGAGAGGGAGGGAGAGAGAGAGAGAGAGAGAGAGATAAAGAGAGAGAGAGAGAGAGAGAGAGAGAAAGAAGAGAGAGCTGATAAAGGCGCGGACCTTGTTTTCCTGCGGAACGTTCTGACGAGTGATAAAGTGTTGGATTTCTTGATTAATATCCGCCTGTTGATGATTATGATGATGATGATGATGATGATGATGATGATTGATGATGATCATGATCATGATGATGATAATGACTGTGATGAGTGATGATGATGTTGATATTTTTTCATTCATTTTATTTATTTTCAATTTTATTTAAACAGCTAGGGTTGCCTCTTGTTAAAGAACTGCTGCCATTGAGGGCCCGGAAAAAACAATACAAACAATATATTATACAAAAGTATTGTACAAAATATACATAAAAGACAATCGTAATGTAGAACATACAGCAGAAAGAAAAATATTACCAAAAATTAAAGCACAATATACATCAATATGGAGAAAAAAATGACTCATACTTAGAAAGTGAAATGGGGAGAGAAACTGACAGAAATAAAATTAGCATGTAGGATATTTAAGACGAAGACAAACAAGAAAATTGGGGGGAGGTGATAGAAGGGAAGGTGAATGGGAAAGCCGAAAGGATGTAGGTAAAAAGTGTGAGAAAAACGACGGAAAGGGATAATAATAGAAATAATAGTTCGTTCTTATATAGCGCTTTTCAGGACCTCAGGCCGGGCCTCAAGGCCCTCTCAGAGCGCTTTACAGATATATGTAAAGGATGAAAAGGCAGGATGAAAATTATTCAAGAAATTGAGAATGTGGAAGAAAAAAAAAAAACTAATTGATAACAAAGAGGATGTAAAAATCACAGGAAACAATAATCACAAAACCTGATAGATGATGATTAATGATAATAGATGATGATGATGATGATGATGATGATGATGATGATGATGATGAATTTGATGATGGTGATAATGGCAGAGGTGGTAATGATGACAGTGATGACGTTAGATGGTGATGATTATGGTTGATTTTTCTTCTTCTCTTTCCATTTTTGTGCAACAGTGCATGTATAATAATCACTTTCCATAAAATTTGGTTTTGGTTTTTGCAGATGGGACCGTCGACCGCCTGTACACTGGCCTGCTCTTAGTCTTGCCGATAGATGGCGCTTACATTCTATTTTTTTTTTGCTAATCCTTCCGGCGGACAATTTGAAGTTCATAATTTTTCGAGGTAATTACGAGGAATTTTAATCAATTTGATATGTGAGTTTATCTATAACCCAGTTTGCTTATTACGCTTAGTGCTGTTAATACTGTAATGTATGAAAATATCTCAATCTTTGTCAGTAACACTTGTTTATTCGGCAGTTTGCTTATGGTCGAAGTCACGCAGCTTAGCAGGCTTTCAACGTTCGGGCTCCCCGGAACTCCTGGCCTAGAACGTGGCTCGTGTATGTACAGTGTACATGTAGCGTTTGACAAGGCCAAGGGCCAGGGCCAGGGGGGAATAAAAGTTAAAGTGACTCGGTAACATTGCCTCAGATTCTGAAACAAAATCCTGGATTTAGCTCATGCTGCAATCATAATTATAAACCTTGGCTTTAGGTCAGTGACGAATCCCATGACTATTACTATTAGTTTTACATTACAAGCTGATCGCCTGTTTCTTGTGACAGTGTTTGATTATCAAGATAGGTCTAGATCTAGATCTATATGATTGGAAATCAAAATTTAATTTTTCGTTTTCCTAACGGTTTTTATAACACTAGTCTACAGTTTATTGAGGAAAATGAGTATGGTAAAACCGTCACTCAGAGATTTTTACTTTTTTGAGGCTCTAAATGATCATTTTGAAGCGCAATTTTTGTTAGGGCTTCAAGTTCAACTTCAAGATTACACAGGGCTGTCAACTTTTGGGAACTGCTTGGAAGTTGGAGGGAGATTTTTTTTCTTCAGGGGGTGAAAGTGATCACCAGTAGTGTACGCAGGATTTTTTCAATGGGGGAGTTTAAAATTTGAAAATTGCGCCCAAAATTTTGCATCGACTCAGCCAGCCGCTGAATAAGCGGGGTTTTTTTTCGGGAGGGAGAATGAGCGTGGTGGCGTGAGACTCCCTCCAAATGCGGGAGGGTTGACAGCCCTGGATTACACCATATCACAGACACTGATAACATGTAGGGCCATGCATCTCACTCTCAGGTTTAACATCGTTGAACGGCAAAAGCTACGCACTATGCTTTCAAAGATTATAAGGCCTTGTCCTTTTTTACTTTGTGCAGATTTCTTATTTTAACTAATTTCTTTATAATCTGAAATAGTCTAATATAGTATTTAATTAACTCATTTGTTTTCAGGATTTTTCTTGATTGGCAATGACTCTGAGGCTGACCACTGGTGCTGAGCTTTGCTTTTGTTGAGAGCTGAGCCAGAAAATATACACAATGACAACTGCACCTGAGAGAAAGTACACAGCGCTACGTAAGAGGCTAGATCAACTTGGGTACCGTCAGGCTCTGGGTATAGAGTCTGTGCCGCTTGTTGAGAAACTATTCAGTGATCTCATTCATACCACAGAAAGTCTGAAGAATGCCAAATTACAGGTAAACATTCTACTTCTAGTTTAAAATAATTGAGGATTTGAGCCTTCTTTAACTAGTTTGGATGAGAGATCAACATTCTACATTTCAAATAATTCTGTTTGTTCAATTTATTGTTCAGTCAACATTGTCATTGATAATTTAAAGGAAAATCCAGCCTAACTAGTAAACTACTCTAAAAGAAAGCAGACAAATCAGAGAACAAAATTGGTGATAGTTTGTACGAAATCAGACAAAAAAATGAGAAAGTTATTAAAATTTGAAGGTTTACATTATAACCTCTATATTGGCTCTTCAATTGGCTGAATCAGCCACGGTGACAAGGTGCCAGACAACTTTCCCATTTGGTGAAAATGACTAAAATGCCAATTTTTTTTCTCAAAATGTGTGATTTAGGAGGGTCTTTCCTTTTAGAGAACCTTGGCTTTGATAATAATTATGCTACTCACAATATATTTTGATTAGTTCTCTAACTTCTAAGGGACAAGGTGCTTAGGAGAAAAACAGAAATTTATGACATTTATGTTCACGAAAAACGGGAGTTGTCTGTGAATATGTCACAATCCAGTGACCAAATTGCCAATTTGCTATTTGCATAGATTTAGTGATCTCATATTTAAAAACTCATAACTTTCTTATAATTGGTCCGATTGAGTTCAAACTGTAACCATGTTTCTTCAGTTTTCCTCTTTCATGCAAATGAAATTATTACAAGGATTGGATTTCCCTTTATAAAAGCTTGACAATTTACAGCAAAATTACATAATAACATATTTTGGTGATGCTTTACTTATGTAAAGAATCCACAAAGAGTGTATGCTATGCAATGAATGTAAAATTGTGTATTATTAATTAAATTTAATTATCATACTCTTATTTTGAATCACTATCCATGTACTGTACATACATAATTGAGCAGCTTACATTCTTAGAAAAGTAGAGCTTACACTTCAACATTTTTCACTTTAATGTTCATGTTCATTTTTTTAAAATTAGTATCTAGTAGTAGCTATTACTTTATAACTTTAAACACATGCAAAGGATTGAAATAGATGGGAGGAAAAATATTTGATGATTTTCTATATGACCCATGATATGTCCATGCACCTGTCAGTAATGACTTTCATATTGATTACTTTCAGGCAAATAAGACCGTAAGAGAAAAGGGCAACTGGGAGGACCAGCTCGAACCCTATCGCAGTGAGAACACAAAACTAATCAGGGAAAATAACGAGCTTCACACACAGCATATCCGTCTCAAAGATGATCTTGACGCTACATCTAAAGACCTCAAGGTAAGCTTTATCAGTCATGATGCTGTACGGAATAAAAATGGAAAAATACGCTTCATGTTTTACCATCTATATTTCTAGTTCCTGGTACATTAAATAATTAAATTATGTTTGGGAAACTTTGGGCATTTTAAAGCCCCATTGCACTACTTGTAGTTACTTGCTCCCTCTATATAGAAAACAATGCCTAAGCGGTGCCCGTTGGTCCCCCATGATCCTTTTTTTTAATGTTAATTGAGAGCTGAGTTGATGAGATAACCACCTGTCAGTGACCATGCCGGGAGGTCTAATCCCTCCTGGCCAAACTAGTGCAGACGGGCTTTAACCGATTTGGATGAATCAAGAAATAAGACTTGATGTCTTGCATTCATTCCCAACATGTATGTCAATTTGAATTCATTTCTAATCAAGAAAATTTGGGGGAGGGGTTGTAAAGAAATTTTGAGGGGCTCGAGTCCCCAGCCCCCTCTATATATTTGTATCAAATGGTATTCTATAATTTGTAGCCCTAATCTGAATTTCAGGTTTGAACAAGTGTTACCTTATTCCTTCAAATTTCAGAGTACGATAAGGAAGCTTGAGCATGAGAATGCAGACCTGCGCTTCCTGAACTCGCAGTACGTCCACAAAGTCCGAGCCCTAGAGAAGGAATGCAAGTCCAGGAATGACCGAATCAGCGACCTCCAGGAAAAGAACTTTCATGCAGTAGTCCAAACTCCAGGTATGGCCCATTTTGCTTTTAAAGACCCCAAACTCTGTTTAGTTTGCAGGCACAAACCCATGTCAGTCGTTGTGCAACAGTGTCTGCACTATGAGATTACAATAGGCTCTGTACTTAAAGTGCTCCTGACACAACCAGAAAGGCAGAAACTGATGTATCTAGGCTCTGCTCAAGGCTTTAGGAATTGTGGTAAAGTGTCAAATTAGAGTCTGTGCTTGCAGAATAAACTCTGTAAACCATATGTCTGTCTTAACAAGACAAGTAACAAAAAAATCATTTAGTAAAATAGATAATATTCATATAAGGCAGTCCATGAATTGGGACTAAATGATATATGTATGATATATAATTATTACAATTACAGCTGACCATGATCAAATGGGGGTAATAGGATGCTGTGTAGCCCTAGCAAGGAGTAAGTTTGGTTCAGTATTGCTTAAGCCCCAAATTGTTGCACAGAAATGTACAAAGGGTTAACAGTACTTGGCAAAACTGGATAAGAGCAGCATTGGTGTTTACTGGTATTCAGTTGTAATTTTATATTTGCAGAGACCACAGTGTGCTTTTTCTTAGTACAACATTGATTAAGATATCCTTACATTTGATTGATACAGGCGGTCGCAAGAAGAACATTCCATTCAGACGGCAGCGTATGGATATTGATTGCTCTGTCCCTCCGCCTGAGTTTTATTCCACCACCCCTTCACCCGGAGTGGACGACCCCTATGTTGCGGATCTTATTCACGTTGCCGATGAGAAACTTGATAATATGCAGAGGGAAGTGGATGATACGAGGGACCAACATGAAGCAGACCAGAGGGCCATCAAGAGCCTTCGGAAACAGGTAAGCAACATTCCCTCTTGTCACTCTGTGAGGATTCTAGGACAACGTCCATATGGACTACCCCCATATTGACATACTGTAAAACCAGAAGGGATTTCCAAACTTATCTTTCGAGATTTGTAAAGGAGACAATTTTTATGGCAAAAATACTTCCATGCATAGCAAAAAGTAAAAGTAAAGTCGGTGGCATGAAACTTTTTGTGAATCTGAACCACAAGTGTGAGAAATTTGCAAACATTCCATTTACACAATAGTTTCCTGTTTTACGGTATATTGTATGAGACTATGAGTGTAATCAGTGTATGATGATACCCGACATCAAAGTGTTCCAAATTCAGCAAATATATAGCTAATTAAGAAAAATATTGCTGTTTAAGACAGCTTGTCACTTTACGGGTAATACACCTCCAGTTATTTTAACTCCTCCAAATTTTGTAAAGATTGTTTTTATTTGTTTCTCTCACCTGGGGGGTGTTTCACAAAGAACCTAAGTTGAACTTAACTCTAAGTTGGACTTAAACATTATGGAGAGCCATTTGCAGCCTTAAAATAAAATATATTCAAAAGCAAAAATTCAAGTACTTTAGACTTTTCATAAATTCCACATCAAGAACATGAAATCTCCTTGATAATACAAAATATGAGTAATTTGAATCAACATTTTATGCCTTTTAAAATAACTTTTACAAAATATTTTCAAAGATGCTAACGGCTTTCCATAATTGTTAAGTCCAACTTAAAGATAAGTTCAACTTAGGATCTTTGTGAAACACCCCCCTGGTGTTTTCTTGGATGTGAGCTACTGTCATAAAGGACTCTTTTAAAAACTTGAGACGATTCAAGTTTTTAAAAAGAAAGTAAAATACACCTTTTAAAAGCATATTTTATGGGTGAGAGACCATCTCATGTATGGACTGTTTGTATAGAGTAATGTCCTTGCTTTTAAAGGTACTATGTCCCATTTGCAGGCCAAAAAAGATGAAAAGGTTAAATTCCAACAGCATTTGAAAGACAATATTAATTTAGAACTTCCCTCAAAACGAAAGGGCTTGAAAATGGCTTTTAGTGGGAAAATAACGACCATTAGTTGCCGAATCGACTTAAGTCATTTCAATCACCTAAGTACATGTAATAGTCTGATTTTTAGACCCTTTTACCAAATAGTCCGATTCGTACGTTTTATGCTGCACAACGATTCAATCAGTTTAATTTGGGCCATTACAAGTAGTGGGTTATTGATGCCAAATGCTCATGTACATATACCTGTTACAGCTCATTTTATGTATACTGGTACATGTTATTACCAAAGAAAAAAGATGTCAGTCACTCACTCAATAGTGTATAAGAGTGAAGTCTAGAAGGTAAACAGGTTTCCTTGCATAAATTGAATACTAGGACACTGCTAATGTTTAAATTTCACAGATAGGACATACATGACATATTAATAATTCCTGCAAAGTTCTACAGAATTTGATGTTGGCTGCAAAAGGGACATACATGTACTAAGGTATTGGCTTTTATCAGATTTTTGTTGTTGCTACTATTCATGGGAAATAATAAGTGGATTGGAATTCATTACTGTACAAAGGACTAACCAATAATAATTGTTACATGCATTTAAAGGATGTGTGTATGAGAGGTAGATAGAGAGGGAAATTGGGGAGAGGCAGATAGAGAGAAAAAAAATCAAGAACAATAAACAACGTGCACAATTATTTGTACCAAGATTCACCTTAGTATTCCAATCATTCTTAATGAAATCAAACATTGACATTCCCCACTAAGTTATCATAAGTTGTCTTAAAACTCTTGTGGATATTATTTTTCTCATACACCTGTATATTATTTGCCAAAAAAAAAAAAAATAAGCATGTTAGAATTTTTTTTTTTTAAAGCCAACCATGTTGAAATGGAAAGATATTAATTAGGACAAAACAATGACGAGTATATGGTATGCATATTCATGTGATATGCCTGCACCCTTACACTAAAATGATATATCCTATCCAAATAGTTACTGTTAAATGTAAACATTAACATTAACTTGCTAATCATTAAGCCTACTAATCATTGATTGATTTTATTTGATATATACATGTACATAAGGTTCAGTCATGGATTAGTCCAGAATGTGGACAGTGTTATTTTATTTGGCGATCTTTCCCATCCCCTACCTGCTGTAAGTCGAAGGCAGCATGATCCACAAATCCATAGGATCGATGGTACGCCCACAGAACTGAATAGCGTAGAACGCTGATCCTCCTTCACCATGCAAAGATCAATGTGGAGGTGTTGTGGCCTAGTGCATAAGTCGTCAGACTGTGGATCACAGGGTCCGCCGCGGCACTAATGTCCTTTGGCAAGACATTAATCTACACTTGCCACTCTCCACCCAGGTGTTAAATGGGTACCGGTAGGAAGGAATTCCTTGAATGCTGTGAGCGCCGAAATCGGCAGCCTATCATAGCAGGGTGATATTGTAGTGCCTTGAGCACCTTGCAAGGTGGATACGTGCGCTATATAAGAATCTAATATTAAAGGTAAAGACCAGTTTTGGAAACGCCCCTCTCTCAAAAAATGAAATGGAAGCTCTCATTACCAATCATGTGAAAGAATATGTTTTGACTAATACGTGATGATACAAATTTTGCTGGGAAACCGCCTACTAATTGATATATTTGGTAAATTATTATATCTATTGGGACCAAATAGATATCGCGCACGTGGTCGCATAGTCCCATATACATCTTTCTGTGTACAGTGCTTGTAACTTTACCAAGACTGGGCCAAATTTCTTATCATTTTGATGATTCCAGAACCTTGCAGTACACACCAATACTTATATACTAGATGATCAACCTTTTCTGATCGATTCCACGTTTCTTTCACAATGCAATCGCATGACCAGAACTGGTCTTTATCTTTAATGTGTGGCCGGACGCTGGGGATACGCTTGAGTGCACACAACGCCATAGTGCTTAGTCCTTGGTCTTTTCAGCTAGCTAAGCCCAGTCGACCATGCGCATGATGACACAGTTCAACGCTCTTCTGATCTTCTCTTAGGGCATTTTGTTGTTGTATTAGATTCACTTGGAATTTTGAAGGCTAGTGGACATTTTAAACTTGAAAGCACAAGCTCCCCCTTCCACACAAACATACATGTACACACACATGTCATTCTTCAATACACAAACTCTAACACATCTTTACTCAATCACCTTCATGTACATTTACATACATTGTACAACAAAGCATACATACAAACTAACAAACACAAGGACAAAATAAATTTGCAAAAAAAGAGAGAGGTAGGGAAACTAGGACAAACTGTTTCATGCAATCTTGAAATAAAATTGGATAGACTTGATATTATTGTTATACATTAAGTTCCATGTTTATTCTTTCCAAAACAATTCAAGTTTATCAATAAACAACCAATGTAAGAATGGTCAAGCGTAAAACTGGCAAAACATTGGCAAGTAATAAAGTAGTACAATAATTCAGTGCATTTTTACAACCAGAAGTAATAGATTACTTGTTACATCAGCCCCATAACCCGACAAATTGCTCACACATGCAGAAAGCTCATTACAAACTTACAAACACATTGATATTATTACATAAATCTGTCAGATTAATACATGTTGCATGAAATTTACCACTGATGGTAACTTTGCCATAAATGATAACTTCCATGAAAACCTTGATATGATTAGCTGTTGAGTGATGTCGCCATGGTAGTTAATATTAATGGCAAAGTTACCATCAGTGGTAAGTTTTATGCAACAGGACCCAGGAAGGATCTATTTTCTATGTGTTCTGTGGGTTTTGAGATGCTGATCAAGTTACATCTTTGCTCCTCGACTTGACGAATCTCTTCATTATTTCTGCTGGCGCATAACATGTTTTTTTCCAACATTTCTAGCCCCTGTTCTGTCAAATAATCCTTCTTCTTCAGTGTCTTCAGTACTTCCTGCAGAGAATCAACCTTTTTCTCCAGTCTCTTTACTTTGGCCTGAGATGTCTTGAGTCGTCTCTTCATGGAGGACAGCTGATCATTTGCCTTTTCTAGTTTCCGCTTCTGCTTCTGCTTCATGCTCCTTGGACTTTCTTGGTTGGAGTATGTATGATCATCATGTGCACAACATTTCTCTTGAGCAGTTTTGGGGACTGTAATCAGCATGGACGCACTGATGTCTTTAAATGGTTTGTGTCTGACCGGTGTCCAGCATTCTTGTCCATCAAAACAATATGCTCCCTCCGTACATGAACACTCTTCAGAGCAAAGGTCAGAGTCATCTTCCTGTTCAGGCTCAGATTGTGGTTGAGCAGACACCTGTGGTAATGGAGGCTTGTGCTGTTTGGCAGTCTAAAATGAGAAGATAGAGAAGAGAGATATGGAATTTTTTCTCAAATGTTAAATAATGGCAGCTTTAAATGTGAGCTGCATTTAGATAAATATTGTGATCTTGCATATTAAAACAAGGGGAAAGGGAGATGGCACATACAAAACTGCAAGACCATTGTCTTATGTGGACAAAATACAGTCAGTTTTATAAAATAAAATAAAAAGAGAGATATTTACTGCATACGTACACAAATATTTGATTGAAGTTGGTTCTTACATCAAAATGTCATCAGGATAGCTTATTCCAATGTTGTG
>CP137680.1:19889316-20154841 GCA_037976565.1 Mesocentrotus franciscanus | reverse complement strand
CCTACGACCTTCTAGCACGAATCTGTACTTCTGGCAGATGTACCTTCTGGACGTCTACGCTGCAATGGCGTTCTTGGCTTTCCTAGCTTATAAGTTATTGAAATTGGTCGTAAATCTCCTCAGGCGATTTTGGAAGGGTGGTTTTAGAAGATTCGGTAAAACCAAATTTGTATTGCTGTCCGAATAACCAGACTGCAGCTCACAGTGATGAGCGCTTGTTTTATTTTATTTCCCTCTATTGTCTATTATTCGTTTTGAATAGCTTTTAAAGTGAATAAAGCCACGTGACGTGGCTCATTGTATTAGTAGGACAACTATTTCATTTTCACATTACAAAAACAAAACTAAAACAAATACCACACCAGTTGGGCATTAGGCCAACCTTTGATGGTGACTTATCGGTTCAAATTTGTTTTCAGTTTAATTCATGCATATGTCATAATCAATCGTTTTCCATCTTGATCTCATTGAAAAAATTTTTTTTTAATAGTTAATTTGGCATTAGCAGTTTTGTATTAGACTGATTTCAGTCGCATCTGATGATGAGCACAATAAAAAAAGGTGTACCCGGCATTTCAGATCATGACTGCCCGCTGCTCACAATTGCTAGATGTCCGACTCGGCAGAAGCAAGCGAGAAGGAAAATCAATGTCTACATTTTTCCTCTGACAGTTTTACCTCTGGCTGACATTTTTACCTCTGACATTTTAAACTCTGACATTTTAAACTCTGACATTTTTTCCTCTGACATTTTATTCTCTGACATTTTTACCTCTGACATTTTTACCTGGCACCGTTACAACGCTAGAATTCGGTAACTAAATGAATATACATTAAACATGTCATCGTGAAATTAGTTTCTCAATTTTATTTTGTGACTTATTTAATTTTTGTTATTTAGTTACAGAAGTTTGTAAAAAGTGTAAATAATGTGCTTTACATCAGTCCACTATACGTGAAACCAAAGACAAGCAAAAACTATTTTAAAAAAAAGTAAACGGATGTAACTTAATCCAACTATATGAGTGAAAGAGCCAATGTGTTTAATTAAAAATATAATGTGCTACATGATGAATTTAATGAACCAGATTTGTATTTAAGTATTTTTGTACATCTCATGAATATACTGTTGCTGTAAGTTGCTGAAATAATTTATGTAATTATCATGCAATATTCTGAAGAGTTGCCACGTACTAGATGAAAACCCCATGCAGACCTTCAGATGTTTATGATGTTATTTTTGTTATAATTAGCCTGCTACAGAGAGGATACTGAAGCTTTTATAGTAAAAGTTGAACTCGAATATATGTTCAGAAAGTACTATCACGATTTACGATTATGACAATTCTGTCTGAATCAAATTAATTGAGATTGACATAAATTGTGCAATTTGTTATACCTTGTTCAAAATTGTTTCCCGTTCAATACTGTTTGATTTTAATTTAAGTGTATAGCGCGTGATATTTTGTAGTCATGTATATCTGAATCTGAATCTGTTCTGTTCCTGGTTCTAACCCTCAAAGTTGGATATTGTTGCCAATAAGAACGTTGACGTTCGATAGCCAGACAGTATGTTTTGTATTTGTAGTAGTACATTTTGAACATTTTGTATAGGCGAAAGCTTTGAAATGTGATGATTCTGTTGTCAAATGACTATCATGTTTGTCTGTAAAGGCCCGTCGTTACCCAAGCGGCAAGCCTAGAGGTCTGTCTCCTTTTGAGCAAAAAAAAAATTATTAGGTTTTCAGAGCAATATCACTTACTTCCCTCGTATATCCTTTACTCATCATTTTTGTTTTGACAATTAAGTTTGTGATGTTTTCGTATAATAATTGGCGTCCATAACTCCTGGCTGAGCGCAAAATTCAAAATTCAAAATTGTCATTCATTGTCATTCGATCACGAGTAAGCTAAACATCAAAGATAAAGAACACAATCATGTGAGTAAAAAAACGAAATTTCATTTTCACTTTCAGCATGTTCAGTTTCAGTTTATTTTCGTATTTCACATTTCGCATTCAGTTTTGTTCACACCTTTGTGATAGGCTGCATAACTCTTTGAAGGTTAACTAGAGGAATAAGAGAGAGAGGGGGGAGGGAGAGAGAGAGAGAGAGAGAGAGCTGATAAAGGCGCGGACCTTGTTTTCCTGCGGAACGTTCTGACGAGTGATAAAGTGTTGGATTTCTTGATTAATATAGTCCTGTTGATGATTAAGATGATGACAGGGGCGGATCCAGCTTTTTATAAAGGGGGTTGGGGTGGTATGCGAGGAGCGTAGCGACCGAGTCCAAGAGCGGAGCGAGCGAGGGGGAGGGTGGGAGGGGGGGTGTCCTCCACAGTAGGGAAAATTTTTGAAAATCTGTGTGTGAAAATGAAAGATAAGATTTAAAAAATGGTCCCGGATTTTTGTTGCAACCCCCAACCCCTCTAGATCCGCTTCTGGATGATGATGATGATTATGATGATGATGATTGATGATGATGATGATGATTGATGAGGATGATCATGATCATGATGATGATAATGACTGTGATGAGTGATGATGATGTTGATATTTTTTCATTCATTTTATTTATTTTCAATTTTATTTAAACAGCTAGGGTTGCCTCTTGAAAAGAACTGCTGCCATTGAGGGCCCCGGAAAAAAAACAATACAAACAATATATTATACAAAAGTATTGTACAAAATATACATAAAAGACAATCGTAATGTAGAACATACAGCAGAAAGAAAAATATTACCAAAAATTAAAGCACAATATACATCAATATGGAGAAAAAAATGACTCATACTTAGAAAGTGAAATGGGGAGAGAAACTGACAGAAATAAAATTAGCATGTAGGATATTTAAGACGAAGACAAACAAGAAAATTGGGGGGGGGGTGGGAGGTGATAGAAGGGAAGGTGAATGGGAAAGCCGAAAGGATGTAGGTAAAAAGTGTGAGAAAAACGACGGAAAGGGATAATAATAGAAATAATAGTTCGTTCTTATATAGCGCTTTTCAGGACCTCAGGCCGGGCCTCAAGGCCCTCTCAGAGCGCTTTACAGATATATGTGTAAAGGAAAAGGCAGGATGAAAATTATTCAAGAAATTGAGAATGTGGAAGAAAAAAAAAAAACTAATTGATAACAAAGAGGATGTAAAAATCACAGGAAACAATAATCACAAAACCTGATAGATGATGATTAATGATAATAGATGATGATGATGATGATGATGATGATGATGATGATGATGAATTTGATGATGGTGATAATGGCAGAGGTGGTAATGATGACAGTGATGACGTTAGATGGTGATGATTATGGTTGATTTTTCTTCTTCTCTTTCCATTTTTGTGCAACAGTGCATGTATAATAATCACTTTCCATAAAATTTGGTTTTGGTTTTTGCAGATGGGACCGTCGACCGCCTGTACACTGGCCTGCTCTTAGTCTTGCCGATAGATGGCGCTTACATTCTATTTTTTTTTGCTAATCCTTCCGGCGGACAATTTGAAGTTCATAATTTTTCGAGGTAATTACGAGGAATTTTAATCAATTTGATATGTGAGTTTATCTATAATCCAGTTTGCTTATTACGCTTA
The DNA here is from genome assembly GCA_037976565.1 of Mesocentrotus franciscanus. NCBI lineage: Eukaryota > Metazoa > Echinodermata > Echinoidea > Camarodonta > Strongylocentrotidae > Mesocentrotus > Mesocentrotus franciscanus. The sequence continues at coordinate 20,151,250 of CP137680.1, read as the reverse complement.
GTGCTGTTAATACTGTAATGTATGAAAATATCTCAATCTTTGTCAGTAACACTTGTTTATTCGGCAGTTTGCTTATGGTCGAAGTCACGCAGCTTAGCAGGCTTTCAACGTTCGGGCCCCGGAACTCCTGGCCTAGAACGTGGCTCGTGTATGTACAGTGTACATGCAGCGTTCGACAAGGCCAAGGGCCAGGGCCAGGGGGGAATAAAAGTTAAAGTGACTCGGTAACATTGCCTCAGATTCTGAAACAAAATCCTGGATTTAGCTCATGCTGCAATCATAATTATAAACCTTGGCTTTAGGTCAGTGACGAATCCCATGACTATTAGTTTTACATTACAAGCTGATCGCCTGTTTCTAGTGCCAGTGTTTGATTATCAAGATAGGTCTAGATCTAGATCTATATGATTGGAAATCAAAATTTAATTTTTCGTTTTCCTAACGGTTTTTATAACACTAGTCTACAGTTTATTGAGGAAAATGAGTATGGTAAAACCGTCACTCAAAGATTTTTACTTTTTTGAGGCTCTAAATGATCATTTTGAAGCGCAATTTTTGTTAGGGCTTCAAGTTCAACTTCAAGATTACACAGGGCTGTCAACTTTTGGGAACTGCTTGGAAGTTGGAGGGAGATTTTTTTTCTTCAGGGGTGAAAGTGATCATCAGTAGTGTATGAAGGATTTTTTTCAATGGGGGAGTTTAAAATTTGAAAATTGCGCCCAAAATTTTGCATCGACTCAGCCAGCCGCTGAATAAGCCGGGCTTTTTTCGAGGAATGAGCGTGGTGGCGTGAGACTCCCTCCAAATGCAGGAGGGTTGACAGCCCTAGATTACACCATATCACAGACACTGATAACATGTAGGGCCATGCATCTCACTCTCAGGTTTAACATCGTTGAACGGCAAAAGCTACGCACTATGCTTTCAAAGATTATAAGGCCTTGTCCTTTTTTACTCTGTACAGATTTCTTATTTTAACTAATTTCTTTATAATCTGAAATAGTCTAATATAGTATTTAATTAACTCATTTGTTTTCAGGATTTTTCTTGATTGGCAATGACTCTGAGGCTGACTGCTGGTGCTGAGCTTTGCTTTTGTTGAGAGCTGAGCCAGAAAATACACAATGACAACTGCACCTGAGAGAAAGTACACAGCGCTACGTAAGAGGCTAGATCAACTTGGGTACCGTCAGGCTCTGGGTATAGAGTCTGTGCCGCTTGTTGAGAAACTATTCAGTGATCTCATTCATACCACAGAAAGTCTGAAGAATGCCAAATTACAGGTAAACATTCTACTTCTAGTTTAAAATAATTGAGGATTTGAGCCTTCTTTAACTAGTTTGGATGAGAGATCAACATTCTACATTTCAAATAATTCTGTTTGTTCAATTTATTGTTCAGTCAACATTGTCATTGATAATTTAAAGGAAAATCCAGCCTAACTAGTAAACTACTCTAAAAGAAAGCAGACAAATCAGAGAACAAAATTGGTGATAGTTTGTACGAAATCAGACAAAAAAATGAGAAAGTTGTGAAAATTTGAAGGTTTACATTATAACCTCTATATTGGCTCTTCAATTGGCTGAATCAGCCATGCTGACAAGGTGCCAGACAACTTTCCCATTTGGTGAAAATGACTAAAACGCCAATTTTTTTCTCAAAATATATGATTTAGGAGGGTCTGTCCTTTTAGAGAACCTTGGCTTTGATAATAATTATGCTACCCACAATATATTTTGATTAGTGCTCTAACTTCTAAGGGACAAGGTGCTTAAGAGAAAACAGAAATTTATGACATTTATGTTCACGAAAAACGGGAGTTGTCTGTGAATATGTCACAATCCAGTGACCAAATTGCCAATTTGCTATTTGCATAGATTTAGTGATCTCATATTTAAAAACTCATAACTTTCTTATAATTGGTCCGATTGAGTTCAAACTGTAACCATGTTTCTTCAGTTTTCCTCTTTCATGCAAATGAAATTATTACAAGGATTGATTTCCTTTATAAAAGCTTGACAATTTACAGCAAAATTACAGAATAACATATTTTGGTGATGCTTTACTTATGTAAAGAATCCACAAAGAGTGTATGCTATGCAATGAATGTAAAATTGTGTATTATTAATTAAATTTAATTATCATACTCTTATTTTGAATTACTATCCATGTACTGTACAGTATACATAATTGAGCAGCTTACATTCTTAGAAAAGTAGAACTTACATGTACACTTAAACATTTTTCACTTTAATGTTCATGTTCATTTAAAAAAAAAAATTAGTATCTATTAGTAGCTATTACTTTATAACTTTAAACACATGCAAAGGATTGAAATAGATGTGAGGAAAAATATTTGATGATTTTCTATATGACCCATGATATGTCCATGCACCTGTCAGTAATGACTTTCATATTGATTACTTTCAGGCAAATAAGACCGTAAGAGAAAAGGGCAACTGGGAGGACCAGCTCGAACCCTATCGCAGTGAGAACACAAAGCTAATCAGGGAAAATAACGAGCTTCACACACAGCATATCCGTCTCAAAGATGATCTCGACGCTACATCTAAAGACCTCAAGGTAAGCTTTATCAGTCATGATGCTGTACGGAACCAAAATGGAAAAATACGCTTCATGTTTTACCATGTATATTTCTAGTTCCTGGTACATTAAATAATTAAATTATGTTTGGGAAACTTTGGGCATTTCAAAGCCCCACTGCACTACTTGTAGCTACTTGCTCCCTCTATATAGAAAACAATGCCTAAGCGGTGCCCGTTGGTCCCCCATGATCCTTTTTTTTTAATGTTAATTGAGAGCTGAGTTGATGAGATAACCACCTGTCAGTGACCATGCCGGGAGGTCTAATCCCTCCTGGCCAAACTAGTGCAGACGGGCTTTAACCGATTTGGATGAATCAAGAAATAAGACTTGATGTCTTGCATTCATTCCCAACATGTATGTCAATTTGAATTCATTTCTAATCAAGAAAATTTGGGGGAGGGGTTGTAAAGAAATTTTGAGGGGCTCGAGTCCCCAGCCCTCTATATATTTGTATCAAATGGTATTCTATAATTTGTAGCCCTAATCTGAATTTCAGGTTTGAACAAGTGTTACCTTATTCCTTCAAATTTCAGAGTACGATAAGGAAGCTTGAGCATGAGAATGCAGACCTGCGCTTCCTGAACTCGCAGTACGTCCACAAAGTCCGAGCCCTAGAGAAGGAATGCAAGTCCAGGAATGACCGAATCAGCGACCTCCAGGAAAAGAACTTCCATGCAGTAGTCCAAACTCCAGGTATGGCCCATTTTGCTTTTTAAGACCCCAAACTCTGTTTAGTTTGCAGGCACAAACCCATGTCAGTCGTTGTGCAACAGTGTCTGCACTATGAGATTACAATAGGCTCTGTACTTAAAGTGCTCCTGACACAACCAGAAAGGCAGAAACTGATGTATCTAGGCTCTGCTCAAGGCTTTAGGAATTGTGGTAAAGTGTCAAATTAGAGTCTGTGCTTGCAGAATAAACTCTGTAAACCATATGTCTGTCTTAACAAGACAAGTAACAAAAAAATCATTTAGTAAAATAGATAATATTCATATAAGGCAGTCCATGAATTGGGACTAAATGATATATGTATGATATATAATTATTACAATTACAGCTGACCATGATCAAATGGGGGTAATAGGATGCTGTGTAGCCCTAGCAAGGAGTAAGTTTGGTTCACTATTGCTTAAGCCCCAAATTGTTGCACAGAAATGTACAAAGGGTTAACAGTACTTGGCAAAACTGGATAAGAGCAGCATTGGTGTTTACTGGTATTCAGTTGTAATTTTATATTTGCAGAGACCACAGAGTGCTTTTTCTTAGTACAACATTGATTAAGATACCCTTACATTTTATTGATACAGGCGGTCGCAAGAAGAACATTCCATTCAGACGGCAGCGTATGGATATTGATTGCTCTGTCCCTCCGCCTGAGTTTTATTCCACCACCCCTTCACCCGGAGTGGACGACCCCTATGTTGCGGATCTTATTCACGTTGCCGATGAGAAACTTGATAATATGCAGAGGGAAGTGGATGATACGAGGGACCAACATGAAGCAGACCAGAGGGCCATCAAGAGCCTTCGGAAACAGGTAAGCAACATTCCCTCTTGTCACTCTGTGAGGATTCTAGGACAACGTCCATATGGACTACCCCCATATTGACATACTGTAAAACCAGAAGGGATTTCCAAACTTATCTTTCGAGATTTGTAAAGGAGACAATTTTTATGGCAAAATACTTCCATGCATAGCAAAAAGTAAAAGTAAAGTCGGTGGCATGAAACTTTTTGTGAATCTGAACCACAAGTGTGAGAAATTTGCAAACATTCCATTTACACAATAGTTTCCTGTTTTACGGTATATTGTATGAGACTATGAGTGTAATCAGTGTATGATGAAACCCGACATAAAAGTGTTCCAAATTCAGCAAATATATAGCTAATTAAGAAAAATATTGCTGTTTAAGACAGCTTGTCACTTTACGGGTAATACACCTCCCGTTATTTTAACTCCCTCCAAATTTTTAAAGATTGTTTTTATTTGTTTCTCTCACCTGGGGTGTTTCACAAAGAACCTAAGTTGAACTTAACTCTAAGTTGGACTTAAACATTATGGAGAGCCATTTGCAGCCTTAAAATAAAATATATTCAAAAGCAAAATTCAAGTACTTTAGACTTTTCATAAATTCCACATCAAGAACATGAAATCTCCTTGATAATACAAAATATGAGTAATTTGAATCAACATTTTATGCCTTTTAAAATAACTTTTACAAAATATTTTCAAAGATGCTAACGGCTTTCCATAATTGTTAAGTCCAACTTAAAGATAAGTTCAACTTAGGATCTTTGTGAAACACCCCTGGTGTTTTCTTGGATGTGAGCTACTGTCATAAAGGACTCTTTTAAAAACTTGAGACGATTCAAGTTTTTAAAAAGAAAGTAAAATACACCTTTTAAAGCATATTTTATGGGTGAGAGACCATCTCATGTATGGACTGTTTGTATAGAGTAATGTCCTTGCTTTAAAAGCCAATACCTTAGTCTATTGCCTTTAAGATACTACATGCATGTCCCATTTGCAGGCCAAAAAAGATGAAAAGGTTAAATTCCAACAGCATTTGAAAGACAATATTAATTTAGAACTTCCCTCAAAACGAAAGGGCTTGAAAATGGCTTTTAGTGGGAAAATAACGGCCATTAGTTGCCCAATCGACTTAAGTATTTCAATCACCTAAGTACATGTAATAGTCTGATTTTTAGACCCTTTTACCAAATAGTCCGATTCGTACGTTTTATGCTGCACAAAGATTCAATCAGTTTAATTTAGGCCATTACAAGTAGTGGGTTATTGATGCCAAATGCTCATGTACATGTACCTGTTACAGCTCATTTTATGTATACTGGTACATGTTATTACCAAAGAAAAAGATGTCAGTCACTCACTCAATAGTGTATAAGAGTGAAGTCTAGAAGGTAAACAGGTTTCCTTGCATAAATTGAATACTAGGACACTGCTAATGTTTAAATTTCACAGATAGGACATACATGACATATTAATAATTCCTGCAAAGTTCTACAGAATTTGATGTTGGCTGCAAAAGGGACATACAATGTACATGTAGGCTAAGGTATTGGCTTTTATCAGATTTTTGTTGTTGCTACTATTCATGGGAAATAATAAGTGGATTGGAATTCATTACTGTACAAAGGACTAACCAATAATAATTGTTACATGCATTTAAAGGATGTGTGTATGAGAGGTAGATAGAGAGGGAAATTGGGGGAGGCAGATAGAGAAAAAAAATCAAGAACAATAAACAACGTGCACAATTATTTGTACCAAGATTCACCTTAGTATTCCAATCATTCTTAATGAAATCAAACATTGACATTCCCCACTAAGTTATCATAAGTTGTCTTAAAACTCTTGTGGATATTATTTTCTCATACACCTGTATATTATTTGCCAAAAAAAAAAAAATAAGCATGTTAGAATTTTTTTTTTTAAAGCCAACCATGTTGAAATGGAAAGATATTAATTAGGACAAAACAATGACGAGTATATGGTATGCATATTCATGTGATATGCCTGCACCCTTACACTAAAATGATATATCCTATCCAAATAGTTACTGTTAAATGTAAACATTAACATTAACTTGCTAATCATTAAGCCTACTAATCATTGATTGATTTTATTTGATATATACATGTACATAAGGTTCAGTCATGGATTAGTCCAGAATGTGGACAGTGTTATTTTATTTGGCGATCTTTCCCATCCCCTACCTGCTGTAAGTCGAAGGCAGCATGATCCACAAATCCATAGGATCGATGGTACGCCCACAGAACTGAATAGCGTAGAACGCTGATCCTCCTTCACCATGCAAAGATCAATGTGGAGGTGTTGTGGCCTAGTGCATAAGTCGTCAGACTGTGGATCACAGGGTCCGCCGCGGCACTAATGTCCTTTGGCAAGACATTAATCTACACTTGCCACTCTCCACCCAGGTGTTAAATGGGTACCGGTAGGAAGGAATTCCTTGAATGCTGTGAGCGCCGAAATCGGCAGCCTATCATAGCAGGGTGATATTGTAGTGCCTTGAGCACCTTGCAAGGTGGATACGTGCGCTATATAAGAATCTAATATTAAAGGTAAAGACCAGTTTTGGAAACGCCCCTCTCTCAAAAAATGAAATGGAAGCTCTCATTACCAATCATGTGAAAGAATATGTTTTGACTAATACGTGATGATACAAATTTTGCTGGGAAACCGCCTACTAATTGATATATTTGGTAAATTATTATATCTATTGGGACCAAATAGATATCGCGCACGTGGTCGCATAGTCCCATATACATCTTTCTGTGTACAGTGCTTGTAACTTTACCAAGACTGGGCCAAATTTCTTATCATTTTGATGATTCCAGAACCTTGCAGTACACACCAATACTTATATACTAGATGATCAACCTTTTCTGATCGATTCCACAACGTTTCTTTCACAATGCAATCGCATGACCAGAACTGGTCTTTATCTTTAATGTGTGGCCGCCGGACGCGCTGGGGGATACGCTTGAGTGCACACAACGCCATAGTGCTTAGTCCTTGGTCTTTTCAGCTAGCAAAGCCCAGTCGACCATGTGCATGATGACACAGTTCAACGCTCTTCTGATCTTCTCTTAGGGCATTTTGTTGTCGTATTAGATTCATTTGTAATTTTGAAGGCTAGTGGACATTTTAAACTTGAAAGCACAAGCTCCCCCTTCCACACAAACATACATGTACACACACATGTCATTCTTCAATACACAAACTCTAACACATCTTTACTCAATCACCTTCATGTACATTTACATACATTGTACAACAAAGCATACATACAAACTAACAAACACAAGGACAAAATAAATTTGCAAAAAAAGAGAGAGGTAGGGAAACTAGGACAAACTGTTTCATGCAATCTTGAAATAAAATTGGATAGACTTGATATTATTGTTATACATTAAGTTCCATGTTTATTCTTTCCAAAAACAATTCAAGTTTATCAATAAACAACCAATGTAAGAATAGTCAAGCGTAAAAACTGGCAAAACATTGGCAAGTAATAAAGTAGTACAATAATTCAGTGCATTTTTTACAACCAGAAGTAATAGATTACTTGATACATAAGCCCCATAACCCGACAAATTGCTCACACATTCAGAAAGCTCATTACAAACTTACAAACACATTGACATTATAACATAAATCTGTCAGATTAATACATGTTGCATGAAATTTACCACTGATGGTAACTTTGCCATAAATGATAACTTCCATGAAAACCTTGATATGATTAGCTGTTGAGTGATGTCGCCATGGTAGTTAATATTAATGGCAAAGTTACCATCAGTGGTAAGTTTTATGCAACAGGACCCAGGAAGGATCTATTTTCTATGTGTTCTGTGGGTTTTGAGATGCTGATCAAGTTACATCTTTGCTCCTCGACTTGACGAATCTCTTCATTATTTCTGCTGGCGCATAACATGTTTTTTTCCAACATTTCTAGCCCCTGTTCTGTCAAATAATCCTTCTTCTTCAGTGTCTTCAGTACTTCCTGCAGAGAATCAACCTTTTTCTCCAGTCTCTTTACTTTGGCCTGAGATGTCTTGAGTCGTCTCTTCATGGAGGACAGCTGATCATTTGCCTTTTCTAGTTTCCGCTTCTGCTTCTGCTTCATGCTCCTTGGACTTTCTTGGTTGGAGTATGTATGATCATCATGTGCACAACATTTCTCTTGAGCAGTTTTGGGGACTGTAATCAGCATGGACGCACTGATGTCTTTAAATGGTTTGTGTCTGACCGGTGTCCAGCATTCTTGTCCATCAAAACAATATGCTCCCTCCGTACATGAACACTCTTCAGAGCAAAGGTCAGAGTCATCTTCCTGTTCAGGCTCAGATTGTGGTTGAGCAGACACCTGTGGTAATGGAGGCTTGCGCTGTTTGGCAGTCTAAAATGAGAAGATAGAGAAAGAGAGATATGGAATTTTTTTCTCAAATGTTAAATAATGGCAGCTTTAAATGTGAGCTGCATTTAGATAAATATGGGGGAGCCTCTAATTCCTGTCAATTTTCAGATGTTGTATGTTGTGATCTTGCATATTAAAACAAGGGGAAAGGGAGATGGCACATACAAAACTGCAAGACCATTGTCTTATGTGGACACAAAATACAGTCAGTTTTATAAAATAAAATAAAAAGAGAGATATTTACTGCATACGTACACAAATATTTGATTGAAGTTGGTTCTTACATCAAAATGTCAGAAGGATAGCTTATTCCAATGTTGTGCTTTCTAGAATACACATATGGGAAATTATGTATCATGATACGAAACATAATATTTGGACCCCAATAGAATGATGAAGAACAAAGGAGCTGTCTGGACTATTCAAGATCGCATCAACCAGATTCAGTAAAAAGAAAAATATGAATAGACAAAAAAGCTTATCAGATACAATATAATACTGGTTTAAAAGCATATATTGTTGGAAGTTTGGAACCATAATGTTGCAAGTTCATGTATATACCTTCGTAAGATGTTGTGGAAAGCTGAACAGCGTTGGCACAGCATCTGAATGAAGCCGAGTTGTCTGACCCGTACGATCGAAGCATTCCTCTACAAAGTGGTCGGAACATAAGCTTGAATACTTGCTGGGTGTCCAGTGGCCTCTTCTCATGTTCACTAGCCATTTCTTCAGAAGTGTGTTGTCACCTTTGGAATTCTAAAAATGGAAGAAAAACAAGAAACATATTGAAAGAAAATTTGGAAAGTTGGAGCAGCAAGAACACTACACCATAATTAAAATAAATAGACTAAGGGGCAACTATAGCCAATCTAAAGGATTTGCAGATGAAGTTTGCTTGGACTTGCACAATCATAAGTTGTGTTTTTCTTTAGAAATTTTGTGTCTGTCTACTAGATCGTAGACTACTTCTTTTTTTAAAAATGGTAATAATGCTCATCATGCTCATCGAGCATGTGACGAGCATTTACCTTTTATGTTGCTTAACATTAGAATTTAACCATGTTTGCTGCACATTGATTCAACACGAACACATCACTCATGATCCTGCGAGGCAATAGTGCAAACAAAAAAACACAGCACACGCATCATTTTTAATTTTGTCATATATTTTGTCTGTGGTCAGGATCAGGTCTATGCTGAAATAATCAGGTTTGATGGATAATGAAAATATACTTTAGCATACCATGGGCATGGCAGTGTTTAATTAAAAAGTTAAATTAACTCCAATTTCAAATCGACTTAGTCTATATCTTAGGAATAGGAGGCTACAGCGATGGGTCTGCACTCGATCTGCACGTCTGTAAAGGTGTAAACTGTGCGATTGAAACTTCGTCTATTGTTCCATTAAAGATACTATGTCCCTTTTGCAGCCAACATCAAATTCTGTAGAACTTTGCAGGAATTATGAATATGTCATGTATGTCCTATCTGTGAAATTTAAACGTTAGCAGTGTCCTAATATTCAAATTATGCAAGGAAACCCGTTTACTTGCTAGACTTCACTGTCAGACACTATTGAGTGACTGACTGGCTTTTTCATCTTTGGTAATAACATACATAAAATGAGCTGTAAAGGGTACATGAGCATTTGTCTACATCAATAACCCACTTCTTGTAATGGCCAAAATTAAACTGATTGAATCTTTGCGCAGCATAAAACGTACGACCATTCGGTACAATGGTCTGAAAAATCAGACTATTACTGGCTCTATAGCTCCTAAGTCGATTCGACAACTAATAGTCGTTATTTTCCCACTTAAAGACATTTTCAAGCCCCCCTTTTTTTAGAGAAGTTCTAAATTAGTATTGTCTTTCAAATGCCGTTGGAATTAACCTTTTCATTTTTTTGGCCTGCAAATGGGACATAGTACCTTTAAAATAAAACGTCAATATAAATAGATGGGACTACCTGTTACCAAATGCAAATACTTACACATCACCGATGATGGACTAATTAGACCCTAATAGTTAATTACTGCGTCAATCAATTAAATTACCTGTGAAAAGTCTTTCCGCATCCTTTCTTCTGACGATTAGTGCAGTTTAATGCCGTACAAAATGGCATAGTGCTTGAAGTTGATGAACACTTGACCTAAGGACAAGTCACAAATGACTGTCGTTGAAAAGGAAAGCGGTGTACACAACACAACAATGCACAGCGGACTAACGAAGATGGCGGATATCACGTTCGAGTGCGGGCTAAATTTTCGAACCGCGTACGAGCCTTCCATACGTATTTTCAGTCCAGTAGTTACACCCAGCCTTTTTTTTTATTCGCCGGGCGTAGAATTTCACGCAAAATCTTCGGCTTGCAGAAATACAAGTAGAGGAAGATCGCGTTACCTTGGTGCAAGATTGTTAAAATATTAAATCGGCCAGATTCTGGACTAGTCATGGATAATGTTAACATGCTTGTTTTATAATTAAATGAATTATATGAAAGTACCTCCACTCCCCGAAGTACATGCAAAATCATGTGGAGTTCTGTTCGAGAGACAAAGTTGTATTTTATATATGAAGAAAAGGAGAAGAAGGAGAAGAAAAACGCAACAAAAGAAGAAGAGGAGGAAGAAGAAGAAGGAAAAGAAAAAAGAAAATGAGAAGAGAAAGAAGGAGAAGAGCAAAGGAAAAGGATAATTAGGAGAAGCTAGAAAAAGAAGTGGTAGTACTAGTAGCAGTAGAAGAAAAAGAAGAAGAAGAAGAAGAAGAATAACAAGAAGAAGGAGAAAAATAAGAAGAATAATAAGAAGAAAGATGGAAGAAAGTTTACAAAACAAATTGGATGAAGAATAGGAAGAGAAATGAGTGGTGATGCCCCGCTAGCTCCCCCTTTTTGGATGCTATACCCATAGAGATATATATCTCTATGGCCATACCCCTATACAATCATGTAAGGTCGATCTGACAAATAATTCTTGAGACGATCTATTATGTGTAGCATTATTCCCCAGTCACACAATCGAGCACGACATCAAATCGAATCGGAGATTTATTTTTAAAAAATAAATAAAAAACGGTACTTATTAAGCTCTCTCCACCGAAGTCTCTAAGCTAAGACTAAGCGCTATAACAAACAATGATAAACACCCTGGATAAAAGAGTCGGTCAGTTTGAAATCGGCGTGGAGTTGGGTTGGCGGTGATGTGACTACAATATAATTTACAAGGATAAAGGGGCCATAATCGTCTCAATGGTCGTACGTAGAGCTACTATGCCAATAATATTCTGTGGACCACCCCCTCCCCTTTGCGCAAAGTTTATACTTAGCCACAAATATTTACAGTTACAGTACTTACTCAGCGTGACGTAATCCCCCACCAGATTAATGGATCAACCCACTGATAAAGTTGCTAGGCAAGTGTACACACTTATATGCTAATGCATGGCAAAGTTTTGCCGCTGTGTTTCATTGATAGGAAATATTAGCCATTTTTTCAACGTCCACCTCTTTGCTCATTAACATAATACATGAAAATATGGCTAGGGTAATAAATCATTCTTTTTTGTTGGGGATCGTTGAAGCGCGCGGTGTCCTTGGTCATCAGCTGGGAATGAATGAAAAGAGCGAGATAGAAATCAATGGATCTCTGTTTACAAAAGGGAGGGGTCAGAGGGTACACCGCGATCGTTGAATGCGGTGGAAAATTCAGTTAGGATTTGAATGCAAATACAACTACTACAACAACTACAAGAACAGCTGGTGCTTGTGTGTGTTGGTGGACGGTACAGCCGATCGCACTGTCGGCTGCTAGTACAGCTCTATTTTTAATACAATTTCCTTCTTATGGATATAAATTTGAGTACTCAAAATGTCAGAACGACACAGGAGCGGAAGAAAATCAAAATCGAGGACTAGGGTGAGATAAAATGTTGGTTTTACTACTTTGTAGGATAGTCTTGGAGTAATTGATTTGCTGTGAGCTGTGTGCTGCATGCTGCAGAGTGCAGTACCGGAGCCCGTTGCCCCAATGCAATGTTGATGTACGCTGCAGCGCTGTACTCGACACATTCATCATAATAGTTCGATGGCAGGTGTTTTGCTGCTTGATTGTTCAATTCAATATGAGGCCGTCCACGGCGTCTACTGTATATATCTTGGTTTTGTAGAATAATATGCTAAAATAATTTGATTGACACAAATTCCAAGTTTCTCGACAGGGCCTATATTTTCAGACTTCTTCAAGTTGAGGCCTGTGAGGATGAGGAAGTGGGGTTTCCATCAATATCACTTCCATGTTATTTTTATCTTATTCTTATATTTGATATTTTCTACTCACATTCTAATGCTGTAATGGCTAGTATAATTATTGGTCCATATGGGGTCAATGAAAAAAAAATGAAAGAGATTCTTAATTTTTCCATGCGTTTTACAAGTTGAAATTACAATGTTTTGAAAACTCTGGGCTACGGTAGCTATAAATCAGATTCTTAGCAAAAAAATATCACATAATGATTATAGAAAAATGGGAGGGGACAAGAAGCTATCAATTTTAGGTATGTGTATGACTGTATTTACACAAATATGTTAATTTCAAGGAGTCCAAATAATTATTCTTTCCCCTGTTTTGGGGGCTTTTTTTGGTTGTATTTTAGATGGTCTTTGACATTGGGAATTTCATGTATGGTGTTTCATTTTTTTTAATCATTCATCCAGATTATCACTGCTTGTCTTGGTTTGGCCAAACATTCAAATTTTTCCCTTTTCTTTTTGGTTTTAGATCATGTAGAATATAGCAGGAGTAATGAACTCTTGACAGGCCTTATGACTTTGGAATATTTATTATAAGCAGGTTACTATCATATTTGGTCCAATAAATCTAACGTCTTGCTACCAGTTTCAGAATTCTATTTGAAAAAATAATGTTGATAAAAATGGATATAAATTCTACCAGTAGTCGTAAGATGATTCTCTAGACATTGCATATCAGCACAGTGGAAGCTCAGTATAATGAGTTCTTATATAATGAGGTATCTGTTATGACAAGGTGATTTTGTTAGTCCCAGCTGTTTACATTCTTAAGTTTTTTTACCCTGATATAACAAGATTCCTGATATAACAAGGTAATTTCCTCGTTCCCAAGGACCTCGTTATAACAAGTTTCCACTCTAGTGGCTTTCTTATGAACAGAAATGTAGTATAGTAGAGCAATTGTTGATCCTTATTCGAATTTGATATGATTTTACAATACTAGTGATATAAACTGACTTTAAAAAAAAAATACATAGCTTAATATCAACTACAAAATTCTGTACTCAAATTACAAAGCTTTTTTTTCTCTCCTCTCAAAGATAATGATCCTAATAATGATGATAATACACACATGTAGGCAGGACGTTGATTAACATATTGCTAAAAAAACTTGTGCCCCCTGCATCGTTCGAATTCATCTGGCTTTGGGGGAAATTGGCATAATTGCATTCTGCTGAAATACTTTTTTGTTTGTTTACACAGTCAACCTCTTCACAAGAGTCTTGAGGTTAAATGCACAGAAAAAAGTGAGATATTATTTTATCTTTGATTTCGAGCTTTTCAGGAACGTAACCATTCTTTACTTGACATTATCTGTTTGTTAGCCTTTAAGTTGATCATCATTTTTATCCTTTGCTCATCCATCCGTTTCTAGGTTGACAACCGGGATCAAGAGATATCTCGGCTGAGCCGTCAGCTAGAGGGAGGTCGACCTCTTGATGTGATGTCAACGGAAGCCAAGTACCGCAGCAATGAAAGGCTCATTTCTCATCTCAATATTCAGGTATGTAAAGCCTTCCAAAATTTTTACTTATTTTGTATTCATTGTTATTCATTTGACAAATTTTCCTCTTCTTCTTGAGTCACTAGGCAACAACGTTCACTCTTGATTAGATTGTCCCAATCCCATGTTGGATGCATTGCATTGCTCAGGGGTCAATGCTTCTAGATCTTCTTGGGTGCAAGTATCTGGTGGATGTGGGCAGGCTAGGAGATGTTGCATACAAATTGACATACAGGATAAAACAAGGGAAAAGGAGTGATTGAAAACACTGGCTATACTATCTTGGTTGCCTGGGTATTGAAACAGCTAACTTCATAACTATGACTTGCGCAGGCTATACTATCTTGGTTGCCTGGGTATTGAAACAGCTAACTTCATAACTATGACTTGCGCAGGTCTTCCTCTCTCTTTTCATCCCCGACCAAGCTAGCGCAACAAGGGTAGAAATATAGCATCTGAATGTGATCTGACTTTGGGAAAATGATGCAATGTCATGAGATTCATTGATTTAAACTTGAAAAAAAATTCCTGATTAAGGTTCCTAATAATAATATGAATACCTAGGCCCTCGATTGTGAAAGAGAGCTGTGATTGATCCAGTTTGATCATAGGTCCTCCAATTAATTGTAAATTTAAACACTCCTAACTCTTTAGTAGAGAGTTACACTTGATATCAAGTTCCTAATTTGTCATAGATTTGGATCATTTGCAACTGAACAGATGAGGTCCTGTGGGTTATTTATTTTTGTATATTGAAAACTTCTTTCCTTTACATCTTTGTATGCCTCGAACTGATTTCCTGGACTGCCAGTTGTCTAAGTCAAATTTATTTCTTGTGTGGAATAGATCGAGTACCTTCAGCAAGCCAACCGTGAGCTCGACCGCGAGTTGAAAGACACACGCCTGGCACGCGAGTCAGCCATCGAGGAGAACATCGTGCTCACAGGTCGCAATGATGAGCTTGCAGCGGAGCTCCGCGATGTGGACAGGCTCGCCAAACGGCTGCAGGCGGATAAGAACAGCGTTGTGACCCTTGCAGATAAGGATCTGTTTGAGGCTAAGGCAGAGATCAGAGGATCGACGCGGGAGATCAAAGACCTGGAGGTGGAAGTAGAGCAACTGAGACAGGTAATGCTTGATATGAACAGGGGACCAGTATGCACTATGCACATACCCCGGCCTCACTATAATTCCAGACCACAAAATATCAAATATAAACAAGCTCCTATTCCTGCACGAACCCCCAATATTTGCTCCTGACCTCCACGAAAAAATGGGTTGTGTAAAGCCAATCGTAAGGTCATCGTTGTTATGTACAGAAGTGTAAAAAAAAATTGCATTTTTATACCCATCCTCCAAACATGACATTGACATTGACATTATACATATGTGACAGTCCATTTCTTTGCCAATCACAATACTACACTAGTCCAGTGCAAAAAGCAATTTGAATGTCAGTTGTTTTATTGAACAAACTTCTAATGAAAAAAAATAAATAAATAAATACAATACTCCAACTTGATTGCACCTATGCAACAAAATTTGGACAGCTACATGAATAATACCTCTTCGTTGTTTTACATGATTAATGACACAACTATTATTTCCTAAATTGTTTTGTTCCATGTAAATGTAATCATGGCATCATAATCAAGCAAAAGGAAGCTGTACCAAGTACTTATTTAATGAATCCATCTCTAATCTATTTTATTTTGTTTGATTGTGTATCAGGAGAGGAAGAATCTTCTGGATGATATTGATTCACTGAGGACAGATGGTGCCGTCAAACAACAGGACCTCAAGAGGCTTCAGAATCTGACGGACAAAATCCAGGAAGACAAGAGGAAACTTAGCCATCAGGTCAACAAACTCACCTCAAATGGTAAAAAACAAGAGTTCGCTTTGACATAAATTTTAAACAAGGCAGATGGTCCTTTGGTCCATCCTTCTAATAGGGAGGTTAAACGCCGCATCCGTCTGTTGCTCCTGCCTCAATTTTGAACCCTATTGCCTATTCAAACTTCCATCCCAGACCCAACTTAAATCTAACTCTAATCGATGAATGGCAACTCAAGCGGCGCCTTAACTTTCATTAACAACACACAGCCTCAATCTGCTGTATCACTGATTACCAGCATTTCTTACTGGTGTAGATAATTATGTCTGAATTTACAGAATGATCCTTTGTATTTTATTCAAACTGTATTTTCATTTAATGCCTTATCTTTCAATATGGTATTGATGAAGTTTCCTAACATGAGATATGAATCACAAAATATTACAATGGCATAGTAGGTCTGTGACCATGGGTTAAAAAATTGTTTCAAGCTTATATACATGCAGCGATTGCGGCCCCTTATCCTTGTAAATTAAACCGTAGTCACACCACCAACCCGTCATAACGCCGTCTTTACGCCGATTCTAAACCGACAAACTCCTTTCCATTCAGGTTGATTATGTAATCTTCTGTTCGGTTTGATGTCGGTGTTGGTACATTCCTTATCATATGATTCGTATTATTAGGTGATCTGTCATTGACAGATCACCTATTGATTTTGTCAGAATTTTCTTTCTTTATTATTTATTATTTATTTATTATTTATTTATTTTTATTTCATCCGTACACTTTTTTGTAAACGTTTACTTGAAATCGACATGTTCAATTTCCTTCAATTTTGTCAGTCATCAGGCCCTATAAT
The DNA here is from genome assembly GCA_037976565.1 of Mesocentrotus franciscanus. NCBI lineage: Eukaryota > Metazoa > Echinodermata > Echinoidea > Camarodonta > Strongylocentrotidae > Mesocentrotus > Mesocentrotus franciscanus. The sequence goes on along the minus strand of CP137680.1, from coordinate 20,134,168 downwards.
ATCAAGTTCAAGTAACTTTTTCAAGGTCATGGAGTCATCATGACGTCATCCAGGCGCCATTTTGTAAACATCAGGTCATTATCTTATCTCGATAACGAGTCATCAAAAATCAACCATATTTGGTATACATCAATTTTAGGTCAAAGGTCAACCAAAAAGTCGACAAAATCCACGTGCGCACCTCGACGCGCGCGCGCATCAAAATTTCAAAATGCTCCAATTCGTCCCAAATTTTGTTTGCACACGTTTCAGGCCATTTTAAGCATTTTCAAAATTTGCGCGCACATTATGCGCGCGTTTTCGCGCGTTTTGGCATTTTGCAACATCAAATCACCAATTTTTTCTGCATCATATTTGGCACATTTTTCCAAGCATTTTGATACCTTGTTCTCTTTTTCTGACCAGTAATAACGCAATGAGCGTCCGTCAAAGTATAACAGCACCGCGGACCGCGCTATCTCTATCCACAATACATAGGCAAAAACATGCCTATACAAAACTCATTGTAACTCTTCAGAATGGATGGATACCCCAATTTTTTTCATATTTGGATAGATTATGAGTCGGAGATATGATTTCATGTCTCATTTGACCCTCAATTAACTCATGACGTCATCATAATGGCCTCCGAACTCAAAATTTCAATTTGCATATTATGACGTCAGCATATTTTTGGAAAATTGATTGTATCTCTGTAAATATTGATCGATTTTCTTCCAAATTTTGATATGTTCTAGCTGAGACAATTCTCTACAAATGCAGTCACCACGATTTTTCATTTTGACAAAGGCATCATGGCGTATTTTTGCGATTAAAGGAGGCATGTCAATTTTTCACATTTTGCGTGTATTCTCTATGGGACATGACTTTTTTCCAAAACTGGATTCTACATTCCCGTCTTTCGCGAGCAATATCTCCGTCGTTTTAGTTTTGTTTTTGCTGAGCTTTGAGTATGTTGTAGCTGAGACAATAAGCTATCACAAGTGTGCCCTTTATTTTTCGATCAGATGCCGGGATCATGCTCATATTTCACTTGCAAAGTGGGATTTGAGAATTCCATTTTCCGTTCACGTGTAATGTCTATGTGGATTATTTTGGTATAGTGGTCATAGCACTTGCCTCCCATTCCGGCGACCCAAGTTCGATTCCTGGTGGGTCATTTTTTTTTTTTTTTTTGCCGTCGTTTTAAATTTGATTTTATGATCTTCTTCGACTATTATAACATATTATCATATACAATCACAAACAATGTAATAAAATGCCTAATTTTGCGTGTTATATCTATGGGAGAAGAATGTCAATCGTTTGAGTACAACCCTATGGGAAATCTGATTCCTTGTCGTGTATTAAACCTATAGGGTTAATCTCCCAAGTCTGTTGGAATATATCAAATCATCCCATTTTCATGATGTTTAGTCTCCTTCCCAGACGTTTATACTTTCCAGTTATTCAGCCCAGGTATATGCAATCTTTACGTCTCTCCCGTGGACATAGAATTGTTTACATGTCTATAACTTCTCTCTTTCTCTATAATATAGTAAATATTCAATTCTATTTATGCTGGAAATATTAAAAGCATCGTTCTCCATTGCATCTCTTTCTCTTGCTCTGTCTCTCTCTCTCTCTTGCTCTGTTTCCCTTCCCCTCTCTTGATCTGCCCTCTATCCTTCTCTTGCTCTCTCATTGCATCTCTCTCTCTACTCTTTCACTCTCTCCCTATCTCTGTCTCCCTCTCTTGCTCTGCCTAGCTCCCTCTGTCTCTGCCTCTCATTGTATACTCTCTCACCCTCTCCCTTTCCCGGCCTCTGGTTCTCGTTCTCCCTCCGATATCTATTGTAATTTTCTTTAATTTCCACTAGCTCTTCATTTTGCCCTTTGTATTCTTATTTCACCCCTACCATGTTTCCTTATACTATCCTCTCTACTTCAAAGTGTATGCATTCTGATTCCTCTTTCTTTCCTCGGTCCAGCTCATGTATTTTTACATGTCAATAACTCGTCTCCCTCTCTCCTTCTCTATATCTATATTTTCATTAAATTTCATTATGATCATGATTTTGATCATAATCATTTCTCAATATTTTGTTCATCAGTTAAGTTATCACTTCAGTTCAGGTCACAGTTCAATCTATCAGTTCATTCATCAGTTCATCAGTTTAGCTCATCAATTCAGTTCATTTCACATCAGTTCAATATATCAGTTCATCAGTACTTCATTCATCAGTTCATATCTTAATACATCATTTTACATTAACATCATTAAATTGGATCATTGAATTGAAGATTAGCATGATCATAAGAATTGAAGACAGATCACCTAATTCGTCCTGATGACGAATTACTTTTCTAGTTATTATTATTATTTATTTATTAGGTGATCTGTCAACGACAGATCACCTATTGATTTCGTCAGAATTTTCTTTCTTTATTTATTATTTATTTATTTATTTATTTTTATTTCATCCGTACACTTTTTTGTGTAAACGTTTACTCGAAATCGACATGGTCAATTTCCTTCAATTTCTGTCAGTCATCAGGCCCTATAATATCAAGTTCTAGTAACTTTCTCAAGGTCATGGGGTCATCGTGACGTCATCCAGGCGCCATTTTGTAAACATCAGGTCATTATCTTATCTCGATAACGAGTCATCAAAAATCAACCATATTTGGTATACATCAATTTTAGGTCAAAGGTCAACAAAAATGTCGACAAAATCCGCGTGCGTACCTCGACGCGCGTAGCGCATCAAAATTTCAAAATGCTCCAATTCGTCCCAAATTTTGTTTGCATACGTTTCAGGCCATTTTAAGCATTTTCAAAATTTGCGCGCGCATTATGCGCGCGTTTTCGCGCGTATTGGCATTTTGCAACATCAAATCACCAAATTTTTCTGCATCATATTTGGCACATTTTTCCAAGCATTTTGATACCTTGTTCACTTTTTCTGACCAGTAATAACGCAATGAGCGTCCGTCAAAGTATAACAGCACCCGCGGACGCGCTATCTCTATCCACAATACATAGGCAAAAACATGCCTATACAAAACTCATTGTAACTCTTCAGAATGGATGGATACCCCAATTTTTTTCATATTTGGATAGATTATGAGTCGGAGATATGATTTCATGTCTCATTTGACCCTCAATTAACTCATGACGTCATCATAATGGCCTCCGAACTCAAAATTTCAATTTGCATATTATGACGTCAGCATATTTTTGGAAAATTGATTGTATCTCTGTAAATATTGATCGATTTTCTTCCAAATTTTGATATGTTCTAGCTGAGACAATTCTCTACAAATGCAGTCACCACGATTTTCATTTTGACAAAGGCATCATGGCGTATTTTTGCGATTAAAGGAGGCATGTCAATTTTTCACATTTTGCGTGTATTCTCTATGGGACATGACTTTTTTCAAAACTGGATTCTACATTCCCGTCTTTCGCGAGCAATATCTCCGTCGTTTTAGCTTTGTTTTCGCTGAGCTTTGAGTATGTTGTAGCTGAGACAATAAGCTATCACAAGTGTGCCCTTTATTTTTCGATCAGATGCCGGGATCATGCTCATATTTCACTTGCAAAGTGGGATTTGAGAATTCCATTTTCCGTTCACGTGTAATGTCTATGTGGATTATTTTGGTATAGTGGTCATAGCACTTGCCTCCCATTCCGGCGCCCCAAGTTCGATTCCTGGTGGGTCATTTTTTTTTTTTTTTTTGCCGTCGTTTTAAATTTGATTTTATGATCTTCTTCGACTATTATAACATATTATCATATACAATCACAAACAATGTAATAAAATGCCTAATTTTGCGTGTTATATCTATGGGAGAAGAATGTCAATCGTTTGAGTACAACCCTATGGGAAATCTGATTCCTTGTCGTGTATTAAACCTATAGAGTTAATCTCCCAAGTCTGTTGGAATATATCAAATCATCCCATTTTCATGTTTAGTCTCCTTCCCAGACGTTTATACTTTCCAGTAATTCAGCCTAGGTATATGCAATCTTTACGTCTCTCCCGCGGACATAGAATTGTTTACATGTCTATAACTTCTCTCTTTCTCTATAATATAGTAAATATTCAATTCTATTTATGCTGGAAATATTAAAAGCATCGTTCTCCATTGCATCTCTTTCTCTTGCTCTCTCTTGCTCTGTTTCCTTCCCCTCTCTTGATCTGCCCTCTATCCTTCTCTTGCTCTCTCATTGCATCTCTCTCTCTACTCTTTCACTCTCTCCCTATCTCTGTCTCCCTCTCTTGCTCTGCCTAGCTCCCTCTGTCTCTGCCTCTCATTGTATACTCTCTCACCCTCTCCCTTTCCCGGCCTCTGGTTCTCGTTCTCCCTCCGATATCTATTGTAATTTTCTTTAATTTCCTCTAGCTCTTCATTTTGCCCTTTGTATTCTTATTTCACCCCTACCATGTCCTCTCTCCTTCAAAGTGTATGCATTCTGATTCCTCTTTCTTCCCTCGGTCCAGCTCATGTATTTTTACATGTCAATAACTCGTCTCCCTCTCTCCTTCTCTATATCTATATTTTCATTAAATTTCATTATGATCATGATTTTGATCATAATCATTTCTCAATATTTTGTTCATCAGTTAAGTTTTCACTTCAGTTCAGGTCACAGTTCAATCTATCAGTTCATTCATCAGTTCATCAGTTTAGCTCATCAATTCAGTTCATTTCACATCAGTTCAATCTATCAGTTCATCAGTACTTCATTCATCAGTTCATATCTTAATACATCATTTTACATTAACATCATTAAATTGGATCATTGAATTGAAGATTAGCATGATCATAAGAATTGAAGACAGATCACCTAATTCGTCCTGATGACGAATTACTTTTCTAGTATTTCATTATTTTCTATTATTTCCTTCTTGTCTCATCGTTCAGAGCGGGAGTTGGTTCTCGAGCTGGAGAGGATGCGCAAGAAGGTCGGAGGAGCAGTCAAATCCAAGAAGGGTGCCCCTCCCTCCAAAGTGGAGAACTACATGAAGGCCCTGGAGGAGGAGAGAGACTACTACAAGGGGGAGGTGGAGGTGCTGAACAGGATTATACGGAACAAAGGGTTACCCTCCCCCACCCTGTCGACCAGGGGGAGGAGCCCCAAGAGAAGCGGGAGCCCAGGGAAGGGAAGCAGGACTGGGAGCCCAAGCAGGTCAATGGCAGCTCAGGATGCAAAGAATAAGGTACAGGAAAGTTAAATCACATCAATCTTATTATATATTTATATATTATCTATATATTAATACGCAAAATCGTTGTGGGGTTTTCTGACATCAGCGAATTCAAAACAGCAGTAAGATTTGAAGTAAGTCACATGAATGCAGGGAAAACACATTTCTACTTGGAGCATTCAGGAAATAAACCTGTGAATTTGTGATAAGTGAACAATATGCATGTCAGCAAGATGGCATGATATAGATAACTTTAGACTTTGTAATCAAATGGTCTCTCAACAGAGTGTCACCCACTATGAAGCTATCATCAGGGTGCTGGAAGATGAGAAGAACTATTACAAGAGGGAATACGAAACCCTCAAGGTGCTACGAGTAGCTCAGAATGCCAGCCCTGTCAGGAAAGACGCCACCTCCTCGTTCAGAGACTTGGTAAGTTATGCAACAATGCACTTTACATGGGATGGTGACAGTTATCTCTCTGAAATATGGGAGAGAACTTCATGTTTCTTCAAAAACTCACATTTGACTTAATATGACTAAAATTGCTAACAATAACATAAGTCATATGCTAACCTGTGAAAGAGGCGAATATTCATAAGGAATTATTTGAGGTCAATCCAATGCAATGACATCACAATCATTGTGCAATAACACTTGATGTATTTCCATATCCTGTTTGTAGAGCATAGCTGATGAAGCTGAGATGGTGAATCTGAAGAGAGAAAGGAACGAGCTTCAATCGCTTGTGGACAAGTTTGAAAGACACATGTCTGAGGTAAGAGCTTATTTTGAAATGCGCAGCATTGAGACTAATGACCTTTGAGTTGAGAGTCCTGCTGGTGTGTCTGGTGTGGGAAAATTCCTGGATGACACTCAAAATTTGTAGGTGTTCATGGTGATTTGTCACTGTTTTACAGCTACTGAGATAGCTCTGGTAGGACCTCAAGTAGGCCCACCAGAACAACATATTGTAAAAAACAAAAACAACAACATATTGTAACGCATCTCACTATTGTTAATTATATTCATAGTCATGTTTATATAAATGTATGCGCATGGGCATTCAATGATTTGGTGAATGGGAAATCCAATTAACCACCACAGTCATGGGTAAATCTTAATTGTTTTTCAATAATATTTTGCTGCTTTGAGTACTCGTGCATTGTATGAGGTGAGTGGGATAATGAGTCAAACATGTAGAACCTTCTCGTTGTAATAATATCTTTGAATGTTCATGTGATCGCATATATTGGCAATTCTGTTCTGTTAAAGTGTGTGTTGTCCTCAACCATCAGCCAACTTTGGTACTTTTGAGAAATTTTCAAATTTCGAATTTTGATTTAATTATGAACTTTTACAACTTTGACAAGTCTTTTTTTATGTTCCTATTTAATGTTCATTTTTGTGAACATTTTTTCAGTAAACATTGTACAATTAGTCCTAGGACTACTACATGTACTTTGTATGTTTTAATTTAACAAAATTGCATTGAATTGAATTGATCTTTAGTGTGATACCTGTGATTCCTTTTTAAATATTTTTTTCACTTTCAATTTTCATGTCTGATTACAGATTCAAACCAATGTCAAGGTCCTGACTTCAGAGAGAGATAAAGTCAACTTGTTATATCAACAGGTAAATATGATTGTAGATTTACATGAAAAACATAAAAGTCAATCATCAATTAAACAAATGCAGATTTTAAAAAAGCCCCTGGTTGATGTAATGTACAAGTGTTACAATATAGTGTGTGAAAAATAAATTGTTCCTTAGAGGGTAATCTCAACATTATTTAAAGAAACAAAACAATCCAACAAATATATTAATTTTGTTTTGAACATTGTTCATACGTGTTTCTTATTGTTATCGTTGCCTTAAAAAAATCATTAGTGTTGATCAAATCGTACTTCGATATGTTGTTCAGGCCAACGATGAGCTGCAAAGATTGAGGCAAGAAGTTCTCAAAACCCCACAGTCCTCCCGAGCATCTCTAGCGGCTCAGTCCATCCTGAGGAGGGTGGAGAACGAGAGGGACGACGCCATAGCTGATTTGCGTCGCATAACAACAGAGAGAGATAGCCTGAGAGAAAGACTGAAGGTAAGGAAATCAGTATTCCATGCGACCTTCGCTTTGTTTTAAATTGTCAAGCCCTTTTGAATAAATCATTTTGTAAGAAGATCCCACCAGTATTACACATACACAAAGGAAAATAACAAAAGTTATTTATTTCATCATATATTCATACAATATTTTTATATGTTTTTGTCAACTCCAATTGCACACTGTATCAATAAAATTATTTTCACTTTTTTAAGTTCTGAAGAACTCATTTTATGAGAACCCAGCTAAAGGAATAATATTCCACATTCAGTTTAGAATTAAAGATGTCCGTAATAACCATGCACACAGACAAAGATTAAAGGGATCGTTTAACAGTGTTAAATCTGAGATACACGGCCCTACATGTTATTAGTGTCTGTGATATGGTGTAATAATGAAGCCCTAAAAAAATTGCGCTTCAAAATGATCAAGAAGTGCCTCAAAAAGTAAAAATCTTTGATTGACCGGTTTTACCATACTCGTTTTCCTAATAGACTATAGTGTTATGAAAACCATCAGGCGAACGGTTTTCAAAATTTGTAATTCCAATCATAAATATCTTGATAATCAGACAGGCGATCAGCTTGTAAAAGTCATGGGGTTCCTGACTGACCTAAAGGTTTATGATTATCATTGCATCATGAGCTAAATCCAGAATTTTGTTTCAGAATCTGAGACAAAGTTACCGGATCCCTTTAAAGTGTATCTGTTCATTTATATCTCCAACAACTAAGTTAACTGAATTAGTGAAATTGTATGTGGCAAAGTAGTCACTTGCTGCTTCTTGAACTTTTGCAGATTTTGCCACAAGCATGGTTTACCTAACTTGCCATTAATTTCTTGTGAGTTTGGACTGTCCTATTTTCTAGTGCTTGTTGAGACGTGTTCTCAGGGCCTCAAAGTGTAACTCTTGTTACTCCACAGATATCAACAGATACTCACCTGAGTGACAAGGCCAGGCTAGAGCAGAGGGTAGAAGATCTAGAACACCTCTTATTAGGGGTAAGTAAGAAGCTTCCACCTATATTCCATTTGTCTTCTCAAGATATCTTCATAATCATTTGTGATTTGACATGAAGTGTGATTCCTGAGCAGTAGAGCATTGATCTTGTGACCGGAAGGTCCTGTGTTCTACTCCCAGTTGATGCGCCGTTGCCCCGTTGTTCGGGCATGAATGATTTGAGCTGACAGATATCTGGCTCTCGGGAGATACTATTTACTCTCTTAACATCCTGAATAACATAAAACATAATACATAATAGAATTACAAACTGCATTCAGGAGGCAGAGTAAGAGAAGATTGGTGAGAATTTTAGGGTGTAGTCCTTGCTGATCATGACCAGCATCCTAGAGAAACAGGTCTGCACCAAGGTCTTTAGGATAGAGGAGGCTACCGAATGCATTCATCCCTAATTATCTTAATGACCTATTCTCTCTACAAGGGTCATTAACCGTAGGTCCCCTGGGTGCTAAAGATCAAGCATTTAGTTAAAGTATTGAAATGTTGATTGTTTCTCAATCCTATTTGGCAGGCAGAGCAGGAGCGGAACAGTAGTCAGTCTAGGGTATCGTCCATGCAGGCTATGATTATCACTCTAGAGGAGCAAGTCCGCATCCAGGTGTTCAAGATAGAGGAGGCCAAGGAAGATGCATCAGCGAGCAAAGCTCAAGCTTCCAAGCTCAGGTTAGATGCCGTCTCTTGTTTAGTCTGCTTAATTGTCCAATGCACCTTTCACAATCAGTCACATTTTACAAAAAAGTGAAACCTGGTGTATTGGTAGCTACCTATTTGTACAAAATTTTAGAAATAAACCAGTCAGTTCTGCAAGTAGGGACTAGTAGAGACTAATAGAGATTAGTCTCTAAATCACTTTTACATAAACTTGCATGTAAATGTAAATTGCTTTAAAGGTTATCAAGTTCCTGTAGTAACCACGTAAGCATGCACAGGCAGACGAGTAACCCGAAGACATGCTTCCAGCAAACAAAGTAGCCGAAGCAAAAAGTGCGGCAGAAATATTGTATCAAAAATTCTTGTTTTTTGGTATCTTCAGCATCTTTCATCTGACAGAGAAGCTTATTGAATGAAGTGGGAAGGAAGCTAAATCTCTGTAAAATTATGAGTTAACACTCCTCTGGGTTTGATCAGACAGTAAGAATCCATCTTACATGTACTCCCATTCTAGAACCAACTTCTTTTTTTCAATGTTCATTTTATAATTATTTCTTTTTTAATTCATAACATTGAAATGTTGTCTCTTGTTTAATTCCAGATTGATTACAGATCAAACGGAACATTCAGTGGAGGAATACCAGAGAAGACTTCACATCAATTCAAACAATTTACAGATTGCGGAGGAGAGGATTGTGAGACTAGAGGAGCGAATAAGTAAGTACAGTAGGAACACTTGGTTTGGAAACAATGTTGTCTCTTTATTCCTAGACCATTATTTTATTGTTCATCATAGAAATGAGTATAGTATGAGCAAGTCGTTGCCGCCATTATATTATCCATATGTTAGAGGCTCTGGTAGACCCTAGCAAGATCCTATTTTAAATTTTTACCACAAAAATAAATATATTATGCAGGTAATACATGTACAGCTACTTTAGATCGAATATTTGAATTGGAAACCCATATGGTCTCCTAATTTTCCAACAGCTATTGTATTGGAAGTCTTTGCGGTTGATTGTTGTATTAATGAAAACAGGATGCGGAAAACATTGCTGCCAGTATAGTGTCGATATGTTTCAGGATCTGTTACACCCTTGCAAGACCCTAATTTACTTACTTTTTTTGTTTTTTGGAAGGGTTATGCAGTTTATGCATCAAATACAGCTTGATTATTATAAGTTACTGTATTTCTTGTACGTCTCCCTCAAAACAGCTGACATGAATGCCAACAACGCTCTTCTGCGAGAGGAAATCAATGAACTTCGAGGGACAGTGTCCGCCATTGACAGGGAGAAGGATGCCCTTCAGATGGCATTGGACGAGAAGACAGAGAGGACCTTGGACCTTGAAAGGGAACTCATGGACCGAGGTCGGACCATTGCTGACCTCAGGGCAACGGTCAGTGACCTTGAGGCAAGATTAGAGTAAGTCAGACATGTGACCTTAGTTCTAGACTATAACAATTTGTACTTCTTTTGTTAAGATAAACATATCGTCTGTATAGAGCCAGAAAGGAGGACACAGCCGGGCGCCAAGAGGAGGGTAAGTTCTTCTCTCAAAAACCACCACCACGACCACCACAAAACAAGACATAGAGACTTATGGAGGGATAAGGGAGACAGTTTTTGTTCCTCTTTCTCAGTCTGAAAAAGTAACCAGCTTATACTATGTAATCAGTATATTGTTAATCGTGGAAATAATCTGTTGAATATCCCAACATAGCACCATCATCGAATAGCACCACCACCAAAAAAAATAATAATTTGGATGTAGTATTTGATGATTTTTTTAATGTGTGGCATACTGCAAATGTTTCTCATATTTACAACTATTATCAAAGTATAGATTAACTAGGGTATTTTGATTTTCCTCAATTCGGCAGACAAGCAATAAACGATCTCGGCAGCAAAGATCGAGAGATCCGCAGCCTGCGACGTCAGCTCGACTCAACGAGAGATGAGCTGACTGATGCCTCCAGAGGGCGGGATGTCACCATACGGGAAAATCGGCGACTGCAGGAAGATCTGGCAACCATGACCAGAGAAAACCAGGTCAGAGTCAGGATACAGTGAAATCATTTTTAGCAGCCACCTCTCTACAAAGTCTACCTGTCTATTGTGGCCATGTATTTTGACTCCCTCAAGAAACAATGAGTATTGTAGAACCTGTCTACAAAGGCCACCTGTCTACGGTGTCCACTTTTTCTGTTTCCCTTGGGTGGTCTTTATAGACAGGTTCGACTGTATTGGTAAAGTAGCAATGTGTACTCTATTAGGTTAAAGGGACTATGTCCCATTTGCAGGCCAAAAAAATGAAAAGGTTAAATTCCAACGGCATTTGAAAGACAATACTAATTTAGAACTTCCCTAAAAAAAAGGGGGGCTTGAAAATGTCTTTAGGTGGGAAAATAGCAACTATTAGTTGTCGAATCGACTTAGGAGCTATAGAGCCAGTAAGTAATAGTCTGATTTTTCAGACCATTGTACCGAATGGTCGTACCTTTTATGCTCCGCAAAGATTCATTCAGTTTAATTTTGGCCATTATAAGGAGTGGGTTATTGATGTAGACAAATGCTCATGTACCCTTTACAGCTCATTTTATGTATGTTATTACCAAAGATGAGGAAAAAAAGCCAGTCAGTCATTCAATAGTGTCTGACAGTGAAGTCTAGCAAGTAAACAGGTTTCCTTGCATAATTTGAATATTAGGACACATGTACTAAAACAAACGGACAATGGAAACCAGCGCGCATTCGCGCTCAGGGAAAACATTGCACAAGCGTCGGAACAAGGATTTTCTCGGAAAAGTTGTTACTGTAGTAACAGTACTGCACACGAAACCATTGCGCTCATGGGAAAGTCAGACCGCAACGATTGGCATTGTTTGCATGATGACAAGAGAAGAGAAGAGACGGCATTGGATCAAAATTGTACAGTGTATGGAAAGGATTATTTAATGAAGGAGCATTGAGATTTAAATGCGTGTACAAGGATAAACGTGTACATGGTCACAGCACTATAACTGATATCTATTTTTTGTACAATCCCATAAGTCCATCTGTTGACAATGAAAAACATTGTAATATGACTTCCCTAACGTTTGTTTGCACACAGACTGTAAATCAGGAGTTGGAAAGCATATTGGAAGAGAAGGTAACACTCAAGACTCAAGTTCAGGACTATATCGCTGAAGTAGCTCGTATTGAAGACATGCTGGCAGGAAAGGTAAACCATATTTAGAAGAAATCATTTTTGTTTTCCTCATGAAGGCTATGATGTTTGCTTTATTGATTAAGTTATAAACAGAGAGATTACTCAACCATTGCCTAGTGGGTGGTTCCTCTTAAGCCGCAGGGAATGAGAAAATTTAGTAGTAAATAGATTACATGATACAGAAATTGTTCATGGTTAGCGTCAGGACTGATATCGTTTAGATGTTCTCACTAAACTTCTGTAGCCTGGACCAAAGATATTTTACTTGGATTAATTGTCTATGGCTTACAACATGTGTACACATGAAGAGAGTAACAATTATTATATTAAACCTATGGTCCATTTAACCCTATTCTAACTGGGCTATTTCAGACCAGGTTTTTACTGGGGGTGGGGGTCAATTGACCCCCAAGATCTCGGCCGTTTCACAGCCGATCGCAAAATTTGCATGCATGTCAAGTGAAGTGTATAGAATACTATGGTAATTTCAATTTTTTGAAAAATTCACTCATTTGCATATTTATGGTAATTTATGCAAATAAGGTCATAACATTCACATTTTTACCCATAAATCATATATTATTCATATTTTAGCATTCTTTTTCACTACATATATTCGTTAGACCATTTGGAATAATAATACGACAAAAAAAATTGGAAGAGCCAGGTTATTCCTTATGTTATCTCTTGTTTTGATAATTTCTTATGTATTTCATTGTTTTTTAACTTATGTATTTTATTGTTTTTGTTGTTTTATTTCATTCCTAACTACAATTCATCTATTTTGACCCCAAAACAAACACCTAAACTTTTCCATATGTTTTGTACACAAATCACAAAAATGAGCGATTTTCGGGCTGACATGCAAAGACAAAAGGTCATGTGACTTTGTAACTATACGTCCGATTTTTACAAAATTTTTTTTTTTAAATGCCTAAGACCCGAAAGAAAAAATTCATGAAAGGAAAAGTTTACATCTGTCGCGGTTCAGGAGTCGTCGCTAAATTACTAAATTAACATAGGATTAACGTTGCTACCAACAAACGGAAAAACAAAATGAAGAGTTGGGACTAAGAACAGAATCGCCGCTATGAATGAAAGGGTTAAACAATGAAGGTTTAAACATAAAGAGTTTAAAAGATTTGATGATGTACGGTAAGTCAAGTGTGGTTTCAGATGGAGTAGCAAACATGATATGGTGAACCTATGAACCTATTGAACAGGTGCTCTGACATTTGCTCAGACATCATTTGCTCTGGGCTATATTTCATCAAAGATATAGGGTTAGGTTAGAGTTGACAGAATAGGTTGGGTTTAGGATTAGGTGTAGGGATTGATCCAAGGTTGAAGTCCAGAATTTGATCGGTGAAGGATAGTGACCGCAGAGCAATTGTTACGGAACATGTGTCTTGCAAACGTCAAACATCGGTACCCATTGCTCCATTTCTGTTGTAGGATCGAGAGAACCGGGGTCTACTGGACAACTATCGAACTGCATCCGCTGAGGCCCAGCGCTGGGAGACGGAGGCTACCGAGAGGACCAGTGAAAGTTCCAACATGAGGCTTGAACTGATGACCAAGGAGACGGAGATGAAGAGACTAAGAGAGAGGGTGGATGAGACGGAGAGAGAGGTCCATGAGGTAAGCCTCTAATTCGTGGATGAGCAATGTCTGGCAGCTTAAAGATGGTTTATCCCTTTTGTATCCGAAAATTATTAATCAATTTTTATGCCATGTGTCTCTTCTTTATTCTTCCAATAATATACTGACTCCCCTGTGTGGAGTTATTTTTATCAAACTTTGTATTTTACGGGATTCATACCAAACAAGACCAAAGTCCCAAAGGGTTTAGCATAATCCGTTTTACATAATGTAGCAGCAGCGCATCTTCAGTCTGCCGTCCAATCCAACATCCTATTCACACACATTACATTTCTATAGAGGTGTTGTGGTCGAGTGGATAAGTCTCCGGACTGTGAACCACAAGGTATGGGGTTCGAATCTCGCTGTCACACTAATGTCCTTTAGCAAGACATTAATCTACATTTGCCACACTCGACCCAGGTGTAGTGAGTGGGTACCTAGTAGAATTCATTCCTTGAATGCACTGAGCGCTACGGTTGCCAGAGCTAATGGTTGGGTAATAATATCCAAAGTCCTTTGTAAGAGCATAGAGACGTCATATTATAATGTAATATGCACTCTACAAGAACGGCATATTATTGTTATTTCTTCTGTCTTCATTTTGTCTATACTTTTCTGCCACCAGCACCTGTCCACCCAGCAGACCTATGAGATGCAGATCTCCAACCTGACCCGCTCCCTCTCCAACATGGAGGGCAATGTACGGCAGCTCCAGGATGAGAAGGATTCCGTGGTGCAGGATCTTGCCGCCGTGAGGGAGCTGTGCGTCAAGCTAGACTCCACCAAGGAGTCACTCTCCAGGCAGCTGACTACGAAGAATATCGACTTTGAACAGGTAGCCATCCAACATATCACACATGGACTGGATTGTGAGACAATCCTTTTCTTTTTCTTTTCAAACTTAGATAATTAGTCAAACCTGCTGATTAAGAACACCCAAAGGAAACAGAAAAAGTGTCTACTGTAGACAGGTTCTACAAGACACATTTGTTGCTTAAAGGTACTATGTCCCATTTGCAGGCCAAAAAAATGAAAAGGTTAAATTCCAAACGGCATTTGAAAGACAATACTAATTTAGATCTTCCCTCAAAACGAAAGGGCTTGAAAATGGCTTTTCGTGGGAAAATAACGACTATTAGTTGTCGACTTAAGTGATTGCAATCACCTAAGTAATAGTCTGATTTTCAGACCATTGTACCAAATGGTCGTACGTTTTGTGTTGCACAAAGATTCAATCAGTTTAATTTTGACCATTACAAGCAGTGGGTTATTGATGTAGACAAATGCTCATGTACCTGTTTGTACAGCTCATTTTATGTGTTATTACCAAAGATAAAAATGTCAGTCAGTCACTCAATAGTGTCTGACAGTGAAGTCTAGAAAGTAAACGGGTTTCCTTGCATAATTTGAATACTAGGACATTGCTAACGTTTAAATTTCACAGATAGGACATACATGACATATTCATAATTCCTGCAAAGTTCTACAGAATTTGATGTTGGCTGCAAAAGGGACATAGTATCTTTAAGGGAGACAAATTTCATAGCTACTATAAACAGGTGGTCTTTAGGCTTCATAGTGAGGTGGCCGCCAAGACAGGTTCGACTCTGAGTTTAAATTATGGAAGCTATTTGAAGGTCTTTTAATATGACTGTAATGATGATAATAGTGATAATATTGAAACTATCACCAAGGAATCATCTTACAGGCAACAAAAAACTATACAGAATTTTGAGTTGAACAATTTGTACATGAAATTAAGTGAAACCCACATTTAATTAAAATAGAATATAAATATTGATCTGTCTATCTATATGTTGCTTTTCGGAAAATTCAAAGTTGTGTATGATGATAGATGGACAACATAGACATTGAGAGTAAACACATATCGTACTTGAGAGGTCATATCATTCTATTTATTCCCTACCATTCCTCATAGGCCGAAGCGAGAACCGAAGACCTGAAGAGAGAAGTCGAGATGCTGCGAAGCCAGTTGGGCACCGAACGGACGACGGTCAGGAACCTGGAAATGCTGATTGCGGGCAACAGGGAGAAGGAGTTCCAGGTGCAACTGGACAATCAGGAACAGAGGTCCGAGCTCCAGCTGATCAAAGACCGCTTAGCTCTAGCTGATAGCAAGATGTGAGTACTTTTGAGATTTGCTTTATGGTCGTTGATCATCTGAGTGGTACATACATTTATTAATCTGCATGTTTTTCTTACTTTTTTCTCTGGTAATGATGGCCATGTAATGTTTTTAAATTGTTCATTTTTCATGATTTTTCTTGCTTTCTTTGATCCTAGGAACCTGTAAATATCAAGATGCACATCATTTTGAATGTCTTCATTTTTTCCCCTCTCTCTCTCTTGTATGGATATAGAATAGATGTCAATAAAAGATGTAAACATGTAAAGAAAAGTGGCAAATCTGTTTTTTTTTTGCGAATTATCATTTTTTAAATCATTGAATCTTTACACATTTCATTTCAAGTTATTTTTTTATATTTCCTGATTTTCTTGACACTTATTATATCCATTGTCATTAGAGATATATCAGTTATGAATTATGAAAATTTGTACCAGTGTGAAAAAAGTCGTCTCCTATCAAAAGGTTTATTATAAAGAATCACAATAAAAATAATAATACTAATTACAATCACAGCTTCGCAGTTCAAATTGAGTTAACCAGTTTAACCAGCGTGCTTATCGTGGCTTACATGATTTTTTTATTTTTATGTCACCACACTCAGGCAAACTCAATCTCGAGAGATCCAGACCCTAAGATCAAGATCATCTCAACAAGAGTCTGAACTAGAGAGGGCCCGCAGACAGTTGACCAGTGAAAGATTTGAAAAGTAAGTTACGTAGCGGCTGAGTCAGTTCTGTGTGACCTTAGCTATGGGACAGGAATTCCCCACTCCCTTCCCTATTCTCATTATCTCCTCCTCACCTTCAAAATGCATTTTATCTGATGGCATTTTAAAGAATTCTTCCACTATGGTGGTATGTGGCACCAACTGATAACATATCTGTTGTGCTTTATGGTAAATCAGAGATAGTTTGCTTTTTGTGTTGGGGCTTAACATGTGCATGAAATTGTATAGATACTAATTTTTCTCAGCTAGATTATCTGGAATGAAATATCTTGTGTAATTTGGTTAAGAGAGTGATTCTGTTGGAAACAGAGGGCTCTTTTATTGAAACATCTAGGAGATTTTCCCCACATGATAATAAACTATTATGCCTTTGGCAAAATATTTACCTTACAGAGAGCGGCTTGGTCAGGAGATACGACGAAGCACATCCCACTCCATGTCTACCTCCAACGCCAGCGCCCCCAATGTGAGCTTCGAGAACCAGAGGACATCTACCCTAAGAACCACTACCCTAAGCTCCTCCACCTCCAGACGCACCTCCAGCAGCCCCCAGCAGCACAGTGGGGGGCGATCCACCACCCCCGTCAGCCAGATCATCTCTCCCGAGCGCTCCCAGAGGAAGTCACCGGAAAGATCCATCCTGAAGGGTTCGTCGTATCGGTCCCGGTCACCAGAGAGAAGTATGTCCAGGCTTCGTTTCAGTAGAAGTAGTTACAGTAACAGTGATGTAGTTGATAATGATTGGTTGTCTGATACTAGTTTAACAGGTAAACATGCGGATGATGATGGACGGGACATCTTTAGGCCTCTCAGGGCTTCGTCTAGATTGGTGAGTCGTGGGAATGCATTTCTTTCCGGAAGCATCTCTGCGGATAAAGTTCCTGTTCACCCAAAGCAGTAAAAAAATTCAGTCTGCAGCCAAAAGCCTATACATCTAGTCACAGCAGTTATCCATTGTCTGGTGCATCGTGGGCAATATGAAAGTTGTGTTGTGCTGGATTCATAAAGAAAATCCTCAGCGTTACCATAATGCTTATCGTTTTGTGTTTCATTGAAACGAGTGGAAATGTCTTCATCCTATTTACATGTGTTTTCATGTATTTCCTCTGCATACTTTGAATTTGAAAAGATAAGAAGGTTCATCAGGCAATACAGTGGTCATCGGTCATGTTTGTGTGATCATCAAGATATAATTGGCTCTTCAAGGATTTCAAGAAAAAAGGGAAGTGTAATGGTAATGAATGCATTATTACATCTCACTCATGTTGACAGTTCAGAATGTGCATGTAGAAGAACAGTATATAAAGTAACACAAATGCAATGGTTTCTCTGTTTTCTGAAATAGTCCATGGCCTCCTGTAATTAAAATCAATGTCTCGATTCTAGACACAACTCACCGATTGAATTCATATTTGGTTCACCGTTCATGTGAATACATGTATCCTTCATCAAACAAATTAAAACAAAAATTGATTCAGTAGATAAAGCTGCAGGTGCAATTTTAAAATGTGATTAGCTACATGTTTTTTTCAATTTGCTTAACCAGAATCTTTCCTCTTCCTCAAAGTCGTGTATCAAGATTTTTTTCCAACTTGTTTTATTTTTAAAAATTTTATTATTATTCTTCTTTTTTTTTTTTTTGGGGCACTTCATTGTCACTGTCATCTCATCTGTAAACATGTCCATGATATGTATATTGTACATTGTTATCCCCTCGCCGACGAAGTCGGAGGGGATATAGAAACGCTGCTGTCCGTCCTTCCTTCCTTCCGTCCGTCCGTCCATCCGTCCGTTCGTAACAAATTTGGTTTCTGATCGATAACTTTAGTAATGTTTGACGGATTTTAATGAAATTTGATATGAAGGTACATGGTATCAAAATACAGGCTAAGTTCGATTTCAGAGTAGGTAGGTCAAAGGTCAAAGGTCATAGCTCATTAAACATGCGAAAAAATACACATCTGGTTTCCGATGGATAACTTTAGTAATGTTTAACGGATTTTAATGAAATTTGATATGAAGGTACATGGTATCAAAATACAGGCTAAGTTCGATTTCGGGGTATGTAGGTCAAAGGACAAAGGTCATAGCTCATTATATATGCGAAAAAATACACATCTGGTTTCCGATCGATAACTTCAATACTGTTTGACGGATATTAATCAAATTTGATATGAAGGTACACGGTATCAAAACACAGCCTAAGTTCAATTTCCGAGTATGTAGGTGAAAGGTCATAGCTCATTAAATATGCGAATCTTGTTTCCGTTCGATAACTTCAATACTGTTTGACGGATTTTAATCAAATTCGATATGAAGGTACATGGTATCAAAACACAGCCTAAGTTCAATTTCCGAGTATGTAGGTGAAAGGTCATAGCTCATTAAATATGCGAATCTTGTTTCCGTTCGATAACTTCAATACTGTTTGACGGATTTTAATCAAATTTGATATGAAGGTACACGGTATCAAAACACAGCCTAAGTTCAATTTCCGAGTATGTAGGTGAAAGGTCATAGCTCATTAAATATGCGAATCTTGTTTCCGTTCGATAACTTCAATACTGTTTGACGGATTTTAATCAAATTTGATATGAAGGTACACGGTATCAAAACACAGCCTAAGTTCAATTTCTGTGTATGTAGGTCAAAGGTCATAGCTCATTAAATATGCGAATCTTGTTTCCGATCGATAACTTTAATACTGTTTGACGGATTTTAATCAAATTTGATATGAAGGTACATGGTATCAAATCGCAGCCTAAGTTTGATTTTGGAGTATGTAGGTCAAAGGTCATAGCTCATTAAATATGCGTTGACTTTTCTAGTTAATGTTAAGTCATGTTGGTGTAAAAATTGTATCATTTACTAGTACACTGTACATGATATTATGTACAAACAGAAGAACAGGACATCATTTGCAAGGAATCATTGGCATCATTGTTTAAAATTGCACACATATAATTTTACAAAAGGAAGGGGAAGGCATTTTACAAAATTTCATGACGTTTGTATCAATGTTCATGTCCATTGCTGCAGTGTGTATTTATTTATTTATTTATTTTTTCTTCAAAAAAAATTGAGAAAAAAAACAGATGCAAAAGCTGTAGAGTGTACCTGCTGACATACGAAAGAATAACAAAATACATAAAACAAATCTAAACAACGAAAAGCAGAAAAAGAAGAAAGTGGCTTGTGTAGTTACTGTGTGTCGTGATTTTACAAATGAGTAAGGCCAGGCATACACAGTAAACCAATTGTTTTTTTTTAATTTTGATTAATGCATTAATTATTGTATTCTGTTACCATTATAAATTTCATATCTGGTATTTGACAACATCCTTATTTTTTTCTCCTATGTTCTTGACCTACAGGATGACAGAAGATGACAGAATGAAGAGGCTTCTTCCAGTTATGGTGAGTACTGAGCTTTTCAGCATTTGTTTACATTTGGTCCACATTGAGTTAAAGGGAGATGGTAGACAGTTTCCATGTGCAGTAGGTCATAATTCACTAACACCAGACTTGGTGGAATTTCTATTAATGGGTGTTCAAGTCTCGCACACACAGCAAACCTGGAGTCCCATCAAGAAAAACCCCCTAGTCTCTTGGAAAGTCTTCAGGTGGGGGAAATGTAAGTTGATGACCTTTTCATATGGGGCGATTGGTGGAAAATGCAGGGCTTTACAAAAGACCTGTTGGTCATAAAAGTGAAGGCCAATTCTGGTGATTGACTACACCTGGAAAATGCAGGGCTTTACAAAAGACCTGTTGGTCATAAAAGTGAAGGCCAATTCTGGTGATTGACTACACCTGTTACTGGTAGTCACCCGAATGGTGTCGAATTCCCCATGAGAGCCCACTACTATGCGTCTTTAAATACATTGTATGCTATTGCAACATCCCAGGGGAATGGTTTGGGAGATGGCCAAAAAAAAATGTTTTTATGAAACATCTCCATCGCTTTGACATCTACAATGCTTAAAGGGACTTGGTAACATTGTTCAGATGAGAGAAAGTGGTGCTAAGGTAATGACTTCAATGCTAGATGTACAATTAAATATAATCTGAAAATTTGAGTGAAAACGGACCATTATTAATGATACAAATTGGGAAAAACTGATCTGATCGATTTCTTAATTCTCCCAACTATATTATTACAATTTAATTACATTTTAGGTGAATGTAAATCTTCACAAAGCAATAAATTGGCTCTATATACCATTCCAGACAATTAAGTGTTGAAAGATTTTTAATAGCCTGATTTATGTCTTTTTTTCATTGAAAAACGGTTGGGAAAATTCAAAAATGGTTGGGAGAATTTACTGTTAATCACTGTTAGAGGGTGTTGACCAGTGACGCCTTCAAAGAAAACCATAGATATCTTTGTGATTTGAGAATTTTTTTCAGGATTTTTTTTCATGTCAGAGGGTTAGTACAGTAGAAGGAATATAATAAGTAACATTTTTTACAGAAATTATGCAATTTTTTTCATCAACCTTCAACAATGTTACCGAGTCACTTTAAGAAAAATTAAGCAGTCACTGTCATTTTCACTGTAAAATGTGCACTACTCTATTCATCAAAGCCTGTCATTTTAAATTCAAGCTCTTTAATTTTTGTCATTGCCAACAGGAGGACATGCCAGAAGATCGTCACCTTTGCTGCTTTAGATGTTGGGCCACTTTTTTACCAGTACCATCTTGCCATTCATACCTTGATGCCGTTCAATTTTCAAATCGTTTCCATTCCGTATCAGGTTGAATTTCAGGTGCTCTTGGCACAATTCTTATTATTTTAATATTTTGTAAATGTAAATTCTATTTAATTTATTGATTCTTTCTTATAGGAGCTATTGCAGTGATATATTATATTGACTACCAGCTCATGGATGCCAATTAAGAATTGATTTTAAATGGCTTGGTATGACTTCATAAATTGAATGTCCAGTGTACTTGTTTTGTTTTTTTATAGTTCATGGATGAACAGTTACTTTTTTAATGGATTTGTCACTGAACTGAATAAAATTCACAATGTATAGTCATCCTTGGAGAATTTTTCCAACACATTTTGGTGGTATAATGTTTCAGATGATGTCTTAACATGTGAGCAACAAGACAATCTTGTCTCCTAGCATTTACCCCTTCCACATCATTCTACCACCATTCAATGGCCAACTTTCAGCAAGGGCAAATAATGTGGTGCTTACTTATGACATTTTGGTGGGACGACTAGTACTACTTTTTTTTCTTTTTCTTCTCTCTCTTTTTTTCAAATACACTTGGGATAAAAAGTGTATTAATATATATTTTTTCTTGATGATCGCAAAGGGGATACCCCAACTGCAATGTTGAAAGTGATATACATTTTAAGAGAGCAAATCACCTTTTCAGTCATCTCGACACATTCATAGTTCCTCCAGTAGGGGGACAGGTACGAGACATACATGTATTTGTATACTTTACGTGTACCATTACCTTGTACAGTGAAACCTGTCTATAAAGACCACCCAAGGGAGACAAGAAAAGTGGTCTTTATAGGCAGGTGGTCTTCATGTACAGGTTCCTTTAGTACAGGTTTGAATGAGAAACCATAAGGGAAACAAAAAATGTGGTCTTTGTAGACAAGTGGTCTTTCTATACAGGTGGTGGCTAAAGCAGGTTTGACTGTATAATGTTATGGTTTTAAAGATGGAACAGAAACCCTTTGCCAAGGAAACCAGGTCTCTGATCAGTGTGTGAATACTGTACCTCTTGTGTGTGTTACTTTCAAACATGAAGTGCATTTTCTCGTTTGTAAAGAACCAACTCTGTAAAGCAGAATCTACCGGTGGTGTTGCATTGTGGAGTGAAGATAAATAATGAATATTTTGGCATGAATAATATTTCCAACTGTGATTTCGGAAAATATTATTTGGACTGTCAATTCTGCATTATTTACATTTTCTAACAGTTTTGGGTGTTAGCCTGTTAGTTCAACTTTCTATATGCTTATTAAGAGGCTAAAATAATAAAAATGTATGTGTTCCCTGTCCAGTATTATACACAAGACCCATTTGCATAAAGGTAAATTCCAAGCGTTACAGAATGTCATTTCTAGAGAATTTTCACTTTTGAAAAGAAAATGTTATAGACATTTTAATTAAAATAAAAAAAATGATGATATCATATATATAAAAACTAATATGAGATACTTTTACAGCAGTGAAGTTTCCTTTCAACCATTTATCAGATTTTTTTAATATTAAGTTTTGAATAGTTCCATTACGGAATGACCAAAAAATGAGCTTCCGTGTCATTCTGTTACAAACGTATATGAAATTCAATATTTCATCAACTTGATGAACGGTTGATTGCAAACCCAAATGTTTTAGAAGTACCTCATATTAGGTAATACAGTCAAACCTGTCTATAGCGACCGCCCAAGGGAACACAAAAAGCGGTCTTTGTAGACAGGTGGTCTTTGTAGACGGGTTCCCTTAGTACATGTTTCAACGAGAAACCATTTTCAAGGGAAAAAAAAAATTGGTCTTTGTAGACAGATGGTCTTTGTAAACAGGTGGTCACTAAAGCAGGTTTGACTGTATATCATTTCATTATATTCTTTATTCAAAATAGAATATTTTCTGGGAATGTAATTGCGTAACACTTGGAATTGACCATAATTGGCAATTTAGTTTTCCAATCAGACCGTCTGTACATATATTTTTGAGATAAAATGTGCTCTGTAAGGTTCTGCTTCGTGAAGAATGTACATGTATTTGATTGTTGTTTGCTGTTATAAAAGTCTATCATGTCTCATCAGTATTTATTATTTAGTATTGCTACTTGCCCTCAAGAAAAGTATTTCATTAGACAAGCATTTGGAAGCAATACAACGGACCAGTCACCAGTAGCCTATTTGGACTAGTAAGTAGTACATGTACATGTAATAGAGAATAGTTTTGTAGGATATGGAGATTATCATACAGGGTATATACTATTGACCAAACAGTCTTTGTTCTATTTCTGTGCCTTGAATAGTATTTCTTGTGTGTGGTACTCTGGGAATTAGTTTTGCAAGAGGAGTATCAGATTTAGGCTAGGGAAGGAGTTTGTGTTGATTTAATTGAATTTGAGAAGTACTTTGTGGAATTCTATTTTACCAGTAATGTACAAAACAAATTAGTTATACAATCTTTGTTATCAGCTTTCCAAGAATTTCGGACAACTAAATGTATCCCCCTGACACCCATTTCCCAGACAGCCAACTCCCTCCCCTTCACCCTGCCCTTCACCCTGCCCAGATCATCTACCCCAGGTAGATAGATAACCCTTGGAGGATATTGGGAAGATAATAACTTTTGGGCTTAATTTGGTATGGGGTAGTTTTATAAGTTTACATACATGGACATACTAAATGTGTTCAATTTTATCAAATTTAAACCTGATGGAATTACATTTCCCCTCCCCCTTATGCTCTTCTACAAAATGCACTACCCAATGTTACATCAGTCATTGTAAAATATAATGACCAAGCAGCTCTGGCTATTAAAGTTGAGAGGCATGTATTTTGTAACCATAAGTTAGATTATTTTGAATGAAAATGCAATTCTGTATTCATTGGAGGTCATGTGCTAGGCAGTGTCCAGATAGCCACACCCTCCACAGTTCCATTCTGATGGTGTAGGTGCATTAACGATCAATAACTTTATCAATGAATAAATCTTTAAAAATAAAAATTCTGGAGTTACATGTATTTCGATGGAATTGTCACTGTGTGATAAAATATAGAATGCTTTGAATAAAGCCCTTTTTGGAAAAATGTTTTAGAATGTTGAATAGATAGTGAGTGCCTGACAATGCTCAATGTGTTTATAAACCTCTGTATATACCGAACATGTCAGCCTTTTTATGTATCATTTTCTTTTTATAATTCTAGTCTGTAAATATCAGATTCATACAATGCAAACAAAATTGTATAAAAATGTATTTATGTGCATTTGTATAAAAGTTGTTTGTCATGCCAATATACATGTATATTGTAATGTAAGTTTATCAATAAATTGCAGTGAATTTTATTACTACAATAAATTTGTTAGCATTGTCATTTTGCATATTGTTCCTTCAATTATTCCCATCTCCTGCCAAAAACTGAGAGATACATGTAATGATAAATTGAAAAAAATATTTAAAACTAGATGGACCTTCGACTGCGCGCAGTCGAAAATGATGCCTCCATTTTACAAACCAAAACAGAAGCAAATTTTAAAATTCAAGTTTGATTGTAATCCATTAACAGGTTCTCAGAATATTGTGATAACAAACTATTTTTCATATGACCCTTTGTTCTTTGACCTCATTACCCTCAGATCTAATCAGTTCATTGGCTCTGCAAGATACATACATGTATATGTCCTGAGCTTGATAGTAATCCATCCGTCAGTTCTATTGATAATATGTTCACAAGCTTTTTTTGCATACATAATGAGCCCCATGACCTTTGAACTTTGACCTCGTGACCCCAAAATCTAATCAGTTCATTGGCTCTGCAAGATACATACATGACATAAGTTTGGCGGGAATCCATCAATTGGTTCTTGAGATAACGCGATCACAAGCTATTTTTGCATACATAATGAAGCCTGTAATCTTTGACCTTTGACCTTGTGACCCCAAAATCTAATCAGTTCATTGGCTCTGCAAGATACATACATGACATAAGTTTGGCAGGAATCCATCAATCGGTTCTTGAGATAACGCAATCACAAGCTATTTTTGCATACATAATGAGGCCTGTAACCTTTGACCTCGTGACCCCAAAATTTAATCAGTTCATTGGCTCTGCAAGATACATACACGACCCAAGTTTGGCGGGAATCCATCAATCGGTTCTTGAGATAATGCGATCACGAGCTATTTTTGCATACATAATGAGCCCTGTGACCTTTGACTTTGTGACCCCAAAATCTAATCAGTTCATTGGCTCTGCAAGATACATACACGACCCAAGTTTGGTGGGAATCCATGAATCGGTTCTTGAGATAACGCGATCACGAGAACGGGACGTACAGACGGACGGACAACCCGAAAACATAATGCCTCCGGCTACTTTGTAGCGGAGGCATAAAAGGAAAGAAATAAAATATACCTGGGCATTTAGTTATAAAGATTTCACTGGACATGCAATTACATAAAATGGACAAAACATCATACCACATTTTCTCTATCTTTCTCTCAGATTCCTTCCAACCCCCTTTATCCCCCCTCTCTTTCTTTCTCTCTCTATATATAATTATCTTTCTACCATTCTTTTCTTGCCATGAAATTAACTACTCAATTCATGTATTTTCACTACATGGAAATCTTATAGAGGAATTGCCAAGAATGTAGAAAGAGCCTTCTTTAAATCATTAATGACAATCATTAACGTGTAATGCACTCTTTGCTCCATACAGCAGGGCTGGTATTCACAAATATATCTTTATTTTGAAGAAATAATTGTCCTTACAAATTTTTAAATCCTACCAGTGAACCCTCGGTGCATAGTTGCAACAAATGACGCGCTTTAAGGTTAGATCTATTCCCTACGATAAGATGACTTTCAGAAAACCATCCCTGATCACCATCCTCCATCCTAAAGTTCTAAATACAGAATATACAAATTGATATAGCACAAAGGAACTTGTGTATTTGCAGAATTTTTTATTATATCTAATACAGAGAAAATACCATTGAATGCTCAATATTGGAAAACGAAACTAGTTCCTTCAAATGATCGACATTGACATTATCTGACTTGCATCATTTCTTAGGATGGGTCAAAGTAAAAGGCGCACTTCCAAAATACATTGTATTGGAGATTTCAATTTCTATTTAAAAAAAAAATGATCATAGAAATATTGATGGTTTTACTTCCTCAGATACACAAAGAAACAATACATGTATTCTAAAATCCACAAAAATCTCCATCTGACATTTTGAAACCCAATGCTCATATAAAACCATTTGATAGGGGTAAAAACTAAAAAGACAAAGGAAGCTGCTTGCAAGGACACACCTTTATGATTCAAAGATGATTAGACATTTTGTTTCCCAATTACACCTACACAGAACTAGTTTTGAAGCAGACTTGATCAAATTCAATACAATTAAATAAAGTGCAAGGGATTAATTAAAATGTATAAATAAAGGAATGGATTTAATACATCCTAAACCTTAAAATATCCTCATCTTCTGTGTTAATGTGTGTGAAGGGGAGGGGGGGGGGAAGGGTTCACTAAATCTTCTCTCGAAGAAGAAATATAATTGGCTGTTAAAACTTCCGGCCCTGTCCAATGTGAAGATCCTTCATCAATCCTAGAGTTCACAGCAAGTTCCATTTAAGATTACACAAAGTCCAATCTCTTCAAGTCTATATAACAATGATGTCCATGATTATTCTTGCTGTCCACACAAGTACTGGCAGCACTGCTAATATCAAGTCCAGCTGTATCATTGATCTACTCTGATCCAGTCATCTGAGACATCTTTTGCAGTTATGATCCCAACTAGTCCTCTTCCTCCAAAATGTGGGTACCTGTGGTAATTGGTAAACATGAATGACAAAAGATTACACTTAAATGCATTAATATCACTGACAGTCTTAGCATTAGGCTTAGGCCTATCCAGTCTAGCTCAGTTTTGCTCACAAAAGTCCTAGCTATTAATTAGCTGTGTTTTCATGTTGTGAAATTTAAAAAAATGGCCTCTTGTCATTCTTGATAAAAAAATAAAAAAATTATTGTAATATCGGTTTACATTTTTACATGCCTGTCTCCTCCATAGCAATGATAATCATAACAAGTTTAGGATTCAAGATTCAACATAAAAGTCTGAAAACTCTTGATATCATGATGCAAAATGAGATTCAGTCCAAGAATTATTATTATAATAAATATTGCAATCTGTCACATGTCTGTCGACTCTGGTAGTAGATCTACTAGTGGTACTCAACAAACAAAATATTATTAGACATGCAGTTGTGAGTTGATAGGAATGACAGAGAACTGTTGAATAATATCGAATAATATTGAATAATATTGCTATACGCATGGTCAAGAGTCAAGTTCTTGAACCAGCCGATTGTCAGGTATTAAATCTACAAACAAAATACGCAATAGGTGGGGCAACGTTTTAATCAACCTGTGGAGAGATTTAATAGAGCCTTAGAGGCTAAACACTTACCCCAGCAAAACTTATTAATGACCTCCTTGTCGTTGATGCATAGTCTGGAAACGATTGGCGATGTTTAATGTTGTATCTATAAATCTCTCCACACAATTTACTAGACAAGTTTCAGTTCGGCTGTCCAATTTTGAACCAGGTTTATCGACGCATTTGTCCCAGCAAGCGTCTGTGAAATTGTGAACTTGCTGTTGAAACTTCGCCTTTTGTGTCTCCATTGCTATAAATTGTTTCAATTCAGCATCCACTCCTTCTCCTCCAGCAGGCATAGAGGGTCCTCCGTCACTGAAATTCATTGTGCAAAAGTAATCAAAGATTAAAATTATCAGGCAGAATGAGACTAGAGCTTAAAGCTAGAGACGGACTCACTAAGCGCAAAGCTCACTTCGAGATTCATTCACATGTAACATGTACAATATTGGAGTCTGTGACGTGTCGTCCTAACAAAAGCGCCCTTTCTTGCATGCCATACTTAGCGCTTCGACCCAATCCCCTCAAGATAACTATACAGAACCCGGGCTACAGAAATAAAAAGTTCTTTACGATTGGAAAGCTGATAATTAAAATTAAAATGTACTTCAAAATGGAATCAAATTAAAATGAATAGTTATGTACATGTTGTATCCCACCCCAAATAAAAAATATATTAAAACATGATGTATGGGTTTCGAATTTGGGGGACGAAAATATAGCATTTTGAATTTTGTTCATGTCGGGTTGGTTAGGGACCTTCTCAATGTTCACACGACCGTACACACGTGTTGTTCTCGAGATCTTGGCTTTACATCATTCAGTGTCATCATGTCATCAGTATTATCGTAGCAAAGGGGTGGGGCCGGTGCGCAGAGCATGGGCGATAATCCCACCCCTCTAATGATGATAGTTAAAGCCGTTGTCCATTAATCAGTGGCCTATGATATCATAATGGGCTATTATAGGCAGCAGGTACCAGCCCAAAAGCCAGTAAAAAAAAAAGAAGAAGAAAACGGGGAGGGAGGAGAAGAATAAATTAAAACTTAGAGTAAAATAAAGCGGGATAAAAATATGCTTCTTTCAGACAATCACATTTTAATTTGTTTTTGTTTAATTTCTATGAGAAAAAGGTGTTGATTGCAATCGATTTGATTATTTTGGTTATTCTGTTTGTCGTATATCTTTATGATAATATATCTAAATTAAAGATACTGATATAAACTCCTATACACTGTGATGATAATTAGCTCTACATACAAATCAGTGGGGTGGTGTGAATTGTAACTTATCGGAGCTTAATGGTGATTTTTAAAGAAAAATGAATGAGCAAATATAATTTTAAAAATGATTGGCTACCAAAAGTATTGAATTAAAAAATGAAGAAAAAAAGAAAGAAAGAAATAAAAGTGTTATAAGTTGAGTTCTTGTGCATTTTGATACTATTTTATATTAAAAAAAACCTACCAGGTGATAGACTTATGCATGGAAGACTCGAACGAAAAAAGCAGGGTGTTTGATCAATTATAACTTGATTTTAGTTGATGAAACATTTCAGCAGTGAATATTTATCATGCGCTCATCCAGGCTAGAAATAGAGATGCGCACATATACGCGCAAGTCCATTGTTACGTAATGCGTAACGACAAAGTCTAGGTTTATGTTTTCCAAATATAACTCTCAAATAATATAGCATATACTTAGAGTACATCGGAACAAAAAAATATCCTGGCTCACAATTTTTGTAACACCATAAACTTCTTGAAATGCTCGTAACCAGATATAGGCCTATTTAGTCCCTAAACTTACAATTCAGAAGTCAGTATTTGTCATTCTTATTTTTCTAAAAAAAAGCAAACGTACTTGTAGATAAATGAAAAATAAAAGTTTCACCTTTATTGTGCTAAAATCCATAAACACTCGTGACAATCAATAAAACCCCGTAGTCAACATGGAGTACGACGACCCATTCCAGGACGGGGAGGAGCTCGAAGACCTCAACGCCGAGGACATCATGATGATCATGAACCCCGAGTTGAGGAGGAGGAGGGGTGGTGCGACGACGAAGACGCTGGAGGAAGCGAGTGCTATCATCCAGGCTCAGGTCGAGAGGTCACCCCCTGAAGGGCTTGAGAAAGTCTGTGACGCCGCTGACAAGGACGCAGAGAATAACGAAGTAAAACCATTTTTTTTTTGGGGAGAGGGTAACGTAATTCGTTTTACTGAATGGTTAAGTATTTAGTAATCAATTCAATGTAGTCAGGTCCTAAGCGAGAAAAGAGAATTTTATTGAATCATGGCAGAAATGACCGGGGTATGATCATTCTTCAAATCAATTGCTACGAAAGGTATACGAGCAATTACAAAAATTAAATGAATTGATGAATAAAAGAAATAAAAATGAATAGGCCTACATAGTATTTCATGTTTTATCTAGTTTTATTGCTCGAAATGATGTTTGAATGAAATGATAAATTTATTCATACGTTTTTTTTTTCTCCATGTTTTATTCTTAGACTTTTTCTTCAAAATATTACTTTTATTATATGCCTTATAAACAAAAAGACCCCCCCCCCCTCTCTGTCCCACCCCCATCAACTCTCTTTTCTTTCTTCCCAATCTAGTTTATTCTCTCTTTTACTCTCTCATTCCCTCTTTTTACATCATTTTCTGTCTTCCTTCCTTTTTTCATTTTTCTTCCTTTCTTCATTTCTTTTTTTCTGATGTTCTTTTTTTTCTTACTTTTTTTCTTCTTACTTTCTATCTTTCTATTGTTCTTACTTGCTTACTTTCATGTTTCTTATTCCTCGCTCTTTAGGCTTTCCTCAATGGATTAAATTTTCCCCATTTCATCTTCCCATTTCACGCTTTTCTACATCCAAATCTGAGTATTCTTGTTACATGTACAGTCATATCCCATAAAACTTAATATCATACTTTTGTCTTTCGAAAGGAAAAACATCGGACGCCCCTGCAGCGGTTTCGGGTCATAGCGAACAAGGTCAAGCACAACCTCAGGTGGTCCAAGCTTATTCCCACCGAGGAAGACTCGAAGTCGTTCACGGTCCGTCAGGCCGACGGCACGGAGGAAAATATCCTGACCTTCGACGTCAGTGCCTTCAAATCGAACGTCCAGTCGATGAGCACCCTGCCCCTTCGGGCCAAGAAAATTATGAGGAAGAACTCGTGGGAGAGGACCAAAGAAGAGCTCCAGTATCTCTTCGGTTTCGTTGATAGGGTAAATTCAAAATGCTCTCTCTCTCTCTCTCTCCCTCTCTCTCTCTTTCTCTCTCTCTCTCTCTTTTTCTCTTCCTCCCTCTTTCTTTCTCTCTCCCTTTTTCTCTTCCTCCCTCTTTCTCTCTCTCTCTCTTTTTCTTCTCTCCCTCCCTTTTTCTCTCTCTCTGAAGCAATGCACTTCTCCTTCCCCTTCTCTTTTTGAACATTATTTCTTAATGCTCTCTCTCCATCTCCCTCTCTTTCTCTTTCTCTCTCTCTCTCTCTCTCTCTCTTTCTCTTCCTCCCTCTTTCTCTCTCTCTCTGAAGCAATGCACTTCCCCTTCCCCTTCTCTTTCTGAACATTTATTCTTAATGCTCTCTAGCTCTCTACATCTCTCTCTCTCTCTCTCTCTTTCTCTTTCTCTCCCTCCCTCTTTCTCTCTCTCTCTCTCTCTCTCTTTCTTCTCTCCCTCCCTTTTTCTCTCTCTCTGAAGCAATGCACTTTTCCTTCCCCTTCTCTTTTCTGAACATTTATTCTTAATGCTTTATGATTAATGCCATATCCATTGGTCATACTCTATATGTAAATTTTCTTCGTGTGATTTCTCATATCAGTAGTCGGTACTCACGTTTTGTAAATCAAGATGTTGAGGTAAAATTAATGTCAATGAACTATGGTAGAGGCATATATATAGAGCCATAATGACCTTACATCTTTTCATGTCGATCACACTTAAAGGGAAACCCGACCCAAATAGACTACTAATCTAAAAGAAAGAAGAAAAATCAGAGAAGCAAACTGATGAAAGTTTCAATTAAATCTGACTAAATATAAGAAAGTTATGAATTTTTAAAAGTTGTAATCACTATACGTATGGGCACTTCAAATTGGCTGAACCGGTAATGTCAATGTGATGTACATGTAGTGTCGGACTACTTTCCCATCTGTTCCAACATATAAAATGACTAAAATTTGAATTTTCAAAAATTCATTGCTCAGGAGGGTTTTTTTTTTCTTTTTAAAGAACCTATAATAATATGCTATCTATAATATGTTTTGAGTGTGCCCCAAGGGAAAAGGAAC
Organism: Mesocentrotus franciscanus; assembly: GCA_037976565.1. NCBI lineage: Eukaryota > Metazoa > Echinodermata > Echinoidea > Camarodonta > Strongylocentrotidae > Mesocentrotus > Mesocentrotus franciscanus. Next base: position 20,101,987 of record CP137680.1, on the reverse strand, counting down.
TTACGAGAAAAACAGAAATTAATGATATTTTGTGTACACGGCAAATGGGAGAGTTATCCACATCCTACGTCACAATCCACTGACCGAACTACCAATTTGAGATTCGCATAGACTTAGTGATCTCATATTTCAAACATTCATAACTTCCTTACTATTGGTCCGATTCATTTCAAACTTTTGCCATTCTGTTTCTGTTATTTTTCTGCTCTCATACAAATCAACTTATTACAAGGGTTGGATTGCCCTTTAGTGTCTGTTATTGCATGAAGTTTTTTTGTTCTTCATATTTTCACTGACCTGTTTCTGGGTTCATCCTAGGCAACATCTAATAAAAATTCAATCGCTACCCTTTTTAAGAAATCGTTCATGTGTCAACTAAAGTTATACCGTATAAAATAACACTTGAATGGTCAAACTTTATGTAAATAAAATATGCTTTCAAAGATTCTATAATTTTGATATTCGGATATGAATTTTACTGTCCCTTTGCTCCTTTCAGCTGAAAAGTTTCAACCGCTACTCGACGACCATTCGACACGAATTGGCGGGCGTTTTATACTTCGATTCCTTCGAGGCCGGGCGCTTGATCGTCCGGCAGGGCCATCCCGGGCTCGCTTTCTATTTCATCCTCTCTGGCTCGGTCGTCTTTGAAGTCAACGAGACGGACAAACGGACGGGTAAAGTGTTCAGTTGTGGTGGTGGTGGTAGGGAGATTGGGGTGTATACAGTGTTTCCGCAGCTATTACATTACCATTTCCATTTTTTTATTCACCCTTTCCCGGGCAAAAATAAATTTAAAAAAAAAAGTATGGTTCGATATTTTAATGAGCAGAAACACCCTCTTCCAAAAGTGAAGCGATAACATTTTAAAAGTCATGGAATACCGCTGGAAAGATACGACTTAATTTTTGTATAAGTTTTTTTTCTTTTCTAATAGTCTGTATTTCTTAAAGTTTCGGTGGGATCAATAACTTTTTGTGTGAAAATAAAATTGTTAACACCCGATATGTGCTTATTTTCAGCCCAGCAAGCATAGTGTTTATCATTAAAACAAAATCGTGTCATAGCAAGACGTCACATATTTAGAGCCTAAAATGCTTAGAATTATTATAATCATGCAGGCTCATAGGTCTTCGAGAGTACTAAATGTAATGATTGGAATTAAATTGCTCTTCTTAAGTAGGCCTTAGATTATGATTCATTTAAATTTATCGAAATGTTCGCCACCAGTGGTGCTTAAGAATAGATTACAGAATGATTCCATCTTATCGCAATGATTTTGATATCAATTTTACAGGAGAATCAAGCATAAGACAGATGGGAGAAACTTATGCAGGGGCGACTTTTGGGGAACTTGCCCTCCTTCATGGTACAAAGCGTGCAGCTTCCATTAGATGTAAAGGTAAAAATCGACATCTTATTTTAGCTGGTACTCACCGACAGAAACCATGGGAACTACAATCAGCAGAAAAAAAAAGAAAGAAAGAAAGAAAGAAAGAAAATGGACACTATTCATAATTAAATTTTCAAATAAATGTTCACTACAAAATTATCTTTCGCAGATCAAAATAAACATTAATTCATCCACTTTGAGATGATATTAAGACGCCATTGTTTAGATACTCTAGAGTATACCAAAGCGTGACGTCATACTGGCCAAGTTGTTGAGGTTGCTGGTTCCAAACAATTTTGTGCTAAACAATGGTGCGGTGATCACAACGGCCCCAAACATTGAATTTTCCCTGCTCCAGTCCGTTGCTCGAATGATTTCGAGGCGAACCTTATGCACAGGCTCTGTTTTTTAGAACCAGTAACCTGGACGACGACTGAATATGACGAGAGCTCTTCGGTACTCTATTTAAAGATAAAGTTGAGTTCTGGTCATGCAATTGCATTGTGAAAGAAACGGTGTGGAATCGATCAGAAAAGGTTGATCATCTAGCATAGTAAGTATTGGTGTGTACTGCAAGGTTCTGGAATCATCAAAATGATAAGAAATTTGGCCCAGTCTTGGTAAAGTAACAAGCACCGTACACAGAAATATGTATATGGGGCTACACGAACATGTGGCATAAAAATCCGTCCCGATGTTTATGTTGTTACGTGCCATATTTAGAATATGAAAGCATTTGAAGAGCCATGCTTTTCATAGATCATTTTTTTTCTGATGTTCTTCCACACTTGCATAATTACAATGATAACGCTCACAAATTATTTTTCACTTCTTCCCAGAACTCGACCTTCTCTTTAATCTACAAAATAGTCCTATAACTATGAAAGTCAACTACAAAAAATGATAAAAATCCTCGAACATTATGGTGTCGTTAATATCCAAAGACCATGGCAGGCAATGATAGAGACAAATTTGAGACTACATGTATTATGTTAATGCATATATTACATATTGATTTCAATTTTATTGCAGTTGATTCTGAATTCCTTCGTGTGGACAAACCTGATTTCGACATGGTCCTGCGTCGCAGCTACCAGCAGGAATGGGATAACCGATTCCAGACCCTCAGTTCACTACCAACGTTTAGTGAATGGATAACTGATGAGGTAGTAGCAACCACTGATAGAGCGAAGATCATTGAATATCCGCCTAACGCCGTAAGTTATTCATTTATTCCATTTATTTAAATATTTTGTTCATTGGTCTGTTTATATATTTTTATTCATTTCTAAAATTTGTTTGGAAGGGGGGCGACCTCGGTGCAGGCCTCTATATATTCAACAGGAAAAAATGAGAAAGAAAAGAGAGAGAGAGAGGGGGGAGAGGAAAGAGAAAGGGGTGGAGAGGGAGAGACCCAAGGGGGACTAAGAGAGAAAAGATAAAGGACAAAGAAGCGTAGTCCTACTACAACAAGACCTGTTCCAATGTTTTGATTTCATGAATATCTCTCTCCAGAACATCTGTTTAGTTTTGATTGACCTGCTATGCATGCTATACGTAATTATTGTTATTCACAATAACTGTACTTTCCTAAATACGGATACAAATCAATTCGACGTATAATATTTATAATCAAGTGAGGGGAAAAGGTACCTGTAGGAGGAATTTCCTTGAATGCTTAAACGCCCTTCAAAGGCAGCTTTCTCTCTCTCGGCCAGAGCCTAATGAATAATCTCATGTAACTTGAAAGCATATGTTGCTCAATTTGTGATGATTATGCTCGACCATTACTAAATCACTTCTATTGTTTTGCCAAACAGGTCATTCTTAGTGACCTCAATGAAGCACCCGACGATGTCTACTTCATCATGTCTGGCGATGTAAAGATCGTTCGCGAAGTCGTTCTCCTTCAGAACCGCCTGCCCTTCGGGAGGATCAAGCTCACCCCGCCACCACTGCGGGAAGACCACGGGGTGTCACCCGACTTCAAACCCGAGAAATACCAGAAGCTGGTTAGGAAACTCCTAAATGTTGCAACAATCGGGAAGGGAGATTTCTTCGGAGTTGGTACGTGATTTTTTTTTTCAAATTGAGGTTTAGTTTGTTATCAGCAGGTTCGGCCTAATTATGTAATTTGTATCAATATGAAAATGAGTTTTATGATGACAAATATCATATCAACACATTTCTACGCACTCGGTATAGGGTTTGAGGGGATGGAAATATTGTTTTTATCCATGTAAAATCAGTGGCGTATCCAGCCCAAGGTGACGCCCCTCCCCCTATTCGGAAGGAATATAAAACGTGACGGAATCGTTGTCACGTGGGGCTGCCCTGATAGATTTCGTTCACCTTCCTCAGTTCCCAAGTTCCACATGCGCCCCCGCATATTAGGAGAATCCTGCTTGTTTATCATTACGACATTGTGCCTGGAATTAAATATTTTATTCATCAATAGTTAGAATGCGGGTTCCATGCACTAAATGTTACTTGCGGCTCTCAGGGGCGTCGCTATTGGGGTGCGGGAATGAGTGGCGATGTGACATCTGCTCCCAAGAATAATACTCTGTCGAAAAAAAAACTTTATTTAGGCTGTGGGAAAATCGCAGGAAATGATCTGTTGAGGAGATCGAGGGTTGTTGGGAAATATCGACGACCCGTTCGAAAATTTGAAAAAACAGGGTATGACGAAGTTCTTCTCGCTTGCTGGAAAATTTAAAAGAAAATAAAACTTTAAAGAAGAGGGGGAAAAGGGCAAACTTTGGCCTGATGCTGTCTACGCCCGACTCAAAATGGTCTAGGGAAGCTCATAATAAGACAGTGGATCGTCTTGGGCAAAGCTTTAGAAAAATTTGCATAAAGTTTTAATATTTGTGAACCTTCTTCCTGCCCCTTTTCTCTAACTTTGACAGGTGAAGATCTACGCAAGACGCACTTGATCGCCATCCACAAGGTCGAGTGCATGCTCGTCTCACGAGTGGCTTTCCAGCGCCACGACCGCGGCAAGTGCCTGGTGCCCATGAAGCAAGCGGTCGAGGAGCTCTTGCCGACGTACGACGAGACCTTCGCTGGCTACCTCTTGGACAAGAGATGGCGCGCGTACAAGCGGAATCTGGTAAAGGAGGTCGCTAGCAAACGACATTATCCAAATAAAACGACCATCGACGATGTGCCCCTTATTCTTCGGCGGGAAAACTCACTGTCAACGAAATAAGGGATCACTTGGTATTATGGAATAATGAATTTAAGTGTTTCAAAGGAAATGGAACAAATCGATTGTTGTTTCTGTTTTACTATCCGTTGCCGTTGTTAACAAAAATGTGTCATCGAAATCATGAAATGCCATGATTTAGGATTTACAAACTGCAATATAATGAATGTATTTTATGTGGAGATGTAACATGTAGGAGAAGGAGAAGGGGGCAAGACTAACGGGAGAGGTCTTAAAGATGCAGATAATATTCTAAACAAAACAACTCAAGCTAAATTATGAACTTGTATTGCATATGGAAAAACAAAAGTCTTTCTCTTTATTTCAAATGTCTTGGCATTTCTCATTAAAATAATCATTGGTTTTACATGTATTTCTTACTATTCGGTTTCACACAAAAACTTAACTGATATATATATATATATATTCCAATTATGTAATTAGCTTCATTTTGACTATCTGCCAATGTAATCATTATCTATTGCATGTAAGTTTATATGTGATTAAACTATAACTATAAGTCAGAAAGAATAAATATTTTGAATGTAAGCTTCACGAGTCTTGCCTCTCTCGATTCTTTTTTTTTTGTCATCAATACTGTTTAAACTAAGTATCAAACAGTGATTACAAAGAGAAATTTATTCAACATTTTACTTCTGTTCCTATGGGTCTTTTATAACACTGTAGTCCAAAATACCCTGATTTTTACATACATTGCGATGCGACAGTGGATATTGTGTAGCAACAATGACATCTTTGTGTTTTATTATTTCTATTTTTTGTCATACTAACCCAAACGCGATCATCTAAATGCATGAATTATTTGATTCAAAAGTTGTTGTCATTCTTCTCAAGTTAAATCTTCGTTGGATATTTGCATCACAATCAGCAGAGTCACCAAAGTCGGTTCGAGTGAATTCAAATTCAATGCTCGTAAGGAATAAACCGATTTACTAACATATTCATATTCTATGCATACATAGTTTGTATATAAAAAGGTTGTTCTTGGCAGCCCTAAAGCTTGCCCGAGGATTTCCCGACATAGCGATAAGTAATGCACGCAAACTGAATTCCAAGTATTGTAGTTCATTCATTAATAACAGTTTAATGGAACCACTCGTCACTATAATGTCCCCAGGAAAGAAACATCCATAATGAATTCGAATAACCGGCCTATTTACAAAAACACCGCGCGTAAAAGAAATAATAAAAGTTTAGGGAACTTCACCCCTGTTAGTTTGTTTGTTGTTGTTTATTCTTTGTATTTTCCTAATTTTTACATATCATCAAGTCATCTTTAAAAAAACAGTCAAATTTTTGTATTTGTATGTTTTTTTTTTATAAATGTGGACTTCACTAGAGAAAGTTTATGACTTCAGTTGGTTAAGTCATTACACATGTCATGGTATTGCGTTTTTGTATAGAAAATTATGAAAATAATGCCTCTGTCCGCTTCTTAAATGAAAGTTTATGATAATTACAGGTAACATAATTTAAAATCAAATATTTGTTTTCAATACCATTTAACCCGGCTATTATTGTTTATACATGTATTAGTAATTTTATTCACGACTGCCGACTATATTTTCGGCAAACGTCATATATTACATGCTAGTTACAAACCCTAAGTTATATACAATATAAAATTGGGAAGGTATCTAATATAGGGTAAGAATTTAAATCATTGAAATATGTGAAGAACATAAGCCTAATCGCAAGTCTCGACAACTTATCGAAATAAAACATTATTTCAAAGATTAATGCAAAAATCATGAATTTCATGGACATGTGAAATAATCGCAAGAGAACAATCGTTCTTTTAATATGAATTTAGAGGTGTTGCGGGACACTGGCATAACAATATTCTATAATGATGAATTATAAGTTATGAGAGTGAAATTTTAAAGTATAATGTTAAAATAACGACTTGGTAAAGCTGTCATACAGTTTTGAACTAATGTCTATTCACAAATTCAAATACAGCTAATTTATCCATCTCACTTTAATTGTTATTAATTTAAAATATATCTTGTACAACTATATTAATAGTTAAGCCTGAAAATACACCAATATAGAAGATTCATAAGAAAAAAACCAAGCGGGAAACCAATTCTAGCCAACTCATCAATTTTACTGACGCTGTTGAACGGTTTCTGGTCTTTGCTTCGCCGAAGCCTACTCTCCCTGTACTCGGCATTTCCCGTGATGCAGTTGAGTATATCCGAACACAGACTGTTGTTGTGATCCGAAAATCTCCGCTCTTCGTCCGAAGGCGTCCGAGACACCTTGCCCTGGTACCTCGTGAATCCCCGGATAAGGGAAAAGCGTTTCTTCTTTCTTCGCATCAACGAGGCTTCGACCTTTTCCACCTAGGGTGAACAACGGGAAAAATCATTTGTTAAGAGTATGGTGCTGGTGAATTTGTCATTAAAAAAGTAAATTAACTTGTTAGCCTGGTGCCATATCAAGTTCATACTGTATAATTATGCCTGTACATGCAGGCTAATTAATTACAGAAATGTACACATGCCCCCTTTTTTCCAATCCCAATCTAGAGGTTAGGATTCAAATCCTGTCTAGTGCTTACGTTACAATATATGTCTTTAGACAAGGCATTCTATCTATATACTAGTATGCCTATCTTGTCCCCGATGTAGTAAATGGATACCTGGTCGGAATGACCATAAATCGACTTGAGGTTTCCCCACCCCGAATCTCAAAATCTTTCCTGATATGGGTGTCGTACACAAAGTTAATGTCCTATTATTTAAAACCAGTATAAGCTGACATAACACAATTGAATAACCAGAAACCTTCATCGTGTTCATCAACATTTCAGATTGTGCTACATTTATGTGACACCACAAATTTAGTCGACGACAACTATTCAAAGAACTCTATGATAAGAAGCACTAAATGAAATACAACATGGGCAAACACCGTCATCATTTACCTCAGCCTGGGCGATGTCGTCCTCCTCGTCATCGGCCATCCCGGGTAGCATGCCCGTCCTCCGCTTCGTGAAGTAATTCACCGTGGCGAACTCGATGACGGCGCCGAGGACGAAGGCGAAGCAGAGCATGATGAACCAGTCGATGGCCTTCGGGTAGCCTACCTTGGGAAGCACGGCTCGGGCACTCCACCCTAGGGTGGTGATCGTGAGGGTCGTCATCGTTCCTTGGGGTTAAAGATGGACAGAGTGAAGGGAATGAGATGGTTTCATATTAATGTGCACCATTGGCTCTTGTTCTGTTATTTTAGCAAAACTATCAACCCGGGAACTATTTGGCCCCAAACAGTGCCGATATTAGACCCAGAGGCAGGTGTCGTCTGCTTCTTTCTACCTGAGTGACGTATCGATTAATTGAAAGCCCAACATTAAAATTTGATTACCAATCCACCGAAAATGCATTCCGCAACGATGCGTTTGAATAGGTCCTTCGTTATATGTCGCTGTAAAATTTCATATTTCTATACCGGAAAATCGGGGTTTGCGGAACGGGGCTAAAAATACTCGAATACTTTTTAGTTCGCTTTTTATCTCTGCGGTACTGGATACTATAAACATGATAATAATAATAATAATAATGGTGGCTTCTTATATAGCGCACATGTCCGTCACGTTGTGACGCTCCTGGCGCTGCCCCGATTATTACCCTGGCTTTAGCAAGGCAGCCACTGCGGCGCTCTAGCATTTCAAGGAATTAATTCCTGCCAGGTACCCATTTGCATCACCTGGGTTGAGTGTGGCAAATGTAGATCAATGTCTTGCCAAAGGACATTAGTGCCGCGGCGGGACTCGAACCGCGGACCTTAAGATCGACAGTCCGTCGACGTATCCACTCGACCACGACATCTCTACAGCCTCCTCTCCTAAAATTACCCGGGGCGCCTACCTTGCCCATCAAAGAGGAACAAAATATCCATACACCCGACCCCCGCCCCATCCCCTCTCCCGCTCCAGTGGAGAGATAAATAAAGTACGCTACACATTTTATTCTTTAACCATTCATTTATCCATATCTACTCGACTCACTTTATTAATCTTATTTTGTTTTGGAAGAGGCGTTAATTCGTATTACTGGGAAATATTTCAAGAATGGTTCACCTCATTGCGTCTCTCTGCGGTCGACCAAGCGAGAGAAAACGTATATACACAAGAAATGATTTAAACAGACGATCTGCATTGCCGTTATGATGTCATAACCCCCCCCCATTAGACAATCACTTTTCCGACGAACTGGCGTAGAGGAATACAAATTTCAATCAATACCATACGTGACGATAATGACAAGGCTCATATATTTTTCAAGGAGTTAAGTAAACACATACTGACAAGTAATGGTGAAGAAAAAAATGTGGACTCCTACATATAAAATAGCCACTAGGCTTTAAAATCATAACAGGAAAGAATATTTACATAAATTAAATCCATCTGCCCTAGGGGTTCGTCTGTGGGCAGGTTTGGGGTGCGCAAGGCCCCCCAAAGTGGCAAAGTATTAGGATTATGATTATCAATTCGGATTAAAAAACATCGACCCTAAATGCTCTCTTAGACATGTTAAATGCATCAAAGTTAGTCAATATTCGACTTGGGCTACTAGCTAAGTAATGGACACTGCTTTTCGAATTCTATGATTGTATAAATTATATGTTTTCTTTCTTCATAAGACGAAATGTTCCTAGATGGGTATTGTCAGTCTTTAGGACACACAATTTTCTATACCCAAATCATTTTGTTTACACAAAAGAGAGCACTAAAACTGTTGATTTCATTGGGGAAAATAGAGCTTGGTATCTCTCAATGTACTGTATAGACGGATGATACTCGAAAAAAGGGGATTTTATCATGTGCATTTTTTAAATTTGAGATTCAAGGTTTTTTTTTTAATCATTTGATTCACAATTTTATAAAACTTTGGTATTTTTGGTTTGCTTCGTGCTCCTCCTTTCTCATTTTCTGGCCTCTAAACAATAATTTTCACACTAGGCTGTGCATTAGAAAACTATACTAAACAAAACCCACAAAAAACACTAGGACACCTGAAAAAGCATTCTATCTTTGAAAAATATTTTTTTAGAACAAAAAACGATAGGTTACATAAGCTCAATACTATAAAAAGTAATAATGATTTTTAAAGAAAAAGTTTTTCTTTCTTTCTTTTTCTCGTAGAGTGTGGCATCTTTCTTTTGCTACAAAAAAAAAATCAATTCTAATCAAGACATTTTTCCATCTTCTTTGCGTTCCCTGAAACCGCCCCTCCAGGAAACCCCACTGACACTCGACGACAAGAGGAAAATCTATAGCTGCGCTTCTAGAATCAATTCTTATTAACTTTGCCGCGAACCATTTGATTCGCCGCGTATCACTTTTTGCGATCCATTTGGAACAAGTAGCGACACCAGAAGTCAAAACAGTTGTGGCAAGGGTTGCCGAAGGGAAGATCATTGATTAAACTTCCGATTACACCGTCCGAGAAGCGCTTGAAAAAACAGATCTTTGTATTTGGTTTACGGGGGATGCAGGAAAGATGACTTTTTTCAACCCGACCGTCGTCTGTGGCTGGGAGGTGTATGTAATTCCATTAAAACTTACAAAAGAATAATCTGTATGGTACGAGGCTATAATGGTGACGAATCGGTGGTAGGTGTTTTTCGAAACTGTCAATAAAAAGGGCTTCGGGGAGTTTGAGAAGAATCTAATGACATTTAGATTCAAAATAACAAAACAGATTATCAACTGGTTTCTTCGAAGATAAGCGACACGTTTGATGAAAAGGGGTACCCCTTCTCAGTTTGATTATTTGACATGACCGCCATACATGTGCAGATCTAAGATATCCAGAGATACTGAATTATACGTGTGGAGTCTGAAAGGACTGCATATTGCTTTGTTCCTGATGATAATAATACCCGAGACAAATTCGTTAAACAATAGTCATTTCAATAGCTCGAAAACTACGTTGTCCATTGTTGTAGAAACCGGAAATGATAATCTGTTAAGTATCTATGATTTTGTTTAAAAATAAAGGGACCACGAATTCCATAACAATTCTAACAAATACACAAACAAAAGTTTTCACTTTTTTTGTGCTAATTTACTGAAAAAATGACTTTGGGTCTTCGGCAGCCTCTCCCCCCTCAGTTTATAAACTCATGAGTAGGCCACAGATTCTGATGGCAATTTGGGTTTAAACCACTACCTACCGAGGGCTACTCTTGCGGGCGTGGCCTCACGGTTCAGCCAGAAGGATACCCAGGACAGGGCCACGATCATGACGCACGGGAAATACGTCTGGATGAGGAAAAATCCAATATGACGCTCCAATCTGAACTCCACGGTCAGCACGGTCCGGTTACCTGGAGAGGGGAAATGGATAGTATTTCATTTCAAAACAAGATGAATGACATCAAAGAATTATAGAGCACTTCAAAGAGGGAAGGCGATGAGGGACCTGGATACGTCCAGTGGGGTAGCCAATGGGGGCCGCAGATCATGCCACCCCTTCTTCTTCTTCTTCTTCTTCTTCGTTTGATGCTATAATGGCTATTAGTCAAATTTAACTATTGTTGCCAATTTCGTCGCATCAGTCTATTTCTCTTAATGTCTTGGTAAAATTACTTTTTTCCAATCTCATTTTAATATAATATTCAGTCATAGTCTACCTATTTTCATGTAATAAAATATAATAATATTATAATTAAACCACGATCCCCACCATTGTATGGGGGGAGGGGGCAAGAAAGAAGAATTAAAAAGGAAAGCAAATAATAAGAGCCTGTATAAATGGAGAGGGTAAGACAAGTTAAGAAGAACATAATACGCCCCCTTCCACACCCTCCCTCTCGAGATATTTATTTTTTAATTTCATCCTCCTTGAAATTACCCCCCCCCCCTCCCGACTGCAGTCACTTGAGCCCTTCAAAAGTTGATCTCAAGCTACGCCACGAGACGTGTCCTTCGGTGATCAACTTCTCTCAGGCTTCATGAATCCGGTATAAAGAAAATCCCATAAAATGAGGCACCTCACTGGCCAATTTCTGTGAAAGGGTAGGGTTAGCCATTTTGACAGTATCTTCTAATAATTCGCCACAAACTATGAAGGTTCATTGGGCTGTTTAATGTCTTTGCCAAAGGGGGCGGGGCTATGGTTAGGACACAAGGACAGAATAAGAGATAGTATCAATGGACATTAACTTTATAGCCACTAAGTCAGTTTCAGATTCAGCAGTTAAATTGGGATATTTCATATTTCACATCGATTTCCACGTTAAATATTGTCTTATAATAATACAGAGATTTTTTTCCCCCATACAGAAGGAAAAAAATCTTACCAATTCTATTGGATACTTTGACGCGACTCTTTCCCTCCCAGCCTGTGAGATTAAACTGGTTCAACATAAGCTCCTCAGCAGCGTCAATGGCCAACGATTCATTGGGGTAGGGATATTTCCACGCATAGATCACATCCTCCTCCGAATAGCTATCTAAAAGAGAGAGAGAGAAAGAAAGGGAGGGAGGGAGAGAGAGAGAAAGAGGGAGAGATAAGAAAGAAAAAAAGGCAAGGTTATTCAGAATCCCTCGGATAGGACTTAATGCCAAACATGCAGAAGTATATATATATATATATATACATGTTCCTTCATAGATTATTATGCCCCTCAGAATAGCTTTCTAAAGAAGAGAGTAAATAATTTATTAGAATTAATGTCAATTCACCCTGTCCCTCGGATAGGACTTACTGGTTTATAATACTTGACGGGTCATCCCTTCCTTTCATCTCTGTCAAAGAGAGAGAGAAAATACTTTCATTTCGTTTAAAAATTAATGTTCATTCACCAAGTCCCTCCCATAGAACTTATAGCCTTGCTTGTAGGAATACAGATTGATTAGGTTTTCTAGACAACACTGCTTTCTGAAGTCAGGTAAAATATTAATAAAAATATGTTCATGCCAATTTATTAATGAAAGAGGCCTTTCTAAAGACGTATAAAGAGATTCATTAAAGGGACTTGGTAACATTGTTCAGATGAGAGAAAATGGTGCTCAGGTAGTGACTTCAATGCTAGATGTATACAATTAAAGATAACCTGAAAAGCTGAGTGAAAACAGACCATTATTAATGATAAAAATTGGGAAAAACTAATCTGATCGATTCCTTAATTCTCCTAACTATATTATGACAGTTTAATTACATTTTAGGTGAATGTAAATCGTCACAAAGCAATGAATTGGCTCTATATACCATTCCAGACATTTAAGTGTTGACAGATTTAAAAAAGCCTGTCTTATGTCTTATTTTTATGGAAAAACGGTTGGGAAAATTTAAAAATGGTTGGGAGAATTTACTGTTAGAGGGTGTTGCACAGGACGCCTTCAAAGAAAACCATAAATATCTTTGTCGTTTGAGAATTTTTTCAGGATTTTTTGCATGTTAGAGGGTTAGTACAGTAGAAGGAATATAATAAGTAACATTTCATACAAAAAATACGCAGTTTTTTCATCAACCTTGAACAATGTTACCGAGTCACTTTAATGAAATTTAATTGTGCTTTGCATTTTTTCTCTGAACTTTATTGTAAAAGGACAATAATAAAAAGAAACATGTTTTCAACGATTCACTCTTTGATATTAAAGAAAAATAATCAGATATGTTCCAAGAGGAAAATATTGAGTAAAGAAAGAGACGTTTTGAATCTTGCTCTCTCGGGAGGTGAACATACAAAATAAGACAGGATATTGATTTTATGAACGTATATCTTAGGGTTGGAACGAGGAGGGGGGTGTAATAGTAATATACTATCCATCGCAATGAAATAAACTCGACGATACCCAATTCCATTGTGAATAACATGCTTCTCGGAGACAGTGCGTACCCTGGAGCTTTATATAGAATCACGAAAACAAACAAAAAAGGGAGGGAATGAAATCGAAAAATTATCAAGCTGCTCCCTGCAGGCTAGGGGGAACATCAAGAAAACAATCAGCGGGATTTTTCCGTCTTTGATGCGCCCTTGTTGATAGAAAAGGGAGAGGCTTTTATCGGAAATCAATCGAAATGACATGTTGATTGATTTTTAAGGAACGCTGAAGAGGAAAAATAGAAAGAGGGGATGATATGCAATGGATAGGGAATGATGTCCCCCCAGTCCAGAGTCTTGGCTCTATTACGTACAACTTGGGTTTCACTTAATTTGTACGATAATGCATTTGCACTTCAACTCTCTCAGCAGAGGCAAAGCACGTGACAGACGATTTTGAGAGCTTTATTTGAACATGTGCATTTTCCTGTTGTCATTTGCTTTCAACAGCTACACGCTTCTTACCCCTACTCTTCGATAAGCATTTCTTAAGTCTAAAACAATGAAATGGGATAAAATTAAAACCATGTTGAAGTAATAATCGAAAACATATCAAATATTGTGCTGATTAATTCACACTGTAATAAATAAACTTACGTTTTGAAGTATTTCTTAGGTACATGTATAAATGATTGCAAAGGTGTTATATACATGGTATCTTATTTTTCGTTTAAGGATAACTATTAAAAGATCAGAACATTACATACGTGTCATTAAGAGAGAAGACATAGCATGGAGAGGGATGATGAAACGTTTTTTTTTTTTTTGTAAGATAAGAGGGAAAAGGCAACAACACAGGAAGAATAGAAGAAGGGAGAAAAGTTCCATAATTATCTCGAAGGTAAACACTCCCCAGACATAGACATAGGCATGGACGTGATAGGAATCATTGCATTGTCTGTGGAGTGCGATAGCCTTGCCAAATAAATAAGGCTTTTGAGGTGAACCTTTAGAAGTCATTTGCACTTTTATATTTTGTTCGACTCCTTCCCAATATTCAGGATCTTGGAGCCCCATCCCTCCCCTGTATCTTTGTCTATATGTCGGTATGTCGTCTGTCTTTACCTTTGCCCCCATCCCCTTCCGCCCATCGTTCCTCCCTCCCCTTCTCTCTCACTCTCCCTCTCTCGCTTTTTTTTCTCTCTCCCTCCCTCTTTCTTACTGCATTTGAATTTACCTCTCTCTGTTTCCCCACTCTTTTCCCCCTCTCACAATCTTTCTCTCACACCAGTCCCCCCCTCTCTCTCTCTCTCTGTATCCGCCCCGTCTCTTTTCTATATCCCTTTTCTCTTGACTGGTTTTGGTTTTACATCCCCCAGCCCTACATTTACATAAATTATATTGTATACAACTAGTGGCTTAAAGGAGCCAAATTTTATCATCATCCTTTTTGTATCAAATGATCTCAAATCTCTACCTCCCCCTCTTGGTTGCTGTCTACCCTATCCGTTTCTTTTACGTTTCTCTCCCCCTTCCCCAACATTTTCCCTCTCGCCTCACCCACACCCAACCCCTCCCCTCTCTCTCTCTCTCTCTCTCTCTCTTCCTTTCTACCCCCTCTCTCTCCCTCCCTCCCCATCTTCCTCCCTCCTTCTCCCCTCTCCATGATAGCTGCAATATACCTTTACCTTATTTATCCGTTCAATAGAGCCACCATCTACATCACAATCCGTTTTCATCAGTAGCCATCATCTTCAATAATAAACCATACTGCTCTAGGAGCCAGCGTAATCCATATGATATACTTCTTGTTTCTATTCAGAAGAGTATTCAATCCTTATTCATTCTCTCTCATTATTCTTTTCCCTCTCCCCTCCCCATCTCTCTCTTTCTCTCTCTCTCTCTCTCTCTATCTCCCTTGCTCTCCCCTCTCTCGTATCTCTTCATCCCGTCCTAATGCTCCTTTTCTTTTCTCTTATCATCTTTTTTGCATTATTTTTCACCATTCTCTACAATCCCCTTCTAATGTTTAATGAAACTATGAAATCTATTACACTATAACGTGGAAGGCTAAAAGCAACTTGATTTTTAATATTATTATTTGAACGTAATATCAGAATGATAATATAACTAAATACTATCTAAGATATAGATATAGAATTTGTTTCTACAATGGACATGGTTCGCCATGAATAGGTTTTCATTCTTTGGGTACAACTTGTTCGTGATTAAGATCGTGTTTACTACTGGTATTTGAAACCAGGGTGCCTCGATAAATTTCAATAAAAATATTTTAACTTGTAAAATAATCCCTTTTGGCAGAGGGAGAAAAACGACGGCCAAAATGGGTTAAAACACGCCCTCTCTCTCTTCTTTTTTCTTTTCATCCCGACCCTCATCATACTCACTGCTTCCGAAAGAAAGTGGGCAAACTTGAGTGTCCATCGGGTATTTCCGTAGGTCCATCATGCATGCCGCCACCACCGTCAGCCTATATGAAGAGTATTCAATCCTTATTCATTCTCTCTCATTATTCTTTTCCCTTGTTTGTTTCTACAATGGACATGGTTCGCTATGAATAGGTTTTCATTCTTTGGGTACAACTTGTTCGTGATTAAGATCGTGTTTACTACTGGTATTTGAAACCAGGGTGCCTCGATAAATTTCAATAAAAATATTTTAACTTGTAAAATAATCCCTTTTGGCAGAGGGAGAAAAACGACGGCCAAAATGGGTTAAAACACGCCCTCTCTCTCTTCTTTTTTCTTTTCATCCCGACCCTCATCATACTCACTGCTTCCGAAAGAAAGTGGGCAAACTTGAGTGTCCATCGGGTATTTCCGTAGGTCCATCATGCATGCCGCCACCACCGTCAGCCTATATGAAGGACGAAAACATGATGGAATCATTTTTTAATTCGTCACAAGATCTGAAATCTGACGTCACAATGTAAATATCCAAGTGTGACGTAAACTTGCAATGCAAAGCCATCAATCACCCGTCGCTCGGCTCTATGCCTATATTCGCTGCACATGTCGTTATTTGGAGACTAGATTGGTCCATTAATTTACATATTTCCTTCATTCACGACCTTCACGAGTACTGTTATTATCTTCTTTTTGTTAATAACATGTATCATTTATTTCCTCCTTGCCCATAATTTCCACACACTAGATCTGTGATATTCATTAACATGTAACTTAAACGCGTTTGCTACCATTGACGCCAAGTGGCAGGGGTAAAGGGCTTCGCGGGGGTTAGATGATAATGAATGCAAGGAAGCAGAGCGGCTCGACCCAGGAAGGAGAAATCCAGAAGAAGATAGCCCCCCTCCATTGTCAATCATTGTCGGATTATCTTCAATTCATTTCATATAATAATGTTCTTCCCTCCATTTATTTCAAATCTTTCTTCCTTCATTCTGTAATGTCCATTGATAGGGGGGGGGGGCAAGTGCCCATAACCATTATCACCTCGTAGCCACGCAAATGCATATATACCAATAATGCATGTTCCAGCTCCGACGTCATTTTTACGCAATCATTTCTCATTCTCCGCTTAGGCCCTGTATCCATTTTCTCCTACACTTAAACATCTATATATAGATCAATACATTCACGTTTGTCCAATTATCAACCACTTCCACATTAACCATGGAATGTCAATCAGGTTTTCACCCACATTCCCCCGTTTATTAATTCATGTGTATCAATATCCATCACTGGTATGCTGAATAATTTTAAGAGGTTGTGCAAAAAATAAATAGATAAATAAATAAATGGGCGACGTACCCAGTGGCATTAGGTCATTAAAGTGCGGGTTCAAAGAAAATCACAAATATGGCAAATAACATATTACTAGAAACTGGTAAGCTAATAGATGGCCATCGTACAAGTTGTAGGTCAACTACAAATCGGATGATTTATAAAAATACAAATAAAACCACCTCCATAGCATCTGGGATATGCGAGAGATTCGCCAGAAAAATAACGATGTTTTAATGCCGTCACAATATGAACCAATCCTGCCCAAGCAGACGACATCCCATAAAGAATGAACATAATTGCAATGCTATTATTTCTCAAATTATAATGAGTTTAGTGTATATAAATGTGATGGAATTTTACACCATTCAAAAGGGATATGACCCGATTCTGATAACTAAATTCTTTTGTTTGTAAATACACAGGATAGGGGTTAATGAACAATCAAAGAAACCACACTTTCAAATTTAAAACCCCGGAATGAAAGCATGGACGCATTTGTTCCTCTTGAAACGCCGAACATACCGCGGTGTATGCAGCTGAAAATACAATGGCGTCTTATTTTGTTTACAAGCGACGGATTCCTTTATTTTTTATCGTGCATTTTTCATCAAAATAATACCATGCGCGGGGTTTAGAGTGAGGCAATAGATTAAACATTTAGTCTGACGGTAGTGAAGTAAGAGAAATAACTGAAGAGGAGACGATGAAACAGGCACTGAAAATGTGTGAGATGTCATGGGACATCGTCTGCTTGTGCAAATCATGTTCAACATGTGACGTCACACATCTCAGCAGCGATCGGAGAGCATTTCAGGTGCTATGTCGGGGCTGTATTTAAGAGTTTTTTAATTCATAATAATCATTACTTCGAATGTTTCCGAGCATGGAATTTTGATAACCTTGTCAAATCAAAGTGTTACCTTTGCAATAATGACAATAAAGTTAGTTTTTAAAATCAATGAACCTGATCTTTAACATGGGTACTGTCAGAGTGTTCGGTACAAGGGGAAAATTTTGAAAGTGCTTGCTGAGACCCCTTTCTCGTGGGGTTTTCGCTCAAAACTTGGAAACTGAAATAAATAATCACCATTTTGAATAATGGAGGGGTAGTGTGGAATTATAATCAATGCTACGTAGTCAGTTAATCAATTGTGTATTCATTTACCATGTCAAGTCACGGGGACAGTGATCTTACCAGAAATAAGCATTAGGTGATCTTACCAGAATAAAGTGCTAAGTGATCTTACCAGAAGTAAGCATTAAGCGATCTTACCAGCATAAAGTTATCTCATCAGAATTAAGCATTTAGTGATCTTACACGAATTAAGTATTAAGTGATCTTACCAGAACTAAGCATTAAGTGATCTTACCTGAATTAAGCATTAAGTGATCTTACCAGAATTAAGTATTAAGTGATCTTACCTGAATTAAGCATCAAGTGATCTTACCTGAATTAAGCATTAAGTGATCTTAACAGTATAAAGCATCAAGTGTTCTTACCAAAACTAAGCATTAAGTGATCTTATCAGAACTAAGCATTAAGTGATCTTACCAGAATTAAGTATTAAGTGATCTTACCAGAATTAAGTATTAAGTGATCTTACCAGAATTAAGCATTAAGTGATCTTACCTGAATTAAGCATTACATGTAAGTGATCTTACCAGTAGGCTATTAAGCATTAAGTGTTCTTACCTGAATTAAGCATCAAGTGATCTTATCAGAACTAAGCATTAAGTGATCTTACCAGAATTAAGCATTAAGTGATCTTACCAGAACTAAGCATTAAGTGATATTACCAGAACTAAGCATTAAGTGATCTTACCTGAATTAAGCATTAAGTGATCTTACCAGAATTAAGCATTACATGTAAGTGATCTTACCAGTAGGCTATTAAGCATTAAGTGTTCTTACCAGAACTAAGCATTAAGTGATCTTATCAGAACTAAGCATTAAGTGATCTCACCAGAACTAAGCACTAAGTGATCTCACCAGAACTAAGCATTATAAGTGATCTTACAAGAACTAAGCATTAAGTGATCTCCCCAGAACTAAGCATTATAAGTGATCTTACAAGAACTAAGCATTAAGTGATCTTAACTGAATTAAGCATTAAGTGATCTTACTAGAATTAAGTATTAAGTGATATTACCAGAATTAAGTATTAAGTGATCTTACAAGAATTAAGCATTAAGTGATCTTACCAGTAGGCTATTAAGCATTAAGTAATCTTATCAGAACTAAACATTAAGTGATCTTACCAGAATTACACATTAAGTGATTTTACCAGAATTACACATTATAAGTGATCTTACCAGAATTAAGCATTAAGGAGCAGATAAATAAGATTGCGTCATATTCCTGTCACAATTAATTTACCTGATAGCGTGTTTTTAATACTGATGTTTCGGGTTCAGGATCAGCATTAACACCAATGGAACTTCCTTATAAAAAGTCCAAGCGGGCAAATGGATGCGGAAGGCGCAAAGGGGTGGAGTAGCAGAGAGAAGTAAGCAGTTACATAATCTCACCTAGATGTATATAGTATATTTCCCTCTGGTGATATTCTAAACATCCTATTAGGCGTAGTCACACTGTGTTTGATGGCCTCCTTGCCGTTATAGAAGTACGTGTCTGGATACCAAATCGTCTCCAACATGACCGTGTTCAGGCGCAGCTCATCAAAGGTCGTGACATTGAACTTTAACCTGGGGTCATTCCACCTCTGACGGAAGAACATATCGACCTGAAACTCCTGGAAACGAGAGAGAGAGAGAGAGAGAGAGAGAGATATTAACAAATAAAAATGACAATTGATTCAAAGACTGACTTAAACCATTATAAACTTTTAAGGACATCGCCATTTCAAAGGGTTCAGAGCCCCTTAACGATCCCGCAACGGTTAAGACATTGGACATTAATCTCAGGTCATTTCCCCCCTCTGACGGAAGAGAATGTCAATTTGGGATTACTGGAATAGTGAGAAGTTTGTAGTGCAATCATTCATATTTCATTTGTAATATTCATTGAAATTGTTAAATTCGGGGAACCTTCACAAAATCATGCTATCAATATTTATTACATTTTAAGTAACCTGAATATTTGTGTTTCTAGCTGCAGGCTCAATCAATTATGATCTCTTAGCAAGATTCTCCATAGACTGGACATAACATCAATGTCTCCTGTCTTCCAGTAAGGGGGTGGGGTAAGGATAAATGACTGTTTGGAGGGGGAGGGGAAGTATGGCCTATTTAAACCAGCCTCTCTGTCTGCGCTCACGACAGAAAGAGAGCGGGTTTATTTGACATCATTCTGTGAATGAAACATGACAAGGAAAATTTATATCATTTTCTATCCCCAAAATATAGGTCATGGGATAGTCTCAATTAAATTCGAGACAATGGCCGAGGTATATAGAACGAGCGATTGCGTCTTAACGCGAAGGTGTAAGCATAACACTTTAAAAAAAAATTGGCTATGCGTTTGCTATTTTGGGGGTATGTAGCCCAGCCCAGCTTCAGAGATCAGCGATCAGAGACAAAGTAACACCCTTGCCATGTGTTTCTCAATCTCCATCAAGCATAGCGAAAGTGAGTTTTGGAATACACTTCACTCGCCATATCGCCAACTTGAGGCAATTTCTGATAGCAAATTTGTTTGATTCCATAGATCGTCACTTGATTATTTAAGTTTGCTTTGGACTGAAAAGATCGCTTTATTACGTTTATTTAAAAAAAACAGCGGGTTTTTAATAATGTTTGTCGTTGTTCCAGAGAAAAAAGAGGGAGAATATCACGTATAATATCTAGACAAGAAAAAATAAAGTGTTGCGCCTTGGACAAGGCCGCAATGTGGGCAGTGGAAGTCGGTCATGTTCTATTTATTCCTGATAGAAAAATCCAATCTAAATGCTTATTTGATTGTTTGGCAAAAGGTTTGCGATAGGATGAGCTTCGCCGTGGAAAGAGTCTGTAACATCGGAAGAATTTCATATAAAAATAAACATGATAGAACAAAAAAATACTCGTTCGAAAATGGGGAAAAGTTTGTTGTGTAATGAGGTGTATTTTCTTATCATAATATATTTTGTATCACTTTGATATTTCATGAAATGAGTATTGCCGCTTTGTTTTTACAGTGCTTAAAAGAAAATTCATTGGTAAAGAATCACGTATCATGTTTATGAAATGCATAAGACTGCGATCATTAATTTTCACTAGGTTACTGTATAACATTTTGAATGAAAAAGTTTGAATATTTAAGTCGAAAATTTGTATTAAAAAAACAAATAATACTGTAGGGGGGTGGGGCGGGGGATGATCACATTTCTCAACATGAGTTATACATTTTTTCCAGAGAAAATTAATTTATTTTTCTGGAGCTCCTTCAGTGTTTTCATCCCACTTACAATCTCTATGGGAAGGAACTGTTTCGGCGCTTCGTGCATTTGACCTCTGAACAAGCGTCACTTCCGGTAACGTAACTACATGTTTCCTTCTAGCTATGGTTTGTTCCATTAAACTTACCATGTTAATTTCAATCACAGGCCCGATACTCAGCACAAAGATATCAGATCTCACGGTGACAGGTGGACCTGGAAAGATAATTTAAGAACAAAATCTTCAAAGAAATTACGGTTCAGCACGTATATAACAACACAATCGCAAACCGATCGGGAAATCGAAAGGGCAATTTCAATGCCCTCATGTAGATCCCAGAAGCAAAAGATCATGTTCAAGTTACGTAATACGTCAATGAAATATTTGGATAGTTCGGAAGGTGACCCAAAATGCTGTTGAAATCACCCTAGGTTTGAGTTTTGAAAGTGTTTTACGTATTATCGTGGTTATGGTACAAAATAGCTTAAGTAAGACAGTGTAGTTGACAGTTTTAGCGAAGGCATCAGCATTAAAGGTAATAAAGATACCACTGAGATTGAAGAACACCTGAAGAAAAAATAGAGAAGCATTAGAGAGAGAGAGAGAGAGAGAGGGGGAGGAAGAGAGGGGGAGATGGGGTGGGTTGAGAGAAATACACGGACAGTTAGAAAGAGGAAGGGAGGGAGGAAGGGAGGGAAGAGAGAGAGGGAGAATATAGAAAACTATACCAAACACCTGCTAAATTGACATTAATTGCCCTTTCTTTCTAGTCTATTTTAAAATTATCCTCTCCAAGACATCAAGGCATAAACAGGTCGTTGCTTGAATAGCACTTGAAATGGCTACTTTTGTCAGCTATGTTCGCTTTACATTCGTTAAATCATGTCAATCTAAGCAGAAAACGATCGGAAAGACTTTAAAAGGCATCATATGGCAAGTCAATGGGCGTGTTTGTCACCTTTTTCAAATGTGAGAACATTACATTGACATTGACATATAACGTAACTTCGAACATAATATATATAGGCGACACAATAAAAACACTAAATGTGCCCTTGTGCATTTTCTTTGATAGTCTTGATTGTGTTGCAGCTACATCGATTCCCAGTTATCAATAATCATAATAAGTTAGCAATGTACCTATTACCAATTCAAGAGACGTAAAGATCAACCCTAAAAAACTCTCTAAATCTGAATATGTATGTAATTGCAGCCAAGCATGGCAAGTTAAGCCTCCATTTAAACAAAATTATATTTGAGTTGTAGTGGACTACATGATGTTTTTGTCATTTCACATTCTTATACATGATTGTAAATAGCCAGTTGGCTTTTATGTTATCTTTGAGTACCCAAAAAAAATAATAAAAAAATAAATAAATAAAAAAACCTAAAGAACTCGGACAGTTTTTTTTTTAAGGCAAAGGCACGGAGGTTTTCTTTCACCAGACCCTTCCATTTTGTGTTCAGACACGATCGCAAAGATTTTTAAATTCAACCGAAGGCAAGTTCAATAGCATTTCAATAGCATTATACGTCTCGATCACCTTTTGGAATATGTGAACACTACAATTACATATTGCGCAATCCGAATATAATTTCTTTACACAACACATGTATTTTACGGGAGGGAGGTGGGTAATCATCTTAAAGTCAATTATCTTTAGGGTTATGGGAGTTGATGAACTTCGCTTAAGGGATGCGAGCCTGAGGGGTAAACTGGGCACTGTCTCTTGAATTGGTAATAGGTACGTTAATAAGAAGTAGATGAGATGAAGAGTAGGAGGAGGAGGAGAAGGGGCAGGAGGAAGGGGAGGAGGAGGAGGAGGAGAGAGAGAGAGAGAGAGAGAGAGAGAGGGAGGGGGCTACGTATGGTGACAAGGAGAGAGGGGATGGGATGGACATTATTTTTGTAGAAAATGCAGGGTTCCTTTTTATATAGGCGTGTTATTATTTGGAGAGTATCTTGTATTATAATGAGGAAATCTGGAAATAGGGTTTACGAGAGGGAAAGGATGATGATGATGATGATGATGATGATGATGATGATGATGATGAGGATGATGATGATGATGATGATGTTGATGATGATGACGATATGGGGCACTAAAATAATGTAGAATTAACTTTAAAGTACTAACATATTTTGACCATCCTACTATGCATGGAGAAGGTAAAAAACCAGGATATCAATAATCATAAGAACATTTATGCTTTCTGAATTTTTCACTGCATAAATACATCTTCATAAATATCTGCTTATGCTGGCCCTGATTTGCGGTATGACATTCTGCTATCTGCCTGTCTGGCTGCTTTTTGTAGTTGGCGTTTTAAGGCCTGCCTACAAAAGCAAGGCCTTTACCATGTTTACTGTATCCAGACTTTTATCTCCACAAACACGAAATAGAACAAAAATCGTCGAACACGTGATTACAGGTGACCCAATTTTATTGTATTTAGCCCAATCTGTCTCCCTGTCGGGCTCCGTTTTCTGATTCTCTCTTTATCAATATAAAAAGCCATAGAGGTTGATCAATAAAGTTCCGAGAAGATATAAACTTTATCATTGAAAAACAAACCATATTGTCACATTCATTTTCTGTAAAGAGGGCAGAAAAATGTATTCCAACTTTTTGGGCAACCGTGTAATGGATTAAATTCGGTTATCTAGATATAACTAGATATAAATAAACTCTCCGTATGGTTCGTGGACGGCCTAATTGGTCTGACCGAATCTCTCTCCCTTGTTAAACTAGTTCGATCCATACCTCCCCTCTCCCCCTCCTCATCTAGACCGTTTGAGGGCACAGGGTCTCGCCGTTCAATAACACCAGGTCAATCAAAACTACATGGGAGGTTGAAGAGCGGAATCAGGGAGCATTTTCCCATCCATTGACAACAAACGAGGCATGAAAATGAGATATAATGTGACCAGACGGCCTGCAGGCAACACCGATATTCGATGCATAGAACGCACTCGACTGGGTCAAGCACCTATCAGATTCTAGGGAGTGAAGATCAAAATGTGAGGTAGATTGCTTCGTTAGTAAAAGTCCCCCGATGGAGGTCGGAAAGTGGCTCTGGCCACAGCTCCGCGCCCATGCAGTTTCTAACATTTCAAACACTCCCCCTTATCCCAGCCACAAACTAAACCAAACCCCTAGCCCCATTTGTAACCCTAACCATGCCAAAACTTTCCCTAACTCTAACCTTAACCCAAACTATACTCTCTTTTGTCTTTGTTGGAATAAAACCTGTAGCAAAATGCCTCTGGAATATTATAGCGGAAGTGGGTGTTTCTGACCTTACGATGAGGTCATGGATGAAAGTAATACAAAAGCAAAAGCTTGAACCCTAAACCCGTAAAGTGTCCTAATAGCAGGAAATTGAGGGGTGCAATAATGAACGGAACGAATGAAATTCTAACAAATTTGCCACCCCAACACTTCAGTACTAACCTCTGATGCCATTATTATTTGTATCTCAAAATGATAAGAGCGAAAATTTATTTAGAAAAAAAAAATCACTTCCGTATAGGATAGTAGAGGTATTGGGTTTAATATCGAACCTCTAAAATACTACTTGGTCATTGCAAGGGTTAAAAACGAGCACAATTTGACATTTTGGTTAATTTTCCCCTTCTTTAATGCTTGTTTTCTTCTATCAAAGTGTAGATAGATAATTAAGTGGGGTACGTCACTAGCGTAACGGCAGGAAGGAGGGGGGTGGGAGCTACCTTCACATCTACCATAGATTACAACAGGGAACAATGAATGCTTAACGGTCCCCCTAAGAAATAAAAATATAAAAGGAAAGATTTTTGTGGATACAATCATATTGCTGCATCATAGAATGTTTACTCCCCCATATCAATTTTTTTTAATTGATTTGAATTTATTTTCTTCTGTAAAACATACAAATCAAATTACATTTCAGCGATGCAACATGTACAAAGTATAATCCATTTTTTGAACGTGTACACAGTGTAATAATAATAGAAATGTTGACATTAAAACAAAGTGTAACTAATAACACACAACCAATAATTATTCATTAATAAATCTGCAAAAGGCAATTTGCAATGGACCCCACTTTTGCAATATTAACGGCAATATAAAATCTGCCCCATTTCCCTTGAAACAACGAGTTTCATGCTCATGGATTGTTTTAAACGAGACACACTTCTTTTATTCATGATGTGGCTAGTCCATATATATTCACTATTCACTGTCAAAACCATGCATGTCATGGTTGTTAACCTCCGGGATGAATAATTCAAAATTAACCTTTAAGAGAGGCTATAATTTACACCATTTGTCCTCTTAGCGGAATATAATTTTCCGGTCCGGTGTCCATCTTTCTCTTCTCACAGTCGGTCATCTCTCTCTATTTCTCTCTCTTTCTCTTCTCACTGTCGGTTCTCTCTCTCTCTCTCTCTCCACCCCTGCTCTCTTTCACCCCGTTCTCTTCCTTTTCTCGCCATCTCTATCTTTATATTTGTCGCTCCACATGCATAACTATATGTTTTGTATCTACCCTCGATCTATCTATCTATCTATCTATCTATCAATCCATTCATCCATCTATCTGTCTATCTATCCATCAATCCATCAATCCATCCATCCATCTACCTATCTATCTAAAAATAGACTAAAAACACTAAAATAAATGACTCCGTTGACACGTTATTAGGTGAAACTATAATCTTCTATTATCTATCTATCTATTCTATCTATCTATCTATTTATCTATCTATTCCTTAATCTATCTTTCTAACATGTCCAGCTAGCTAGCTAACTATCCATACATCTACCTAATGTATACATCTCCTTCTTATACTCATCTTTTGACATCTCTCATCCTTTTGCCGTTCTTAAAATTCTTCCTAGTGTAGTTATTTTAAAACTGTCTTGTCTACGTGTACTGCCCTCCCGGTGATTGAGGTTACCCTTCAAGAGTGTCTGGATGACGTCATAAAGGAAATAATGTCCTTCAGAGCTTCGTACATTTACCCTGCGGCCAATGGTTGCAGAAATATTCAAGGAATGATTACATAATTATTCCCTCATTACCGAACGCGTGTTACCATTAATGAACATGTCATTTAAAAGGTATCTTGATTTTTGTTTCTATGTTCATTCAGCATACGCATGCTCGGTATTAAAACAGAAATGCCCGAAATTATCTACCAGTTTTATTATTTAGAGGAGTATTTCACTTGTTTATTTCTCGTTTATGCTTCTTCTGTCTGGAGCAGATCTTGCATCTTAAACCCCGAATCATAGGTTAATACTGTTCAGCTTGCAATACATATGATTTTCTTTCATTTGACGGCAACTCACCTCTATTTAGTAAGACCTTTGTTACAGTTTCCAATACCATTTTAAAATTAGCCTGTTTATAAAGCGATCTATAATCATCACTGAATGTCAACGTTATTGCTTTCTCAACATGTGTATCAATATAAACTAATTGGAGATCTGATTCCTTGTTGAAGGCGGTTTAGGTTTATTTTGGCGGCCATCTTTTTTTCTCATCCGTTCGTAGTTGACACTGCCTTTAAGCCTGGAGTCAGAGAGCGAGCTCTGTTAACACCGGGAGGGCTGCGTGCCTACCATCCCATCCTCTCTTCCTCATTTTATTTTGTTATACCCTCTCGCTTTTCCTTTCTCTTTCTCTGAAATATCAAACAAATAGATGCCACTGTGGAATGATCTAGTTGGGCAGGTGCTTCGTGAGCTCATGTTTTTCATTCATTTCCGATATTATCCCGACCGCCTATCCTGTTTTATGCTTTCGTTCTTTTTTTAAGGGGGGGGGGGCGTTGGGGCGGCTGTGGCGTATGACTTGAGGAAAGGCAACAAAGCCGATTACGTAGCCCTTCATATATTTCAGCGATACAACTTGAGAAAGGGGAAGAAAAGAGGGAAGAGGGAAACAAGAGAGAGAAAGAGAGAGAGAGAGAGGGGGAGGGGAGAGGAGGGGGGAAGAAAGACAAAGACTAAGAAAAAAGCAAGAGGAAAAAGAAATGACAAAAGTAGAGAAGAAGAAGAAGAAGAAGCAGGGAGAGAGAGAGAGAGAGAGAGAGAGAGAGAAAGAGGAGGGAGGGGAGGGGAAGAAAGACAAAGACTTAAAAAAAAAAAGCAAGAGGAAAGAGAAATGACAAAAGTAGAGAAGAAGTATAAGAAGAAGAAGCAGCAGAGAGAGAGAGAGAGAGAGATGGGGGGGGGGTTGGATTGAATGACCCGTGCATATTCATAAATACAGTAAGTAACTTACACACTTTATTAAAATACATGTAGATGAAGACATTACAGAAAGTAATTCACGTATAAAGGTATATGTTGTCTGATCCATACTACATGTATATTATTATTATTGTACTATTATTTCGGGGCAACAGTCACTTTAGAGCAGTATGAAACTTTGTCCCCCCAAAGCCTTCAAGCAATAGAACTACGACAAAGAGGAATACGGATCACTAGACCTTGTAATATATAAGAAATTGGGTATTAACCTTGAGTTTAAAATGTCCCCAATGTACGTCGTTTGATTTCCTTTCTTTGACCATCAAGGGGTCATAAAAAGAAACACAATTTTTTTTTCAATCAATATTGTATTATCAAACCTTGGGTATTGACAAACGTGGTTTAATAAATCGGGCTATTTTTTTCTTCTCCCCTATATCCCCATCTCTTTTTATAATTTTTAAATGGGTCACTGTGTGATCGGGGATGGGGGTTGTTATGTTTAACAACTACCAGTTGAATAATACAAATTGGGGAATCTGCTTATGCTCATCTCAATATCTTCATAGAACCATTTTAAAAGTATTATACGCATAAAGCTCATGTTGTTGTTGGTGATGATGATGATGGTTGTGATAATGATAATGCTGAGGCTGCTGATGATCATGATGGTGATATTGATGATGATGATGACGATCATGATTACAACGAGATGATGATGACGGTAATGAAGATGATGATGATAATAATTATGACGATTATGATGATGATGATGATGATGATGCTAATGATGACGATGATGACGATGATGATGATGTTAAGGATGGTGTTAATGATGATGAGGATGATGGCTTCTTGTATAGCGAAGATATCGACATCTGCTGAGGCTCACAACGCAGGTATCGAATCATTTTCTTCTCTCCTCTTAGAAATGCTGAGAAGAAAAAAAATTATCATTCTTATTTTCCTTCAAAAATGAACGCTTCTTTGATCATCTTTATGAGTGTGATCATCTTTTGAAACATTCTCGTGGAAGGATCAAAATCCCAATTTTTTTGTATACACTTACCATATATTTAGCTTGCGATCACGCGTTATTCTACACCACTGTAAGCCTCGTCTGTTTCATCAATAGCTAGCTATAATTTCAAGAGATACTAACCCAGTTTCGATTTGGTATCCGGTTTTAAAAGAGGTAATGGAATGAGGAACGCATATCAGTGCTCTCTTTTCTCGTAAATGGGAACACCGGGGGCGTATCCGTAATTTCGCGAGTTGTGGAAAGGAGGCGGGGTGTTCAATGCTGTACTGACACGATATACGTCGTCTGTTACAAGAAAATAATGATAATAACTAAAAATGTTCCTACTAATTGAAAATAACCACGGGTATAATTGATTTTATTAAAAGTCGCAAAAGTAGAAGATTTTATTTGTCAAGATATAGAGATTTGTAATAAAGGTTAAAGATACAACGTAAAAACTATGAAAATGTTAGATACTAATCATGATAATAACAAGAAATGTATTGAAAAATGGTAAAATAACCCCCTTGGAAACAATACTGTTGTGGTGGAAAGGGAGAGAGACAGACTGTGAGAAAGAGAGAGGGAGAGAGAGAGAGAAAAAAAAAGAGAGAGAGAGAGAGAGAGAGAGAGAGAGGGTGATGGGCGAAAGAGAAGAAGGGGATACAGTATTGGAGGGGGCATATCCTAGCCCCAGCCATCCCATTTCTCGTCATTAATACCCAAACTAATATCATGAGTCAGTAGCGTCATTGACATAGATCTGCATGCCCATTCTAAGATAAAGCTGTCACATCCACTTTTCCCGAAGTGTTGGATACAAATTGTACGGACTTGCCATACGGGATCTCGCTTAATCCGCAGAATAGGCCGGATGAGCCGTGTGAACAGTGTGAGAAGTAAATAAGAACAGCTTCGTGTTCCGTCAATTGTGTTCAATCAGAAAGTGATGTACCATTAGGTCTAGAATGTGGGGCGCTTGTAGGGGAATTTTGTTATGGGGTGGGGAGGGGGCGTTAGCAGTCCCCTTACATTTTATACCTGCCCCTGTGTGAATGATACAACATATTTGTGCTCTGTCAGTTGTGTTCAATATAAAAAGTGATGTACCAATACAACTACAAACAACGTTTTGGAGACCATTTTTTATTGGAGAGGGGGGATGGGAAGGGGACTTCGACGGCCCTCTCACCATGCCAATATGCAAACTGGTATTTATGTTAATAAGAAAGTAATTTGTGTTCTATCAATAGCGTTCAATCAATAAGTGATGTACCATTAGGACTGGAATTTTTGTTATTGGAGGTGTGTCGGCTTAAAAAAAAATTATTTTCAGTTGGGATGATCCAAGTTTCCCGGTTTTCTAGGGGTCTCACTGATATACGAATAAGAGAACGTAGCGGTAAAGTAAAAACAAAACAAAAAGAAAAACACTTTGAAACATCAAATTGACGGTTTAAGGGCTCATATGATAACCATGATGACCAGTTGTATGTAATGATAACAAGGTTTTCTTATATATATAATATACATACCCCCTAAATATCTACCGTTGTACATGTTTGCTACAAAATAAAGGCCCCTTCCGGATAGGAGACCTTAAGCATGTAACGATTGTAAGAAAATGTCTCATGCACCGAAATTCGTTGATAATTTGGAAGTCAGATTTTTGTATTAAATGGAGTGTTAACATGAGATACATGTATCACTGTGGTATAAAGATGACGGTCACGTACATTCATTAAAATAACACTTCAACGCGGCAATCATGCGGGATATTCATGGACTTTCTAAGGCGAATCGGCGCCAACACCATTCTCTCTCGACACCAATCGTCAGTATCATTACTAAACGAAGCCGTCTCGATTTCCTCTCTCTCTCTCTCTCTCTCTCTCTCCCTATCTCTCTCCCCCTCTCTCTCTCCATCTCTCTCTCTCTCACTGCTGTCAGCCGAATGTTTTAATTCTCATAACATCACCACTTTACACAAAAGGCAAACAATCACATTAGTGATATTTACTAATTCAACAATGGCTGAGGGGATGAGGCAGTGGGAGAAAGATGGAGAGATATCCATTTCCAAAGCCACGCGCGATCCCTCAGGTTTGCATGACCAATAACATCACATGTCCTGGCGAGCATCAGCGAAAGAGAGAGAGAGAGAGAGAGGTAGAAGGAAAGAGAAGGAGAGAGAGAGAGAGAGAGAGAGAGGTAGAAGGAAAGAGAAGGAGAGAGGAGAGAGAGGGTGAGAGAGACAAAGAGAGAAAGAAATAAAGAGAGAGAGAGAGAGAGAGAGAGAGAGAGAGAGAGAGAGAGAGAGAGGTAGAAGGAAGACAGAAAGAGAAAGGTAGAAAAAAATGAGTGAGAGGATAAGGAACATTATGAACATAATAGAGTGAGAGAGAGAGAAATAAGGAGACAAGGGGGAAAGTACTAAAGATACAAAAATATTTTCAGACAAACAGATGGAGAGAGAGAGAGAGAGAGAACAGGAGGGGGGAGGGGGTAAGACACTGCATATTTCGGCTCTTCTCGAGCCATTATAGATATGAGACATGAGGATAAAGATATTTGATAAAGCCAAATGAATCACAGCGGGTGTTCAGACAGTGGTTTTTAACTCGTATCACATCCCGATCAAAGTGGTCCCTATGCTTGCACATTTATTTATTAGCACGAACAGTCTAATCAACCCTTTTTCCAATATTTTGTCATTTACGGGTTGATGGATGTGCGAGGGTTCCAGCCGAACAAGTAGGATATTCAGAACACAGTATGCCTCGCCTTATGTAACGACAATGTCATCGCTCATGTCAAGTCGGGCGGGAAATAGAAGAAACTTTGTCCTGATCTTATCCAGGTTCAACCAAAGTCATTAAGGAAGATCACGCGATCTTTCGTAGATTTGCCGTAGTGTTTTCACCAAGTGTTGGGTGAATCGGGCAAGTCCATTAATAGACGAGAGGGGTTTATTTCACAAAATTTACCCTCGACATTTTGTGAATAAAAGGGCATGTTTTAACAAAAGGTCGGGTAACACGACCACCCGACCCGACCCGACGCGATGATCCGATGATTCGAAGTAAGTCGTCATTTATGGACCTACTCGGTTCACGCCGAAATTACTTTTTTTCATGAAACTCTGTTAAAAAAAAAAAACACACACATTAATCCCGGTATAACCCGTTATCGAGTGGTTTAAGGCGCTTGACTGGAAATGCGAAGATCGAGGGTTCGAATCCCGACACGGCACTAATATCCTTTGGCAAGATATTAACCTACACTTGCTACTCTCCACCCAGGTGTTAAATGGGTACCTGGTAGGATGCTACCGTCATTGTTGGTCAAACAGTTTTTCAGCGTCAAGTAACGCCTGGCTGGAATAATCCCCAGGGAGTGGAGATTGTGCACACAGTGTGTGCGGGCAAGCACTGAATCCAATGACCAGGGTAATAATATATCTGTAAAGCGCTTAGAGACGTCCGAGATGTATTAAGCGCTATATAAAAGCTGAATATTATATATTATGCCACAAGGGTGATCCGACATCAATATCAATTGCTACGAGCTTTATCACATCAAAGATAATAGAGTTAGGATTGAGTTCCGATAGGGTTTTCGGTTAGCTTTAGGTTGAGGGTTAGAGTTAGGTACAGTGTTTGGTTCATTGTAGCAGTCCAGAATAATGTAAGTTTAGGAACATTTTCTATGGAATAATGTTTGCTGGAGCATGACTTTGCATTTTGCAATCCCGGGTTTACTGCTGCTTGGTCTCTTTGAATAAACTTTTTTTGGGGGAGACTAGGTTCATATCTAATCAAGATAACGGGAAGACTGGTTTCTTACGAGCGGGATATTGATATTAACTTATGACCCCACGGTGACACTGTTAACAAAATGTCCAGGTCGGTGAAATAAATCAAGTAAGAACGTTGAACTTAAAGGGATCCGGTAACTTTGTCTCAGATTCTGAAACAAAATCCTGGATTTAGCTCATGCTGCAATGATAATTATCAACCATTAGGTCAGTCAGGGATCCCATGACTTTTACAAGCCGATCACCTGTCTGATTATCAAGATATTTATGATTGGAAATCGAAACCAAATTTTGCGTTTTCCTAACGGTCATAACACTACAGTCTATTGGGGCAAACGAGTATGGTAAAACCGGTCACTCAAAATTTTTTACTTTTTTGAGGCACTTTTTTAGGGCTTCAATATTACACCATATCACAGACACTGATAACAGGTAGGGCCATGCATCTCAGATTTAACATTGTTAAACGATGCCTTTAACAACATTCCTTAACTCTGTAATAGCTACACGACTCCCATGAGATTACCCTGAAACTATATTCATGATTTGAATTGATATCTTTTATTTATCATTCCAAGTGAAAACGCAAACAGCTTCCATTATCGGGTTTCATGTCCCCTTAGAGATAAGGACACTGAAGTAGGGAGATGAACGAGGGACCCCGTATATGGGAGAAAGGCGTTATTTTACACTCATCTACTAATTGCATTATCTAAACGTATTTGATCATTCTGTTTAAAGGCGTTGTATGCTCTAACATACTTTGACAAATGGATACAATTCTCGAATTGCACAAATTTAATATTTTCCCCGCGTAAAAACAGAAGCTTTACCAAACCCTCAGTCATCCTTGCAACGTAAAACATAGCTATGCGTTTCTGAGTAAATACTCAGTAATTATAGTCTTCATTTATAAAAAGTTATTCTGATGTTAGGTGTTTATCGCTTTAGTTTTGGACAAATTTCAGATGACAATTGCTCTCTAATTATTGTGTCAAATTTTGCTGTACACCAGACGAGTAAATATTGTGCATCGTGAATGGGGAGGGGGCTTATCTTTTATAGCTTAGTTCTCCGACATAATGCTCGGGCGACATTTATGCTAGACCTTGTTTCGTCATGGGGTTAGGATTATAGTTGTGATTTGGTTTTTAGGCTAGAAAGAGCTTGAGGGTTTGTGGTTAGGGTTAGGTATAGGTTTTTGAACCAGTGATGAAATTAAGTATCCGGTTATAGTACAGGAGATGACATTGTGACTGCGGGCAGTTGTCGCCGGGGCATGTGTCGTACAAGCCTTTCGCTGACCTCTCGCGGTTTAAAAGTTAAGGGCAGCAGTCTAAAGGCATGTCCCCGACTATTTGTAGTCCTCTGAGTGTGTGTCAGGTGGTGTGTACGGCTTCCTATCCTCACCAAGAAGAACGACGTTTTCTGACGACCGTAGGCTGATTAAATAGACGCGTGTTTGCACTGCAATTTGCCGCTCAAAAGACCGCGATCGAAGATCCATTCCACCATCTTTCTTCTCACCTCTCGTCATCTTCTCTCTCTCTCGCTCTCTCATGTTTTTAAAGTCTATCATCTTTTGATTCTCTTCGAAGGATCATTCAGAATGACTTATTGTGTATTTTAATTTCCACAGTTATTATGCATGTATAAATGAGACAAAATCTATCATTGAACATGATGAGGTGCTCTCGGAGCTACATGAGTGATTTCCCATTTGTTTTCCACTTTCTCGCTTTCTCTCTCTCTTGGTATATTTCCCCTTCCACTCTAATGTACCCCTTTCTCTCTCTCCCTCTCTCCCTCCCCCTCTCTCTCTCCCCCCCCTCTCTCTCTCTCTCTCTCTATATATATAATAAATCTACCTATCTATCTATCTATTTATCGCCACATCACTGGCTACGGATCTCCTCTCTTTTAATATTTAACACTGCCATCTTCTATATTTCTGTTATCACCCTATTATAGCCAGCCTGCCTGTCTCTCTCTCTCCCCACCACCCTTTTACAAAAAAAGAACCTTTCTCCCTTTCCCAGCTCTCTTATAAGTCATTTGCAGAGCATTCCCCCGCAGTATCATCGTATATTGTAACCACAGACTAAGAATAATGTAAGTGATGTGTTTTGATCTCACAAGCATTATGTGTCCTTCGGGGAGAGTGAGAGAGAAAGATAGAGAGAGAGAGAGAGAGAAATAGAAAGAGAGAGAGAGAGAGAGAGAGAGAGAGAGAGATTGGAGAGAGACAGGCAGGCAGAATGAAATTTGTCCCCGTTCTTTTCTCTCACCCATCTCTTCGTGTCTCCTAAAAGTGCTTTTAACTTGATTAAAAGCATACAATTGTCTCTGTATTATCCATCACGGGGAATGCCTGCGGGAAATATGTTGTGCAAATATGACATGACGACATGTATTCGCGTCTATTCTACTCCACACAACATAGAAAATAGAATAGAAAAAACAATTTAACCAAACATGCGATGTCCCGAGACCTGTTTTAAACTCTTCTTGAATGCATGAACTAGATGTGGATAATTCAACAGTTACTGCGTCATTTTGTATATGGAAAACAAAGAGGAAATCAATTTCTGGGGAAAAGGCGAATGCGAGCTCAAAAAACTTTGATGGTGATATTATTGATGAAAAAAAAAAATTGATTCATCTTTTATTCTACAGTGTTAATGTGTTTGGTAGAAGATCCTAAGGTGGAATATTACTTAATAATAGCTCAATTTCAAACATGCTAAATCTGGCTATGTAAAAATATTCCAGATATTTTTCTATCCCGTTCTACAATGGTTATGTTAGCTGCACTGCATGAAATATTAAGATATTTAAATCATACAATTGAAATCCAAGTTTCAGAAACAAATGAAAACCAACCAGAACAAGCAAAATTATTGAAACATAACCCATGCAAACAATTAAATTGGTAGCTACATGTAACTAAGGTCGTTTCTTCAATAAGTGTTTTTGCACAGCCGTCATAACCAGGATAATTGTGTTGCAAACTTCGTAAATAGTTCTGGATAATTCGACTGCACTCTCATTACTGTGATGTTTAAAGTACTTTTTTCTCCTGAGTGTAAACATGTTTTCCTAATGTAAAACTCTTCGTACTCTGCAAAGGTACCTCAGTGATTTGTACATCGTCATATACTATGATATTTATGTCCCGTCCTTAAGAGGATATACAAGACGTTTATCGGGTAATGCTTGCAGCTCTTAATGTATTTTATCCATTGTTATTTTGGCAGGCAAGGACTCTGCTGCATGACTGTGTTGACGGGTGTTCAGCAATGAGGACAATGCACTCGGGGGCATTGCTAAAGAAAAGGGTGGGGCGTTTGACCCCCCTCAATACTAATCGTCGGCTGTCTTGTAAATAAGGATAATTAATAAACGATAAATTATCGAAGATAATTTTATCATGTTTATGTCCCTATCCACAAACTAGTGGGCAAATTCGGTGCCGCAGTCTTATTCAAATACAATACCGTGACTAGACGCACCATGACTAGGCTATAACGTGGAGAATGCAATACAATATCCTGGTTTTCCTATATACATAGATACATCTACGATTCGAAGACGCTGCTGGCGGAATTATACTTTACAGTGTGCCCCGGGGCTCTTATACCGTACCCTACATTTTGAAATTGGAACGGCAATCAATAATTCTTTAACTTTGGTTCATTGAGGCTAACTGACAAAATATTAGATGCTCGAGACTGGGAGGGACAGATGCATGAACGAAAACAATAGGGGATCGATGTCCCTGCTACCCAATATGTGGTTCTTATATTCAAGGTAAATAACCCGGGCTTTGGTTGGGCACTGGGTTGGAAGATCGGGGGCAGGGTCTTCGGGTAACCGAAAATTGCTGCTGTGTTGTGTAATTAAAATGTGATTATTGCCATGTTTGCTCTATACCCTGTTCAGCCCAGATTCACTGGGAGGGAGGGAGGGGCATGTGGAAATGTGCCCCTTCCATCGAATAGCGAACATGATGGGAGAGTAAAGTGCAAAAAAGAACGACATGACCCTCTTCAAGCCCCCCCCCCCCCCCCACAGGTCCACTCGTCTTGTCCATTCTCATTTCATTCATCGCGTAAAACCGGTGACCTCCCCTTTCCCCATTATTCAAATGCCCCCACTCAATGCCTGGACTAACGCTGCACCACTTTCCAGATTATGCCATATTATTCATGCCTCTTACCTTTGCCGTTTAGAAAATGGTGGTATGCAACATTACTTCGCTGGGACTCTAAAATGAATTCATCTTGTTTTTAATACAAACATGGAAATGCCGATGTAGGAAACGCAAAAATAAATTAATGAAATCTATAAAAGAGCTTGTCACGCTATTGAGATATACAAAAATTCTATCGTCGGTATTATACAGAGTCAGAGAGCTCAACAGTCTAAACTGAATTGAAGTGGACTGATGATTCTAAATCCTTCGAGATTCAAATTACCAAATTGACTAAATCTGTTTTACCGGATTTCTGACTAATTTCGAGAAGTATTATCCGGGTCATCCCTTAGGCTATTGATAAATTGTGTGAAGCTTTTGGTGCGTGATGCTGTCGACTAGTATATTTGTACATTTAGAAATAAAATCAGTTGTTGGTCTAAACCAACAACTAGTAATACTTGATTTTCAAATTAACGTTGTATACCTATAAAACATACACAAATATTTTGGTTTGTTTGTTTGTTATTTAGAGGTACCATAAAGTCGCCAAAACAGCTCTCTTATATCCATGGAAACCAGCTAATCCAGGTCAGATGCGCTTCTGCTTTTGTTTCATGCAGCGCAAACGACTGCAGTGTTGCAGCATGCAAATTTCTTGCCACCGACACCTACAGAAAAACAGCACATGCATTAAAAACATCCTTGCAACTTGCACTAGAAAAAAGAGAGGGTCAATGCATATGCCATTATGCGCCTTCGTGAATGATACACTCTGTCGTTTGTGATTATATGTACGATGATGATAGAATTGAAGGAATGAGAAAGAGGAGGAAGAGAAGTGGATATACATGTATGTAGAGAGACGGATATAGAGGTGGAGAGAGAGAGAGAGGGAAGGGGGAGAAAGAGGGAATGTAGGAGAGGAAGAGAAGAGGAAGGGAGAGGGAGAGAGAGAGAGAGATTGAGAAGGGGAGAAGAGAAGACAAAAATAATTATGTTAGACTTA
The DNA here is from genome assembly GCA_037976565.1 of Mesocentrotus franciscanus. Lineage (NCBI taxonomy): Eukaryota > Metazoa > Echinodermata > Echinoidea > Camarodonta > Strongylocentrotidae > Mesocentrotus > Mesocentrotus franciscanus. Next base: position 20,064,147 of record CP137680.1, on the reverse strand, counting down.
GAGTTATGGAGAGAAATAGAGACGAAAGATTGAAACACAAGAGGGAGAGCAAGGATTTAAGAAAAGAAGAAAAGATAAAATAAAACAAACAAGAGTGAAAATGTGAGAGAGAAACAGAGAGCAAGATGAAGATAGAGAGAGGGAGAGAGACAGAGAGACCGAAAGAAGGGGAACGAGAAAGACAGAATGGGAGTAGGATGAGAGACATAAAAGACAGATACAAATATTGGAGAGAGTAGGAAGAAAAAGAGAGATCGAGATAGATAGAGCGAAAGAAAGAGAGAAAAAAAACTAGAGAAAAGGAGAGATAACAAAACACTCTCTTCAAAAGAGCGGGAATATTATCTAGATACGATTACGCACTTGAGATGGGCCAGCAGGAAAGCGGGTAACACGAACTTGGAAACCCAAAGCTTAAGGTATGCAGAGAGCCTCCACCGAGCGCTAAACGACGGATTGGTGTAACTTTCACTGATCGAGATCCAAGTGTGCTTTTAAATCAAACGGTCCACTTTCCCGCCACCAATTCCCACGGCGGAGGGATACATGGATGCCGAAACATCATAGGCTCTGATTTTAGAGTGCTTACCCGTATCGCGCACCATCATCAGGGATACGTCGTTACAACGATACACTTCCGCTGTGCACATACGGCGATCAATAATATTATGACATCATGATTTTACGAGAGACACACTGTACTCAAAATTGTGTCTATTGAAACGATTATTGTAAGTGGTGGTGATTGTGTGTAAGTGTTGATGGAAGTAGTGAAAAGGTGACGGGAAGGGAGAGAAGGGGAAGGGGGTCTGCCAGTTAGTTGAAGAGTGGATGCTCATCTGTCCTCAGGTAAATAAGTGAGTACCCGATACAAAAATAATAAAGAGAAAATCGAAAGTTGTTTTGAGTTGGCATATTGTGTATGCGTGCGCTTGTATAGGGGCGACGAGCTTGAATATCATACTCTGAGCTCTCATTTGTAATTAGAAAAGCACTATATAAAAACAGCCATTTTCTAAATATTTATAGATATCCTATCGTCAGATTACCTGTGTGCGAAATTGGGAAGATAAAGATAATAATTATGATCATAATGAATATAGCGGGCTCTTGTATAGCACCATGTCTGTCTGACCTGACGCTCCTGGCGCTCCACATTTATTACCCCGGCTTTAGCATGGCTGCCATTATGGCACACTAGCATTTCAAGGAATAAATTCCTGCCAGGTACCCATTTACCTCGTCTAGGTCGAGTGTGGCAAATGCAGATTAATGTCTTGCTAAATGACATTGTATAGTGATGCGGTGGGACTCGAACCGCGAACCATGTGATCCACAGTCCGGTGACATATCCACTAGACCACTACACCTCCACAATTTTGACCACAAGATTGACCGCAAGATTGACTAAAATTGCTCAAGGTGTCATCTAAATTGCGTTATTACCAGTCCTGCGTTCATCGAGTCAGTAAATTCAATTCGCCCATACGCCAGTCATCCAAACCATTGTTTCCAATTGTCAATTTACAAAACAAATTGTACGATGTCAATCTCAGATGGTGCGTCAAAAACTGCACAAGTCACTGACGCCACCCTACGTCAGGCAAATGACGTATCGTGTGCAACGGGCCTCACTACCGCTATACCAACATGACCCACCCATAATCCAGTACACAGTTTTAAGCCTCGTTCAGATATACAGCGGTTGACCGCGATGGGTTTTAATTGTTAATGTAAATGATGACGTTAGTGCTATACGATTCACATTACTGTACCTTATAATAATAACACAGAGCTCACTGAATACACGTTTATCACGCGCAGTTGCTATTAATTTACACGATAAAACAAAACAAAACAAACACACCGCGGTTTACCTCTTTATAATAATGTGAACGACCAATAAACTTACCTCGTATGTTAGGCCGCAGGTTCCTGTCGTAGCCATCTATGAGTTCGTTTAGGATCCTCGAAATGTTTGCCCGAGCCTGCTCCTCCTTTTCCAACTCGGCGTCCATCTCGCTCCTCAGGTCGACGTCGTAACCGAGGTCGCTCACGGTGAAACCATCCTCGACATCGACGCCATATTCGTCTGGTATTGTCTGGGCCAGGCAGAAGTTTCTGTAAATGAATAAAGATATCGTTTTGTTTTTCATCGAGAGGTCTACGATATACATGTAATGCTTACGAATGTCATACTTCCATGGAACTATATTAACGAAATCAGAAAGGGTGGACCAGTCAACCAAATGCTCTACGCATGTGACTAATTTGATTGGAGTCATGATATTATAATGGTATTGGCCTAATCAAGAATACACTCAAGACATCTAAAGGCATGTTCAATGAGCCTATAACCTACTATTCTTTACCCTATAGCAGAGCTGAAGGTATTCGGAGAATTTCTTCCTACCAGCTACTCGTTTACCTGGGCTGAGAGTGGCAAATGCAAACTAATGTCTCGACAAAGGACATACTTAGTCTATAATAGCGCTGAGACTCGAGCCACGACCAATTCGATCAAAAGTCCGCTGTTATTGTCCGTTAGAAGGACATCATTTACACTTTTAACTGAATATCTCAGGTTCAAATTGGATACAAATTGGTTCCTCGATACTCATTATAGGCCGATTACTATTTCAATCCATTTCCTAGAATCCTTCATGCACAATACATGCCTGTTACTATTTCTGGGCATTTTTCTTCCGATGAATGCTTTACATGACAATATTGGACAGTTGGCAAGGTCAGGATATCCGCAAGTCATGCTTCATATCCAGGATATGAAGAGGACAACCCTGTACTAATCAACACCACCAGACGACCGCATCTGAAACTAAAAGGAAAGCCGGATGACATCTAAAGAAAAAACGATCTCAACTTGACACTAGAACGCAATCGATAAAGCAGCGAGGCAAACTCCGGCACCATTAGTTATAATGAAAATCTGATTTATGATGAAACGGAATTAAACCTACCCATATATCAAAGGGAACCAATAAAACAGATGTTGCAACTTTAGCTAGAGCATTACATGAAAGGCTCGGGCATAAATCATGTTCCTGCAAATGGTCACGGTGACATTTCGAATGAAGAGCGTCCCTGGTTGCGATACCTTAGCATTTATAGCATAACAATCATGGTCCTACGGGTGTATTTAAGTGATTTATTTTCTAGATAATAATGTGAATATTGTATGCATTGATGAAGCATCAATTGCTACAACATGGTAATGATGGTGAAATGCTACTTTAACGCAGAGGTAAAAATATATACATATATGTCAGTAAATATCAGTGAATATCTCGAAGAGCAACGACAGCACAGGCGCATCTGGGTTAAAGCACTGTTGCTAGTCCTTGATTGTTAGCCTACGGATAAACTTTCCGCTAAAGGTACTATGTCCTACTTGCAGCCAAAATCAAATTCTGTAGAACTTTGCGGGAATTATGAATATGTCGCGTATGTCCTATCTGTGAAATTTAAACGTTAGCAGTGTCCTAGTATTCAAATTATGCAAGGAGACCCGTTTAATTTCTAGACCTCACTGTCAGACACTATTGAGTGACTGACTTCCTTTTTTCTTTGGTAATAACATACATAAAAATGAGCTGTAACAGGTACATGAGCAATTGTCTACATCAATAGCCCACTTCTTGTAATGGCCAAAATTAAACTGATTGAATCTTTGTGCAACACAAAACGTACGGCCATTCTGTACAAGGGTCTGAAGATCAGACTATTCACTAAAAGGATTGCAATCTCTAAAGCCGATTCGACAACTAACGGTCGTTATTTTCCCACAAAAAGACATTTTGAAGCCCTTTCGTTTTGAGGGAAGTTCTAAATTAGTATTATCTTTTAAATGCCGGTGGAATCTAACCTGTTCATTTTTTGGCCTGCAAATGGGAAGACCGAAACAGAACTTTTATAATTTTATGTAAAATACACCTTGTGCAAAGCAGTTTCTGTTACAAATGGTTTTGAATGTCGTCGTATTTATGTTCATGTTCATATTGAACATGACAGTGGTGATGAAATGCTATTTCAATGCAGAGGTAAACATATATACATATAATTATATCAGTAAATATCTGTGAATATCTCGAAGAGCAACGACAACGACCTAGTTTGTGGATGATCTTATCTGCGTGTTTATTCCCCCAGTATAACCATAACCCAGCGCAGATTTAAAATGAAAGAGAAAATGAATGAGTTGCCAAGCGAAGATCTCCTCCTGAATGTAAAAGTATGGCGTTACTGGAGTGCGTGATTGTATCGATGCCTCAATCATGCCTACATCAGTATTCACCCCCACGGCAAGACTCATCAGTCTGATGATGAGATAAGAATGCCATTCACTTCTTTCCTCTTCAACTCACAATTCAAAATAGAACGTAACAAAACAAACGAAACGAAATTAAACAACCCCCCACCAGAAAAAAAAAGAGAATCGCCAGTTTATATCTGGTGTATTCAAGGGCTAGTCACAATTATCAACGATAAGTTTCTTGATAACAATACAGACCCTCAATAGGGCGTTTAAGCTTTTTATTTATCCTACTGCGCATTTTTTTCTTTTTTCTCAAATCCAATACCTTTTCTACTTAGACCGATTTCATACTTATAGTTATCCTTTTTGTTATTAGTGATAACCCTTTAAAGTATTGACAAAATTGATACCCAACCCCCGATTGAATTTACGTCCCCTACAACAGACAACGAAAGTTGACATTACAAAGTCAGTACCCCCGAAATGCCATAAGAAGCAGTATGTTTGGAATTGGTGTGACTGAGCTTCGCCTTTGTGCTATATTGTCTGCATCCAAATAGCGCGCCTCGCCTGATTTTGGAAAGCAATACCCCAGTCACATCAACAAGACCGCCATGAGACCGAACGTAGAATGACATTATCCCGAACAGAAAAGCACTGCTCGGCTTGGGATCGGTGTGAAGTCGGTTAGCCATGTGACTGAGGTATGAATAAAAAGTGCCGTATCGTCTCATCCAAAAAGTACGCCTCGCTCGTCTTTTGAAACGCAAGTATATCCAAATATAGCCAGCTGCTGAAAGGCCATTGGGCGTTTTGTCACCTAAACAGATGAGGATTGTAATGATGGCATGATTGCAAGAATGGTGAACGATTGACGTAACCTCAATTCAGTCCCATTTATTGATATTTGAGTTGGTTGGCGCCATGCTTCATACGATTATCAGACGCGGAAATTTATTGCACCAGTGGCATGTTCGGTAGCCAGTTATCATTTGTCCTATTGTCCGATCGTGGGCTGTACTTTACAGTGTCTATCTTTGCTCTCCGCTTGCTCATAAAGCTCGAACACATCGCCTTGGTTTTCAATTTATAGAAAATAATCTTATATTTAAAATGGTATCTGACCCGCCTGGATCACCAGGCTCTCCAGATCGCCAGTGACTATTTTAAAAATTGTTGGAACGACGAAAAATAATAGTTAAGTAAGGTTCGCATCACGTAGGAACAGCGAAGTCCAAAATGTTGCCTCTGACTTAAAGGTGGGTCGAAAGATGACTTGTTGGTCTGATTGCAGATTTATATATTTTTTCCGTTTCGGGGCATTTCATTGATTCTTTTTCCAAGAAAGCCTATACGTGTAAAAAAAAAAAAAAAAAAAAAAGTGGCAACATAGTATTGCTGATAAGGTTAAACAAGTCAGGGGAACTTAAAGCTCCCAATAAGTACGCCTAAAGACGAGACGATCGTCCATTGTGCATTACAATACGGACGATGAACTGTGGCGCCCTCCTGAATGTATACAAGCACCCTATCAAATTATACAGGACACATCATGGAAGTATCTACGCACGGCTTATAATTCCAAGTAAAAAACCGAATATTGCTGAGAAATATATTCATATACATTTTGTTATCTTATCTTATCATGATTATAGAATAGGCGTAAAGAGGGAGGTAGGAGGAGAATGGGGTGTGCGAGAAGAGCGCCTGGGACCCCAGCAGACCGAGAACTTTAAAATAACAATTTTTCGGGCAACCTTTCAGTCTATCGGCTGAGATGAGGCTAAATAAAGGTCTATAGATATTTTTAATCTGATATATCGTATTTTGAAGATTGAAATGCTCACTTTGTTCGCTCGCAAAATTTGGAAACTTGAAATATGATATTCACGAAAAGAGACGTCGATTCCCTGGCAACATTTTCTGTTCGCATACACCTACGGAGAGATGTAACTACTAGTACTAAGATAGAGAGAGAGAGAGAGAGAGAGAGGGGGGGAGGGGAGAGAGGTAAACTAAATGATCACGTGATACGCGGCCTCAGGCCAATGGGAACCCGCGACCTCCCTTGTACTTTACGAAGCGTTCTTTTTTTTTTCTTCATGAGATCGCTTTTGTCGAGTAGACTCTCGTATTGCAAAGTCTCAGGTAATACCCTTTTGACTATGAGTGCGACTCTATCTGTGTATGAAACGAAAACTGTTTAAATGGATAATGTGGAGAAGGGTTAAAACATAAATGGAAGGCGTCTCGCATTGAATCTTGTGAAATGACACAAATATGTAATATTGCTATAAAGAAAAGGAAATGGTATATACTAAAACTCCCAACAAGTTTCCACCTAGTTTTTGTCGTCTTTAATAGCTTGATTACTGCTTTGTGGCTTAATTTTGGCCAACTTTTGAACATTCTAGAGGCTTTATGATAGAAGATTAACATGATTCTGGGATTCCCTTGCACAAAAACGTAATATACATGGGAAAAGGGCATAAACGACAAATTTCGAAGTCCCGTATTTTCTGCAAGATTTGTGCATACCCAAATTATTATTTTATTTATGTTATTCTTAAAAATACAGCTTTTCACCTTTTCGGGTCACCGTTCTTTGGAAATCGCCCACTAAACCGTTCTTATTTCCAGACATATTTTCTGAAAATGCACTTTCATGAAAAAAGCACTAAACATCACCTTTAACTCAAAGGATCAATAATATTGACTATTACAATGCGTAAGAACATTAACGTTACTCCACGAAATAGAGATACTTATTACCCATGGCGAAGTTCATTGATTATTCCTCGAACGAAGGTCGAATCCTTTGAAACGGGCGGAGAACTGCAATTAATCGCCCTAATACCTAGAACTCCTTCCCCTCAGCATGGCAACTTGTGCAGAAAACGGTATTTCGATATTTCGTTCGTTCGCCTTTTCACCCATCATCATGCAATTGGCTGAATATCGATCGATACCGTTTAAACTCGATCGTGTTAATTAGAGTAATGTGAGCACGTGTATCTTTCGCATGGAGTGGTTTGTGTATTCTCTCCATGCCCATGTGTGCGCTGTGCGCTATTATGCATGCAATACTTTACAGAAGGGAGATGGTCGTCAGTTTCCAAGTGCAGGAGGTCATAATTCGCTGACACCAGACTTGGTGGAAATACCATAAATGGGTGTACAAGTCTCGCACACAGAAAACCCGTAGTCCCATCAAGAAATACCCCTAGTCTCTCGGAGAGTCTTTGGGTGAGGGAATATAAGATGAAGATGTAATGGCTTTTCCATATGGGACGATTGGTGGAAAATGCAGAGCATTACACAAGGCCTATTGGTTATAAAACTGAAGGCTAATCCTGGTGATTGACAACGCCTGTTGTGGGGTAAACACCCGAATGGTGTCGTATTCCACAATGAGATCCCACTACTTTGCGTCTTTAAGGTATTATCACATGAAGTATATAGTTGAATTAATATAACATCGAAACTTACATTTCGCCTGTAATGATTAAAATATATGAAAACTATGGAATATGAGAAATGGATAATTCGCTGTTTTCCCTAACCATACAGTTGGAATAAAAAAGAGCAAGTAATAATTTCCCCCGAAGCAACTGACTGTGTTAGTTACATCTGTATTTAACACATGCGTAACCGATGATTACCACGAGAACCATGACTACCATCATAACCATTATTGATGCAGCTCTATTTCTACTCCAAAATTGAATTTTGAATATTACTGCTTACACGATAGCTATTAATCTCGAAAAAAATAACCTTGGGCCATTCAATAGCCTCGTGCGTCACCTACTGACATTTGTGAACATGACGATGACGTATTACGTAATCCGAACTTATCATTTAAGCGGGACATACAATACGGTATTGAAATTGCCCTTGAGCTGATTTTTCGAAAATAGTTGCGATCGTTTTTGCTCTGCTCTGACTCTTGTTTCATTTTTTTTTCTGTATTTCTAAAGAATGACTTTACATACTAATCCGTGTCATGACCTAAATAAATGATATTAATTTCTTTAGTGACTCGGTAACATTGCCTCAGATTCTGAAACAAAATCCTGGATTTAGCTCATGCTGCAATCATAATTATAAACCTTTAGGTCAGTCAGGAATCCCATGACTTTTACAAGCCGATCGCCTATCTGATTATCAAGATATTTATGATTGGAAATCGAAATTTCATTTTTCGTTTTCCTAACGGTTTTTATAACACTACAGTCAATTTGGGAAAATGAGTATGGTAAAACCGGTCACTCAAAGATTTTTACTTTTTGAGGCACTTCATGATCATTTCGAAGCGCAATTTTTGTAAGGCTTTAATATTACACCATATCACGGACACTGCTAACACGTGGGGCCATGCATCTCAGATTTAACATTGTTAAACTATGCATTTAAAGAGTCGTATGTAAATAGGGAGTATAATCATTAGATTGATTAAACGTGCATCTTTAATAACATTACTGCTACTGTTCTAAGAAGTTTTAACTATACTCCGTGTATTTCTCTCAGTGACTCAATCGCGTTGAATTCATTGTATATGCAAGTTACCATCCTACTACTAATAATAATATACCATACTTATATAGTGCAGAGCAAAAATATGCCCCTATAATTACGTCATCTCTTTTGTTAAAAAGTCCTGGGCCCCGTCTAAGTTACTATATATCCAATCAATCGTTAATTCATATATGCAAGAGCAAAAAATATGCCCTTGATTATCATCTCTTTTGTTAAAAAGCCCTGGTTAACCTAATTTCTCTGATTGAACCTCGTAGAAGAAATGAAAAATTAAATGGAAACATGGACCTGGATGTTATTATTGCCCAATATTTTGAAAATTAATCACGACTTTTCACATTCCATTCACTAATTGCTATTCACTTTGTTTTGTGATGTTTTTATTTCTCATGCTATATTATACATGTTTAATATGAGGTCAAGGACATGATGTAGATGTTTTCATTTTTTTTAAGGCATTGTTTAACAAAGCCAAATCTGAGGTGCATGGCCCTACGTGTTATCAGCGTCTGTGATGATGGTGTAATATTGAAGCCCTAAGAAATTGGCGCTTTAAAATGATCATGAAGTGCCTCAAAAAAGTAAAATCTCTGAGTGACCGGTTTACCATATTCATTTTCCCTAATAGACTGTAGTGTTATAAAAACCGTTGTGAAAACGTCTTTTGACATTTCGAATTCCGATCATAAATATCTTGATAATCAGACGGGCGATCGGCTTGTAAACATCATGGGATTCCTGACTGACCTAAAGGTTTATAATTATGATTGCAGCATGAGCTAAATCCAGGATTTTGTTTAGAATCTGTGACAAAGATACCCAATCCCTTTAAGCATCGTCTACCCTGCTCAGTGACTTCTAATTTGACTCTGCAGTATAATTCTGACGTGTTAGGGATGATGCGCTCATCAAAAACACAACTATTGTCATACAAAACGACGGGAAATTGTCATCAGCAAGAAGTTACTCCGGCGCACAGAATTCACGTTGTGTTATTATTTAGCTTGAATTAATGAATAAATGAATCAATTATTACTTTTGTTTCGTTTTCATTGTGTATAGTCTAGATTCTATGAAAGAGCTAGGGGCGGGTTGGGTGTGTGGAGTATATGGCATACATAAGGAAGGAAAAAAGGAAATAAAATACTCGAAATAGGGGGGAGCTTTGGTGTATGTGGTAGGAGGGGCGGATGAATATAAATATTACATTTGCATTTCATAATGATACTTGTTTATGTTATTTCACCTCATTTCCGTGTTTATCCGTTCCTATTCACTCTCTCTTCTTGTACGCCCTTCTCCCTTTTATCACTCTCCCTAAACACTAATATCAATTTCCAATGAAATTAGTATTAATTTAAAGAAAGTCGTCGGTTGTGCATAATAGTGCAAAATTGTTTTGGTATAATCTCATTCAATAGTCGCGTAGCTCGGAGACAGCAGTGCAGGCTTAAAAGACTTGCTGACCTTTTAGAGGACAGCTCATTTAAAAATGTAAGTAAATTAATTTCTAATCGCCGTCGGGATTGTCTGATGAATATCATCCTTCGACGGCTGTTTCATTTTCGATTTCTGCTTAACCCTGTCCCTCCCGGACCACCACGCTGCCGTATATCTAGCGGAGGAGAGGAACAGTCTTGGGTTGGGATGGGTTAATAAGTGACGTCCTGAACGACAGCATCAGGGGAGAAAGCATATGGGGTCAAGATAGGCATGATAGGATGATTGCATTGTTGAAGTGAGACCAGGAGTGGGTAATTATCCTGGGGAATCAAGAACCAGAGGGCTCTCCGAGCCTGCCTCCATGGTCACGACGTTCAGATGGGGTAGGTAGATAGAGAGAGAGAGAGAGAGAGAAAGAAAGACATACCTAAAGAGAGAAGGAGAGAGAGAGAGGGTAGAGAGAGAATGATATAGAAGGAGCGAGAGAGAGATAGAAAGAGAGAGAAAGAGAAAGAGAGAGAGAGAGAGAGAGAAAGAGAGAGAGTTTTGCCAATGTCTTGTAACATCTAGACAGGTCACGAATTAGGTACATGCATTATGCATCTAGCGTATTGGGTTGACTGACTTAAAGGTCTGCATACATAAATTTAACCCTAATATATATATATATATATATTACATAGGTACAAGTAGTAGAAAAGACAAGAAGGCTTTCAAAATTGGGGACGAGATCAAAGTACTAACGTAATCCATGGTTGTTCATCAGACAGAAAAGAGAGAGAGAGAGAGAAAGATAAATTAAAAAAAAAGCATGGGGATGTGATAAAAAGAACCAGGATGAGAATTTCAGAGTATATTACAGGGAATATAGCTTTTTTTCTTTCCTTTCTTTTTCATTTTTCTTTTCACTTTTATTTAATGATCAGGACACAGTATCCATTAATTAATAACCCCAGAATCGGGGAAAATTTACTCAGAACCATTGTATTATATATTTTGTTGTCATCGGCCTTGAAAAATGACCCAATTCGGATTGGAAGAAGATTTGCCATTGCAAACTTGATGGCTTATGATGAGTATAGATTATCATGAGTATATAACAAGAACGTGATTCGAAATAGATTATCCCCTCGAGTCATTTTGCGTACTTCCCATTTTCTCAAATCTACTCTAAATCGTTTCACGAGACACTGAGGGGGAATATAATACTCCCAGTCTACAACAAAACATTGCCCTTGTCATTTTCTTTTCCTTTCAACTTCTCCATTCCATCTCTGTTCTCATTTGATCGCTCCATCAAGTCCATAGGAACTCGAGTTGAATGAACTCGAAAGCAAATGGATTGTTTTTCGTTTGCCATCTTAAAAGCCCACGGAATAATGCAATTTGTCATTGTCATCATTGCCACGAAACCAAGCCCACTAAATCTCCTTAATTCGAGATGCAAAAGATTTATTTCTCTCGGAGTCCTTTATTTGTTTTGCTGACATGTATTCATTGATTTCCGTACATGCTTAAATTCAATAATCATTTGGAATTAAAAAAAAAGGGTAAACCAAACATATGAAGGGAAATTGTTTTTTTTTTAACCAAACAGGATAGTGGGGACGTACCATAGCAACTTTATGTGGGATATTTTCTGTAATAACTCTCGAATATCATTTTATTTAAATTGGTTTAAAAAGCATTGGGAGCTCGTTCAGCTCGTTATGTATCCCGTTATAGACATCTCGAAAGAAGGCGAGTTCACGTTCAATGCAAAATATCTTAACAAGACTATATTCGAAATGCTACCAAATATAAACCACCAACAAATCAATAAATCAACTGCAAATAAATCATTTCAAAAGCAAAAAACGCTATAATCAATCATACTTCCTTTAAACAAAAAATGTAATTCTGCGAACTAATCAAGCCTTAATAATGAAGCACACAGGAAGTTGCATGTATGTTCTCCTCCTATGTCAAAAATACAAGGTTCACAGCAATCCGCAAGTATCATTTTATACATTATACGGAAAAGCAAACCTAGGAGGCGCGATCTAGCTCAGTTGGTAGAGCAGTGGTCTCGTAATCCGGTGGCCCGGGTTCAAAACCAAGTCGATGCGCTAGTGCCCTTTGGTAAGGCATTGATCGTCATTACCATTCCTCTGGTTGCTTACTAGCAAGCATTTATGCTTTCTTAGCAGTCAGGTAAAATAACTAGATAGAATATTTCCAAAGTCATGAAGTCATGATGATTACAAGACGAAGAAGACCGAGCTGGAATGCAAGAACATGAAGTATGAAATCTTTAATATTTCATGGAAGCCCTTGCCAACTGATTTCGGCTCCCCTGCCCCACTACACATGTGTTTGGTTATGACCTTACGATGATCCAATACCTGAAGCAAATATTTCATATATATATATATATATTTCATAATATTGCCGTCAGCAAAATTTTCACTTACTTCCTGTCATAGGAATATGTCATAGGAATATGCAAATTTTCTTTCGAGTGTGTTTTGAGGGTGGACTGTCACAGTGAAGTTGATATATTGATTCTTTTTTAAAGGGAGGGCTGTATTAGGTAAGAAGTGGTGTAGCATTGAATTAGGGGCACTTTTCATACCTGTGTCATGGAAGGGGAGCACCTAAAGACTAGATTTGGGTATATTAAAAATGCCATATACATGATAAATTAAGGGGTAATATGTGGAAGTGGGGGTTCTCGTTCCCTTCAATTTTCCATTTCCTTATCCCTTTACTATCTTCTTCTTTTCCCTAATTTTCGTCTTTCGATGGGGGTGGGGGGTATGGATAATCAACGTCACCTTCAAAAGGGATCTTGAGTTCCGGTATCGAGACTGTAATTCGGGAGAAACAAACTAGTAGCAAAGCGCTTAAATCTTACACCATTTTACATGTTTCAATTGACCTGAATTGTATATTTTCCATGTAATAGTTAGTACTAATTGAAATTCAAAATTAATGCTCATCGTTAATATCCCCCAAATCATAGATCTACCAAAAGCAAAAGTAAATGTGGAGAGGGATTCATACTGCCTCCGAAAAGTAATAATAATAACAAAAGTATGAAAATTGGAGACCGTCATTTCTTTCTGGATACGTTCATATTGCTTTCCATCTAAAATGATCATTCTATAGTAAGATATATGCTAAGCAAAAATAATTTGTATAGATCTGCCATCATTTTTCTTTTGTCATAAAAAAACTCTGGACGCTTTTATTGCATTTTTGGATTGTGAATAGAGTTCAATACAATCACGATCGACTCATAAAACGATGGAAAAACATAAATCACATGTACATGACATCCGTAGAATGAAGAAACAAAAATGTATTTTCTATATTTGCCCTAGGCATGGCGCCAGGAAGTCTGAAACACGTGTTCAAGAATCGAGTACACAAGGTGCATTACTCATCGAATACGAGGCTTTCGAGAGTACATGATTGTATATACTTTCTTTCTTTTGAGTTAGCTCTATATATTTCTCATTGTGAAGAAGAAAAAAACACACAAAAAACAACGCATTTATCCCCTCTAAATTGTTTTGGTCTCTCTCTCTCTCTCTCTTTCTCTATGTCCGTCCCCCTCTCTCTCTGTCTGTCTGTCTGTCTCTCACACACTCTGTCTATCTCTCCCTTTCGTCTCTCTCTCTCTCTCTCTCTCTCTATCTTTCTCCTCTGACGGTATCTTGTATTTTCTCTCTCGCTCCCTCTCTTGTAATTTCTTGCTCTAATTGTCTTTCTTTTTTGAGGAGGGGGGGGTAAATTAAAAATTGAGAATGCTTGTGGTTGTTTGGATTTCAATCAATAATTGAAAATGAATTTGAATCGAAATTCTAACTCTAGCCGAGCTGTTGCATATACGGTTGCCTCATTGGGTAAACTATTAAGAGTACTATACGATAAAATCAATGGCCATATGCGAAATTTGAGTAAATAATTTATGATAGAACAGAACATCCCCATAGTCCCACGAACCGCCCCTTATAAAGATGTCTCCGAAGCAACACGAACCGATTTTTCTGTCAAGTCCTGAAGGGGGACCGAAATACAAATGTCAAATCTCCAAAGCAAACGGGTTCAAGTATGCTCTTGACGTTGCATTATTCAAGATATCGATCCGAGATAACCATACAGCCTGCTGAGGACGGCTGCTAGGAATCATCCTTATCAGTCCAGAAACAGCGAGGCTGAGAGTTTCGTTTCAAAGTGTCCCAGGAGAAAGTGGAGGGAATGTGGAATCGAAACAAATATCTATTCTAAGGAAAGGGAGATTTCTTAACTCTAAGGACACGGACAGGAGAAAAACTAAAATTAAGAGTTTCATTACAAAGTGGCGGAGAGGATAAGAGGAACGAATGTGGAATTAAAAACAAAAGAAAGAAAGGTGAGCTTCTTGTTTTAAAGACGGAGGAGGGGAGAAAAATATGTTTTCGATGATCAGAACTTTTTGTCATACCAGAATGATGGACTATACAGTTTGTTAGAAAAGGGGATTATGGTTATCCCTTTGACATGATTCGTCTACCTGAATATGGGGTATATGAAAATTGATTTCGGTTTTACTTAAAATATATAGACATTTGTCACTAAACACATTTAGTGCAGGTGATTACTGCGAAGGATGGAAATTTCTAAACGTCTTCTGCGTTCATGTCACGCATGCCTTCAGCTTTCTCATTAAAGATTCAATAGCGATTCATATTCAATATGAATCGTACAACGAAACACACATTAGCATCTGCCAAAGATGGAAATGCCTCAATTTCTTTTAACATCGTTTATGTCTCGGTCTTAAAGAGAAGGTTGAGTTCTTGGGAGAGGTGAAAAATACTTTGTGAGCGTTATCAGTGTTATTATGCAAGTGTGGAAGAACATCAGAGAAAACATGTTCCTTGAAAAGCAAGGTTCTTCAAATGCCATCATATTCTAAATATGACAAGTAACAGCTTAAAAATGAGGCCCGATTTTTATGCCACATGTTTGTGTAGTCCCATATACATCTTTCTGTGTACAGTACTTGTTACGTTACCAAGACTGGGCCAAATTTCTTATAATTATGATGACTCCAGAACCTTGCAGTACCCACCAATACTTTTATGCTACATGATCAACCTTTTCTGATCGATTCCACACCGTTTCTTTCACAATTTCAATTGCATGACCAGAACTCAACTTTATCTTTAAGTGCTTTCCAAATGCTTATTGCAAATGTACGTGGTCGGTGAAATTGGAATGTCAAAGGACCCCCAATGTATTTGTTTCCTTCTCTACGTGTATTTGTTTAGCTATTGGATACATGTACAGAGAATAAGGGTCACTGACCACTTTCTCCGTTCCTCTCTTCTCGCATGTAAACTTCTCTTAATATTTTGCACTTTTGTCTCGATCCTACTCTCACAATTTCGCTCACTCCATTTTCCTGTCCTGTCTATAAGTCTGACCTTACCCACTCTCCACCCATTGTCTCCATCCTGTTACTCTTGTTTTGTGTCTCCATATATCTCGTTCTGTTTCGTTAAAGATATAAGATGAGGCTAGAAGACATCATCATGAAAAATAGTGGCTTTAATTTGATAAATTTTAACTGGATATAAAACTGCTGTATATTTCGCACTGTTAGTATAATACCCTCGAAGAGCTTAACCAAATCTTCGTAGTTTCAGCTCTTGCAAAGTTGCCAAATACCAAGTAATGTAAAATAAGAAAATAAACTATTGAGAACCTTTTTTGTTTAAATGGTCGGAAATTTGTTCATTGATCACTCCAAATACAAGTTTATCCAAGAGCCCCCTCCCATTAAAAAGAAGGGATGTGACGCCTCTGTGAGGATCGCCCATAGAGTAATACGTGTTTTGGTGTCTACTCGTTGTTTATCTAGGCCTTAATTATCCTCTCTTATACTGAAAGATTGGCACACTATAAGAGCATTTATTCGGTTACGGAAATATGATTGTGTCGTGTCATTAAACCAAAATGAAAACAAATGTATGGACAGCAAAATGATCCCTTTCTAGTTTATTTAGATGTTTTCCCTACAGCATTATTGTTCTCTTTCAAACACGACGTTCATGACTCTTAATTCTTCCTGAAACTAGTGAACTAGTAAGCACCGTATATTGTAAAAACAGATTTAGAAACTTACGTGCTTAACTCCAACAAACAAACAAACTAAGTGCCATGTACAGTTGACGTTTGGAAAGACACTCATTTTGATATTACGATCTAATTGTATATAGAAACTAAACTTCATTTGTTCCAGGCAGAAATTCCACTACATTTTTCTTTAATGAATCAGTCTATATTGTATAACGGACGGAGCGTAAAATAGTGTATGGACACACACCATGTAACTCGTGATGAGACCGTGAGTGACCACCAAGTCCTAATGGTGCTAATGCCGTGGTTTTTAACGACAATACCCCTAGGTATTAACTATAGCCATCACAGAGGCATTATCACTAAGTTCATACTAAGATGGGGTCTGGAGAAAGGTTTTGGAGCGATTAGAAAGTCAAAGATTTTAGAACGAACAATGGAGAAGTAAATACACGGAGAAATGGATATGAATATAAGGAGCGAGAGAGAGAGAGAGATAGGGATGGGTGTGTGATATGTCAATAAATTCCAAACTTCCTCTCCTTGTTGAAATTTCACAGCTCGTATCGGCAAATTTAAAGATCTGATAATATATTTGTCTTCTTGCCAGAAAATTTCACTTTCAGAGGAAAAAAAGACCCACCTTTATTTTTCTTCAAACAAAATTGCTTTAAGGGGGTCCGACATCCTCTGCTCAAGTTTAGCGACCTCACTAAGAATCATGCTAGTTGAAAGTTTGCTTTTTAGTGCTGTATCTCAAGTGTAATTAACGCTGCATGGGGAAAAAAAGACAGCCCCCTCAAGACCATGATTACAAAACATATCCCTGTGGAGCACAAACTAAGACATAAATACAATAAATACAATACTTTTATCCTGAATACATGCAATTCAAATGACTCCTTTTCAACACTTGAATGCAATTTAAATACTGTAACCGTAAATGATCAGGATCGATGAGGCTCATTTAGCATACCCCTAGAGCCTGCATGGCAGGGGCGGGTCCAGTATTTTGTATTTCAAAAAAGGTCGCCACAATCCCAACAAATTTATGAATTAAGGACAAACAAACGAACGAGAAAAAGAAAAGGAAGAAGAAAGAAAGGAATAAATAATAACTGATCATTGCATTTTCACCAATTTACTGAAAATAAATATTGCAAGTACAAAAGGGGGCATGTGGGCCGGTTGTCCCCCAGCCCCCCCCCCCACACACACACACACCATCAACCAATACCTCCCGAGGAGCAGCAGAGCTTCGACTTTGTTTATGGACTTTGACGTTAACATTTACTGGGTGACGAATTCTGAGAATGACATGAAACATAAACAGCTTGTCCTTGTTCTAAGATTGTTTTCTCTTATTCATATCCACATTGGCATTAAAGAGCAGAATAAAGGGGAAATCGTTCTTAAATTACCAATGAAATATACATACACAAATAACCGTCAATAAATACGAAATATAGATGAAGTTTCAAGACGAAAGCTGTAACATTGTTGCGAGATGGTTGATTATATCCGTAATCCATAGCAATTTAGATCCGATTCGAAGAAAATTACTAACCATATCGCATTGAATAGTGCAAATATAATTTGCAAATTGAAATTACTCAACAATTCATCATAAAAGAAATGAATGAAATTGGTTGTTAGGAAGTTTTGGGACATTAAAGGCTAGATAACAAGATTTCTAATTTCGAATATAAATATCACAAACATCGGAAAGTACTTCGCACAGATATCTGACTACATAGACATGATAAGCATATCTGTGATCTAAATTCATTGGAACGAGAGAATTTGATAGACTGTTCTAGTTAAAACTGATATTTAAAAAAATATAAAATCACTTCAAGCGCAATCTTTCTCACATGCTCCCCTACTATGGATGTCGTGTTCGCTTACTACATACGGGTTTAATATACAGATGGTAAAAAGATATCATTTTGTTAACATTTTCCAGAATTCTCCAGAGTCAGCTTAAAAACACATATCATTCAATAATTCAGACCATTAATATTTAAAGAATAATCAGAAAGATGACACAGGCAAGGGCAACCTAAAGAACCAATCTCATCCAAAAAGAGTAAAAACACCATGAGATGAACATTCTGTTTTTTTAGGAGTGCCGCAAGGGTCCATTCTAGGACCCCTTCTTTTCTTAATCTATTTTGATAATTTGGTTACGAAGGGTCAGACCTTATGTTGATGAAGACACCCTAAAAATAATGTACCTATGATTTGTTAAATCGAGCCCCGATTATTGATATGAAATGTTAGATGCTGAAATGAACACTGGACGCATCATCAACTTACAAAATGAGCCGATGTATAGCTCTCATGTCTTACGAATACAGAACCATTCGTAATTCGTATCGTGCTACGAGGATTCAATGCATTTAAAATGTTTCCAAGGCTGCTACTGATGCTACTTGCATACAGAACCATGAATGGATGTTATATTTGATGCATGAGGTTGGAATCAAGTATGCATACTAATTGCTCTAAATATAATTCGGGATGACTACATTAATTATGATAAAATTCCGATAAACAAAACCCAGACGGGACGCGGTTTTGAAGTCTTTGGATAATATTACATTTGTAATATTTCAATGGCAACGTACAAAACAAAATAGTAGTTAATTTTTTTTCCTCATAAGAATGCATTTATTATAATTTATTGCAATAATTATCAAATGTTCTGTACTGTTGAGCATTAGTATAGTATACCATTTTTGAAAATACTTTTTGCGCATAACATTTTAATACTTTGTAAGATGTAAACAAATATTGACCATAAGAAAATGAAAATTACTCGACTTGAACTTGACTAATTGTGGGTCCAGCCACTGGGAATATCATTATTCTGAGCGGCTCGTGCTCCAGGAGAAGATGAAATATTGGTTGTGAAAAAGCAAATAATTGCAATAAGAACAAGGGAACGAAATCATATAAATTAACAGTTTTGAAGAATTATAACATTGGATAGCATCGCGAGTTCTCAATTTGAAAGACATCAGCTGATACACAACTCTTAGATTGAATACTTAACGGGTTTCTCTGCACTAAGCTATCACCGTAAACGTCATTTTTGGAAGCTGTATTCCCCGAGGGTAAAACAAAACCGTCTTATACTCCACCTGGAGATTATATTTACATTGTTTGCCCCACATCTTTACCTTTAAAAAAGACTCTCCATGCATTTCGCTTTCTTCCTAAAAATCAAACTTTTGATTATTGGATATCGCAGAATGAAATGCCATGTGATGTTAAAAGCTTTTATCCAATTTCCATATCCATTTCACGAACACAGTGATGTATGTTGAGTTTGGGGAAGGCAGACACAAATAAACCGTCCATGTTGCAATGTTAGGGGGTATATGAGGTTGTCAGTATATGATTAGTCTAGGATGGATGTGCCCGTGGACTTGCGGGTGCAGAGTGGCCCAGATGTCAAGTAGAATTAGATGGGCTAATAAAGCCATCTCAATTATGATACATCATTAATATTGAAAGAACTGCTTTAATACCAATATAGGAGGACACGGGGGAAGACAGACTTTGAGAAGAAAATATCAGAATTCTACAATAATCGCTGAGCATACGCTGAAAGAAGTTGCAGGAACTCTGAAATAACTTGAGGCATGTTTAGCAAATTATGTGTCAAGTGTTTTATATGCATTTCAGTAGCTACATTTCAAACGTTTTCCTCTTTGCCACCCAGGTTGCTTCTAATACGCGTGCATATCTGCATCAATACCTTCTGCATAATTATGGGAATAATTTAAATTGGACTGAAGTGGACGAAAATGAATTTAATAAGAAAGAAAACAAATAGAAACCGCCCTGGTTTCGGTCAATGCCATGGATGTAGACGAAATACACCTTCCGGAATGGTCTAACGCCAACAAAATAATTCATGTCCCATTTCCTTAAAATTAACAACTCTATATAAGAACACAAAATCAAGATTATCTGTCATTCTACTTTATAAATACATTCGTCTTGTATTATTCATTTTTGTTTATTTCATATCTTGTTTTTTATTAATCTTTTTTTTTTTTTTTTGGGGGTATTTTTAAATATACTAGAAAAAACCTCATCTGCGGATCACAAGCCAACGATCATTTTCGATATAACCGTGTCTCGATTGTAAACCATCCGAAACATATGGCCCAATAAATCTTTTGTATCAACAGCAAAAAACAAAAAATATAGTGAAATTTAGCATGGTATTTAAGCTAAAACTGACAGTCTTACATGAAATTATTGTCATGGTTGTGTCCATCCCACATAAAAATACGCACGCGTTATCCTTCGACAATACCAATACAGTGCATTATTTTAGTCTATTCCAGATACTGGTCCATTTACACGTGGTCTATAGAACTAACACCGTGAGCCCTAAAAAATTATTTATATATGGAAGCGAAGTGTCAGATGGATATAAATTTTAACCTGGTGTAGAATAATCGTCCATCCCTTTATAGTGCACATCCTTGATGCCTGGTATACCACAGTATTTGAGATATTTAGAGCAACGCATAATGTGGTGGGCAGCAGAGTTATAATGGAAGTATTCATATCTTGGCTCTGGCATCAGGAAGGGATGTGGTATACATACACATACATTTGTTTTAAAGTGCGGTGTATATATTTAAAGTGTAGGCAATTCTAATTTTCCTTTCCTTTTGACTCCTCCCATCTATACTCGCTATCTGTCAGTCTGTCTGTCTGTATTTGCTCTGCTTCTCTGTTTTTTCTTTTTCTATCTGTCTGTCTGATTCTCTCTCTCTCTCTCTCTTTCCCATTACCTATATC
Organism: Mesocentrotus franciscanus; assembly: GCA_037976565.1. Taxonomy (NCBI): domain Eukaryota; kingdom Metazoa; phylum Echinodermata; class Echinoidea; order Camarodonta; family Strongylocentrotidae; genus Mesocentrotus; species Mesocentrotus franciscanus. Next base: position 20,042,954 of record CP137680.1, on the reverse strand, counting down.
TTTATTTTCCTCAGTAAATGTTCCAATTTTATTCTCCTTCCCTTTCCCCTTCTCCCCTACCCCCTCTCTCTCCCTCTCTTCCTCTCTCTCTCTCCCTCCCTCCCCCTCTCTCTCTCTCTCTCTCTTTCGCCGCCACACACTTTTATCCCTTTCACTGCAACACCCTTCTTACTAAGTCGCTTTTATTCACCATTTCTATTATGCCCGCTACTTTTAGACTGAATCATTCCGACGTTAAGAGCCTTAATCATTAGAAGATAGACATTAATTAGCTAATCAAATAAAACGCACAAGAGAATGGTTTAATTGTGAAACCAAGCCTCCGATTCTTTTTACGCTCAGCCGCACGACCAAAATGGCATCATACAAAAATATACAAAAAGTCCACGAGATCAATATAATTTTCTTTCATTTCACCGGCACTTATACGCGGTGTGTTTGTTTAAAACAAGGTCAACGCATCGATTCAGTGCTTTCATTAACGGAGTATTTGTAATAATTTCGTCATTTAAGCGAATAATTATTATTATGACAAGGAGGTTCGCAGTTACGTTGTCATTTACAGTTTGGCGTTAGGTTTGCATGCAGAGAACGGGGCTCCATTAGACAAAATTGAAGGGGGGGGGGGGAATGCATTATCAATACCCCCTCCGAATGTCGATCCGCAAAGGAAAATGTAACAAAACCTTTGTTAGGATTAAACCTAAATTATTTCTGTCACTATTTACTAACTAATAACAATACAGATGACCTATTCGATTCCCAAGACCACAACAAAGTAAACAGTCCGCTCCTAGATGAACCATATAGCGCATATTTTGGATTATACACTTTTGACATCCCCAAAGTCTAATTTTTTCCGGTCATCAACACAATAATAGTGTTGAGACAAATAGTGTCACTCTTCAATCCTAACTATTTCACCATTTCCGGTTTCCCCAGACCGGCCAAAGTACCAGGGGCAAACTCCAGCATTTTCGGACCTTAAGCCGCATTTTTGCAGTCACCCCCCTTCCCAACCGGCCCTCGAAATCACTCATTACATGCCAAATCCTCTTGCTTATCCTACCTCTATAACAACAACTGACCAGCCCATAAACCTCACTAGATCTTTTAGGAAATAATTATCGTTAAAATAACATCATTATTGTCTCATGCTTTTCTTGTACTGCATATCTAATGAATGCCTTCTCGCTTTCTTGGCTTTAAACATGGCGCCCTTGGCGAGTTGAACAAGTCGCCTTCTCTTTGCACGTTTAAGCTTCCGTACTAATACCTTCGGACAGATCCTATACACGCTATACAAAAATATATAATAGGTTGACCTCTGAACCCTGCTCATGCCTAAAAGCACCGTTGGACAGTGGTGCATTGTGGGTCACTTCAAACAAGTTCAGAGTGATGAAGCCTCCGGGAAGCATTAGAACAAATATTGAAAACATAATTATATTAAGTGTGTAATATTGCAATATTGTTGGTGCTGCTTTTCGGACGTCTCTACCTTTATGAATTTTTTTTGTGGTTGTATTTTTGTCGAGTAGAGTTTCCTTCCTCTTTAATCAGTCACTCTGATACTTCTCTATTTAAACTTCCAACAAAAACTCGTCCCAGTAGCTTGGTTTCCGTATATATTTATTGACAAGCCAATGCATTTTTGTTTGTTTGTTTGTTTGTTTGCCATTAATGCAGTTTTGAACCTCTAAATGTGCACAAAAAAGAGAGTAATAAAATTTAGAGCTTTGAAGAAAATCGACGAGGGATTAAACAAATAATGAGTTTTTAAATTGGTTATCGATCAAAATCAAATTGCCAACTCCGTGATTTCCCTTGCTATCAGGTCTGTTTTTATTTTTTATCACACATTTTACCCGAAGCTATTTTTCTCATATACCCAACATATATTATTGGGGATTCCGTTTTGAAACGCCCCCCCCCCGTGGGCCCCCATGGGCCCCCCAGGTGATAGATCTATTCCTTCAATAGAAATGACGACTTTGGAGATTTAAACAAAACACAAAAAGTATATGCACAAAGTAAATGAATAGCTGCCTATGGGAAATCATAATGATGTAAATTGATTTGATTCACCACAAAGTTAAAGATTCATGACGTCTTGTTCTTTGTCAGATTTTTTCTGTAACTTTTGCCAATCTGAATCGCTAAATTTCTGTTTTTATTAAGAGCTCGATATCAGGAGGGATTTATCTTATAATGGTGGAATATCATGGGATGTCCTTCCTTACCGATCAACGAGACAATTCTAGATTCGACACCAAAAAGCCGACATCAAAATAGTCAACCATCATTAACCGTACCCATCTCATGTGCACCGCTAATTGATTTTCTTCCCAACACTTATCATTTCTACACCAGCAAAAAATGCGCACACGGATGCAAAAGTATTATATTTCCTATGGGGGCTATGATGATATTAAATACGGGATACCTTTAAATCGATACCAATGAAACAACCACTCATCACATCATCTTTGGAAGAAAAAAAACACTATCATCCAATCCTCCTTCTTATCTTTAACTTTAAAATATCTATTACATGTTATCATTGTTTTCTTGTACGCCAACAGCCCAAGTTGTTGCTCAGATACGCCATATTAAACAGGGTACTTCTAAAATAATCATGTCCGAACTCTCAGATTCTCAGAAATTATCGTCCATTATGTGCTTAAAGATGTCTTATTACTGCCACTCATGGTAATTTTCGAAAATATATATTTTGATTGAAATCAATGAGCACGACCCATTTTTTCCCGTCCCTAATTTTTTATTCGATTTGATTTGATTTTCTTCTGCATTCATAAGGTACACAGTTTTTCGATAACAATAGTAATATAAAATACGATAAGTATTTTTCTGAAAATGAATCATAATTAAGCAAATATAAATAAAAATTGTTATTTTCAAAAAAGAAATGATAAACTGTCATAAATACTAAGTTTCATCCAACATTATAAAAGTATTGGCGGAAGAAGGACTGTCATTGTAAGCAAATTGCTTGAAAATAAGACAGCCCCAGACAAAACTCATGAAATAGATTAACACATTGATTAAGCAGAATGGATAGTAAATGAAAATAAAATTATAAGGATGATGATATTGACAATGCAGATGATGATGATGATGATGAGGATGATGATGATGATGATGATTCGAATGAAAGAAGTGATGACATTATGATAAAGACTGAAGAGTTGACACAGAAATTTTTACCTTGAATATTCTGATAATAACATTTAAATTGTAAATTTAAAGCGGTTTTAGCCATACAGTCCCCTTCTATTGGTATTCGTTCGTTACACAATTACCAAAGAGGATACCAGTAGATGGATACCATACCCTTGATACTGCATCACTTATCGTCGTACTACCCCCGCCCTTCCAGTCATCCCCCACCCCATGGAGCAAAAGTGGTGTAATAACACACAATACATAAAATTATACACACTATAGTGTGTCTTGAAACGCTATTCATTACACAATAATAAAAAAATAAAAGAATGATACCATTAATTCGATCCAAGTGCTTGCACCCCTAGATCACCCCGTGCTCCTAAGTATCCATCACTTCGTTGCCCTCAAAATGGGGTGCTTTCATCCAATTGTGATCTCCCATCAAAGTTCATTCTAGAGCTAGGATACCATTATTTGAGTACAAATATGCACCACTAAACCTCTCATTACCTCTTACCTCCCACATCCCCATTCCTCCATTCCTTTTAATCACTTCTTCTTCACACTACCCCCTCCTCCCAGTTACCCACCACCATGACCATGACCATTACGGAGCCTTCCTCATTAAAATGGTGGTGGTATCACTGTCTTCCATTTCACAATTACAGAGAAAATACCATCAAGTCGATACATACATGCATCCCCTAAAGCTCCCATTACCCTCTCCCTCCCACCACCACAAGCACTTTTTCTGTCATACCCAAATGGTGGAACCATTACCCCATATCCAGTTTTCCACTGGTATTCACCGACCCATTAAGCAGAGGACACCATGAAATCGATACCAACATGCACACCCTTCCTCCAACTTATCCACCACCATCATCACGACCCCATGCATAAACAGCCACTACATCATCATCAAAATGGTGGCAAAATCATCCCATATCATGTCTACCATATTGGTATTCACCTACCCGTACACAGAGGACACCATGGAAAAGATACACCTAAGCACCCTAAACCAACCACTTCCTCACCCACAAAATGGTTTACTACCAGTTCCACGAAGTATTGAGCCCCCATCACAACTCATTCTAGAGAGGATACCATTAAATCAATACCACATGCACTCATAAACATCTAATAACCCACTAACTCCCTCTTCTCCATCATTATATCTTCCACAAAATGGTGTACTTCCACCGAATACTTATCATCGTCCTATTAATTCCATAATAGACAGACGATATCGTTTAAATCAATACCACTATGCACCCCTAAACATCCCATCATCTCCTTTCTCCAACTCATCCCCCACCACAACCACAAACCCTTCCTCATCAAAATGGTGGTTGTATCACCCCACATCCCGTCTACCGATGGTATTCACCGACCCATTACATCCACAACATTAGGAGGAGGATGCCCTTAAATCAACATCAATTATGCCTGGTCAATGAAGATAATTCAATGATCCAACGGAGCACATGACCGACAGAGACGAAAGCGGAGGAAATATGCCAACCCCAATTCAATCAATGGTTTTCTGCAACTTGACTGTTGAATCCCATAGTCTCCACTTCCTGACGCGATTGAAATTTTCAACAACAAAACAAAATCGCAAAAAGAGGTATTGTCTCCTCTAAAAGACGAACAATTCCTAAATATCTGTTTGTAAAGTATTTGACCTCGATAAATCCCATCATTGTAAAGTGTGTATCAGACTTCAAATATTTCTATTCCAAACGTATTACAAAAAAAACACACAAGGAAACAAGGGCTTAAAGGTAAAGGCTATTTTGACGGGACGCCTGCAAATATGCTCCTGACCTTCACTACTAGAATGGGAGACTAGGGTATGAATATCTATTTCATTTTTCAGATTAAAATGCGTAATTACGGCATGTACAAAGTCCTTTATCTAAAGCTTGTTCTATCATCTGGGATACACTGCAAACGCTACATTTTTGGAGGGGTATATTTGATGTTGTGGAAATTGACGTAAATAAATCAATTACTGGTTAAGTTGAAATGTCGGAAATTATGTTCTACTCTAAAGTTGATCGCTTACTACATTGCATTATGAACCATTATGTATTTAAAATTATGTATCGTCTCTGCGGAGAATAATCTCATTAAATGCATAATTATAATGGTATAAGACGTCGTCTTGAAATGTCTCAATTAAATACTTGGTGACATTATGAAGATATCTCCTTCTTTTGAGCTTTTAACGACTGTATCAAATCTTAAATAATAGCTGTAGGAAAGAAGAAGAAGAAGACATGGAGGAAGAAAAGAAGAAGAAGAAGAAGAAGAAGAAGAAGAAGAAGAAGAAGAAGAAGAAGAAGAAGAAGAAGAAGAAGAAGAAAAAGAAGAAAAATAATAATAAGAAGAAGAGGATGGAGGAGGAGGATGGGGAGAAGAAGGAGAAGAAGAAGGAGGGGGAGGAGGAGGAGAAGAAGAAGAAGACACTGAGGAGGAAAATAAGAACAAGAAGAACAAGAAGAAGAACAAGAAGAATATGATGAAGGAGAAGAAGAACAACAACAACAACAGCAAGAACAAGAAGAACAAGAAGAACAAGAACAAGAACAAGAACAAGAACAAGAACAAGAACAAGAAAAGAAGGAGAAAAGGAAGAAATACTCAGACAACAATCGTAAATGACCCCAGGCATGGCACAAATTTCGAAAGAAACTAAAAATATGAGGGTGGAAATGTCACAGAATTTCGGTAAGTATAGACGTTATTTGGACATGATCGTATTTTGGCACAATCCGCACAGATCAAGGAGTTACTCCTTGCACAGATTAAACCTACACAGTAACCCTATACATCAACATCATAATTATCCTTGTTTTAAAGAAGGGTTTTTCAAAAATTCTATTTAAATCCCTTGTCCCAGTTTTTGCATAGAGTGAACGGCTTATTGTAATAATACTTCCCCTGGTTTCTCTCTTATCTCTCTCAAAATCCCTTTCTCTCTTATTTGAAGACGGTAAACCGGATTAACTTATCACAACTGGGAATTTCACCGGTGAAATAAGTGTGTAACCCAATTCTTTTAGAGTTAAGCCAAGCTTAAGGAGGGACTTGACTTAAATTTCAGTCACACTGACAAACTGACTCTAAACCGACTCTAATAATTGAATGATATCTGGCCATTCGGGGTAACAGTTTTTTTTTTTTGCTCTGTGTGCATGTGTTCCGCCTAATGTTGGTCTGGTAAGGTCTCGTCAGTATGACATAGATAGTGTGTATGCTACTCGACTGCTTCAAGAGTTTAACCAAAAAAATGTAGTGAATATTTTCTACCTAAACGTGCCTAAGTGAAGTTGAACATGCTCAGAGAAATCTTGAATAGATTGGGGGAAGGGGGAGAGGGTAGGAGGAGGGGGAGAGGGGTAACAGTGGCAGGAATGTTTTTGGATGCATCTACGTGTATACGCTGAAACTCAAACTCAAACACAACGAGTTCCCGGAACATCATATTTGTCTTGAAAATAAGCAATTTGAAATATACTACTCAGAGCCTAAAACTGTTTCAGATAATTGGTAAGACAGCGAGTTAAAGAAAAACAAAAGAGGGGGAGGGGGAAGTGAAAACAAGAGAGCAGATAGAGAAAGGGAGAAATTTGCATGAAGATAACAAAATAAAGTCAATCTAAACTGAAAGAATTGTAAGAAACTGTGTCACATGTTACCTGGGGAAAAAGCTATTCCAGTAAAAAAAGATATACAGCATTCCCCTTGAATAGCTGTTCGAATTGTTATATAGGCTATTCATTTTCTCGAAGCGTAACTTTGTAACTTTCCTCCAAATGGCATACTCATTGGAATCTGACGACTTGATATGGGCTGATATATACTTCGTAAATAAAACTTCGAAAATAAAGCTGGAATTCAACCTACTAAAGAATGCTTCAAGTCTTTACTTTAAAATCAGATTACGTCTCTGCCCGAAAATAAGTATATTAATAGCCAATGAGGTAGGGTGTGCATATGGCAAACCGTTTTAACATTTAATCATATTTTGTGATGTAAAAACATGTAATTCTTGATATCAAAAATTCGAAATCTTAATACTAAGTATCAATTTTTGATATCAAGAAATCGTGTTTTAAAAAATATATATTTCGAGAATTCATTTCCTGATATCGAGGATCGAATTCTTAATATCAGGAATTCTCATGTTTGATATCACGAAATTTGATTAAACAAAACGGCTTGCCATACGCGCAGCTCCAGCTTTGGACACCTCAAGGAATGCATCACCCTATACTGAGTCTCTGAATATCCATTCCTCATCGAGATATTTGCAGATATTATCACCCAAAATTCTCTCAACATCTGCTTTAGCGTGCCGGGAATTAGGGGGTGGACGATGATGAATCGCGTTCACTTGCCCCCTTTCCTCTTATAAACGGATGGATATAAAGTAAGCTTGTCTTTCCCAATGGCTGTAAATTACGAGATGAGTTGTTCCTGTCAGTTTTCATTGCGTAGCTGTCAGAGAGCGATAGGCACAAAGGCAGTTTAAATGTAATTACAGACGTTCCATTGTCGCCATGGAGTAGCACTTTGTAGGCGAATGGAATTGACAGGTGGATTTGGCAAGGGAGCAATATAAATGAAATTTCTATTCTCAATGCAATAGTAATATGATTGTGATAGCTTATCCATATGAACAACAAGGACTTCCTATGTAAGTTATGTATGAAAGCGGTCTCACCCGACTTTCTGCTGCCCAGTCATGTCAGGACAAGGCAGTATTTTGAAACGACACTTTTTTTGGTCGTTGTTTCTACTGGCTTTGCATGATTGTGCTAAATTAAACCAGCAGCAGCAATACAAACAACAAAAAATGAGAAAAACATCAACAACGAATGATAATAGTAGCAATAATAATGATAAAAACAATAACAATAAAAATGATAAAATAATAATAATAATAATAATAATCATCATCAAAATAATAATCATAATAATAATAATGATCATAATAATCATAATAATAATAATAATAATAAAAGCAATTATAAAACTAACAATAATACTAATAATAAAAACACAAATGAAAACAGCATCAACATCAGAAAACAACGGCGCACTGTCAGTGAAGCAGAAATCGTAACTTAAGAGAAATTGTTTAGAGCGCTTTGGCCAAATCCATTCCGTTGCCTGAAATGATCGATATATATATATATATATATATATATATATATATATATATAACCGGTATTCTGATATTATAATCATGAGTGCTAGTTCCTTCTGTTTTCCATGTTTATTCTACCCCCCCCCCCACACACACACACACACCAGTCTTCTGTTGACATTTTGCTTTAAATATTTACGTTATCTCCAATCAATTAATCGATATTTATATTGCAATATATTTCATAGTTTATTCTTCCCTGATGATTTTCTAAGAAAGAAAGAGAGAGAGGGGAGAGAGAGAGAGAGAGAGATACATAATGAGAGAGGGGGAGAAAGAGAGAGAGAGAGAGAGGAAGATACATACAGAGAGAGAGAGAGAAAGAGAGAGAGGGGGGGTACTATGTATTTCTCCAGACACAAAAATAGCGTGACTATAAAAAAGTTGCTTGTGTGCTTGATTTATGATCATGCTAAACGAATCCTAAACCAACAAAATGTTGGTCCCGGGCAAATAATTTCAAATATTCAAAAGAATATTTAATCCGTCATAATACTTGTTTATATTATCTGTCCAGTCTGTCATGCCTCTCCGGACACGGAATTTTTTCTCTGCCTAAAGACCATAGTCCGGGAGAGCTGGCCATCGGTAGCTTTATGTATTACATGTACAGGAAAACATATCTTCGTGATGGGTTTTTATTTTAGCTTTATTAACAAGTCACGCTCCTTCAATTCTCGATCTTACTTTACTCTATATAGGTATAAATGAATAAAAACAAATGCATAAACGTGACCGAAATACATTTTTCTTTATCGGGATAGATAAAATCAATATAAAGGCCAGACCTTGTGCCCACCATGTCCTTATGTTCTTGCACTCTCTGCCGCCATTACACAGTGGGTTTCAAGTGAGGATTACATTATTATATACCATGTTCGCCCACCAAGTTTTGAAGAAAAAAAAAATTTAAACAGAAAAACGGAGAAGAACAGAACAAATATGAATAAAGGGCACTTATACTTTAACAAGCTGTTAAAGTCTCTGAATTCGACAATGTAAAAATTGCCAACAGAATTTCGGGTAGGGGATTTAACGCCCCATCCACCACTATACCGACACCCATGCTCATACCTTAGTAAGTATGATTACGCCTCCTTTTGATCCCCTTCCTAATATTCATCCACCCCAAACATGCCGCATGGAGTTTAACAAAAAGGTTTAACAATCTTAAAGGCATCGTTTAACGATGTTAAATCTGAGATGCATGGTCCTACGTGTTATCAGTGTCTGTGACATGGTGTAATATTGAAGCCTTACAAAATTGCGCTTCAAAATGATCATGAAGTGCCTCAAACAAGTAAAAATCTTTGAGTGATCGGTTTTACCATACTACTTTTCTCCAATAGACTGTAGTGTTATAAAAACCGTTGGGAAAACGGTTTTTGAAATTTCGAATTCCAATCATAAATATCTTGATAATCAGACAGGCGATCGGCTTGTAAACGTCATGGGATCCTGACTGACCTAAAGGTTTATAATTATGATTGCAGCATGAGCTAAATCCAGGATTTCGTTTAGAATCTGAGACAAAGATACCCAATCCCTTTCAGATATAGCTGCTGTAATAGTCGCTACTTTACGTAAGATTTGCAATCACATTTGCCGTCTTGAATATGAAAGAAATGGGTGATCGATTGGTATCATGATACCTAGACGTTGCTCAGAAGGTAAAACGGAAAAAAACCTCATGATTCATGAAATATATACGTTCCTTGATATTCTACCCGTCTTTATCAAAACAGAATAATTACTCATCTCGAAGTTGAAATGGAATTCTTTCCACTTATAATCGAGATAGGTGACAGGGTATTGCCATGGCAAATTATCTGCTATCAGGGTCATAATTCAGCAAATTTGTAATCAGCCCTAAAAGGCATGTATAGAATTTCGTAACTCGAAACGCGATTGCGAGACAAGGGTTTGATTAAATAACGCGTAACGTTTCAACAAATGCTAATAAAATGCATTACCTGTTCAAAATGCCAGTCCTATCATTTCTTATAGCAAAAACCTTCAGAATAAAAATCATATCAACTATTACACCAGGTGTGTATCGTTCTACCACAATAACTCATCGATCGAGTTGACGTGTGAGTAATCATTTCTCATGCAAAAACACCTGAAATTCTCACTGTCTCGTTGTCAGTAATGAATCACACTTTAATTGTTTTAACATGATGACCATGAATCAATGTCCTTGTAATAGTTTGCCGTATGTTGCGTGTGGATATTGACATGAAAACAATATGCAAGTCCATATGAAACAAGTTCGTTGTGTAAAAATATAGTTGAACGATTGCGCATAATATTCTAATTTTTAATTTTGTTCTCGATTTTCTTTCATCATGTGAAGGTGAATCTACGGTGTGAAAGGTGTTAACTTTATTTTGACCATTTTGTCAACTGAAGCTTTTCAGCACAGCTATAAACATTATTGAACGTTATGCATACTTTGAGATTAAGTGTTAGCTGTTATTATTTTACACGATTTTTCAGACTTACTAAAAACAATCAAATGGCAATCTCACATACTAGTAATGTTCGGAGCTCTTAAAGATAAAGTTGAGTTCTGGTCATGCGATTGCATTGTGAAAGAAACGTTGTGGAATCGATCAGAAAAGGTTGAACATCTAGCATATAAATATTGGTGTGTACTGCAAGGTTCTGGAATCATCAAAATGATAAGAAATTTGGCCCAGTCTTGGTAAAGTTTCAATCACTGTACACAGAAAGATGTATATGGGGCTACACGAACATGTGGCATAAAAATCCGTCCCGATTTTTATGATGTTACATGTCATATTTAGATTATTAATGCATTTGAAGAGCCATGCTTTTCAGGGAACATTTTTTCTCTGATGTTCTTCCACACTTGCATTATACAATAATAACGCTCACAAATTATTTTTCACCTCTTCCCAGAACTCAACCTTCTCTTTAATACACCCTTTGATTTTCACACATTTCAAAGGGTGGCGTGCAAAGCTTTGACAGTGCTTGAAGTTGACTTTCGAAAGTCTTTGCAATATAATCTTGCTTATAATTGAATTAGCCATATTGACCTGATTTGCTGCCTAACTTACAATCTTCACCTGGGAAACAAAAATCATTTTACAATTCCTTTAAAAGCGCATTCTCTTTGCGATGCAAATCATGATGTTAATTAAATCCGACAATCCAAATGCTTTCTGCATTTTCTTTGTTTTAGATCTAGGCTCCACCTTGGCGATCTTGTCGATATTTCATTCACAAAGCGAGACTTGGGTCTTTCCGGTTGAAAACAATAAATGTGCGAAATAATAAATACCATAATTGATTGATTTGTACAGGTGTCTGATTATTCTTGTTCATTCATTTGATTAATAAAGCATAACATCTGTTTCAAGAAACTTCGCAATTGTAATGATTGTAACATCAGCTGCAGAAATCAGTCATATACGCTAGTATATGTCCGGAACAATTTGCATCTATTGGACTTTCCTCTATCAAAATGCGTTTATAGCGGAGAGAAAGAGAGAGTGGGGGAAGGGGAGTATGGATAGGGAGAGAGAGAAAAAGAGAGAGAGAGAGAAAGAGAGAAGGAGAAAGAGAGTGAGACACACAGAGAGACAGAGATACAGAGAGAGATAGAGATGGGGACATAGAAAGTGAAAGAGAGAGAGAGAAAGAAGGGGGAGATATACACAGATATACAGACACTAAGACATGACGTATACAAATCACTAAGCTGCACGGCTACATTAATGTCCAAGACAAGTACATCATATCCAAGTATCTATAATTGTCCATCAATATATTCCGGGGATTCAATTAGGCTATATAGTGCATTGAAATATAATTTTTTTGAAAGCTAGGTCGCGGCTCGCATAAGTAGGTTGCAAGGGATCTCCTAATTTTGCACACAAATATAGATATAGTTTATAATTAGCATTTTTTTAATGGCTCCAAATTTGACACCAAAATTAAATTTCCATTGCTTTGCCCCCTCTTATAAGTTTCACCAGCCTCTTGTGAGAGTTTGCATCCTATTAACTGAAATAACAGAAAACTTGAACTCTTAAACAAATCTAATCTTTGCGTTACCTTGCTATATTCCTCGACCATAGTGGACCGTAATACATACCAAATTGTAACCTCACCAAATTAGTCGAAACTAAATGCCATTATGTGTTAATGATTGATTCAAATCTAACTTGGAATAGTCATATTAACAACATTTGCATGTTAGTCTCGAGAGGCATAGGCATTTTATATAGATTAAAATATTATCTATCACAAAAGTCACTATTTATGCTTTACAATTCTTTCATTTTGTCATACATATCTTATTCTAAAATAGTATGGGGTAATAGAAATAAGATGAAAATTATGTTAATATATCGTCTCCAAAAGAAAGCACTCCGTCTTTGTACACATTCACATTGTTAAGCCCATACTGATCCAATATTTTATAAACTAAAAACATTACAAATTGCTGACATTCACATTTTTCAAACTGCAATCTTTATGTATAAATTTTAGACAAATACTATACCTTTGGCATTTCGAAATATTTGTGTCTACAAAAGTAATATACATTCTTATCCTACACGACACTCATCCGACTTCCATTTAACTAACCCAAAAATTATTATGGCCTATACATCGATAAGACACCATGGCCCAGATATTTGGAATGCTTTACCTGACAATATTAAACACTCTGCATCTCTTTGTTCATTTAAAGCCTCGATGAAAAAATATTTAATATCCAAATATTCATTAACATTATAAGGGTCTTAGCGATTTTTATTGTTTGTTATAATATATGTATAAATTTTAGATGACCAGTCCATGAATAATACGAATCGAACACTTACTTCACCTGCACACACCCATTTGCACTCACTTGCAATTTTTTCACTTTCTTTCCACTTTTTATTTAGATACTTGCTGAACAAAAATCTTTATACGTGACATTCTATTCTCCTACATACTCCTATAAAAGCGTCATGTACCCACCCCCCTTCCCGGCTGCTGTCGACTCAAGCATTTATGCTTATGATAGTTGGCCTCTGCATTTATCTTGATTCTGATTATATACATATATATATATATGCATTTTTGTGTGTGTGTATTTCAGTTTTGTCACTCTTTATGTAAATCAATTATATTTCATACTATTATTGTTATTTGAATGTTTTTTATTTGATTTATCAATAAATGCAGAAGCATCTGAAGAAGAAAAAAAATCTCTGCTAAGCCTCCTCGCTATATCCTCATTTGATTTTTCAAAACTTTTGTTTGTGCGCATAACTTTCACATTGGCCCCTTTCCCCTTTAAGCCCCTGATTATAACAAATCTTTTAAATCGTTTAGACCCTGTCTGTTTTAAAAATCTAAATCTCATGTTATTTCACTAATGACTTTAACTGGTTTCTTGTCCCTCAAAAAATCAATCAATCAAATATGACAAAGAAAGATGAATACTTATAGAAATCGACTTTTGTCAAACTTTAGAGAAAGAGGGAAAGGAAGCAAGAGCGATACGGTGTTGGCATACATGCATATATGCTTGCCCTAAACAATCTAGGCATAAATGATTAACACTGATTTTTTAAAAATTATATTGTACTTGGTACCAATATCTATATATTGTATTTAACTAGGGGAGGGTGGATGGGCATGCCACATGGAAGGGGGGGGGGGAGGTTCAAGTTATGACCCCATTACCAAGTATGTACATTTAAATGTCTCACATTGTAAATCCTGTCTATTATTTTAATATAAGTATTATATTATTCGGTGATGTCCTGAAAATCGGTTTCTGTCACAAAACTGTAGATTAGATCTTGATTTATGACTTATTTATCTGGATTTATTTCGAATTTTATAGGGGAAGAGCGGGTAATTTCCAACTTTTCCCTGTATCATTTGATTCTTCATGATCTATTTTTAAAAGTGTACTTTTGAAATAAATGATGCTTTGCATCAGTTTTTCTCATTAATTTTTAAAAAGTGTGTATGCGTATCGGATGGGATGGGGGCATTGTCATGTCACAGTAACGGTAGTGGTGTTTAAATTGGAGCTGGGATTCTAATGAATTTCATGAATATCTTTCAATCTACCAAACAAAATGTAACAGGCGTACAAGTTTTGAACCAAACCGTCCAGTATCGCAATTTTTTCTTCCAATAGCTTCGTAGCTATTGGACTATGCCAAAGTTTTGAGATGAAAATTATGGTGGGGGCGGGGCGGTATAAGTATAAACCACAGACAGATAATAGTCTACCAAGAGATTACGAATGCCGTGTGAGGATTATCTTTTTTTCGTTTGCAACTAACTTTATTAATATAGCTTCGCACTAATTGCTCTAATTTTGTTCTAGGAGAGGGGGAGTGTCACAGAAGGGGGTAGGGTGCAAGTTCTGAACCCTACCACCCATTATCTTCATGATTCAGACTGAAAATCATGACTATCACCTGGATCCAGTTCTCATTGTATGTATCACTTGACAGCTGGCCTGCATCATTTCTGAACACACATCATGTCCCACGCAACATACTGCCCCCATCCCAAAATTACTTTTGATGGGGGGGGGGGGCATTTCAATGGAGGGAGGGGGTAGGGCGAAAGTTATGAACCACACCATGCACTATGGACATGTTTAAGACGGCAAATTATGTCTGTCACTTGGAACAGGTCTTATTTTATGTATTATTTGACCTATTTCCTAATTTTACTCTGAGAACACACTATATATCGGTTGCTAGGCATATTATTACCATAGCAACGGGAACTAAGCGATATATATATCATTAAATTATGATGAAATGCATCATCTGACATCATACTTCCTATCAAAGTAGTCATCTGCTTGGTGATAGCATCTTTTCGCTAGTAAAAGATTCAACTTAAATTTAGACCAATAGAAAGACAGTCTGAGTCTACACATCAAGAACTTCACACTTGTATAAATATTGTTGAATTTAATGAAGTCTTTTGTTAAAATTGTATCCAGATTAACCCCCCTCCCCCCTCCCCTCCCCTCCCCATCCCCGCTTCGCTAAAGTGCCTCAGACAACAAGTCCTTCGAACGATTTACCCTTTGCCCTTTGGATTGATTATTCCGATTATTTATTCTTTTCAAATTCCACAATGTATATTACCATTTACCGTTTAATTAATTACAAGGTATTATTATGTATGCAGGCATTAATCATTGTGTTAAAGAGAAGTAAACATTGTTCACTATTGTACCTTTCCCATTGAGTTCAACGAACCACACTGTGTTCGACAGAAGGAACACAATTGATCAATTCCTTTTTAATGCTAATCTAAATTGGTAGCGTTCATGTAGAAATATTTTTCTTTTCACTGCTCAATGAACTATCGGATAATATTGAAGGTCTCCTATGAATAAGAAATAAGATGATAATAGATATTTCATATACTTCACTAACCGGTCTAATTCAGCGTAACTCATATGAATATAATTCTTTTTTTATAATGATATTGCCTGCCACAAATATTTTTGTAAAGGTAGTCTAAACAAAGAAAATAGAGGGTAAAAGAAAAATCTCAAATACGGGTAGCGCATCTTTTCTTCTTCTACCCCCTCTTCCTCTTCTTCTTTTTCTTCTTTTTCTTTCCTTTTCTTCTTCTATTTATTCTTCTTCTACTTCTCCTCTTTCTTCATTACCCTCTTCTTCTTCTTCTCCTCCTCCTTCTTATTTTTTGTCTTCTTCTCCTTACTCGTCTTCTACTCCTCCTCTTTCTTCATCACACTCTTCTTCTTCTTCTCCTCCCTCTTCTTTATCATCATCATCATCATCATCATTATCATCATCATCATCATCATCATCTTTGTCTTCTTCTTCCTCCCCTTCCCCTCCCCTTTCGTCATCTATATGAACTGTAAACGAACGACAACTTGCCACTAAGACCAATTAAATCTAAATCTATTATCAACTTTACTCATTTCAAGAGGAGAAATGAAATTCGCAGGGTAAGAGGTAGCCAAGGCTTCAGAAATGTAATGTTAATGGCGGAGGTAGTTAGTGGGCACACTTTCATGTGAAGAGTACATAACACAAGCGAGAGTGCTAAGTAAACGAAGTTAATGTACTCCTTTCATCGAATGCCAACATTATTCATCAGTTGTATTCCGGTCGCAGGTGCGATGGACTCCGAGCTTGGTCAGCCCATTAGCTTTTACTATAATTATTTTAATTGCTGTGTCAGGCTTAGGTGGTTTAATTCTTTGTTGTATATTTTGAGATTATTATAATTATTGTGTTTAACCTACTGTAGCTAGATTCACGTGTTTTCTTTATGTATTGGTATGATTGGCGGTATTATAAGTTGCCCGTGTGGGTGTATTTCGACCCTAATCGACCGCCACTGTACATGGTGTATCTGAACTCCCCCTACCTCCCTCTGTCTGTCTCTCTCTCTCTCTTCCCCTCTATCCCCTCTCTCTCTCCCCCTCTCTATCTTTCTCTCTCTCCCCTCTCTCTCTCTCTCTCCCCATCTCTCTCTCTCCCCTCTCACACACGCGCACACGCATATACACACACAATGTCTCTCTCTCTCTTACTCTCTTTCTCCCATTTTCTCCTCACTCCCCACCTCTCTGCTTTCCTCTCTGTCTTTTTATGTTTCTCTGTCTTTTATATATACATTCTCAATGATTCTCCTCCTATCCATCGGCCTTTCTCTTCTTTTAGAACATTTCTGGCGCGGAGCCTAACAACCACCCCCATCGCTTGGAAACCACGGAATCGGCGCAGGGTCTTTTACACTTCCTTGCCGTTGACAAAGTGCCGCTGTTTGCCATTAATGGCAGTTCTAGGTTTCCATATTCCTCATGTTGCACCCGAAATCAAATCAGAAGCGACATGAAGATTGATGGACTAGAAATATGATATGAGGAAGAGCGTACATGCAGACGAACACGGAAACACATAATGGCTTCCCTTTTCACTTTTGTCGTCTCAATGGAGCTCTATGTAACTAGGGATTTATGAATTAGTAATTTGAGTTGTTTCATAATAAGCCATCACCATTCCAACGGCATGGTGAGTGTATATATAGAGTTGTTAATGCCACCGCAGCATAAACATTTTTTTTCTCGGGCGAGTAATATAGTTATAGATTATACTGATTCAATCGCTACAGGAAATACAGGAATCAAATTGTGTTAATCGGAGACAATGGCATGCTGTACATATGGGCTGGATATGTAAGGTATATGAACAAAATATTCATAGAACAGATACAGAAAATAAATTTAATGTTATTATCATTAATTATTTGGAGATATAGTAAAAGCAAAACTCTGTCATCAAAATGTGAGGCAATCTATCATTTGTGTTCAAAATTATGTCGGCACGTTTCCATGGCCCCTCCCCCCCCTCCACACATACATACACACGTAAACAAAGCTGGTTATAATAAAGGAGAAGTTCTTATTCGAATAATGATGCTATGCTTAATATTTCATAGAAAAATGTATGTCTGTTTAAACACGATGCCAACTACTTTCGAAAAATTCGTCCTCTTTTTCTTCTTCTTCTTCTTCTTCTTCTTCTTCTCCATCTTCTTCTTCTTCTTCTTCTTTCTTCTTCTTCTTCCTCTTCTTCTTCTTCTTCTTCTTCTTCTTTTTCTTTTTCTTTTTCTTTTTCTTTTTCTTTTTCTTCTTGTTCTTCTTGTTCTTCTTGTTCTTGTTCTTGTTCCTCTTCAGTCTTCTTCTTCTTCTTCTTCTTTTTCTTTTTCTTTTTCTTTTTCTTTTTCTTCTTCTTCTTCTTCTTGTTCTTCTTTTTCTTCTTGTTCTTCTTCTACTTCTTCTTTTTCTTCTTCTTCCTTTTCTTCTTCATCTTCTTCTTCTTCTTCCTTTTCTTCTTCTTCATCTTCTTCTTCTTCTTCTACTACTACTTTTTTTTCTTCTTCTTCTTCTTGTAACAATACGGGAGGAGTAATAATCCGAATAATAATGCTATGCTTGATATTTTATTGAAAATTCACGTTTGTTTTAAACACGTTAGCAACTACTTTCGAAAAATCAACCAAGTGCCATTTCAAAAGCCTTGTGCGTCACCAGCTGAAACATGACAATGAGGTATTACATGATCCGGACATGATTTCTTTGGGTATACAATAAAGTACTGAAATTGCCCTTGAGTTGATTTTTCGAAAATAGTTGCTATCGTCTGTTTTACTACAATTACACATCCTCCCCTCTATGCCTTACACACTATGAATCATTTTTTACAACCACTGGCGTATCCCAAATTCCTGTAGTTTTATTCGGTGATGTTCAGGCTATTTTTACCATGGCTGCTACTGCGCATACGGGTATGTACCCATCCAGCGGCGCATAAAACACCTTGGATAGGGGTACACCCACCCTACCCTATCTTATTCAGACCCCCTCCCCCGAAAAAAAACATGTAGGCCTATGCATATATATATATATATATATATATATATATATATATATATATATATATTTGTCTGAAAGAAATGTTTGAATAACACCTTGAAGTCAGGGGTACGTTTCCCCCTCCCCCCCCCCTCCCTTTTTAAATTCTTGAATACACCTCCGGCATTGAGGCAGATTGACTTTACCGAGCCCCTGCCATCCGGCTGTCTATCTTGTATCTTTAACGAGCAAGCGTGAAGGCCGCCGGCAGCCCTAGAGGGGTTTTGAAGAGCGCTACTCTAGAGAGCGTGCGAAGGGTACTCGACCGCTAGACCGTAAAAACTAGAGTGCCTCGTCTAGCTTTTCCGCGCTGCCTTCGCCCCTCCGTGGCAATCCAATTCACCGGTCGTCTTCAGGGCGCTTATACCCCAGCCCCACTTCCAAACCGACGAAACACCGACCAATCATCGACAAAAACTTAGCCATTCAGGAGATGAAATAATGTTTGTGTGATCTATTTGCGATGTGGTTTCGATCTTGTTGATGAGACTGAGGCTATTTTGTAAAAACAACATGAAGGCCCCAAATGAGCTTACAATATATAAAAGCGGGGTAATATATGTTTTGTTTGGTCCTACAACTAACCTTGACGTTTTCTGCAGTCATGTGAACACATACATTTCTAATAGCCTTCCTTAATCATAGTTTCTATAACCATAATAACAATAATTATGAAATCCTGCTTTTAAACAAAGATTTGGTCCCGGTTTTTTTTCGTAAGGATCAAATTAATTTTGAAAGAAAATACTTTGTTTACAATTTGTTGATTTTTCATATTTATCCTTTTTTTTTCTTCAGTAAAAAAGCTTTTCTTTAAAAGATCTGTGTTAATGTGCATCCTTTTTTATTCAATTTGAAAGAATAGTGTACTTTGACCCTCTTACCACTAACATTACGGATAACTATATAAACAAGAGACTTTTCAAAATTGTCTGTTTCAATGTCAATAGAACATACAATATCTCCCACGTTAATAACATTTATTTTATTCATACATATTTTTTCAACGTGAATATCCGTTCCGATTCGAGTAAAGTAAATCTACTCTATCGATACAGAAAGTACAATATCGTAACGACATGCCACTGAAGGTTGAATTGATTTATAAAGATCAAAAGATATGAGAATTAATTAAGATACGGAATTCGATAACTTCAAACTTTATGCTGTTGAAGTCCCTAAGCTCAACTGATATACGCCTGGGTGCCGCAGGAGAAAAGGGTGCATAAATAATTCACTGGTAGAAAAACACAAAACACCATACGTGCGACCAGTGTTTGTGGATACTCGCTCATACGACCGCGGGGCCTGACTGTTGTCTGTTTGCAAATAAAACACAATGCGAGGGCATAGCAAGGTTTAGCCAAGGAAAGAAAAGGGGGGGTGATGCATTTTATCGTTGGTGTTTAAGGGCACAGAACAAATACAAAAATACTGACGTAAATCATGTTAGCGAGAAAGGTCGAGTTCTCTTGTAGTGAAAATATTGCTGTCGAGTTTACCCATGCCTTTATCTAACTGCCATGTGAAAGAACTATTATAGTAGAAGATTGGCCAAATATTGGTAGATTTTAATTTCTCCGAAAGGGGCGGGGGTGCAGCCCCATTCCTATGCATCCCCATTCCTGTACATCGTATGTCTCTGAAGATAAACACCTTGTCAAAGAACTCTCGATAAATATGCCTCATGGTAGATTTTTTTCTTGTCATCTGTGAATTCATCACATGTCTTCTCGCTACAAATCTTTAGCACCTCCCCGAATCAAAATATTGGAAGGAGAATCCATGAGGTAAAATTAAAATAAAGAAAATTGTCACACACACAATATAGAGACGTCGTCTGTCACGATCAGAAGCCAAATATATGAAAAATAGAAATGGAATTTGTAACGAATTGATAGGAATGCTCGATACGACACCTTGATAGATGTTGACTATCGTAAATCGCCGGCAATTTACGACCAAATTGAATCTAAATGGAATGGAACCCGCTCATGTACATGCGGAGTTGTCACACCCCTCCAAATAAGCAATTCATCAAATGCACTTGATACAAATTCATGCGCGCACACATAAACGACATATGGAAAATCAGTATGCCTAGCGAATAATGCTTTCAGAAAGTAATAAAGAAAGAAAATATCTTGCCGAAAGAGAAATTATCCATGTGATGTAAAATGTTTATTTTCGTAGCTTGGATGTATGCTGGGTTCGCATTGATGAATTTTAACAACTCAATCTATAACTGATCGACTGAGAATGCAAATATTTTACCATTGTGTCTATATATTTTTCCCCTGGCAGGAAAATTAAATTCACACTGCTACTCTGCAAGTAATTTGTGCCTAATATACATAACGATATTTAGTCTTTAAAAAAAAAAATTGAAAATGACTTGAGAAATAAGGTATACGGCATCATAATGTAAAGAAAGTGTAACATCAACAGGCAAGTAAAGAATATGAATTGCAGATTTAGATATTGTACAGTTGTTATAAAAGTGGTGGAATATATTTAATAAATGTCATTTATTAATGAATTATTGGAAGGCTATAAAAACGTCTGAAACTATTATATAAAAGATTGTTTCCAATTGTCACTATTGTAAAATAAACACATTGAAATCTATGTATGATCCCAAGATGTTCAACATTGTAATTAAACTTCATTCCTTTTCTTAGTCCGACAGAGCAGTGTATAGATGAGGAAATTCACCCGTGTAGGAGTGATATTAGGGAACAGTTCTTTTTGGAATGGAACCCTCACTTCATTTCTTACCTTTTTCAAAGTTATTTGATGTTAACATACCCTTCGCCCCCCCCCCTTCCCTCGCCCTGCCAAAAAAGCAGGGGTGAATAGCATTTAAATTATTAGCACTGCTGTAGAGTGGCTTTCAAAATAACAGTTGGAACTGATAGGCAATTTTAAAACTGCTCACTGCATTCCGATCCAATAAATTATAGCGCGAAAATCCATTACATACATCTGCTTTAGAACTCCATCGAAATAGGTTGCTAACAAGGAGGTTTTAGCTGTCATTTTAATCACCATATTTTTAGGCGCGTAACGAAATTGAACACGACGTAATTGAAGGAGAGAAGGCTGCAAAAAATAATTCATTCCAATTACACGCTTCATCTCGCCTCAATTATAAATCATCTACATAACTCAGAATATTCATTATAAATTTATCGTATTCAATCTATTCACTTCCAGATAGTAATCTAATTTCCCTCCCTCCTCGCAAAAGTCATTTCGTCAAAAACAAAAGCCTCAATTTATATGACAGTTTTCTGTAATGTTGCAAACAAAAGCATTCGATTCTGACATTCATTTTTTCCACCATCAGCAATTGATTCGGAAGGATTAAGAGATAAAATTAATAGCACCTACAGTGTCATTTCAATGGGAGATAATGAACTGTAGACGAGCTATACATCTTATTTTTTTTTGTTCTCATGCGCAATTACAGGCGTAGTATAGCTTTCATTTGACAAAGGAAAGTAGGTCTCATGAATATCTTATAAACAATTAGAAAATTAATGAGCAATTTTCGGATGAAATTGAAATTCCTGGGAATACTTAGGATGTCATAATTGGCTAATCTAAATTTCCTTTTTTACTCTTTTTCAATATCTGTTAAATACAATGGCTATGATGATAGCACATTTGTAATGAAATTGGAATATTTTGTCGTATGCATATCTTCAAATTGCCTGATTATAACTTCTTTTCTTCTCACCATACCTGCACGGCTAAAAACCGCCACTGGTTAATAATTTATGCCACCGCTGGTGCGTGTCTGTAACCCGATAATGCTTCGATTTGTTGAATACGTGTAATGTCATGTAATTCATGGGGGATCTCATTGAAACTCGGCGAATTAAAGTCTCATTTTGGGACCAGCGCGTGGACTCTCCCGCTCTTTTCACCCCATCACACACACACACGCACGCACGCACACACAATATCATCATGCACAAAAAATGTCTAGCCCGTGTATAGTATACTCCGCCCGACCAAGTGTACACCCCAAAAGTGCACTAACCCCGACCTTATAGAGTTCACCTTTCGTTTCCAACGAATGACCAACCAACACATAAACTCACGCACATCCCATCCTAACACACACATGCACACGCACACATAAACATCAAAGAGCTTTGTTCGTTTTTGTCATTATGATGAATATGTTTCATTGTGGTCCTGTCGACAACACATTCATGCGAAATTTAATACAATGCCATCTTTTTTCCAGGGTAACGCCTTGTTAGGTGAAGGTGATTTGCAAATACCTTTGTATGTTTTGGCTCCACCGGAGCACTATTCCGTAATTTATTTATGCATTGAAAGCCACTTAGATATACCTCTCTGACATGTGACTACAAATTAGTTTCCGCTTCTCGTAATAGTGCCCGTAATTGCTTATGTGGCAAATACAACAGCTAAATTAAAAGGTTTTCTTGCCGTTGAACAAATTACAAAGTCTAGACGAGGCGGATATATCCGACTGAGCAGATCATGTTTAGGACTTTCTTAGAGAAGAAAAAAAATGACCCGATTTTATATTCAGAAAAACTTCTCCTGGTACATCACAATAATGTTGTTATCTACCTTAGATGTTGAAGTGAAGTTTTAAAACTAAATTAAAGAGAAGGTGCATTGATTTTAAAAACTAGGTGACAAGGTGACACCTTGATTTGACAAGGATATCACAATTCAATGCTCGAAAAAATTCGAAGTAATGATTATTATGACTTACAAAACGCTTAAATACAGCCCCGACATAGCACCTGAAGGCTCTCCGATCGCTGCTGAGAAGTGTAACGTCACATGTTGAACATGATTTGCACAAGCAGACGATGTCCCATGACATCTCACTCTTCTCTTCAGTTATTTCTCTTACTTCACTACCGTCAGGCTAAATGTTTAATCTATTGCCTCACTCTAAACCCCGCGCATGGTATTATTTTGATGACAAATGCAGCGATAAAAAAATTAAGGAATCTGTCGCTTTAAAAAAAAATAAGACGCCATTGTAATTTCAGCTGCATACACCGCGGTATGTTCGGCGTTTCAAGAGGGAACAAATGCGCCCATGCTATCATTCCAGGGGGTTTTAAATTTGAAAGTGTGGTTTCTTTGATTGTTCATTAACCCCTATCCTGTATATTTACAAACAAAATATGTAGTTATCAGAATCGGGGTCATGTCCATTTTTTAATGGTGTAAAATTCCATCACATTTATATACATTCAACTCATTATAATTTAAGAAATAATAGCATTGCAATTATGTTCATTCTTTATGGGATGTCTTCTGCTTGGGCAGGATTGGTTCATATTGTGACGGCATTAAAACATCGTTATTTTTATGGCGAATCTCTCGCATATCCCAGATGCTATGGAGGTGGTTTTATTTGTATTTTTATAAATCACCCGATATGTAGTTGACCTAAAACTTGTACGATGGCCATCTGTTAGCTTACCAGTTTCTAGTGATACGTTATTTGCCATATTTGTGATTTTCTTTGAACCCGCACTTTAATAGCAATTTTCAAACAAGACATCAACAAATATCAAATGTGTATAGGATATTGTGGAGCCTTTACCAAAGCCACTGTTTGAAGTTGTATACCGCTTTTTAATTTTCTTTTTATAAATAGAGAGGAAGGAAGCGGAAAAAACTTTAAAGATAAACTTGAGTTTTGGTAAATATATAAAATAAATTCTCACAGAATCCAATGAAAAACCGACACTGCATGTTCAAGATTACAAATAAATGACATGTGCCAAACAATTTTGGTAGAACATGTATAGTGGCTGAGTAATGAGCATAGAAAGATAAGGAAATCCGGGTAAGTAGGCCCGACACCATGTGCACAACACAGGTCACTATGTGCAAATGGGAGTGGTAGTTTTTATCGTATATGATGCCCAGCAAGTTTTGGTGCGTTTGTTTGTATTTCACTGGTTTATACAATCGATCTACTGCAGGATAAACAATCCAGAATAAATCATAGCAATTTTCTCTCTAAATACTATTCCCGTATACCAGAGCTCAAGATTAGATTTAAAACCCCTTGAATATATCTGGTTTAAAGCCTGTCTGCACTAGTTTGGCCAGGAGGGATTAGACCTCCCAGCGTGGTCACTGACAGGTGGTTATCTCATCAACTCGGCTCTCAATTAACATAAGAAAAAGAGGATCATGGGGGACCAACGGGCACCGCTTAGGCATTGTTTTTTTTTAATATAGAGAGAGCAAGTAGCTACAAGTAGTGCAGTGGGGCTTTAAGAGTTAAAAGGCTGAAACAAACTTCCTCCAATCACAAATTCACGTTCAACGCAATACAATCCAATCCTTCCATTTCCTCAACATACATGTTTCTTTTCCCTCATACATGTATTTCATCCGTCCTTTATGGCATGATACACCCTCGATGCTATCTCAGTTAGATGTGAATGGAGTCATTGTGACGTTTCAGACCAAATCGTGATACAAATGGCACAGAGAGTTGCTATCACAAGCAAATACAGTATTTATCATGTTCGTGCATTGTGTGTACGCACAACTTCAAATGAAGTTTTGTACTTTATGTCAATTAAGTGAGAAAAAATCGGACACGGAAGACTTGGAAAAGAGGGAGGTAAAGGAGATATGTCAAAATCAAGCTACGTTTCTTTAGTCTTCGATGCTAGTTTTGGAAAACGATCACGTCTTGAGGTCGGAAGCTAACAATTATTACGAAAGCGTGTTTGTTATACTGCCCCCCTAACGACCCCACCCCCCAAACAAAAAAATTGCCTGACATTTTGTAATCTAAGGTAGATGTAAAACAACTAAATTTTGAATGCTCGTAATTTTCTAGCGAAAAGGACAACCTCCCCAACCTTCAATCAAAACATCAACCAATAGCATGATCATATTATTTTCAAGCAAGCCCTTGCCGGCGTTGTCACCTTTCTAAGATCTCGTTCTTCTGTTCATTTGTTTCATTTGAAAAGTCGTGGAACAGGAAAAGGAATTGAAAGGACAAAATATTCACCAATTCTCTCTAGTGACCCCATGAAAAAAATTTCGGATGACTGTTTTCACAGTCTGCTTATCTTTTACATTCACTTATGATAGACGCTCCAGCGACCCTCCTATATTCGTCAAGGAGTGCCACTAAAGTATGAAAAGGGGTATGGTTATCTGGAGAACTTACTGCGTCGACAAGTTAGCCCAAAATCTCCAAAGCAAGAATAACACGTTTTTTCTAAATTTCTTTCAAGTTTAAATTAACCGACAGGGTAAGAACAGGTGGTCAACAACTGCAATAACAACAACAACATCCTGTGTTAATCTACGTTAAATGTGAAACTACTTTTTTGAAGCAGCTGCCATCGGAACATAAATGTATTATGTCAGGCTTTTATATCACATTTTCTTTCAAAGGGTGTCTTTCGTGGAGAAGTGATACTGATACATTTGCTCTTGATTCTAGACATGACTGTCACCATGGAAACGCCTCGCGTGCGTGACTCCACCACATACTTTTGGTGTTCGAATATGTGCTCAGAAAATTGGCCTGAAACAAGAGCAAATTCCAAGAAAGTGACATAGGATTCTATAGACCAACTAGGGAAATGAAATAAAAGACGTTATAGTAAATGAAGGAGAGAATCCATTTAAGATGATTCGAGACTTTGAATGCTATAATCATGGTTTGTTGGGGCTATACAAGATAATTAGATAATTCTGCAGTGACTCTTTATCATTTACGCTTTTATGAAAATGATACGATACATTTTTTTAAACAAACTTTTAACACATTTTGGGAGTAAACCTGTAGCAGATTATCAAGTATAACACAACTAATCCTGTAATACTCAATAAAATGTTACTGTTATAGCTGTCGCAACTGGTTAACTTTCTTGTGTTAAACAAAAGTCAAATATAAAGGAAATATCAGCTGACAGGCTATCATGCTTAGACTAGCTTTGAAGTAAGAAAAACTGAAGTTTTCGTCAAGAGCTCATGGTAAACAGAGAAATAATCAGGTTGTCTTCGTTTCCAACCATTCTTCAATGTTGTATTACTTACCAAACACTAATCTCTAGTTTGATAATGCCATTGCAGAAACTTAGGGACATTTTTCAAAACCTAAGCAGACTAAACTCTGGGAACATAAACACTTCACTTGTTAAAGAAATATTTCGTACTTTTTTTAATTTTTAAAAACACATACAAAATATTGCAGCTAATAAGCAAACTGACTATGAGTGACCTTATCATGATGTCATGATCCGATTCTTTCAACCTTGTCCATCTTCCGACATACCCTTTCTCAAAATTCATAATTTTAAAATCAAATATTCATCCATTAAAACCCTTGTGATTTCTCACTTCATTTCACAGGTCGTGTTTTAAAGAAAAGACCTTTCACTCCTTCTCTTAGAAGCAGCCTGACCATGAATATCAATTACTTTGGTAAAAGGCATTGGAGCGATTTGAAGTCGTAAGGTTTTGATTTCTAAGCTCACGTTCATTCTATTTCATTTCGCGCCACGATAAAAACGCCTTGTTGTACAGCACACGTCTGTATGATCACATTACCGTGGAGGGAAAAGGGAGAGTAATTACACGCTCCATGTTTTTAGGAATAAAAACTGTGATTAACTTTATCTCGTTTTGACCTTAATATCAGAATTTTTATTGCAATAAGCTGATCGGAATATTAAATTCAAGATCTATGTAGGAAGTGTTTGACTTGGTTGAGATCTGTTAATAGTGAGAAAGTTTTCCGTAGGCATTTGTACATCAACATGCAAACATCTCAAACAAGTTGCATAGCCATTACGCAATAAGTGAACCATTAAATTGTTGCTGACTTTGTGTTAGCATTGCTCGTACCCATGACACAAAGTCAGGTAACGGCGTAATGTTTTGTGTGTGACATAGAAGACCGGAACGAGACACGATTTGTTTAATCGAGCTTAATTCACCGACAATGCCATTCTCCCAATTTTTTATTCATCAAATTAAGCAACGGGTTTTTATTTTGTCACTGCATGCAAACAATGGTTTACCTGCTCTGTTTTTTTTTTATTCAAAGCCATGTGTTTAATGGTAACATGCATAATAAGCCGTTCACACAAAACATGTTTATAAAATACTTTTAAGGATTGCACTGAGTTCTGGGGGGCGTTTCATGAAACAATTAGTCGGTGGTTTTCACCGACTAATATCATTTTCACCGACAATTTTATTGTCACCGACTATTTTCCAGGCCTCTGATTGGTCAAATTTAGTCGGTGCTGACAGTTGTCGGTGGACAAATGTTGATGAAATGCCCCCCTGTTCATGCGATTACGTTGTTAAAGAAACTGTAATTAAGCATTCGGGAAAGGTTGAATAAAATGATGTAGTATATAAGAATCGATGTAGCTACGAATCGCAGTAATGCACATTAATTGGAATCCTCATGTTATATTGGTGTATACTGTGAGGGGCTTGGAATCATAAAAATGATAAAAAATTGACTCAATATAGCTGAAAGTTACGTGCACTGCACAAACACACACCACGACACAACCGCACACTCGCGCACGTACACACACACAATGGGTAAGGTTTGGTCCACCCTTTCAGTTATTTCTTGTCATTTTGCGAATGTGAGGGCATTTCTTTAAACATTCCTTTTCAGGGAACATTTTCTTTTCTGATAGCCTACTATTCCAAAGCAACATATAAAGAATGAGAAAGCTCACAAATTATTATTTCACCCGGACAGAAATTTGATCTTCTCTTTACAACTCTGGTTGGAATATGGACACAGCCTGACCTATGAAAGACCTCTTTCAATTCCACAATAACTGCCTTTCTTGGGGGGGGGGGGGCGGTTAACGACACGGTGTATGCAATTACATTTTTATTCACATCGATAAGATGAACGGACATGAAGTCAAAAACAAATATCATCGGGATCAAAAGTAGATTTTATTTCATATCTTTCCATTTGAAATTTGGGAAGTGATCAACGCTTCTCGCAATAAATTTGAAAAGGTCAGTGCTTTCTGCAAACATCTTGCCTTTTTCATACACACGTATGTTTCCTGCTTCGGGCAAACACGCCGCCAGACGTCAAGGTTATTGGGCACACGTGGTGGTCTAGGAAATAAAATGCTGGCGGCAAAATTTATGATTCACCCGTAAATGCGATTCCTGGGGAGAAGCAGAGATGCGTATCAAACATGTGTCCGTGTTTCGTGATCGAGAACAATGCATGATATCAACGAAATTTCTTCACATTCACTTTTAGACTGAAAATGAAATATCCCAAACTATTTCTTATCTTTGAAGAAAACAAAAGGTCTGGGCCTTTTTAGAATCATCTTCCTTTTTTTTTAATAAATATGAATAAAAAACATTTTCCTTACAATTTTCAATAGTTTTGTATCTACATATTTACTTGCATACACAAATTATTCAAAGCACATTTATTTTCCATGCTAATACTGAGGCTGAGGCCGCCATCACGTTCAAGCTCTAGCCTAAGATGGTGGTCTCCTGCATTTTTCAATTTGAAAACTATGTGTTTTAGGAAAGGTGTAATTATTTAATTGAATTATATTATGATATGGTTTTACAATTATTTTGATTTTTGTTAATAATATATATGTACCTAGCTTGTATGGTACTTGTTATTATGTTGACAAATCAAACAATCAAACAATCAAACAATCAAACAAACAATTCTCGATTTTTTTACTGTCTGGGGGATTATAGGATAGTAATAAACCAGTTAATTGTGAAAAGAAAAGACAATTTAAAGGCATGTACATTTGCATTAAAGGTTAAAGGGTCAGACTCAGAATTTAGGTTGGGTTTGTTGGCAATACAAATCACGAGACGACAGGTGGTATTATGGTGCTACAAAGGTCAAATACTAATCCTAAAATGCATTAACCTGAATAGGTCATAATATCATATGTGCTAACAGGCGCCAATTTAACCTCGGAGTAGAGTGCATTTCAACATTTGACGTGGGTGCATAGCTCTTTGGTTTGAGCCAAGGCAAGGCATTGATGTCTTGCATTATCTAGGAATTCTATCTACACTGCTTCTCGCTACCCAGGTGCTGAATGGGTACCCGGTAAGGATGGAAACGTCGTTGTGGTTGGATTAGCGTCTGCGCGCCTGTAAAATGGGGGAGTGGCTTGATTGCCACCACGTTTGAGATGGAGCGTGCGCACTTTACTGCGCAGAATAGTAATTCTATCCAATTTAGGTAACCTCTGTATTTAACGCTTTGGGCTGTTTCTTGTAACTGGAAAGACGGAATTACTACCATTATTCTAACAACGGTAAAGTAAAATAATACATCTCGCAGGAACATGTATGTGTAATAGACTTCACAGGAATATGATGTGTTAGGTAGCACATACATTTTCCATCTGAATGATACACTGTCTGCAAAGCTTATTAATGTCCTGCACATTATTAGATAATAATATAATAATAAGTCTCTACTATAACAAACAAAATACAATGACAAACGATGCACTAGGGCATGTAATATTGCACCTATCGTAAATGTATGAAGGCCACTCATCATTAAGATCTATTTATAAACTATGCCTTGAACCTTAGTTCTATGACTAGCCGAACACTTTTTAAGCCACCAGAACTTCAAACATGTCAAATATGTAACAGAGTATAGTAAATTACTATTCTGAGAAGAGCCTAAACACAACTATGGCATTCTTAAACTGTATTGTGTGTGTGTAGTTGGGTTTTTACAGACGTGTATCAATCAGATATAAATTTTTGACGTCTGGGGACCGACTTTTAACGTCATCATCCGAAAGTCGTGACTCAGTTTCGAACCTGCGTCCTCGGCTGAATCAGTTTGTAACTTCCATTGTAAGCTGGATTACAGGCGCACGCCACAACGCCCCGTTGCAGAATTAACAACGAATCAAATAACTAGTTACAATCAGGTGTTATTTACCCCCAAAAGCATGCAGGATTACCATATGAGTGTGGATAGATTGCTCTTCCTGCAGGACCTGCAATTATCATTACCCCATCATTTCCAGGTACCTATTTTACTTCTGGGTCGAGAGGGACACAATTTGTTGGCAAAGCACCTTGCCCAAGAAGGTAATCAACAAGCGAGGTTCGAACCATGGACCTACGGAGGTCCATGATCGAACTCAGCACCTCTCGTAGGACAGACAGCCTTCTTCAATATACCACAGAACTAACTATTAAATCAGTTGGCATAATAAAGGGCATGTGCGTGTTCATCAAAGAAAGGGGGCGGTGGGGCTAGAGATCTTCAAAAGCCTATATATTGCTTTTCTCTTTTTGCCTACATCTCCCCCCTACACAGGCATGATAAATATAAGATGTAACCAGAAGCTTAGGAAAAACAAAACAACGAGTCATAGCGGAAGTTTTCTTTTCCGCACTATTGTGGTGGTCTTGTTCATCCGTTAGGAGTGTAACAAGTGCTACATTATAAATTCGGTTGAATTACCATGTGTGTTTCATCCTCTCATACTCAAAGTTGGTATTAGAATTAATGGAATATTGTCAAAAATCTGTCATGATCTTTTACAGGTGTCTCCAGGTAGTTAATACAGGAACCTGTTAGAGTATTAGTGGATTTAGTTAATATGACCTTTACCTGTATAATCATAATTTGATCCATGTTTTGTGGTTGTCAGGGATTATTCCAAGGGAAATAAAAAGCAAAGCGACCATAATCAGATATGCCATCTCTATCTCTTACTTGTTCTCTGGACGTGTATTTTCTATGGCACCTTTTTGCTCTCATTTTCTTTCCCCCTTCCTCTTTTATCCCTTCATCTTCATCATATCTAATTTCTCTCGATCTCTCTCTGTCACTATTAAGTCGCGTCTTTCTATAATCTGCTCCTTGTTTTCCATTTCCACTGCTCATCTGATTTTGATATCTTAACTGTTATCTTTAGAGAGGCACATCACATATAGTGCATCTCATGTCTCAACCAACAACAACATGACAACCAATCTTGGGATTTCAGAGACTTTAAACAACGCTATACATCGCTATCCATTATCGTATAAACCTCACATGCATTGAGCTTTTAGATTTCTGTTAAACAATTTTGACTAATTCATGAATTCAGTATCGCTATTTGAACGCTATTGTAATGTATTCATTTCATCATGCTAATCATATCACCTCATACGCAATTATTGCAATAACACGTGCCGAAGAGGTCACGATAAGACAGTGAAAGGTTGTATCAACTATCAAGCACAAATCTGATAGAAAGACAGCTAAGGTATTCGGTTTGTACTAAGATTAGTAATACCATGGCAACCGGTGAAAGATGATTATGATAACGACTCTTACCTTGTCAGATGCAGACATACAGCAACAAATAACGTAGCCAGCCTTATTTCTGTTGCCATTTTGACTGTTTTCCTCCCTTGCCTTTCGGTCGGGTGAAACACCTGCTTGTGGCGGTACGTTGGAAAGGAGTTCCGACCTGATTACCCGCGCCCCGTTAAGGCTCTGACATCAGTGCAAAGGAGGCGAAGCGCCCGACGACGACTTGTTTATTGCGCTTCTTCGGGATCTGAAGAGGATAACGGAAGATAGAAAACAAAGATGGGACCGATCAACTCGAAGACGCTCAGGACATGAACTTGATTGTCGCGATAAATCACTTTCCCCCTCTTCTTGGCGGGTTGAAGGTATAGTCTGTAGTTCAGATGTAATGCAATATCACGGGTGTTAGTTGACGCTGCATACAGCTAGCTATAGCGAATTCAAACGAGATCGTAAACTTCTCTTTAAGTCAGGCTGCGACATTCGACCTCTGACATGTCACCTTTGGAATGACAGAGCATGTTTTTGTAGGAAATATATGCTGGAGTAGTAAATGCATATGAACTTGCCGGCTACGTCGAGAAAGCCGGCTTTGTTATTTTTGCCCGCTGCCCGGGCAGTAAAGGCGAAATGAGCGCTGTCTATTTCGTGTGCCTAGCAGACGATGCTTGTTCGTGACCAGGTGACGGAGAGAGAGAGAGAGGAGGAAAAAAATGAAAACGCGGGAAACGCGCGGCATGATGGGAACGTGTTTCGTTTTGTTCTTCGATCATAATCAGCAAACATCACCGAAACATAATCGTTTTTTTTCCCTGCATTACCACAAAGAAACCCTTCCATAATTATTTTCCTACTTTCATCAACAGATGTCCAATTGCACTGCTCTGTTATTTGTGATTCTGTATTTTTTTAAATAAAAATCTTACTGATGCGTCTGAAAAGAAAAGTATTTGATGATATAATTTTGCACGAAGTTGACATATTTTGTGCAACTAAGCAAACTTACATGTACCATTCAAGCTATGTACAATAAATTATCACCTATTGTGAGTTAAGAATGTTCATTTATATCACATCATTTTTTAACAAACACGTGTTAAAAAGGGTGCTGGGTACGCTAAGATTGAAATTAGAGTCTGTTTTCAATTTCGTACTAGCGGAGGACCTTCTAGTATACCATGGATATGTATTATATGTTATATATTATGATACAAAAGTGGGCTGGGTGTCCTCGTTTGTTTTCTCCTCTCTGTAATCATCTGTATAACCACTTTCTCTTCTAAACCTGGCGTTGTTTGCCTGGAGATAAGGGTATCCATTTCATGTTGCCCATATCCTTGCGGATTACAGGCTCTCCCTCTCTCTTGCATAGTAATCTCAAGATTCCAGCTCATCAAACAATGCTACCCGACGTCTGGAAATAGATAGGGCCGTCGGCATGTATGACTCGCCTCATCCATGTAGCCTCCATTCAGTCTTGCTATGCCACGTGCTTATTTTCACGATGTTTAATACGATATTCTTTGTGATAAGTTGTGTAAAATGCAAAGTAGTTACGATGTTCAATACGAACAACTACGTGTCTTGATATGATAGACGCTCATTTTAACGATGTCCGAGACGATATCATATGCATCTTAGTACGCCAGAAGCTCATTTCAACGATGTTATGCAAAATGCTTACTACGATGTTCAGTACGATATGCTACGTGCCTTATTATGAAAGATGTCTGTCTCTAAGATGTTTAGTACGATCTTCTGCCTGTCTTACTGAGAAGAATACATGCTTATTTTCGTGGTGGTCAATGCCTTCTCCCACTTGTCGTTAATTAACGAGATGCTTATGTTAAAGGTGTTATTTACGATATATTACGTGTTTCGTTACATGACTATCTTGACCGTTCGATATTAAAGATCAGTTCGGTGCCTTGTTGTACAAGATGCTTATTTCAAAGATGTTAAAAAGTGACTTTGACTGAGTGACCGGAATCATTACATAGACCTCATGCATCAAACGATATATTACAACGTGATACGAGTATCGCACGAATTTCAACAAGTATTCAGTGCGAACTTTTCCAATTTAAATCGATAAATCGTATTTTAGAGTCTTTATTTACTTTGCATAATTCCGCATTAAATCTTGAGGGAAAGTCAAATGTAAGATATTTTTTTCGTATTTACATTTTTTCCCCGGATTTCCTTAGAAGCCCGTTGCCTGATTTTTTTTACCGAGTATTGGGACAAATCATTATTCATAAACGTAGGCTATGTGTCGTGTGCCCTTGGTAGAGGGGAGAGTGTGCAGTTTTAGAGAGGATAAAGGCAAGGAACCACTGTGCCCTCAGATTGGAAAAATCATGAAAGTAAAGTCAACCTTGACTTTAATAATTCATGCAATTTCACAGTCTGGCAACATACTTCACAGAAAACGTGATGGTCACGACAACATGTGATTTGAAAAATGCATTTGTGAATACACTAAAACAGAATTATAAATTTCCGGGGAAAAAAATAATGTTTAAAAGATGTAGTTGACGATTGTAATAAAATGTTTTGACCCTGGCCCATCTTAACAGCAAGAACTTACCAGCGGAATCTGGTATGCGAATGCAATTTCGAGTACATTTGAAACGGAAGTAAATTGTAAATATTACGTCATTCATGGCTTAGCACGGTAACATGGGTACAGACAAGAAAAGAGTAGGAATTTGGTGCCATAATGCTTTTATTTGAGTTCATAATTATAACACCAAATGAATACTAGAGATAAACCGTTTACCGCAAGAAACGTGGGAATGATAGGACTGCAATGAGATCTGAAAAAAGGCCATCCATGTTTGCTTATCCCACTATACTTTAAGAACAAGACATGGAATGCGATTAGCACAATAATGTTATTTTTTAACAGTTCTTAACAGAGATTTGTAAAAAGAGTTATATTTAACCTGACTATATACTGAACAGCAGAAAACGACCGAAGGAATGTGGTACTCAGGTGCAATTATGACTACCTCTGAATGAAGACTAGGTTTGGGCAGGCAATAATGATGGGGTCGAACGCCAATAATGGCAAACGCGTGAATCGCTGGCGATTGATTTAATCAAACGGGCAGTCTTCAAAATGACTTCTCCGAGACACTCCAGCAAAAGAGCTAGCTGATTGTCAACATTGCAAGCGGATGGAGGCGGGCATCTCTACGCGAAGGTTCTGGACAAGTGGAGGTAACAGCGAGGGCTTTGTCAACGCATCAAGATTTTTTCTTTAACCCCCTCTCTCTCTCTCTCTCTCTCTGTCTCTCTTCCTCTCCTCTCCTCTCCCCCTTCAATCTCTCTCTCTCTCTCTCATCCTCTCTCTCTCTCTCTCTCTCTCTCTCTCTCTCTCTCTCTCTCTCTCTCTCTCAACAGTAATCATATTACGCTTGCCTATAGATATTTTCCACACCCATAAATATCCTTAGAGAAATAAGTAATTCGTAGGGTAAAGTCTTGATTAAATGCTGGTTGTGTCAGATATATTGTATAGTAATTTAATCATATGCCATCTATCAATCTATAAATCTACAAATACATTTTTAAAATGCATTTTTTTTCATGCAGAATTAATTGTTATTTTAAGACATTTTAAGACATTTCATATACTGTACGTATATCTGAAATCAAATCGGAGGGCAAAAGATGTTTTTTTTTTACATAATGGGTATGAGATTTTGTAGGAAACCACTGCATCATTTTACGAAAGGAAATCCAAGGGATTTAAAGAATCCGTATTCCTCCCCTACTTTGTCTCAGACTTGACACAAAAACCTACATTTACAAATAATTGAACCAATGAATCGAAAAAAAAAGATAGACGAGGCAGGTGTGTCTTGTCTAAAAGCCACATCTCTCTCTCTCTCTCTCTCTCTCTCTCTCTCTCTCTCTCTCTCTCTCTCTCTCTCTCTCTCTCTCTCTCCCCCTCTCTCTCTCTTTTTCTCTTTCTCTCTCCAGCCCTCTATTATTACTTGGTATTTATACTCATCAAGCTCATGTATCTATAATAATAAACCAATATCATATCCATTATAAATGACTTGACATTGTTTCTTGAAATTGATGTTTGATCATAAATTATGATTTTTTAATTTTTCTGTTTATCGATAACTATCATTAACTGTGTTTTTTTATCAGTTTAACCCTGTTCCAATTTCCCCTACGCCCCCCCCCCCTCTCTTTCTCTCTCTCTTTCCCCTTTCTGGTTTGAAGAGTAATTATATTACGCTTGCCTATATTTTCCACACCCATAAATATTCGTAGAGAAAATAAGTAATTCGTAGAGTAAAGTCTTGATTAAATGCAGGTTGTGTCACATGTATTGGATAGTCTTTTAATCATATTATATGCCATTTATCAATCTATAAATCTACACCATTTATTTGTTTATTTTCCAGGCAGAATTAATTGTAATTTTAAGACATTTTAAGACATTTCATATACGTACATCTGAAATCAAATCAGAGGGCAAA
Source organism: Mesocentrotus franciscanus (assembly GCA_037976565.1). Lineage (NCBI taxonomy): Eukaryota > Metazoa > Echinodermata > Echinoidea > Camarodonta > Strongylocentrotidae > Mesocentrotus > Mesocentrotus franciscanus. The sequence goes on along the minus strand of CP137680.1, from coordinate 20,006,196 downwards.
ACATGTTTTTTTACATAATGGGTATGAGTTTTTGAAGAAAACCACTGCATCATTTTACGAAAGGAAATCCAAGGGATTTAAACAAATCCGTATCTCCTCCCCTACTTTGTCTCAGACATGACACAAAAACCTGCATTTTCAAATAATTGAACAAATGAATCGAAAAAAAAGATAGACGAGGCAGGTGTGTCTTGTCTATAGCCACATCTCTCTCTCTCTCTCTCTCTCTCTCTCTCTCTCTCACACACACACACACACACACACACACTCTCTCTCTCTTTCTCTCTACCTCTTTCTCCCGTTCTCTTTCCTTGTTTGAACAGTAATCATTTTACGCTTGCCTATATTTTCCACAACCATAAATATCCTTAGACAAAAAAAGTAATTCGTAGAGTAAGTACTGATTAAATGCAGGTTGTGTCAGATATATTGGATAGTCATTTAAAAATATGGCATTTATCAATCTATAAATCTAAAAAAAAATATTTGTTTATTTTTCATGCAGAATTAATTGTAATTTTAAGACATTTTAAGACATTTCATACACGTACATCTGAAATCAAATCAGTGGGCAAAACATGTTTTTTTTTTTTACATAATGGGTATGAGTTTTTGTGGGAAACCACTACATCATTTTACGAAAGGAAATCCAAGGGATTTAAACAAATCCGTATCTCCTCCCCTACTTTGTCTCAGACGTGACACGAAAACCTACATTTGCAAATAATTGAACAAATGAATCGAAAAAAAGATAGACGAGGCAGGTGTGTCTTGTCTAAAAGCCACATCTCTCTCTCTCTCTCTCTCTCCCTTTCTAATCTCTTTCTATCTCCATCTCTCCATTTTTACTTGGTATTTAAACTCATCAAGCTTATGTATATAATGCACAATATCATATCCATTATAAATGACTTGGCAATGTTGAAATTGATGTTTGATCATAAATTTTTTATAATTTTTTTTTGTTTATCGATAACTATTCATACATTTGTTATGTTATCTTTCTTTCTCTTTCTCTCTATCTCTCACCGTCTCTACTCTACGTCTCGCCTCTCCTCCTCCCCACTCCCCACTCCTCTCCCTCTCTATATATATCTCTCCCACTCTCCCCTTCTTCCTCTGTCTCTCTCCTCCTCAGGTCCCGTCATCAAAAGGCGGGATGGCGGCGGATAAACAAAGTGTGGGATATAACATGCATGAGTGATCCGTAGAGAAGACCATTAGGGGAGAATGCACAAGCTATATTGGATTTCGAACGGATGAGCAGAGGGATGCTGGCGTAGTCACGGGTAAATGGCGGAGGACAAGGGTTGTGACATCCCAGATGTCCGTAGAGGTGTCGTAGGTCGAGTGGTTTAGCCACTTGCCTGGGAATAAAAAAGGTCGTGGGTTCCAGCCCCGGCACGGCATTTAATGTCCTTGAGTAAGGCATTTTATCCACATTGTTCCTCTCCACCCAGGTGTTAAATGGGTACGCGGTAAGATGCATAGGTCAATGCGAATGGATTAGCATGTGCGCGTCCATAAAAAAGGCGACTAGCTAGAGTACTACCCTGGGAGTGGAGAATGTGCACTGTCATGTGCGGAATAGTTATTGAATCCAGTGATTGAAGTAATAATGATACTGTAACAACTTTGATCATTTGTAAAGAGCTTTATAATAAAAAATTATTATTATTTTGCACTCATGATATCTAACTATAAAGATAATCTAAGTCATTAATCAGATGAGAGGAATACACTTCAAAATAAAAAAAACGCACCTTTCTCATAATTCGTTAAGTTGTTCAAAATAACATTTGTATTAGTATTCTTTTATATTGGTATGTATTCTTATTATCAACATCCTAGTTCTTTAAATTCTAGGTCGTTGTTAAGTGACACATTGTCGGTACTGGCCGTCAGTACTTTTACAAAGAATACATGATAACTAATGATATAAAAGGAGCTTTTTTCTTATCTTCTCGATGAATTATTACATTCTAAATTGTATACAATATGTACTGGTATATTGTCAATTTTACTTGATGATCGATAGAGTGTTTTCTGAGAGAGAAAATTTGAAAAATAGTTTTGGTTTGTTTTCTTTTGATGTTCAATCTTTTTCTTCTTCATACGTTCCACTGCTTTATACTATTGTAGAGGAGTCAAGGGAATAGAGAGAGAAGATGGAGAGAGAGAGAGAGAGTGAGAGAGGCAGAGAAAGAGAGAGAGAGAGACAGAAAGAGACAGAAACAGACATAGGGAGGGAGATGGAGAGGATGAGAGCGGAGTACAGAGGAAGAGAGAAATATGGCTGTAACATCAATCTAGTCTTTGGCTTTCGTATACCGAAACTCATAGTGGGATGAAAAAAATGAATAAGGGTTGTGGATAGATAGTCACATAAGATGTAAGGAGAGGCAAAAAGGGGAAAGTGACACTTAGGAACGGAGAAGAACATATGTATTTTAATACCACCATTTTAGTATTTGACTTGCATTGGACGTATACTGACTCGAAGTTGCGAAGTCTAAAATATCGTCGCGAAGATGGCCTGAAATCATATAGTTTACGGTTGGCCTGGCATCGCCATGCCCAGTGGCGAGAAAACCGGTCATCCGTAGGCCCGACACCAACTTATAGATGTCTTTATATCTCTTTCCCGTCGTAATCCTATTACAAATGCTTATTGGTGGCGTACTGGTGACTTTCCTAAAAGACATACGAGTGTAGTGGGGACGATGTTGACGTCGCATCTCAGGGAAACTTGAAGGAGGAGGTTGCGTTCCAGTAAACAACATGAAAAGATCTATGAGTTGCCTCATTCTTGGGATATTTTACTGGGGTAGAATGACCTAGTAAAACTATCTCCTGGAATAGAACGCTCTTAATATGCCCTCAAATCCGAAAGATGGCACGAAAGAGCTGAAAATTTGAACAAAAATTTGTATGTAGTCCCATATCTCCATTTATATGTGCAGTGCGTGTGATCTTCAGCAAGTTGGAGCTAATTTCTGTTTACTTTGATCACTTGAAAACTTCACATAATACATCAAATCTTATGTCTTATCAACCTTTCTAACTTGCTCCCAGGTAGTTTCTATCAGAATATAATCGTATGACCGATACTCAACTCTATCTTTAATTGCCATGCTTGTCATGCCTTTATTTAAAGCCCCACTGTACTACTTATAGCTACTTGCGCCCTCTATACATCCAACAATGGTACCCGTTGACCCCCCATGATACCCTTTTTCTTATGTTAATTGAGAGCTGATTTGATGAGATAACCACCTACCAGTGACCTCACAGGGAGGTATAATCCCTCAATGCCAAACTAGTGCAGAGGGGCTTTAAAGACGAATATATAAGTAACGCCAATGTATTTTAAACATTCTAAAGGCAGAGCCTATAATATGGAGTGCTGGTAGTGACAAAAACAACATGTACAGACGAATTATCTTCTTAACTTGTTTCTATCATTTTTCTGCTTTTATTAAAACCAACTCAACATCAGGGTGGACTTCCCCTTTAACAGATACGATCGAAAATGATAAGTGGACAATGAATAAAGGGAGGCTGGACGGGAAAATCAAAATCGACAATTCCAATTTGTTTAGCACGTAGTCCAGCAATAACGTTGACCTAGGTGTTAAAACAGTGATTTTAAGCGAGGCTTATCGATTTCTTTAAATTGTGCTCAAACACCCCATTTGCTGCATGATAAACACTTGTCTTCTTTGATTGTCAGTACGTGTGATATTCAACAAGACTTTTGATTATTCGTAAAATTGGTTGTTTTTAAACTCTAGTTTACCAAATACCTGTTATTTACGCTCAAACAAATTATTCAAAGTAACTTCTAGACGGTTTTTACAAGGCACAATTGAATCACCAGTTACTTTTCGATTATTCGTAAAATTGGTTGTTCTTAAACTCTAGTGTATTAATAATAATAATATTGGGCTCTTGTATAGCGCTCATGTCTGTCAGACTTGACACTCCTGGCGCTCCCGATTATTACCCTGGCTTTAGCACGGCTGCCATACGGCGCTCTAGCATTTCAAGGAATTAATTCCTGCCAGGTACCCATTTACCTCACCTGGGTTGAGTGTGGCAAATGTAGATCAATTTCTTGCCAAAGGACATTAGTGCCGTGGCGGGACTCGAACCGCGGACCTTGTGATCGACAGTCCGGTGACGTATCCACTCGACCACAACACCTCTACCAAATACCTGTTATCATCACCAGTTACATGCAAAAAAACTGCTAGTTCTCCGTTCTGGTTACGAGTGATAATGACTTAAAGCCACAAAGTAGTCAGTGTCCATGGGTATTGCATCATAATTCGCTGACACTAGGTTTGGTTGAATTACAAATTAATGTGTATGTGTTTGCAAATGTCTGTGAAGCTGCGAACCCGTGGTCCCACCAGAAAAATACTCCAAATTGTTTATACCTCAAGGGTGAGGGTAATTTGATACATATGTTGATAATTCCATAATGTGATAGGCTACGGCACAGTGCAATGCAAAAGACCTGTCTGTCTAAGAGTGAAGTCCACTCTTGGTGTAACTGACAATACCTGTTATTGGGTAAACACGGAACGGTATCAAATTCCCCATAAAAACCCACTACTCTGGGTCTTTGAGTAACTGTTATTGTCTATCATGGGGTAGATACATTTTTTGCGTAAGCAACGATTAAACAACCCCACGCCCCCAAAGAAAAATGGGAAAATGAAAACTGAAAATTGAAAAATGAAAAAATGAAAGCGAAAAGACGTGCTATATATCATATAAAGTTTTAAAAGTTTTTTTATAAATGAGTCCACGCTCCATTCTGCATCTGACTTGGGGATAGGTATTTATGCGAGCTCGATTATTGTTTTTCTTTGCCCATTTATCATGATCTATGATACAGTTCCCATCAAAATAGTTCGGCATATATTTTGAAGTCTTGGTGATTCAGTGAAAATTATGTTTGATTCTGTTTATTTGCCATCATTGCCAGGACTCACGGTTACCTTTAAAAGTCCTAAAATGTAATTTTTAATTTCGTCGCCATGACGAACTCACTTCTTGGGAAAAAACACAACTCGTTCACGAAAACCTCAGCAAGAGGGGAAAGAATGGAATAAAAAAAAAAAAAATGTTCATGATGTTGCGTGCCCTTAAAACTGTCGTGTTGAATTCAGTGAAAATTTTGTTTGATTCTGTTTATTTGCAATCATCGCCAGGACTCACGGTCACCTTTAAAAGTCCTAAAATACAAGTTTCATCTTATCGTCATGGCGAACTCACCTCTTGAGAGCAAAAACACAACTCGTTGACGAAAACCTCAGCAAGAGGGGAGAGAATGGAATTTAAAAAAAAAAGTGTTTTCATGATGTTGCGTGCCCTTAAAACTGTCGTGTTGAATTCAGTGAAAATTTTGTTTGATTCTGTTTATTTGCAATCATCGCCAGGACTCACGGTCACCTTTAAAAGTCCTAAAATACAAGTTTCATCTTATCGTCATGGCGAACTCACCTCTTGAGAGCAAAAACACAACTCGTTGACGAAAACCTCAGCAAGAGGGGAGAGAATGGAATTAAAAAAAACAAGTGTTTGCATGATGTTGCGTGCCCTTAAAACTGTCTTGTTGAATTGAAATGGATAATTGAGTATTGATTCTTGATTTCTGAAAATAGATTGCTTTCGTCGCCTCCAGAAGGGCAGCATACTGTCAATTATGCTAATCATGCCGGATCAGAGGCTGGCCTTGGAGGGTGGTAATATGAGAGCCCCTGGAAAACAGAAGTCGTCAAATTTGGAAGTCAAAGGTACTTTTTTGAAGAGAGCGGTGTGTCTCCCAAGCAGTGTCCGTCCGATTCAACCTTTATCTTCTTGTTTAGCGACATGTCCTTGATAAGATGGAATCATGTATCGCTATATACAAGGTTCATAACTTACAAAGTGGTTTAGAGGTAAATCGTCATTATTGTAGCAATTACTAACATAAATAACACAAACATTACAAAAATGTTTCGATATTTCCGTATTCAGCTACTTTATTGACTCTAAATATTTTCTGTTGCTCTAGCAAATTATATATAATATTTAATGTATTTAACTTTTTAAAATATATATATTTGGCAATATGTGAATTTGAAGTTTTAATCAGAAGGAAATCCCTCATGAATATGTTGCCTTCTTGTTGCTTTACCATGTTATCTCGTTGATGAATTTATTCGTCGTCCTTCCTGCTTTTTTTTTGTTTCTGCTTTTCTTAATTATCTCCTTTATACCTACTTCTTTTCTTTTTAAATTATTTTGGCATCTAATTTGTCCTATCCAATCCCTCATCCATATTCGGGATTCTCTTCTTAAATGCGATATGATACTGAATATATTTGTAACAAACACGAGTGATAAAGATATACCACACTGGTATGAAATCGCTGAGATTTGCAAGCGTTATTACTTGATATGCATCCGGGGGTTGAACTCAATACTGTAGAATTATCCGAGTAAATTACCTGCTGAACTCCTGTTAACAGATAGAATAGCGACATCCAAGATACGAAAGAAGCCAGCGTTTAACATTTGTATTGTATCGTGTATGAGGCTCGTCCGTTATGAATGACACTCTCGACATGGACACTTGATGCCGTCGTGGATTTACATTCAAATGTGATATACATTTCAAGCGATATGTCTTACACATTTATGTTGTATCGAAGAAAATAAAAGTTTACTAGAAGAAAGTATAATGTCTTGCTATAAATGAGAGTACCAGTCATACGAATCTGAAGCTTATCGTCAGTTCGACTACTGGGGATTCTAGGGGATAGCTTTCTTCCGTCTCTACCCCTCTTGCACCCTTCTCTCTCTCTCTCTCTCTCTCTCTATCTCTCTTTCTTTTTACTCTCTCTGTCTACCTCTATTTTATTCTCATTTGTTTGCCATGAATAACAAGAGTCCATCACGAATCCTTTATATTCAGAACATGGGCGGTATCATGATCATTCCCTGTCCTCATGTTTCATCCATTTCGTTGCTCAGGGAGTCAATTTTCTTCTACTATTGGGTGAAAAGCCAAGGAAATGTGATACATAGTTGGTGATGACTACTTTGCAAACACGAAGAAAAACCTGAGAAAAAACCTGGGCGAAGATGAGGCTACGATTACACCTACCGGATTGACCTTAAACTTGCCTTGGGTTATCCTCGTTTAATACTTTAAATATGGTATTTCGTCTTTTTATCATTCCATATTTCGATTTCGATTTCTCTTTTTTCTTCCTTGTTGCTTTCTTTCAAAAAGTGGGGCACGTAAGCTTCTTCGTTCCTCCTCCCCTCTTCACTGTCTTTCTGTCTCCCCCTCCCCCTCTCTCTCCCCCTCTCTCTCTATCTCTCTCTCTCTCTCTCAGTTTTTTTCTTCCAGGAACACGTGATAATTCCTCATTTAGGAGGCTCATCGTGCTTTTTGTTTCTGTTTATGGAAAACGTGTGTGTGTGTGTGTGTATTGGGTTTTTACAGACGTGTATCAATCAGATATGATTATTTACGTCTGGGGACCGACCTTTAACGTCACCATCCAAAGACGTGACTCAGTTTCGAACCTGCGTCCTCGGCTGAATCAACTTTGTAACTTCCACTGTTAGCTGGATTACAGGCGCACGCCACAACGCCTATGGAAAACACTAAGATGTTAACCTTTTATATCCGGTAGCGTTATCGCAGCAGACGGATATTTTATTTTCGTTTGTATCTTTTTAGTGCTACGCAGAATACGAACATACGTCAAACATTACACTCAACATTTATCTTATCTGCCTCTTTAGTTGTAAATATATTCATCACGTTCAAATACGAATGTATTCGAAATTGGAGCAATGGCAATGTTGACTGTGAAATCATCACTCAGTGTATGTCATCAAGGTCATTAACAGCAGGATGTGAGAACGCGATGTCATTTTATCACTCGATGTGTTACAATAAGTCGAATTATCTATATGAATAGAAGACATATGTGATAAACTGCGTCCATTAGTGACAAAATAGCCACGTGATATTTTGTCAGGAGTGTTGAAGCCTAACATGTCTGGAGAAAAAGTTGAGTACACATCATGGATTTACATTGTGACAAAAACGGTCGAGAAGCAATTGGGCCTGGCTGAGTATGTAGTACTTAAGAATTGATGTGTACTCTGAGGTTTTGGAATGATCAAAATGATAAGGAATCGACTAAAACTTACTAAAATCACATGCACTTCGCACGGGAATGGGTATAGGTGTTGTGGTCGTGTGGATACGTCATCGGACTGTCGATCACAAGGTCCGCGCTTCGAGTCCCGCCGCGGCCCTAATGTTCTTTGGCAAGACATTGATCTACATGTGCCACACTAAACCCACGCGATGTAAATGGGTACCTGGCTTGAAATGCTAGAGCGCCGTAATGGCAGCCGTGCTAAAGCCAGGGTAATAATCGGGAGTGCCTTGAGTGTCAAGTCTGACAGATACGAGCGCTATACAAGAACGTAATATTATTATTATTATATGGGACTACAAAATAATACACTTAGAACAAGAGTTTGGTCTGAACTTTTCAGCTACTTCTTGCCAGATTTCGAATACGGGGGCATGGAATGGCAATCTTTTTATTTCTTCCCTAATATCCTTCCAAATTAACATCAAAAGAACGGGAAAGCTCATGAATTAATGTTTGTCTGTCCCAGAACCCGACCTTCTCTTTGAAGGCATTGTTTAACAATGCCAAATCTGAGATGCATGGCCCTACGTATTATCAGCGCCTGTGATATGGTGTAAAATTGAAGCCCTAAAAAAATTGCGCTTCAAAATGATCATGAAGTGCCTCAAAAAAGTAAAACTCTTTGAGTGACCAGTCTTACCATACTCATTTCCCCCAGATGACTGTAGTGTTATAAAAACTGTTGGGAAAACGGTTTTTGAAATTTCGAATTCCAATCATAAATATCTTGATAATCAGACGGGCGATCGGCTTGTAAACGTCATGGGATTCCTGACTGACCTAAAGGTTGATAATCATGATTACAGAATGAGCTAAATCCAGGATTTTGTTTAGAATATAATGAAACTGTGATCGGATTACGTAAAGGCTAAACGTAAGATTGAAGATAAAGAAATCTTGAAAGGGTAATTGTAACATTGTTATTTGCAGAAATAAGCAAAATACTCCCCCCAGATTATTAAAATTAATATTACATAATATACTCCATACATAAACGCGTGACCTACAATCACCCACTTAACGAAATATCGTTAAATATACTACTCACTGAACTGTACATCATTTAATTAACACCTTAGTTACTTCATCATAAATAATTACTCATACATGGTTGTTTTTTAGTAAAGCAAAATTAATTTTGAGTTACAAATTCCTCCTTTTCCAGAGAATTCAATCACGTGGAAAATAGACTTAAATGGGCTTTTGAATTAGAAATATTATTGATAGGTCACGATACAATACACTGTTATAATTATGTACACTACGTAGTATCTAGCTGACCCTTACGCCCAATTACATTTTTTGTATGGTTTCAGGAAGGAAATTAAAACGTGGGAAATTGGATTAAGTTTTTAGCGATATTAAAATCAATTTGGAGGGTTGAATCTCCTGGTATACCTGGTGGACTTGCTAAATTGGTATTTGAAAATCGCGAGCCGCCAGACAGAGCCTGCTATAGAAATGTTAAGACGCAAATTTATATTTGATAATGAAGGTCTTAAATTGTTTGATATCAGAGATTGATAATCATGGAAATCTATTCCATGAAAATGTATAGGAGGTTTCCTGTACTTTTATACATACATGACGTCCTAGACTTTTTATGAACACATTATATTTTTGAAAGAAAATTGTAATCATACTTGCACACAATGAGAAATAATAACATTTTGAATAATATATAAATAGCAGACAGCACACGGAATCAGTGGTAAAACTAAATAATGAATATTAGTACGATATATAAATTGGTAACACAATTAAGGAGAAGAAGAAAAAAAAAACCTCACATAAAGGACACACAAGCAACATTTAAGACAGGTAGAATTTTCCTTATTTACAAATCCTTCCCTTTCCATTTGTAAATATATTCAACGACAATACTTTTCCCTTGGAGCGGCGGACAATACAGATAGAAGTGTTTATGCTCAAATTTCGTTTATCGGGGGGATTATAAGAACACGTATTTAATACGCTAACAAAATTAACGAAATGAAAACAAAAACACAAAGCAACATCCAAAATAAAACAACAAAACATTCATTTCGCTTCCTCTGCTTATCCCCAGCCCCTCATTCATACATCAAACAAACCATTGGTTACGGAGTAGCTGACATAGTCGAGAGAAACAACTGATGTTTCTCAGAATGAGAGGTACAAAGAGATCGTGATTCTCTTTTACTTCTTCTTCTTCCTTCTTTTCCTTTTACCTTCAGAGATCTGAAAGTATGCCAAATCTTTGCCTTAGTGTCGATCGGCTTCCTGCTCTTTTCTCCTTCTCATTTTTTTAATTTCCTGTCCCTAACAAGATCTTTCACGCTGTCACAGATTCCCATCGGAGCTGGGAGTTGTACGGGGCGTCATCACAAAGAGTGACGAGAAATATGAAAGAACGGTGCGCGTTGGAAATAATGAATCAGAGACAGAGAGAGAAGGGTAGAGAGAGTAGTTGCATGATTATAGAAAGAATGACATAATGACTCTTGAGGCAATCACACTACTCACTCTCCCCTCTTCCCCCTTCTCTCTCTCTCTCTCTCTCTCTCTTTCGCTTTCTCTCTCTCTTTTTCTTTCTCTCTCTATTTTTCTCTCTTTTTCTCTCTCTCTCTCTTTCTCTCTTTCTCTCTCTCTGTCTATGTATATATATCTAACTACATGTGTATCTCTTTCTTCCTTCCTATTCCTGCCTCTCTCCTTCTCCAACTCTTTTTCTCTCTTCGTCTTTCTCTTCTCCCTCTCCCCACCACCTCTCTCTTATCTCCCTCTCTCTCTCTCCCTCTCTCTCTCACTCCCCTTCTCTCTATCTTCCCCTTCTAAGTACGACAGAGAGGGTTGGGGAATGAATTGAGGGGAGGGTGAGAGAAGAGAAAGCGAGAGAAAAAAAGAAACGTAAAGTGAGAGGGAGGAGGCAGTGGAAAAAAGACACACTTAAAACGCACTCGAGATGCCCATTAATGCCAGTTCATCATGTTTTTATCATGTTCATATCTAATTGAACACATCTATGAATTAGTGACATCATGTGACTAGTACGCAAACATGTAATGCACTTACAATGTTTACATACATCTACTCTTTTACAAGGCCAATGAAGTAGGGTCGGGACTCAAAGTCTCTTTCTTTAATTCGTTAAAATATGACATACATGCCCTTATGAAGGGCACAAAAGCGGGCCAATGTCCACTAAAGTTTAACACACAGTTTGACATACAGTTATCAAGTACTTGTACTTATTCCTTCTATTTCATTTCAGCCATAAAAGTAGATATCAATGCTACAACCTATTTCTCACTTCAACGATTCTCTTGCGAGAGATTCCTATTTACAGACCTTATGAAACGCAATAACGACGGTGGAGAGGGAATGGTGGAGTGTTCGGTCGAAGGCAAACTTTAAAAGGCCAACGAACACCTAACTACCTGACTACGACTAGATTTTCAAAGTAATTTGAGAGTAGGATTAGGTTTGATATTTCAAAGACGTCTCTTTTTTGGGGGGTCTTGTTTAAGATGCATGATGGTCTTTAAAATATTATTCTCGAATTTACGGGATATCTTGAACCTTCCTGTTGGAGAGGAAACGGAATCAGCTACACGTTCGTTGGCAGTCGCGCGACTAGTGTGACGTCACTACGATTCGCCGCCGCTTCGGCCTTTTTGCTTACTGATGAGCTTACAGCCCTGCATTTCGATAATTTTCATGATTAACATTTATATAACGTTCGTGACCTAAATCTACAAGAACTTAGATGTCTCAATCCTATCGCAATTTCGTTGAAAATCCAGTCATAGCCAGGTCGTAAAACTCACAGAACACTCTACGGTTTGACTGCGATTCAATTTAGGAAGAATTTGCAAAAGCATCGGGTATCAACGATCAATCGTGGAAAATCTTAATGATGTAGGTTCTGAGCAGTATGCAAATCGAAATTTGTTCTTTTGCAAGACTCCTGGTAGGGGGAAACGCAAAATCGTATCCGAATCGTAGTGATGTCAAAATAGTCGTACGATTTGAGACGAACTTTTACTCTGGTGAAAAGGGTTACAGTGCCAAAACTTTCGACATCAGTATTCATATCATTATTCAGAATCTTGATCAAGAAGATTGTGTCTCTATAAAATTCTATATCTAATGCAAATGTGATTTCTCCGAAAACCAGATCACAGTCTGGTCGTACAATTATCCTTGTGCTTAAAGTTGAGCGGTGGCCTCAATAAGGAAAGCCTAACTCGTTCTGCACCGATTTGCGATTTACCTCATTGGTGTACCTCTCGGTATGTATTTCAATCTAGACGACTCTTTCGTATCCCGTCATCCACTTCATTGTTCCACTGCTCCTAAAAGCACCTCTTGGACGCATTAGGGATGATGTTGGTTGTAACTAAGGCGTAACTAAGGAGGCCCAATGATACATCCTCCTAGCTTCTCGGGAGATGCTCTAAATACATTTAAAGGTATGGATTGCTTGTGATGGTGAAATGGTCATATTTATGCCGAATAGGACCTCCTACATTGCGATGCTCTGATTTTTGCTCCGACGATATATTTATTCTGTCGTCAAAAAGTCTGAGCTTTGTTTGCGGAAAGGGGGATGGGGGCAGTGGGTAAGAAACGGAGAGTCGGGTCTAGGATTGCATTTTGGGTTTTAAGTTAGCTTTAAGGTTAGGGTAAGGGTGGGGGTATACATGCTGTGTTGGGTTGTAGAGATATTGGGTCCCCCGAATTTCTTTTTTACTAGGATATAGAAATTGATTCCAGTGCAACTATAGCCAGAAATAATATCGTCAAATCCTATTTCATATCGAGTCATCTGTCTTTAAAAATGTTAAAACTATAGATTCGGCACAATATTACTGACTGCAATTAGGTGTTCTTCTTCTTCTTCTTCTTCTTCTTCTTCTTCTTCTTCTTCTTCTTCTTCTTCTCCTTAACGAGAACACCTGCCTTTTTCCAATATATTTTCCATTAAAAAAAAGGAAGAAGAAGAAAGATCGCGGATACGTTCAACGCAAAATCTAACACAATTAACTACATACATGATATAACACTAAACAGTGTGACATATATATATATATATATATATCCATAATGGATCAGAACTAGATTTTCTGAGTGGCTACTTTGAACACTGTATCCATGCTATCATAGACTTACGTCACTCATATGGTCACGTGACTCCTAAGGGGGCACATGATCCAATAAATAGCTTGAGGGGCTACTCGTTCAGTTTTCCGTCCTGCACATTGCAATGGCAAAATAGACATTCAACGGGCAACCAATTCTATATCTAGCCAACTGCTTAATTTTCTTATTACATCGCATGCGTCAAAAAGTTTCAATTAGAATGAAATCGAATGTTAGCAACATCATTTATCCTCTTTTGTGTGCCCAAGCAGATATCCAATATACAGGTTATAAACCGCTGTCACAACGAAGGGACCGGTACCAGACCGACAATATTGACAGAACAGAAATTACAGAACTTTCCCCTGAATGGTGCTTGTCGGTTATCCGTCAGTTCGGAGTCGGTTTAGTAGTTTAACTCAGTTATCACACCAACGAGACCGACATCCAACTAGCAAAGAGTTAAAGACCGAATGAAATTACTTTTTTTTCTAACTAAATGGCAACTATTTCGTCGGTGATCGGTCGGTTGTGGGTCGGATTAGTGGCGTGAAGCATGTGCCGAACAACGAGACCGACTCCTAACGAACAAAGAATGAAAACTTGTTGTCGGTTATCGCTCGGTTATGTTTCGGTTAACCTGTGTGAAAGGGGTATCGAGGAAGGACGTCGGCTTAAGTGAATAAGTCCGGCAATATTTTCATGAATAATTCATGAATTCTAACAAGATATGGTACTCGTCGAACAAGATTCATTTCTATGTTTCGCTATGTTTTGCATTTTGAATGATTAAACAGTATGTGCGAAATCTGATTATCCATTTGCATGGTTTTTGGCCGCTACGATTTTTTTTCAAGGTCGGCTGGGTGCTTCCACACGAGCGGGAGGAATGGGGGGAGGTGGAGGAGGAATGGAAAGAACCAATGGGGATACTATTTCGTTGCGAATTTCGACTTTGATTTTAAGGGTAAAAGTATGTCTTCAGATTTTGTTATTTTTAATTTTCCGAGAAGGCATATCAAGAATAATTACAAAACAGTAGAGAAAGAGGTGAGGTAAAACAATGATTTTAAAAGTGTCAAATTTGATGACAACTAACCTATGGCTATCTGTCCCGCGGTATACTGCCTCCAGGATGTTCCCCGAAGACAACCAATCTACATTCCCCCTTCGCATACACACACACATACCCACTTGCACAAAACTACCTCTGAAACTGAGTGCGTGACTGTTTTCTTTATATCAGTGTGTGATGGGGAGGGGGGGGGAGGAACATTTCTCCAGGGTAATTCTCCTGGGTGGGGTCGTCATTCTAAGTTCAGAGTTCGGATGAACATTATGAATTGGCTACGTTTACTCCCATCCCCACCCCTCTCTCCAAATTCTTCTTTATATTCTCTCATTAACCATGATACCATCCATTAGTGATCCCACTCACATCCTCTCACATTTTTCACATCAGTAACTACCACTCATTAATCTCACCCCTTAACTGACATTTCCTTTAAACCGAGAAATGGTATTTAAGAAATGATCAATACAAATTATATTTCATTTCTTTTATCGTAAATAGGGTATCTTGGTGGCGTTAAACAGCTTATGTGTGAGTTGGCAATGACCGCGGTATAGTGTCGGACTTTGCAGATGCATTACTCCGTAATTTCATCTTCTGATTTCTCCTTCCTAAATTAGTTTTAACTCTGGTGCTTTGCTGACTGCTGAATAATGTCCCTCACAATCAGGTTTCAAAGCTTGCCGCATCTGGGCTAATTTGGGCGATGAGAAGGGTACTCTCAAGGGCGGCCACCGAAAGTGTGTGAAAATGAATCGGAATTCGGAGGAGAGCCTTTTAGAGCTTTCTGTCGGGTCTCGTTCATTCGTTAAACTTGCTAGTCCAACGTAATTTTACTTCGGTAAAAAAACAAAACAAACAAACGTACATGACATCTAAAATGATCTTTCCAAAGCATTACATACCATACATTATTTAAGAGAGGTTGTGGAAAAGGGATATAACTTATACAAAACAATGTAATAATAATATACCGAAATGAGAAATAGATAGAGAAATGGTGTCTACTTAACTAAAATAATTAGTACTCCAACTAAATTTAGAATGAAAATTGTCACCACCGGGGACGATTACACACGCAAAATGTATAACAAAGAAAGTGGTAACACAATCACGACATTTCATACCATTTCATCAGGGACTCCTCGAGATATGCTTATCAACAGCGAGGGATGCCCACGTTAGCAGCTTAATTCCTCTATCACTGTCAATATACATGTATAGGATCATGCTGAAGTTCTGTGAGGGAGGGAGAGAGAGAGAGAGAGAGAGAGAAGGGGGGCCAAAAGAGGTAAAGACATACATTATTTGGATAGAAGGGCACGTTGTCGCGGGGTGGGAGTAAGACAAAGAGACATAAAGAAAATAGGGAGCGATTATACTTTAATAGGCCTCTAATATCCATTGCAATCGAAGCACTGCGCAAACACAAAGTAGCACAGTCACAATCCTTAAAAAGAATGGAGAGAAAAGGGAGTTGCTATATTACTCCCTTGTATAAGTTACAGTCAATTTGCATTTCAAAACCTTGAGTAGAAGAATAGATCCGTATGGGAGATGAATGCAAACTGACTATTTTTTCCTGAGGTTAAAGAAAAGTCTAATGAAATATGAACACGAGGTGTTTGTGGGGCAAATCCATCTCGTGGCCCCGAAAATTTGAAGGTGGGTGAGAATAAAAAATTCAGTTGGAAGGAAAAAAATGAGTGGTTAGATTGAAAGCGGGGTAAGGTAAAATGAAAACATCAAGATCTCCCGAAGGATTTTGCGGATATCATAGAACCATGGAAAATGGAAATGACATAATGATTGTTGGACAAAGCTAAAAGATATCCCCCATAGCATCACGATAATATAATTATGTATTCTTTTAATTTGTGATTTGGTTTATTTCTTCTTTCAAAGGTATACGAAATGTGGCATGATTATTTACCAAACGGGTATATTTGCAGCATTGAACAAAAAAATGGTTAGATGAATCGTTCGAAGACGAGAACCTCGCCCTCCCAACAGACTCTTTAAACAAAGACAAATTTCCTGCACGTGACCTCCGGAAAGAAAAGATGTTACTTATATTTACAATGCATTGTATTGTTATATCGTTTAACATGTTCATATCTGTATTTTTTGTTAACCCTCATATGTTTCCCTGTACAATTGTTTTCAGTTGTCTGACACGCAACAGGGGATTTGTACATGTTTCCTAATTGGATGGATACGTGAATAGTCATAATATATAGGTTTTCGTCAGATGCATGTGAAACAACAAGTTTGAACAATCTTTTGATATGTATGATCACAGTGACATTGCTTGTTCAAAAGGAGGTTGTAATGCTTGAGTCCTTGTAATAGGCAAAGAGATCGGACTGTCTGTATGATGATAAATCATTTAAACAAAGATAAAATAAAACAAAGCGGAAACAAATATAACAAGACAAAATATAACAAAACAAGACCACCACCAACAACAAATTACACTTCGTATATTTTAACTGAATAAAAACAGAACTGTATAATAGACAAAAACTTCGAAAAAAAGATTGTCAAGTGAAAAGCACAAATTACTATTTTTACACTGACTGAAAATATATTTTCAGATCATTCTCTCAAAGAAAAACGCAACATGATAACAGAGTATTCATTTCACATCAGATTTACATGCCCGGCTCGATTTTGAGAATAGACACCGCGGCTCTTTCGGGGCGCGAAACTAAAATTAGTTGAGTGACTATTGACAAACGCAGTGTGTATTTGCCGACTTTCACCATTTCTTTAATTATCATTTTATGCGATCTTTATAAACGCCTTTTTAAGATAGAAAAAAGAATTGCCGTCCATACGGTTATAAATGTATCAGTGTCTTTGGAAAATGATATGACACTGAAAATCGCGTTGGCAGCGCGTGGTCAGCTATATGTTAACCATTAGCGTAGCCAGCTTTTATCGGTGAGTTGGGGCGGGGGTAAGGGGAAGGGGGCACTAGCAAATTCGCTGATCAGTTTTAACATAATTTCTAGGATCACACTTGACGACAGGGCGTTATCTATTTTGTTCGTTTTTATTTGTTTCGTTTCGTTTGTTTGTTTTTACTCAAGACCTTTGTATAGTGTAAAAAAAGAATACTTAATTGCTTTCGTCAAGTTCGTCACGAAATAAGATTATAGTTTTGGGTTAGGAATTGAGTTAGGGTATGGTTACGTGATTTGACGTTAAAGATTCGCTTAGTGTTGGAAACTGCCGGACGTGACGCCGGAGCATGTGTCGTGCAACTAGTAAACACATAGCTTGGTTCGAAACACTCATTCCATCAAGTCTAAATATCGTACTTGTAACTAGACATGCTTTGAATTACAAGAGAAAGTGTCTTCCGGGATGAGGCTACAGTTACCATGGTTTCTGACGTGCTTGTGCATATTAATGTTTTCGCACCTGAGTCTGTTTAATGACGACCGAATTCGTGGGACCTATATGAAGTTTCGAGTGGACTCGACCTTATATAAATGCAACGCTGAATCACGCTGAAATGTTCACGAGGCGTCGCTTCGATTGCGTTATTACTTGCGTCAATCAAGCCTGTAAAGGAATTTATCTTATACCCCAGTAATTGAACCTGATGTTTTTTGAACGACCGCTCTTACATTTCGCGTCAAAACCGCACCAGTTGCTGACGATGTAAATGACATCTCATGAGCAACTGGAATTTCTGCTCGCTCGCTCTCTGTCCCTCTCTCTCTGTCTCTCTGTCTCTCTCTCCCTCTCTCTATCTATCTCTCTCATTTATCGCTCCCTCTTATACATATCACTCCCTATTCTTCCTATCACTCCCAAGATCTGTTTTCATTCGCATCGCATTATTTCCCCCATCATCAACCCCCGTGTACGCTTTCTGTCAGAGAGTATTTGGTGTTGACGAGGCGGGGAAACGACCCCGCATACTGACAGTGGTCATTTCCGATGAACATTCCTCAGAGCTTTCGCATCTTTAACAATCCTATCCATCACGCATACATTCTTCCATCCCCTCCCCCAGAAGAAGAAAAAAATGTAATCGTTCTCGATCAGTGCAACAATATCGAATCGAAAATGGATAGGTGCATAACCTTTCACCTACATACAGTTGATACCTCAGTCACACCAGCGAGACAGACTCCAGATCGACAAGAGACCGAACATAAAAAAAATCATACACCCAAATGGCCGAAATTCCGTTGATTTTTAGTCGGTGTGGAATTTGTTAGGCGTTTTGACTAAGTCATTAAGGAAACATGACCAAGAGAAACGTGAGTTTCATACTTTTTAAAGCAATGTATTTCCCTCGCCATCATATTGCTTGGCCATTCAGAAACGTCAGCTCTGGGTGATAGTCGACTCATGCCCGTTGAACACAAGGCGTCATTTCCCCGACGGAGCCCTGCGTCAGCGATTGGTGCAGTCTTGACGCGCATTTTGGCAGTGAGGTTAGATAGTCAAACAAGTGAATGAAAAACAATATTTTAAAATAATCTTGAATTACTGACGTGTGCGCTAATTGCCTTCCAAGATGTGACTGGCGCATTAAATAACGCAATCGTAATAACGCAATAAGCATTGCACACAATGCGTCTTTTTGATTGCGTTATTCCATGTGCTAATCAAACCTCAGAAGGAATTGATTGCATGCGCCAAGTAGTTCAAAATTGTTTGCACTGCTCCTTTTACAATCAAATTTTGTATGACGTCACTCTCTCATTGCGTTATGCGCGTTGCACACGAGGCGTCAATTGCCTGACGTAGGGCGACGTCAGTGACGTGTGCAAATACGCCAATAAGCCGATAACCCTTACTTAATATCTATAATATTCAGTTTTGAGCTCTTTCGTTTTTGCATAAAACGTATTGCCACAATCTATTCACCTTGAGGTCAGTCCTGTGAACTGTGCCTAGCGAAAAAAAAAAACCGGCAACATTAAATTTGATCTATTTCTGTGCCATTGCACTACCCTAGTTTTCTTTGGTGTACTGCGATTGGTCATTGCCCCAAAAGTTTGGAAATAACTTCACCAACCTAAATGCAAACAAATTTCAGAGAAAGCCCCCGTTATAAGGATATAAGTACTCAAATTTACATTGCAAATATATCATAAGAATTCAACAAGAGTGATTTTCCTCGTTACGTTATTTTACTTGTCGCTTATCTTCATCATGGGGAGCTCTGGTTTACGTGGGGGTCAATCTCTATTTCGCTTAGAAATTAATTATGGAAACCTTCTTTCGCTCATCCATTTTACTCAAGACACACATGTACCTCTTGATCATAATGCTTACTCCTCATCCGTCTTCTTTTTTCCCCCCGGAAATAAGAACATGGAAAATGTCGACGGAAAATGAGGTAATGGGGTACTCTAGATGACAGGTCAAAACCCATAAAATCCTCTTATCCCAAAAATCTCATATCACATGCAAATATTTTCCCTTAAAGTCAAGATCTTGTTGACGGCGGCTTAAGATCTGGGGGGTCAGGGGCATTAGAGATTATATGAAGACAACCGCTATAATCATGTCGACCTTTAGCGGCCCACTCAATCATTTTTTTCTATCCAGAGTGGATATAAATTCTCCTTGCTGAAGATGGATGAGTAGTTACACAAAACTGATTTAGTATTCAATCACGAAATGGAAAGGCGCCTTCCAAACTGAATCTGCTGATACATACCCTCTTCGCCGCATCCTTTATTCTTCCTCCTCTTCGCCGAACTCTACTCCTCTTTTCCACGCTTTCACGCATGGTGGATTCGGTAAGAGCGGTAGCAAGTTTGGAAGATTTCGGCGGCTAACAAGGTGACCCCCCCCCCTCATCAATTAGTTTTGGCGTCGAATTAAATATTGATGATGACTGAGGATATTCTTAAATTGATCACTGTGTAAATACTGGTTCATTTTGTCAATACTTAATCCCCATTTCTCGCTAAAATTCTTGGTAAAACTTTAATTGGGCATGGGCACCTTTTATATTTTGAGTAAATGCAAATATAACATGAACATAATAAATTCATAAACAATAAGCAACGTTTGATATAAAACATATAACTATAGGCATATTTTGTATTGATAATCATATCTACTTCTGTCATCATCAGTTATTAGTCAAAACTGTTGTCTTTGTGTCCACTTTTATATCGATTTGGTTATGTGTATTTTCTTTCTTTGTTGTATTTGTCTGGTATTCCGTCATATCCATTGTTTGATTATGATTCTTGAAGATTTTTACCTCCGTAAGTTTAAAAAAAATCCCACTTCTGAATTTTGTTTGATAGCAATTCGAAATCATCAGATGGTTCTCGTTCTAACTTTTCGCAAGCAAGAATTTTAATGACCCAAAATGATATATTTTTAAACCCCACTAAGAAGGGGGAACACAAAATCGTTTTCAAAAGTTCAGTTTTGTCGTAACCCGTTCCAAAGGCAAAACTGAATTAAGGAGAATAACCATTTCGGAGCTTTCACATGCCATAAACAGACTGACCGTCATCCCTCCTAAGGAACGGCTGTCCTTTACCCCCCTGCCCCGACATGAGCCCCCACTAGAAATTGATGAGGAGTCAGTCAAGCGGGATGGGGCGGCTTAAATTCCATCAGATAATCTTCTTTTCTTTTATTGTCTGAGGTATTGCTCTACGTCATCACTTAGCAGTAGTGCGACGTGTGTAGTGCGCCGACATCGAAAATTGCGATTAATTTTAGGGTTTGTTAGCGCAAAGCCGATGTAACTTGGAAGGTTGTTTCATTTCAAGGGGCGGTGGTGTAGCTTGTTTTGTTTTTTTTCTTCAACAAAATGGATATCGGGCAATGCCAGCAAACTGCATTATTATGTTTGTTTGTTTGTTTGTTTGTTTTAGGGCAAATGAATAGGAGTCGGTTGTGGGTATATGCCAATTCTTCCGACTTTTAATCTTTGAAATGAAATTAAAGTTTTCTTTCCTGATAAACTTGGGAGAATAGTCCTTTTTTCCCCTGCCCCTATTTAAAGTAAATGCAATTTTTTCAAGTACTTTTCTATATCCAATACATCCATCTCAATATATTATTCTGTTCCTTTTCAGTCACCCATAATTCATTATATAAATTAATGGAATTTTCGCTGTATATGCATGTTTGACAGTTAATAGTGATCAATCGTTGTTACTTTATTATCGAATACAATGGGATATAATATAATTCATTTCACGTCTCTGTAAACGGGATGAATACCATGAAAACATGTGTGTGTGTTATGATTAAATGGTCATAAAGGTGTGACAATTTATTATACGTGTCTGGCAACTGAGATCATTCATTCTGCAATTACTTGCTACCCCTTTGTCATGTTAAATATTATCATCGTTACATTGGATAAGCACGCTATTACCGGTATAAAATACACCACAAAGTGGCATAAACGACATACATAATGTATGATGCATTGTGAGGAAGTGACTTTATTTAATCATCTTTTCCCCCGATTATGTATTGAAGCTCTTATTTGAATATCCATAGTTATAATAATTGACGATTTCTGAACTAGTGTAATGTGTATTGTTGGCAAATAATAAATGCAGAGGCATGGTACCTATCTACAAAGTGAAAACGTGGAAACTCACCCCTCTCCCCCTCCTTGTTGTAATGCTACTTTTTTTTTCTTCAAAAGGTGTACTTTAAAGATAAAGACCAGTTCTGGTTATGCGATTCCATTGTGAAAGAAACGTTATGGAATCGATCAGAAAAGGTTGATCATCTAGCATATAAGTATTGGTGTGTACTGCAAGGTTCTGGAATCATCAAAATGATAAGAAATTTGGCCCAGTCTTGGTAAAGTTACAAGAACTGTACAAAGAAAGATGTATATGGGACTGCGCGACCACGTGCGCGATATCTATTTGGTCCCAATAGATATAATAATTTACCAAATATATCAATTAGTAGGCGGTTTCCCGGCAAAATTTGTATCATCACGTATTAGTCAAAACATATTCTGTCACATTATTGTTAATTAGAGCTTCCATTTCATTTTTTGAGAGAGGGGCGTTTCCAAAACTGGTCTTTACCTTTAAAGATTACAACAATTGCTCGTAGTTGAGGGAATCTACGTTTCTATATTTTAATGGAAACAAAACAGAATATTTTGTAACTAAACATAACATTCTCAATTGTATCAGCTCCTTAAGTATACAACTCACATGGATTTCAGCATGCATCGAAAAGAAGAATAATACTCCTCCCAGCGAAATAAGATCTAAAAGCGTTGAGTGCTTGTTGACATTGTTTATGACCTCATTTTCACATTTCGTACACATGCTTGCCTCTTTTACGTGGCCTAATACGATAAAGATGTTCTACATCAACTGAAATATTGCTATCAATCTCGATCTCGATCTTTATATCGCTGTATCATTTTTTTTCTCAAAACAAGTACAATGTACATTTCAATATAATCTTGCTTAGGAGGAGGAGGAGGAGGGGGTGGGGTGGGGTGCTGATATTTTGGTGACAAAGCATGGTCCAAATCATAAGGGGTAGGGACGGTCTCGGTAGGGAGCGGGGCGTCGGAGCATGGATATCTAGCAAGGCGTATTCCACTCCCTCCCATTGAAGGGCAATTGAGGGGGGGGGGCAGCTTCCTTTTTTATTCTTTGACTTTCTTATTTCCTCTCTATTTCTTTTTTTTGTAATTTGAAGGTTGTTTGGTAAGTGCCTCAATATCTCATGTTTTCATGTAGAGGAGTGGATTTTGCAATCACATGAACATATCTTTTTTTAATCTGCACGCTTCCTATTCTCTTTTTTCGAAAACAAAACTTCCAGTCAAGTCAAGCGACAAATAACTTCCAACATCCTTGCAAATACACCATTACCCCCCTCTCCCAAGTCGGTCAGAATACATTGGTTTATTTCTGCCCTGCCGATCCGTACCATCACACCACGTGGGTGTCTCCCCAAAGACGGTACATGACTTGTTTTTCTTTAATTTACCATCATTTGACGAAGCATCTGCGTCGCAATCCTATAACGGAAATTAAGACATGCCTCCAACAGCAAAAAAATAGAGCTATAATGAACAAGAATAATGTTACAGCAAGCACCACTGCAAGGCCATTGCAGCTCCCCTGTTACAAAATTATATCCTTTATTTTGAGTCGGTGTTGGGGGAAAAGGATAAAGAGGAGAGAGAACGGGAGAGAAAGAGAGAGAGGGGAAGGATATGCAGCTTGTAGGCTTTTCGCCGGCTGTCAAGAGCGGGAATGCGAATTTGTGCAGGCTACGATGAGCGCATGCGTATTAGAGACAGTCCGATGTCGCCTGGCAGCAATAGGTTTTATCGAGTAGTGTCGTAAGTAACGTAAGTTTAGCACTGTGTTATGAATGCCGCATCGCGAATACGCCGGTGGCCCATCAACTCATCGCCGTCCCTTCCCCGCGACATATACGTACTCAACGTCTTTTATCATTTTTTTTTTCTTGATGGCGCTCGGAGATTGGAAGCGTACAGGCAGTGTGGATAAAAATCTTCGCAACATAAAGAGGCCGACATTGGATATTTGTTTGTGATTATCATCCGGATAAATATGACCCTCCTTTTGGTTCTGATATCGCCGTTGCTTTTATTTCTTACGCTTCGAATGGGCTCTGGATTAGTGCAATGTAGGTAAGGAAATGATTGAATGATTTCTACTTTATGCTGCAGTATGTTCACATCGGGGTAAGATCTCCTAAGCGACGGGCTACTCTCCCGTTGATATACATGGTATATAAGGTCGATTTACAGAGTAAATGCACAGATAATAACGTTTATAATTTAAAGGATGAATTGAGAAGATGTCATATTCTGCACGTTCGGTTGCATAAGTAGTAAGATGTGCCTTTCAAACTGTCTGTATAGGAAAAATATAACCCATGCTTGTTTGTTTTCAACCTCTCATTACACAGGGAATTCGAGGCGCGGAAAATGGACAATAGTCGGCGAATAGCGAACATAACAGCCGCCATTAAGGACATGCTGGAAGACTATGATATCAGATTGCGGCCCAGATTTGGAGGTAGGACTAACATGGCAGGATCTGCCAGTATTGATCTAACCCATGTTTACCATGTAAGACAAGTAGAGGTAGAGGGATGGTGTTAGCTAGGCATTTTGTCTCCTGGAGAATTTCTAATGAAAGCTCACCCGGCCCTCTGTCTGAGTCTTGGGGCATAAATAATGCAAGTCGTGTCGTGCAGGTGCTTTGCTTTTCCTTACAGCACAATGTCTAGCTATGCTAACGTTTGTTTTCTTTCTTTGTGTGTGTTTTTTTAACTTCCACGCGAGCCACCTCAACCATCATTTACCGGTAACCCCAAAATAACCCACATGTAACTCTCTGTATTTTGTACACATTTACGTGTATACATGTACCTCCGTATCGTAATGTTGCTACACAAACATGTAGTTACAATACGGATACTGTGTGGGCCTATGCGAAGTTGCGTTTGAAGAAATGCATTGGGTGGGAGGATATTAGGGGCTCCGTCTATTCGTTTAATATTATGTGATCTTTATTCTTTTTATCAAGTTTAAAACAGAGGTACTTGTTTTTGCCTCAGGAGGTTGAAGTTAGATTTCATAGCTGGTGTTGTTATTTAATATCTATCGTAATTCAATGGGTCCTAATGTGAATCACGATTTCCATGCATAGTATAAAAACAATTACAATTATAAATGATAACATATTATGCATTTGTCGAGGGCATAGTATTATACATTTAATGGTACAACGAATGAGAATTACATACATTTAACTAAACATTTCTATTATACATGATTACCATCACGTCACAAAGCAATGGAATTATTATTATTATTATCATGACATTCTTTGTAATACAAATACAGTATGAAAATAAAAAAGAAACACACGCATTGAAAGGATAGTTATGTAACACTGTGGTACATACATAGGACATTGTGGCAGTAAAAACATCACAATGTATGGTAATAAATCGACCTATAACGAGTACGGCATTGCCATCAAGATATTCTAGATAATGTTTCCACGATGCTTATTTGCAGCTCATTCGTTGTCTACATTTTCACTATTTTTATCGTCATTTTTGTTGTTTTTATATTATTGTTATTGTATCTTTATTAGTAGTAGTATTATTATCGTAATTATTATCATTATTATCATTGTTATTATTATTATTGTTATCTTTATTATCATCATTACTACAATTAATACTGTTATTATTGGTCCTATTAGTGTATCATCAGTATTGCCTCTCTCATTTGCATTAAGAACAAGGTTACCTTATTTTGTGATTTTGCTCATTGCTCAACAACATAAATAACAACAAACAAACAAACAAACAAACATCAAATATTACACAATACTAGATGCATGAACAAAAGCATTTGGGTAACATTTCCCTTAATTTGTAGACATTTAGATATCCCATTGCCGAATGTCATTTGATGTCTCGAATTTCGAAAGGACAAATCTTCAATTTGGCAACATATTTGCACATTCATTTTTGTTTTTTGTTATGCCATAACATTTAGCATTTGAAGTTAGCTCGATATTCATGTCCATTGATGTATTTTCGTTTTAAATGAACATCTTTAACTTAGATTAATTATTAGTACAGCAATACCAGCAGTAGAATACATACATATTACATAATGCTATGTTGCCAATTTGAAGAAAAGAAGTTGATGATTATGCTTAGTCTTTACGAACTCATGTCCTTGGTAGGATAAGAGGGTTCACATTTTATAGATGTTTGTGTTTAGCTAAAAAAACGAACATAATGGATGATGCGAATTTAATATCTCTTGAACAAACAAATATACATTTTTGTAACGCGAGACTCCGATTGCCTGGAGTCCAATGTGAGTTGGTAAACACGGTAAAGCTCAAATTATAGATTTGCACATTGCACAGGTGCACATTAAGAGTTCTCGTATCTAATTTTCTTTTTATTTGAAACAATGTTATCATAGGTTTCTCAACTATTCGGAGTACACTATGTGTTTGACTCATAAAGAAACACGTAAGGGTACATACTGTGCGCATTGACATGATACAATCACCAGAGTAAAACAGGTATAGCCCACAACGAAAATGACGATATTAAATTTGGAATATAACAAAATATTCGTTCCCGAAACCTCGAAAACGGTGTGAATACTGTTATTGTATGAACCTCTTCTACATCGTTATCATTCCCATAACTCTCTGGATTTCAGAGCCAGTTATTTCCTCAAACGTAATGATTTATGTAAATAATATGAATGAAGGTAGATTCATTTACGTTTATTCTTATTTGACACAAAATTGATTATTTGTTTATGAGATATTGCAAAACTGTGTGATGAATTCAAAAAGGCTTTAGAGCACACGCCTGGTTATAATCATGATGGTATGGAATGGAATGAAATCATTCAGACCATATAGCTTCGGATACTTCTGCTTTAACACACATTGAGCATAGAAGTACTTGAAGTTATAATAATTGCGACGGCTGCTACTACTACTACTACTACTACTACTACTACTACTACTACTACTACTACTACTACTTCTACTACTACTACTACTACCACTACCACCACTACCACTACCAGCCCACCACCACTACCACCACCACTACCACCACCACCACCACCACCACCACCACCAATCCCACCGTCACCACCACCACCACCACCACCACCACCACCACCACCGCCACCACCACCGCCGCCACCACCACCACTCACCACCACCACCACCACCACCACCACCACCACCACTCTAACACTTTCACCACCACTACCACCACCACCACCACCACCACCAGCCCACCACCACCACCACTGTTCACCACCACCACCACCACCACCACCACCACCGCCACCACCACCACCCATCCCACCGTTACCACCACCACACCAGCAGCAGCAGCAGCACCACCACCACCACCACTACCACCACCACCACCGCCGCTACCACCACCACCACCACCACCACCACCACTATTACTGTTACTACTACTACTACTACTATTACTACTACTACTACTACTACTACTATTACTATTACTATTACTACTTCTATTACTACTATTAAATACTACTACTACTACTTCTACTACTACTACTACTACTTCTACTACTACTGTTATATACTACTTATACTACTACTTATATTTACTGCCATGACTACTTCTCCTATATACTAATTTGTCTTGATACTTGGATTTTCCTCTTCGATTTGGTATACGCCTTAATGACGGTGCGTTTACCCTTAAAGCATGTAAAACATCATTCTAGTATCAACATGACACGATGATGTTGCAGATTTTGTGCAGGCAGATAATTATTTATCGGTGTATATTCAAGGCATTCAAAAGATAAGTACGAGTGAAGAGGGCGCTGCTTTTTATTTCTGTATTTATTACATAGAGCAATACTTTCCTTCAAAATTCTTGCTACGTACGGCGTGTCCCAAGTACACATAGTTGATAAACGTGTAATTTATGACGGATTTTTCATCGACATGACTTTAAGATGTAATAACTGTTCGATCCGAGGCCGTGTAGCGATATCAAAACACATTTGCAAAGCATATAAACACACACACATGTATAATGAGCATGTAAAATAAGCATATGCTGAAGAACAGCAATTTTAGGCATACAAGGATAGCTTCCCTTCTGCATTATAAAATTCTAGGTTTGGTGGAAAATTAAAGTACATGGTATGATTACTCCAATTAATGAACATTTTTCAATCATTTTTATATGAGAGAAAGTACTATGCAGTGTTCATTGATCCGTACATACATCTCTCCACCCGGGTTTCTATGGTAACGTGTAAATGACTGGTATGTTGATTCTATTCTTTCAACTTAATTCGTTTGTATCATTGCATAAAAACAAGAGTTTTTTGTATTTGCATTTATTTTGTAAACAAATCGTTGGCTTTCAGCATTCATCGAATTATTACTTTGTCCATTGTATATGCCAAAGGTGTATAACTTTAATATCAAGTGTTCTTGTCTCCGTCTATTATAGTGATCCTAATGATTAGTGCGACAATAACTAAATCCTAACCCCGATCCTAAAAGTTGATTCACTGGTAGTCTCTCCCAGATCCGTATTCGACTAAATTTGACTCTAGGAACCCCTCTGTAAAACAGCGTTGTTATGCTAACAACGCTGAGTAGGGCCATCCCTCCGTCTTCCTTTCATTAGTTTGTCTTTATGAGTGTAAATGCATATTTGTTATTTGAATTGACGGAAAATAAATACAATACAATACAATAGTCAAACCTAAATCCAGGGTCCAAGATTACCTTTAACGCATGGAAAACTTATACCACAGACAAACTTTGATGAACCCGATTTTGAACAAAAGCATGAATCCGGGTTTACATTTTAAAAGTACATACGGGCCTTAATGTACAGAAGTGAAAAAATCTCCTCTAGGGAAGTCACATTAGGAATCATTTCATTTAGAGTAAAATCCACTCTAGGGGAGTCATTATTTGGGATCACGTCAGATCAATTCAACTACTACTACTGATTTCGCTGTAATCCGAAGTACATTATACTCAAAAGGAAGTGGCATGGCCCATAATTGTGACTCTTAAAAGGTGGATTTCCACTCAGAGAAGTTGATAGTAAATAGGAGTCGATATATACTGTCAGGTTTGATAATCATCCAAACGATAAGAATTTGACCCCGTCCTGATGAAGAGTACATGCATACCACACATAAATGTGTATATGGGACCACACCAATATTTTAAATGATTGTTTGGTGCAAACACTTCAGCCGTTTCTTATCATATTTGAAGGAGATCTTAAGAGCAATCCTTTTCAGAGGACATTTCTGTCACGTCTTTCCTCCTAACCACCATACAAAGAATACGTAATATCACAAATAATGTTTCACTTTTACAAGAACCCATAATGAAACGCCATCGTTCTTGCGTGAAACCCGTTCACTAATCAATGAGGGGCGGGGACTTTGACACGTGACTGATATGACTAATTATTATCCAATATAAGGTGGGATCCTTATTATTTTATTTAATGATCTAAGAGGCATATCGATTTTGATCATAAGCGCTTAATCGGTCTCCCAAGGTTGTTTCTATGTATGTATCATTGATCGTGAAGTCACGGCATGGTGGGGTCATCAGAGACAGGTCTCACTACTTGTAATTGCCCTTTTAGGAAAAAAATCGTTCTATTTCATGTCAAGTGTGTAATAGTATGCAGACACCTGAAACTTTTTTTCTAAAGATCATAGGTTCTTTGAAAGTAGGTCGTATGGAATCAGGCTGGATACCTCTCCAATGTCTTCTGTTTTTGATCACTTCATTATTATCATCATACCCCGCCTCCCCCCTCCCTCCTTTCCAAGTTTTATCCTCCATTTTGATTCTCAATTCCATTGGCTATACGATAGGATTTATTGTGTTATCACAAGTCTTGTTACTATTCTTGAGTCTAGTATTAAGAAGTTTCTAATGCCATCACGTCATTGTATATATATCAAAACTTTTAAGTGCTACAATGGGGGAGGTGCAACGGCCCAGGGGTAAGAGTAGTGGTCTCGTGGCCCTCGGTCGCTTACTTACAAGCATACAAATGCCTTCTTGGTAGTCGGGTAAAATAAATTAAACCAAACCAACTTATGATTATTTCCCGTTTGTTTTTCTATCAAAGTGTAAGTCTGTCATTGATATTTTAGGAAAAAAATACTTTGTGGCAATAACAGTTCTTATCTCAATTTCCTATTCCTATCATTGAAGAAATAGCGGAGTTAAGTGGCTCGTCCCACCGTGTATTCATCAATGATATACATATTATCGCTGTTAATTTGTTCTTTTATTCTTTAATTGCATTAATATTTCATTCTCATTTATTGCTCGTACGATTGGTATTTAATCAAATTGAATATAGTGTCAATACATACATGGAGCGTATAGCATTCGACTTATTTCAATTAAGCAATTCATAGCGCGCCAAAGCGTTAGCTTCACATCAAATATTAAACTTTTCAATTTATAATTGGGTCTCTCAAATAGAAACTATTTTTCAACAATGCGAATAAAACATAACGGTCTACTTACCTTTTATTTCTTAAATTATATTTTCAAAATGAGTATGTTCAGGTCACTCGTACTTTAACAATTACTCTACTCGTCCATTTTATGTTTACACTTTGAATAAATAGATCCGAATTTGAATGATGGTAGTTTTGAAGAGCAACTTCATATACAAATTTGTGTTTGGTCTTTACATTTAAATTGCACCATGAAAACATGTTTGCCTTTCGTTTTTCTGTTTAATATAAATTTTATTAAATTGCTTTCTTTTATTTCTAGAATTTGTGTAACCAGATAGCGTTCACTATGGTGTGACAAAGTGTCCGCCATTCGCAGACACAAGGAACAAATTTTCTCAAAATATTTTGATAGTTACAAAAAGAGACTTTAGATTCCCAGTTCATATACATGTACGCTTCAACGTTATGCAGCATATATATATATATATATATATATATATACGTCATTCTAAGACCTAAAAGTTCAAAACAAATAAACAAACAAAAAGACATATTAACCAACAAAATACAATAATAATAATAATAATAATAGCTAGTTCTTTTATAGCGCTTTTCAGGACCGAAGGCCCTCTCAAAGCGCTTTACAGATACATATATTATTACCCCGGTCATCGGATTCAGGCTTACCCGCACACAATGTATGCACATTCTCCACTCCCTGGGGAGCATTCCAGCCAGGCGTCATTTTTACAAGCGCACACTTGCTAATCTAAGCACATTAGCTTTCGCATCCTACCGGGTACCCATTTAACACCTGGGTGGAGAGTGGCAAATGTAGATCAATGTCTTGCCAAAGGACATTAGTGCCGCGGTGGGACTTGAACCGCGGACCTTGTGATCCACAGTCCGGTGACATATCCACTCGTCCACGACACCTCTACAATAGATCTGACTGAAACACATGGACATACTCACAGGCCCTTTGAAAATAGCACGTAGGCCTAAAGGAATATATCATTTGGAAATTCTGCAATGTGCTTTACACTGGCTTTTGAAAAGGTCATTTTTAAGAACATTTTGATCTCCACTTCCGCAAACTATTTTCTTGTACAAATTAATGTTTGCATTCAAGATTAAGATAGTGATATGAAATTTAAACTCTATACACATAAGGGCTGATCGACATTTGGTGATTCAATTATGATTCAGTTATATTGATTACTTACTAGATAAAATGAGATTAAAAAAACAACAACAGGATACTAATCTACATTGGGTCATCGTAGCCACCTCTTAGTATAGAAAACTCGGAACGATATACGCAATCTAAGTAACATACAATTCAAATGGACTAATTTTCCTTTCTTCTCAGTTTTTACTCCTTCTTGTGTATTTTCTTTGCAACAATCGAGTCCTTATGTAAGATGCAGGAAACGTATCCTTACAATGATGTTCGTATAGTAACTTTTCTGTATGTACAATGGGCGTTCCCGACACAAGCCTTGCTTTACGGGTTTTCGCCTCCTTGTAATTTCTGACTTATACTACTGTACCGATCTTTAAGTAGACCACTGTGAGATTGTCCCGATTATGAAAAAAGGAAACAAAAGTATTAAACATTCCATTCAATTCACTATTCTTTTCCGATTGGCATGTTTTCTAGAATTGTAACGCTATATGAATAGACACACAATATGAAGGCCTGAAAAGTAGATAATGTCATGCAAAGGGCATGGAGTTACGTCGAATGAATGGAACAGACATCGAGAACTCTAACTGTCTTGCATTTTTGTTTAAGTTGTGTATGGTTCTGGGGGATGCAGGACTCAATGACAGTTCTGTCATCATGAACAAATATGAACAAAAATGTAGCAAACAGCGAACACAGCGTTATTATCTGATGTAGTAATATATAGGCTTCAAAGTTTGACTTCATTGTCTAATGAGGCGTTGCAAGAAAGTTTCAATCAATAATTGCATATCCCCAAAATCAAGTCTTTCGATTAATTGCAAATTTGCAATTGATCGCAACTCAACTTTCTTGCAACGCCCAATTAGCTAATTATAGTAAGAGAGAGAGAGAGAGAGAGAGAGGGAGGGAGGGGGGAGAATAAAAGCTAGATCTAGTTAACTTAATTTAATTGTTAAAACTTTAATCCTAACAAAATCCTAGGAAATTTAAGAGACTAGTGGGGCGTTGCAAGGAAGTTGAGTTGGAATCGATTGCAAATATTAGTTGCAAATTGTGCAACTTGCAATCAATCTCAACTTTCTTGCAACGCCCCATAAGTGTGTACGAAATCCAGGCGCTAAGCTATTCCAAGCCTCGTCGCTTGTTTTTAGCAGTGCGTATTACCCCTCTGTAATTCGATCTGCAAAAGTAGATCGGAAATCAGGGCGTGTCTGTCACTTGCTACTCTCTTGCAATGCATGCATCACTTTTACTTCTATTTTTGTGGTATCAGGGGTAACCCGAGACGAACGAAAAGAGTCCACCTCACCGAACATAATTATATTTTGATGAATTAGAGCGTCTGCGATATTAATAACGCGTACTTATTTTCTTCTATTTTCAGTGCAATTATTTATAAAATCTTACATGTCTTCTCCGAAAATTGATTTGGAATAGTTCTGCAATTATCACACGACTGATTGTGGATGGTTCTTCGATCATATCAAATTTCGACGGATTTATTTATGCGTCATTGTATCTCGCCAATGCACGTAACAAATATGCTTTAAAAGTAGAGGCTATATAGAATTGCGGCTTAGGAAAATAATATAAATTTTCAAAAAAAGATAACAAAATAAATCTTATTCCTTTTTATGAAACTTTTCCCATTTATTTCTGTTCCAAAGAAGACGAGTTATGATTACTTTATCTGACATTCATGACTTAAAGGGAAAACGAATTTTCATTAATTCGTTTAATAATAGCATACCATAACCATCGAATCGTCGTCTGACAATCTTCATAATTATATCATCTTAATACTTTCATTGTTTACAAACTTTGTCGTCATATTCATCTCTTGCAAGGCCATACCCAGGAATTGATTTATTATAACAACCGATCAGACATTAAAAATATTACAAAACTGGGGCTAAACACTCATGGGCTGCGGAACACCCGTTATTGCTATAACGTATCTTGGAATGCTCCACCCAATCCCCAAAAGTAGAATTATGTAGGCATCCGAGGTCTCCACTAATACTTTCCACTTAACTGTTTTCACACTGAAATGACCGCGTCAATTTGACAACCTGTTAGCTGGTGCTAAGGGGGCAGCACAGTGGGGGCTTATTCCACCGCACCCTTGCGGATCTTCGTAGGTGGACGAAAAATTATGAAACCCCTTAAAATTCAATATCAATATCTATTACAAAATACGTGTTAGTTTCTTTAAAGATGGGGCAATTATAACAGAGTGCAATTGAAATCATACTGAGAAAAAATGGTTTAAAGCCTTGCACTAGTTTGGCCCGGAGGGATTAGACCTCCCTGCATGGTCACTGACAGGTGGTTATCTCATCAAATGAGCTCTCAATTAACATAAGAAAAAGGGGCCCATGGGGGACCAATGTTCATCGATTAGGCATTGTTTGCTATATAGAGAGCGCAAGTAGCTATAAGTAGTGCAGTGGGGCTTTAAAGACATGCATGGGACTTCAGGCTATGCAGTTGCAGAGCTAAAGCGGAAAGAAAACGAACATTGAAAGATTTTTAATTAAAAATAAACACGCGTACATGTATCTCTCTCGAGGCTATACATTCTCAAAAACTAGCCCGGAAAGCCACAAACATTCATATGTACGTAATGAGGGTGCGGCTCTGCCTAGATGGTTAAAGTTCTACTTTTTGTTCTCTGCTCCCAAACCGGGATGCACATGCACACTTTCTGCTTTTGATATGCTTAGTACGCCTCTACATACGCCTCTACAAATTCATAATATTTCAAAAGACTTTTGTTTTTTGTCTGGGGTATAAACAATACAAACCACTGGCTGATGTTTACCCCCTAAAGCACCTTGAAAAGAGATGTATTATCAAGGGATGACTGCAGAAATTTTGCCCTACATTTGAGTTCCAATGTAGCCTACCTTTTATTTGCATCCACTTAGGCGCCACAAAATTAAGCAGTCTTCCGTGGACGAGAGCCTAAATTTGTAATATCCCCCAAAGGACTTGCCAGAAACCCAATTGGAACTGCTAAAACAATCACCCTGCTAAGCCATGATTGATTTCTCCAGATGCATCGATGAAAACAATGAAACAAGAAATCGCGCGTGAGCTATCAACTTGCCCTTGACACAAAAAATGTTTGCACGTGGAGGCATTATTCATTATTTTAATCGAAAGACGTCCTTGAGCGCCTGCGGCCATGGGAAGCTTTAGTTATAATTGTTAACATTAATATCAGGGGAATTCAACTTTCCCCCTACCTTTAATGAAATATTTACAATCCGTGACCTTTAAAAGGAGGCAGAATATGGCGAATATAACATGATTTGCTTTCATTGTAACAGAGCAGAGGACTCGACCTTCGATTATAAATTGCCTGAAAAACTACAATTTCTGAAAATCATGGCCTTTCCAAACAAAGAAATTCTACAAACAAGGAATACGTTAATAAATGATACAAACATGAAATCCAAATTGAATAAAGACACATTATGATGTCTATTGAATCAAGTAAACTGACTTTTTTCCCTCTAGATTATGCGTCATTGACATACAAAAGTAGATGTTTATATACATTCACCAGTTCAAAAGATACTAATTATGTTATTTGTTTCCTAAAAGCAAATACGTTACAGTTTTGAAAGCGTGCGAATCGTATTGACTGTTCAACAAAGCTCTCGCATGGTCGTCTTTGATTGAGGGTTAAAAGCAGGATACCATCCCGCTTTACGAATACAAAGGTATTCGCCTTGAAAACATAGTTTAATCAACCCTTTTATTGAAACAGCGTTCCATTCGATCAAGGCTTGAGTCCAGTATTCCATCTTTGGATGGTTCGAAAATCAACTAATGGCAAAATAATGTTATATTTGTGGATTTCTTCTAGCATTTGATCACGTCCACTATCGATGGAGGTCACTTTTTGTTTTAAATTATAGTTTCGACTTGGCAAACAGTATACCCATGAGGTTAGCATGTTATTCAAAAGAAGCAGGGGCGTAGCATTGGCTCAGGAATTGCATGGGCAATGTCATCATGATATAGGGGGATATGATTTTCCACGAAAACGACTCGAGGGGTATGAAGGGGTCCTATGATCTTCTTTTCTCTTGTCCCCTCTCTCTCTCTCTCACTCTTACCGTGCTAACTCTCTCCCTTTCCCAAGTTCTTTAGGAGGGGTAAGGGTGGGGGGGGGTATCCACCGACTACGCCCTTCGCTGAATGAATATGCCACTGCATGTAGATTCATACCTCGCTCCAATGCAATCAAGGATAAGGGCGGGGGGCAAGGTGTCAGTGTTGACACGGTACTACTGCATAACTGTTTGACAACCACTATGATATCGTGCACATAGCGGGTTCCATTAGTTTGAACAGGTGATTGACATTCCTGTCGCGAGTAACGAACACGTAAGAACTCCTCACTCTCACACTAAATCAGACAAACAAAGTACATGCATAGATCCTTTTAAGACATTACTACATTCGAGGCTCTTCGAGACTGCGTGTGTGTGTGTGTGTGGGGGGTAAATGTTCTATGTCTAGTGATAATGTTGACACCGCTATGTTCTTACGCTTATTACAAGTGAGATTCTTATTTCCCGTCAGAAACTGAAGTACTCCAATTGAGGCTAGTGTACTTTGTATTTGATGGATGCGTGAAAATACATGTACCTGGGGGTGTTTCACAAAGACTAAGATCGACCTTAAGTTGGACTTAACTATGACAGGCCGTTCATGCCACTGTTTGCTCTCACCATTGGGCTCTCAATTATGATCTTTAGATAATATTTTTTCCTTCAATAATGATATATCAAAAAAGGTAAATTCTGTAGATTTGTGACCATGATTTGTACGTCCTTTGAGAGACCGATGCCAGTAAATGATAAGAGCAAACAGTGGCATGAACGGCCTGCCATATTTAAGTCCAACTTAAAGTAAATCTTAGTCTTTGTGAAACACCCCCCTGGAGTGTTACTGCAAAAGAGTCTCATGATTATCATCTTCATCTCACACGTTAGTTGTTCAAAATCATTTTAATTCATGCCCATTTATTGCATGTGTTCATAATAGACCAAATGAGAATGCAAACTACTATAGGATGCACTTTGGGTGTACATAACTTTATACTATTCATCAAGTTAAATCATACCATTCCTTTTAAAATATCCCCAATTCAAAGACATTTTATTTCTGGTATTGTTTCTCGAATATGAGGCTGATGTAAAGTCACACCTACACGCTGCGATTCTAAGTGACAGGTTCTAACTGGGTTTCTTATTGTCACGGTTACAGTCAACCTTGTTTTCCGGGGAAGCGCTAAGTGTTGAGACCACATGTAAAGATTCTGTCATTTCTTAATAAATACATGACAATATGTCATGCTGGGTACCCACGAGGGTATCTAATATTTTTGTAATAGTATCTCGGGGTTTTAATATGACAATGACTTAAATGACATAATTAAACGACCACCTGAAGTCCTTTTTTTTCTTCAATTGTGTGATTAAGGTGTTATACCGCGTTAATTAAGTTTAAAGTGACTCGGTAACATTGCCTGAGATTTTGAAACAAAATCCTGGATTTAGCTCACGCTGAAATCATAAATATAAACCTTTAGGTCAGTCAGGAATCCCGTGACTTTTACAAGCCGATCGTCTGTCTGATTATCGAGATATTTATGATTGGAAATCGAAATTTCATTTTTTCGTTTTCCTAACTGTTTTTATAACTCTACAGTCTATTGGGGAAAATGAGTATGGTAAAACCGGTCACTCAAAGATTTTTAATTTTTTGAGGCACTTCTTGATCATTTTGAAGCGCAATTTTTTAAGGCTTCAATATTACACCATGTCACAGACACTGATAACACGTACATGTAGGGCCATGCATTTCAGATTTAACATTGTTAAACGATGCCTTTAAAGGGGCACAGGCCACAGGCCCCACCGAAACCATCTTGCTTTGATTCGATTTGATTGATTTATACACCACTCATGCGTTGGGTTGCCCTTGTCAGTTTGTCAAAAAAAACATTCAAAGGGGTCCAAGCCAAACAATAACAAAAAAAAACATATGAACAAATAAATATACAAAATTACAAAATAGCTGTCATATTACAGAAGAAGAAAAAAAAATCAAATTATGTACTTATCAATGTAAAGAGTCAAACAAGAAAAGTAATATACATATATGTAATAATGATTAAACAACATCGGGTATCATACCCGCATTGTGCACTCCTAATGTGGCATGAAATTCCACTCTCTGGAATCTTTAGGTTTAAGGATTTGCCATGGACTTATACAACATTGTTGCGTCTTTCAACCTGTGCTTTCAATAACAACGTTAAGGAGAAGATGTACCATCACTGTGTGTGTGTGTCTCTCTCTCCCTCTCTCTCTGTCTCTCTCTCTCTCCCTCCCTCCCACTCTCTCTTGCTCGCTCTCTCTGCCTCCTTCATTCCATTGAGCACGTCTTAATGGAACGGAAATAACGCAGGCGTCAAGAGTGCCCCAAGTCAATTCTGTCAGGATGCCCGAGTACATCAGTCACACAAACGAGATCAACTCCAGACCGACCGACCGACCACAAACGGTGGTACCAAACCTAATCGCCAAGAATTGCTCGGTTTGGGATCGGTGTTGGGTCGGTCTAGCGGTGTGACTGAATGGTTACTCAGAAGAGACACTGGTATAGAAAGCCTAGAGATATTTGTCACCGTCACCTAAGCTTTAATCTACCTGAATGAGAGCGTGTGTCTAGACCCCCTCACTCACTGAGGTATATAGGGTTATGCACTATTTCTTAGACTGCGGGAGGATACCTACATCCCCATAACTCCACTCCGATATCAAGTTGGTTTTAATAGAAGCAGAAAATGAGAGGAACAGGTCGGTGAAAGTTTGAGCAAAATCCGACTAAAATCTTTTGAATTTTTGAAGTTGCGATCAATCAAACACAAGTTGGCAACACTTTGACGTATCTTGCGAGGTCCCTTCCCATTTGCTCCATACTAAAAAAAACAATCAGAACTTTCTATTTTCCATTAAAAAATTCAATCATACATGCACCCTTAATATAATTATTGCAAATGAAACAAAACTACTCCGTCATCAATAACTAAGGAAGTGAAAGTTTATGAAATTATCTGTAAAGACCTAATTGGAGAGGACCTCACCAGATACGTCACTGTGGTGCCAATTCGTTTTTCACTGATGAAAACTTCAAAGAAATTATAACTTTCTTATTTTTTATCGGATTTTGCTTAAACTTTCGCTGGCCTGTTACTCTCATTTTTCTGCTTCTTTTAAAACTAACTTAAGGGTGAACTTCCCCTTTAAAGGAATATACGGTTTATTTGAAATATCTCCAAAGCATAGCTACGCCGAGAAAGGATAGGTCCCTTGCCACCTTTCACTATTACATGTACAACTCGAGACAATTTGCCTAGAAAGACTCCTACGCACTATGCAACAACAGTACTGTCTAACAGTCGATCCTTCAAAATTAATCCCCAAAGTAGACTCTCAGTTTTATATTTCATGTGCATCTTTTATTTTCATGTACACCGTTTATGGTTATATACTGCATCTCAAAATCCATCTATATCCTATGCCTTCATGAAATTTTATTGCTGTGCAAATACCCTCTCCTAGATATTCTTAATTCATGTTTGTAGGGTTATCATTTAGTGTAGGCATGAACAATATATCTATAAATCACATGAATTTGCATTATCTTATTTATTGGAGGGGAATTTGGGGGAGGAGGCGGCAAGCGGTCGAACCTAACTATCAGTGTATCATATAATAAGGGGCTACATTCTTTTCCCAGGTCAAAGCATCACCCCTAAAAAGCACTTTCCCATCGATCGCTCTTTGTAACCCGGTATGAATTTCCATCAATACCCGTGTCGAATAATGGAAAAAAATGTCAAATCGCCAATTGCTTGACAGATTTCCATTCGGTAGGGTGTATAATGCGTATTTGAGCCCCGATGTAGTTCCGAATTAGTTTCGTCTGAAAGCTTTGTATCCCCTTGGTAAGCCGGGGACGTCTGGAAAAGAATCGGTATAGATTAATGGGGTTACAGAAATAGATAGCGCATCGACTTAAGAGTATACATGTGTTATATGAACGCATTTACGAATTGTAATTGTATAGGTTGGGAGAAGCGAGGGAAGGGGGCGTGTGTGAGTATGTGAGTGTGTATATATATATGTGTGTGTGTCTGTATAAATGTGTGTGGGAGAGAGAGAGAGAGAGGAATAAATAATTATTGTGGTTCATTGAACTTACAGGCGGTCCACTAAAACAGGCTTTGACCTTTGTAGTTGACACACACTGTCCATGAATTCAATTATATTTCCTATTGCGTAGGCCATCTTAGTTGGTAGCAAATATACGATCATGACGATAGATTTTATGATGGTATGCTAGCGGTTGAGCGAAGCGAGCGAGACTCTTGTTTATGCTGACTGTATTTGATGGTGTATTTTAGATTTTTTTAAAAGTGGCGAAAAAACTAATGTTGTTTCAGGCTTTACAGCTTTTCTAATTTTCGTCTTTTGTCCCTCTTCTTTATTTCGACAGGTCCAGCCATTGACATAGGTATAGACATCGAGATAGTATCAATAAACAGCATTTCAGAAGTTAATATGGTAAGTATAATGCATTTTCTCTTACATGTACATCTTCCGAAATGTTTTTTTTACCAGGCTGATTTCGAAACACGCCCAATCCGAAATCGAAATTTGAGCGTCGGGCCTTTTTATATTATAATTTATATGTGGGTCTACCTCCAAAATTATCCAGAGTCAATATTTTAGCTGTGTTTCTCCGTGCAAGCATTTGTCGACCACTTTGATAGTAAAGAAGGGAAGAGAGAAGAGAGAGTGGGAGGGAGAGAGAGAGAGAGAGGGGGAAGGGAGGGAGGGAGGGAGGGAGGGAGGAGGAGGGGGGAGCTTAAGCGAAAAAGAGGAAAATGGAGAAAGAGAGAGAGAGAGAGAGAGGGGCGGGGTCAGGAAAAAGCTCAAATAAAATTGCCCAGTGAGAGATAGAAACTATGAAGAAATTTTTCTTCTTCATGTATTGACATAATCAGTAAAAAAATGAATAATTGACATATTTACAGCGATAATTTGCTGTTATTCATTTTTATTTTTTAGACAGGTATTAATATTTATCCCTTTTCTTTTTAAGCATTTAACACTTGGCACTTCTGATCCTAACCGTCTTTGAATTCCAATCATTCTTTCTCTTACTATCGTTCTTCATCCTTGTTCTTATCATTCTTCTTCTTTGTATCCATTTGAAATGCAATTGGTTACCTCCTCAAAAGGTAGCAAGAAGAATAGTTTTTGAAAATGTGCATATTTTGAGGCGTTTTTCTTAGAAAAGTTCCTTCTCAAGCTATCAACATAATAAATGTTTATCGGAAAAGGTCTTTTAAATGGTTATAGTATCTTGTAACACGTTGCAGATATTTCATCAGGATTCCTGCTGCGGCAACTTTCGGAGAAATATACCCGTGTTCAATTTGTGCGATAAATTTGTACTTCACTTCACTAAATTCCATTTTTCCTCGTTCATGTTGACATGACAAACAATGTACTTCATTGATCATTTCCAAGAGCTCGACTTGCAGTATAAGTTTGCACGAAGTACAGAAAAGCACACACCACTGCTGACGATATGGATTGGGTAGAAAAACTAATTAAATGCTCTCAACACCAGAATATAAAAATGATATAAGCTTTTGTCTATCAAGTGTAACGATGGATGAGAATGTATGAGATCGGATGAATGAATAAAATGAATGAACGCACATGTTTTTTTTACGTTGACAGGATGTTACAAAGCAAGTGGGTTGTGTTTATTGGTTGGATAAAATGTTCATAAGTGTTCTGAACATGGTTCATGAAAACGTGTAAGATGCAGTTCCATTTCTTTTGTATTCATATTGTTGTGGTTGTTGCGGTGGTGAAAAGCGCGCCCTCCTCGGAATCACTTGTAAGTGGAGGGGGAAAGTCGATAAATGAAAATTCTCCTTTAACATGTTTGAGCTGTTTTTTGTCACACGAATGATCATTAATAATGTTTAACACTTGTTAACGACGTTGAGGTGCTATTCATAAATAATGAATGTAGTATAAAGTCATCAAAGATAGACAGTAATCATGACAAAAACCGCACAATGGCAGGAACATTTAAGTTCATTTGATACATTATGGTCCTTGCGATGTTACGAGGCACTGTGACAGTTATACCGTGCATTATGCATAGGGATATCTATTATACACCTGCATGCTATCAAGTCTATTGTGCAAACGTCTAGTATTTCATCTCGTAGACTTTATGAATAATGCGCATACAAGCTATTTACTGCGGTCTTCCTTTTCACCCCCACGATGGTCCCCTTTTACAAAACTAGTGACTTTCACGAGCAGGTAACAATTCAACAACATGATAGACTGTTATTTATATATATATACCCCAGAGTCATGTTTTATCCATGCTTTAAGCTAGAATAATTCTCCCCATTAAAGACCTAATCCATTACATGAAATTGCAGATGAACGCCCAAAGCCGTTAGTCATTCTTCAAATGTATTTCGTTTTAAGTGACAAATGGTCGTAAGTCTATTGTAAGTTAAACGCGGCGTATATTAGTAATGACATACGATCATAAGTCTACAGGTAAAATTAATGGAAGTCGTTTGGAAGTTTACAGATGATCGTCAGTTTAATGATAAAGATGGTTGATCTGCAAGTGACAAAATATAGAGCAGGGATAAATCTTTCTGAGTAAAATGAGCTTTTACAATTTGCCTCCTTCGTAATTACATTTGATACTTGGAAGGCTATTATTATTATTCATTTTGCTCTTCTTCCTATAACAGGTCGATTAGGTATAGAATATTAATGCTAAGAGCTGGGCATCAATTATCTTACTTTTTAGAGATAATGAATTGGAACAACTAGATTATTGATTTTTGCAAACTCTTTGTTTTTGTTGTTGTTGTTGTTCAAATAGCAATATGTCATAATATTTATGAGAGGAATAACGCATTCCATAAAAATCGTTTACAACTTCGTGCTCCCCGATATTCTATCGTTGTGTAGATTGAGAGAGGGCGAGAGAGAGAGAGCGAGAGAGC
Source organism: Mesocentrotus franciscanus (assembly GCA_037976565.1). Lineage (NCBI taxonomy): Eukaryota > Metazoa > Echinodermata > Echinoidea > Camarodonta > Strongylocentrotidae > Mesocentrotus > Mesocentrotus franciscanus. The sequence goes on along the minus strand of CP137680.1, from coordinate 19,963,368 downwards.
GAGAGAGACATAGCAAGAGAGAGAGAGGGAGAGAGACAGAGACAGAGAGGGGGAGGGGTAGCAAAAGAGAGAAAATGAGAGACATAGATGGGGAGAAAATAGAAAATATATAATTCCCAGGTTCTAATCCACAGCTGGGAAAACTGGAATGGATGGGTTTAAAGTATTCAATACACAAGCCATTTAAAAGTCGAAACTTGTGTGTGACTCAGAAAATACGGAATCCATGTTATAAGTAATATATATTTTCATACCGGCAGCTTATATAAAATATATAAAGAGAGGGGGAAAGAAGAAGAGGGTTGGAAAGTGACAACAGGGATGTCTGGATTTTCAATTAAACGATATGTGAATTAAAATCAATATTTGATTAATTCAATGTGAAATCACTGGTTTAAATTTCAATTGAATAAGAACCGCAAGAATACAAGGAACAATTAAATTCTACATATCATGTAGTGTCGTGGTCGTGGTAGAGGTGTCGTGGTCGAGAGGATACGTCGCCGGACTGTCGATCACAAGGTCCGCGGTTCGAGTCCCACTCACTGTCCTTTGGCAAGGCATTGATCTACATTTTGCCACACTCAACCCAGGTGATGTAAATGGGTACCTGTCAGGAATTAATTCCTTGAAATGCTGGAGCGCTATATAAACGGCAGCTAGGCTAAAGCTGGGGTAAAAATAAATGCGCCTCGGAATAGAATTATCTAGATAGACGGCGCTATAGAAATGCCTATTATTATTATTATTATTATTATTATTATTATTATTATTATTATTATTATTATTATTATTATTATTATTATTATATTGTTTGCACTACACATTTTGGGGTAAAGGTGTATAGGGATGGTTGGATGGTTGGTTGATTGGTTCGTTTTTTTACCTGACTGCATGTGTATGCTTGTAAGAAAGCAATCGGGGTACTGGCGGCTTTACGTCCTCTCCGAAGGACTTGTTAATGAGAATGAATGCCTTACCAAAGGGCACTGGCGCATCGACTTGGGTTTCGAACCCGTGAACTCCCGGTTCCGAGACCACTGCTCTACCACTGAGCCATCGCATTGATTGATTTATCATTTGGTTTGGTTTTTTTCTATATGGCGTTTTGTTGACCTCTGTCTTTAGGTTTTTTCTTCAGAATTGAAAAAAAGAAATGCTTGCATTGATTTTTTCCCCATCTCACCATTAAAATGATTAATACAGCAGACATTTCATTGTATATTATAACAGATATTTGTTTTAACAGGTGATAGTTCTACATTTCAAATAGATAGATATTGCAGAATAATGCCATCATCCTAATTCTAACTACTAACAACTAATCAGAGCAAATATTCATGTAAGTGTCACATGTGCCAAAGTAACATTCCTTAGAGCTAGCGTATATGAAGGAGGGGCGGGAACCATTAATTTGTAAGATAATCATGGTACAAATGCTATAATAGACACCCACGAAATATACTAAAAATCGACTACTCTGTAGCAAACAACGAAGTTTAATATTGGTTGGGTATCCCCCCATGCTGAACTATATGCGTTACTATATTACGATAAATTCTGGTATTTAGCCCCTCCTAAGGGCCAATGTTTGGATACGCCACAGAATTGTAGTCCGTATGGGAAAGCGATAACTTTTGTAAAGCTACGGGAAAGTCGAACATGAAACTAATCAGATTTTGAATACCGAATGAGCTGGGATTAAATTTCCAGGCACGAAATCACATGCTAAAGACTTTGAGTAATTGCGTGGAAACATGACGAGGAAAGAGATGTTTGCCCGTGTCACATTTAGGTTAGTTTTTTCCAAGACGAGACGTGTGGATAATTACGCGCAATTAGCCCGTGTTAGTGTGGTAGCATGGTAATGTCGTTTCGCATTGCAAGCTTCTCGAACAACTTGACAGATCTAGAAAGAGATCAGAGAAGGACCGATTCAGGATGAAGAGCATATTTGGTTCTAATGGCGTAGCGTGGGTTATAGTCACGGGGGAATCGATCCCCAGATACCAAATCAGACGTTCATTTTATTAATTGAACAGGATTTATCTTGCCTTCTTTCACTTGTCTTTAGTTTTATTTAAACAATGATAGTCACCCTCCTTTTCTCCCTTCTCTATTAATCTCCTATTCTTTTCCTTACCATTTTTAGGGGAGATTGGGGCATGTGCCCTTAATATTACGCTATCATGTACTTTTCATATTTCATCTTGATCCATGTCAACACACGCTCAAGTCACTGTTGAATATTGATGCACCTACTTGGCGCTTAAAAATGATCACCTTGACTTAAATAGCGTGATTTCATTTTTAAAGGGCATACTCGTTAAATTAGGCGTCAGCTGACTGGGTGCTTCTTTAAATAGTCCATGAAATTCAATGGTATCTTACTGTTTCATATCTATTTCTCATTCAAAGAAAAAATATGATAAGCATCGAGCGTTTATGGAAAGACTGTGTATCAAATATTGTGAATCATCAAGTCCCCTGGATAGGAAGTAAAATCACCATACCCTCAAATTTAGCCACGATGGTGTTCTATTGTGCGTACACTCGAAGAATTTTGTTTAATACTAGACGACTTTTTATCGGTCTGATAGCGAGAATACCAGAAATTGCGGCTACCGCATGGCGAGCACCGGGGACAAATTAGCAGGGTAATGAAACGATCGGAATTACTTTATTTGACAAATGCGGTTAATGAATTGTCGTATTATTCAGTCATTTGGGTTTAATAGATCAGGGATAGCTCCCGGAGATCAAGGGAGAAATTGACGTGCTCGCTGACAGATAGCTCCGCAAGCGTTCCATTGTCTGCCTACATGTATTTATTTTGTTCTTTTATTAGAAACGTCGTTGCACGATTGTGGTGGTGATGAATGCAACACTTCTGATCATTCCTAGAGTGGGGTTGTTTAATTCCATTTAAATCAATCATATCCTCTACACAAATGAAATAAAATCAACATAATAATAACTCAAAAAAATATATCTGGTGCATTTCTCGTGGTGCCCTATCAATGACATTTGAATAATTTTGACGAGTAAATTCGGTAAAAATCACCATGCGATTCGTTATCTAAAAAAAATTATTATTTCAGTTGAAATAGAGCTGAGCTCATTGATGATGTTTGGCCAATATAACCTTCCGGTATTATCTATACATAAAATGTCTTTTGAGAATGATATATCTATTGTTTATTTTATTTTTTCAAAATTGTCTTCCTACCCCAAAAAATGTGTAGTATTTTATTGAACATGATGATGCCTGAGATGAAAAACAAAAATCAAATCAAATCAAAGCGAAGGTAAATAGACAGGGTCATCGAAGAGTCTGAAATGAACATTCTAGGGTAAACCTCTTGAGAAGTCATGAATCGGAGTAATGCGAGTGTTCCAAGGTCAGTTAAAGATGGGAAGAGAAAGGAATGAAGAGAGAGATAGATAGAGAAAGAGAGAAAGAGAGAGAGAGAGAGAGAGGGAGAGAGAAAGAGAGAGAGAAAAAGAGAGAGAGAAAGAGAGAGGGAGAGAGGGGGATATACATACAGGATAGAGAGAGAGAGAGGAGGGAGAGGGAGAAAGAGGGGGGATACATACATGATAATATATATATATATAGAGAGAGAGAGAGAGAGAGGGGGAGGTTAGTGGGAGAAGGTCACACTAGAACCTGTACATGAGCGAATATCTCTCTTATTTATAATATATAAACAAAAAAACATAAACAAGTAATGATAATAATAATTCGGTATAATGTTTAATAATTGCAATTGAAGCGAACATTGTGAAATAATATATCAATTCATGTGGAATGAATTCCCTTGATAAGCTCACGTCAAGATGTAAAGAAGATTTCAAATGGCGGTCGGTCGGTATATTACCTGACCTAACACCTCTGATCTATACATGGAGTGCTCGTTTATGCACTATGAAATGATCAGAGGCCTCTGTGCTCTGCTGAAGTAACCAGGGGGGTAATGCTAGACACCTCCATATGCTTGAGGGGTGTTGGAGAGGGCTCTCGAGTTCCCGTGGCCATGGCGCTTTCGTCACGGTCACCCAGACCAGACGGGTACTGAACGGTTATTTTACACCACTCCACGGGCTGGAGTGGGGGAGGGAGGGGCGGTTGGAAGGTGCTTGATTCGCAAGAGACGGGTGGAGGTGTGAAGAAATGTTATGTGTCTTAATAAAAGAAATGTATTGTGGAAGGGATCATATTTGGGGACCCGGGATATATTCGTAATTTTTAGGTTAAGAGGCTTGGCTTTCTTGAACGAAACTACTAGACTACGGTATTCTAAGAAAACTATTTCGGTTAGGATTTTGACGTGTTCACTTTTGATGAGATAATTCATGAAACAATGCAGATTTCTTTTTTTAATTAGGAGGGCGTGTAATGGAACCATATGCCTACTTTTTCCTGACATTATAGAAATATTCTTTTTTTGCTACCCTATTTCGATAAAAACAAATTAATATATTATTCAACCCTTAAATTGCAGGTTGACATTTCCGAAAGTTCTTTCATATGCGACCTGTAATCGGCTAACAATACATTAAGGGCAACTGTAGTTTCTTTACCACTTAATACTCCATAATGTAATTTCCTTTTTTAAAATATTACCACAATGATGTTGTAAACAGGATGAACAGCAGAATTTTGTTTGTAAAATCGTACTAAAATAAGTACATTTGGGGGGGGGGTATTTCTGTGAAGAGGGGCAACTTCCATCTTTCATAAACAACGTTTCTTCTATATAGAGCTTTCCGGAAGTCTACCATTGCATCGTCCAGTGTTGTATCGTTTTACAAAACAGGAATGAAGAGAATAAGCTTGCCCTCTGTCTCCAGTTTTTTTTTTTGGTATTATTTTGTGTCCCTTATTTGAATATCCCTTGGATTACTGCGATCAAATTGCAGGAGACAGAAGATGAAATAGCCACCGGGAATACAGCTCTTCAAGTAAATCCGCAAAATGTCAAACAAAAGGGTCAACCGCTATACAAGCATATATACCATGCAGCACTTGCAATATAGAACTGTAGTTAAACCACCAGTGACATAACCACATGTATCACATTTTCCTTATATTTGTTCAAAAGGGCCACGTCAATGTCAAGCGATTATCCATAAATACAATGCCGTCATGAAATGTCACCCTCAATCTATGGTTATATACAAAGCAATTTTTTCTGGCTATTCTTACTCTTTTGAATATCAAGTTTGATATCAATCGAAATATATTTTCTTCAAAAAAAGCGAGGGTACATAGCCAAAGACTTTGGATGCTTCTATGCGAATGCCTTGGTGTAATTGACGCCAAAGCCTTTCTGCTATACGAATTGATGTTTTCTTCCCCCAGAATTTTAGCCCAAATGTGAAATAGGTATACCTGCAAGATCTAGTTGTTCTGATTATATCGATGAGACAGGCATTTAAGAATTTGGCATTGATGAGAAATAAATTTCCCCTGCATCTGAAAAAATGGAAAAACTGGGAAGTTTTAGGGAGAGCGAGGTAGAGGTGGAAGTAAGTCAACAACTTCAGTCATTTCGATATAGTAAAGAAACCTGTTCCAGAATGCATGCCCTATTCACACAAGTAGAAAGGAGGAGGAAGAGGGGAGGGGGAAGGGGGAGGGTGAGGATGTGGGATAAGTCCAAAGAGTTAGAGAGGAGGAAAGGGAGGGAGAGGGGTTTGGGGATAGATTGCGTTTTAATAAAAGAATAACTCATAATTTCAATTCTGTATAATATTATATTGAGAAATATGACTCTATTTTTTTTTTTAAGAAGTCTTATTCTGAAAAAGCAATGCTAGTCGTTCTAGTTTTGGGGATGGAATACTTGTGTAGTGCGGTAATATTTTCTTATTATTTAATTGTGATATATTTTAGTCATATAAATTGTGAAATTTTGAACAATGAATTATGTTGTATTTATGTTCGTTTATCAAATGATAAAAACGCTTTGTTATAATTATGTTGCAGTTTGTATAAACTAGTTTTGAGAAATAAAATCAATGAATACAAAAGAAGATTGTCGATTTCAAATGGCTTCCATAATGGCAATTTGCTCTGACTGTAGTCTGATAGTTTAGTGCAGCGTTTTTCAACCTTTTTTTTATATAGTCACATCATCCGTTCAAGAAATAAAACGTTTCGCGTCACCCTAATCCCATATCACAGCCGATTATTGGGATGGATCATTATTGTGACGGAAAAGCTACAAAGAGATAGAGAGAAAGGAATGGGCAGAATTTGAATTTGTGATTGAGAAGATTGGATCGAGAGAGATCCAATTATTTGAGATGGGGGGAGAGTCACCCTCTCCTCTTCCCCTGTCACCAACTCCCTAACATGCTAAACATAGACTGCGAAGTGAGATATATTGTCAGGAAACAATAATAATAATAAATAATAAATAATAATCCGCTTTTTTTATATAGCGCCCAATACATCGATCCAACGATGTGCCTAAGCGCTTTACAGATATATTATGACCCCGATCATCGGATTCAGGCTTACCCGCACACAATGTATGCACATTTTCCACTCCCTGGGGAGCATTCCAGCCAGTCGCCATTTTACAAGCGCACACTTGCTTATCCAACCACATGAACTTTCGTATCCTACCGGGTACCCATTTAACACCTGGGTGGAGAGTTGCAAGTGCAGGTAAATATCTTGCCAAAGGATATTAGTGCCGTGTCGGGATTCGAACCCTCGACCTTCGCCTCTCCAGTCAAGCGCCTTAAACCACTCGACCACGACACTCCGACGTAACAACTGATAACAATAGATTGAAATTAAGAAAGAAATCCGATGAACTAATGTATTTACTAAATCAATCCCCTCCCCACAAAACAACAACAAAACAACAACAAAAAACAAACAAACAGACCTGCTAAACCATGTAAACCGTAGAAAGAAAATTAAATGGCCGCACTTGGGTTTTAAATCTCCATACAAATTGTCTAGACAACCGCATCCTACCCTGAACGTATAGGAAGTTTCAAGAAGACATGACAGATGACATTAATGGTTACATCCGTCGAATCGAGTAACCTGAGGAATATGAAATGTTAGCCACAAAGCTGACAAAGGACATGATCTTGTTTTATATATCGAAGCGACACCTCGTCCCTCAGTCGAACTGGGGATGGCTAGAAATAGAACACGTCATGATACATGGTTATGGATAACCATGCATGTATTAGACTGGATAAGGAATACATGTATAAAAAAGCATACTAACTCCAGTACACATGAAAACGTATACACCTAAGCCCTTGCTTATAAGAACGAGAGAGGAAGTAGATTAGAAAAGGATGAGTGACTTGTATGGAACGAACCCCGATTCAATTTGATTTTTTTTTTTGGGGTGGGTGCAGAATTATTTCGAAATTGAATGCCCAACAAAGATGAATGCTGACAATCAAGATAACTTGATTTAGAAAGGGCATTTCTCACAGAAAATGAAAGAAAAACAACAAATAAACATTGTTTAAAATCAGGAAGGAAGAACAAAAATCTGAACAAAATTGATGGGGTACAGAAGGAAGCTTCGAGCCGAGGATCACTCCTAACGAATCGATGATTATCAAACAGCGACCCGAAAATGAACGATCTCAGGGGGCAACGGCAAAGACCCTTAAATGTTCACACATGCATCACGGACAAGGGCATTGACGAGGGGACAGACGAAGAAGAGGAATTCGAATTCGAATTCGAAGAAGAAGAAGAAATTAGGCCGTGCCCTGCACTGCCTTTCACGAGTAATTGATCATGTCCCAATGGCTTCGACTTTATGAAAGACATGTCCCATATATCATAGAGGTGTAAAAGGCCTACGCATCCGTCCCTAATCGTGCTCGAGAAGGGGACTCTCTGGATGGAAGCTCATTTTGGAGTGAAATGTTTGGTATTCAAGAAAAGTGGTGAAATGGACTAAGATCACTGCTTTATAATCCCGATTGTGTCACCAAATCGAACAAGTTTACACGATCTTACCAAATATATCATTTTTGGGTAGATTAATTTGACATTAAAAATAATGCCGTTTGTTATTCTTTATATTAATTCTAATACAATCAAACCTGCTTTTTGAAAAGTGACCACCTGTCTACAAAGATCACCTGTCTGCAAAGACCACATTTTTTGTTTCCTTTGAAAATGTTTTCTCATTGAAACATGTACTATAGGCACCTGTACATATAGACCACCTGCCTATAAATACCACTTTTCTTGCCTCCCTTGGTTGGTCTTTATAGACAGGTTTCACTGTATTACTATTCATCATTTCTCACTTCTAAGTTCGTGAACACGTTTCATTTTCAAGAGGAAAGGCAAGACCTTTTTTGTCCAAAATAATAAGAAGATGGCATGCAGCATTGACACCTGTCGGCTAAAGGCAACTGCAGTATTGCAAGGGTTAGGTGTAAGGTGAGGGAATATGGAAAGAAAAGGAAATAATAGATTTTCTGACACAGTTTATATTTGACATGTGTATAGAGTCCACCGGATAAAGGCAGGGGCGGTGTATTGATCTTGTTAGGGCTGTGTACATTGAATGCATGGTGTTCAGGTCAGCATGGAAAAAAGAACAGCTCATACATAATTAGAATATAATTATTGGGGCTCTTGATGGCGCTTAAGCAATCCATTTATGGAAACGAAACTAAAGCATGTTTATGCCATTCTCACTAAATCTTGAGATCGGAAGATTGGTATTTCGATCTGACAAAATGAGAAATGCATAACCGGTACACAATTTTGATGAACTAAACAATATCTCAAGTTTCTTGGAATGTTATTTGAATTTTTTTTTAAAGCAAAAAGATATATAATATCTAATGAAAATTAAGAAAACGATGGTAAATCCAAAATCAAAAGCATAATCAGTGATAATGAAATTTCGTATTGTCCAGTTTTGTAAATAGAGTTTAATTAAATCTTATATGATCTGGCAAAGTAAGATCAGATTGGATTAAAACAAACTCTGTCAGAGTGCTTTTTATCAGTAAAATGTGTTAATTTAAATTCAGGACGTACGTATAACCCGATGTCGAAATCACAGCTGAGTCTACAAATTCTGCAGCTTTTAACTTTGCATGCCAAGGTATTACGTCAATCGTGATTCTCAGAAACACCCTGGAGATTAAAGTCACGAATTTGAAGATGGAGACTGAAATAAAGTTGTAAATGAAAATAGAGTTGGAGCTAGAGAATTTGATTGGGATTTGTTACTCTTTATTTGTCAGATGAAGTTAGTTTCTTAGTGTGAAGGACCTGTGTGAAATTTCAATCAGTGTTAAACGACAGAATGCATAGATTGTGTGAGCACACAACAATCATCGGTTAAAAATGGGCACTTACGTAAAAATAAAAATATATACAACTGTTGTATCTGTATTTTCAAAAGTTAGAGGAGGCTATCAAAAGGCTATGCAATCACAAATAGCTACGGAAAATCATTGTTTATAATTATTATCGATGATCGAGAGTAACCCTTGTTTGTTAAACCGGTATGCGTTGACAATCAAAATGGACATCGGCTTATGTTTCTTGTTTCAATGTAGTACACAACTGCCTCTCCGTAAAATTATATCTAAAAAGGGAAGGCGTTTCATTGGGGAAAACCTGTTTGGAGATTTCATCACCGAGCTACGCAATCTTCGGTAGATGTGGAAGGACTATTATGTTTGTTCGGTCATCGGATGGCTTTATGAAATGTCGACAGATACCCGGCTTTCAGTGTTTGCAGTAATTGATCTCAACATGATTGGATCTTATTGCCTATCCATTAAACCAAGGTCGTGGGACACCCGGTATACCCTGGCCCACGCGCAAGAACGAAGCTCAATAACGCTTGGATGTCGGTACACGTTGCACACGAAGCTTCATTTTAATGACGTAGGATTGCGCTAGTGGCTAGCGCAGCCATTATTATGAGAATGGCATCGCACTAAAAGGGAATGTAAGATAAGCGATGCAACTACTGCTTCGATTTATTGGTGTATATCCCAATTTCCTTTACAGACTTCAAGATTAGCGCAAGTAATAACGCAATTGAAACGATGCGTTATGTACATTGTCGTTGCACCTTTGCATAGATGTAACAGCTATGGTTCTGTTTCCACTTCACGGGGACAATGAGATGAGTCAAAGTTCCACTATATCGCTGAGTTTCACTCATATTGTTTAAAGAAATCGGGGCATTGGGACTGGGGCTCAACGACAAATTTGAAGAAGATCATAACCCCACCCTTTCGCCTGACCCATCCTCCCACTTTCTTCTCAACTAGCGTCTGGAAATAATATTATCCTGGCTTCCACCACTTCCTGATTTCAATTCCGAGTTTATTGACTCACGGCCACTCGGAGAACAGGAGCCAGTTGTCCCATCGTTCAGTCAATAGACAAAACGCCATTCAAAATAAATTTTCTGCCTTGCCTGATTGTTTGCTTTCATAAGTCAACGTGTATTCGCTGGCAGAGGATGATTGGGTATTGCTGCATGATACCAGTGGCGTAGCCTAGGTTCGGCCATATTCGGGGCGCTGGCTACGTGGGGTAGGGGTTTAAAACAATTTTTATATTGGAGTAGGACAAGTGCTTCCGTCGTAGGTAAACTAATTATTGTTACCATTAATCCGGTGCTTACTACTTACTGCTTATTTGTAATCGAAACATATTGAAAAGAAGTTTTGCGAAAGATGTGGGTATCCTCGTGGATTTCAGGATCAATTAGGTCTGGTGTACCGCAGGGTTCCATTTTGGGGCCTTTGCTTTTCATTATTTGTATCAATGATTTGACTCAGTATACACATTATTGTTCAATTCAAATTACGCGGACGATCCTGTTCTTTATTTTTCTGATTTGATGTGGAAAGTGTTCAAACTAAATCATGACTTGTCATATTTTTATAAATGGATGTGCAATAATAAGTTGACAATTAATTTTGATATAACTGTATCTTTACTTATGGGCTCGAGACATATGTTAAGCAAATGTAATAAATTAAATGTATATATTAATGAAATTGCAATTCAACAGTCTGACCGTGTAAAGTATCTCGGATTTATTATCGACAGCAAACTTAAGTGGGATGTCCATATTGATAACTTATGTAAGAGGTTGGGAACCTCATGAATATTTGGCTAGACTTCGTTACTTTGTTAATGAGACGAATGTGAACTTGATCTATAAAGCGATTATATTGCCCCTTTTTGACTATGCGGATGTTTTAATCGATTCATGTGATAACAAATATATTTAAAAATTGCAATTTTTCCAAAATCGCGTGGGCAGAATAATAATGAAATTTAAGCTATATGAACACATCTCTAATGCACAAATTCATTCACTTTAAAAATGGCCGTCTCCCGAATCCAGGCGTAAGAAAAATTTAAATGTATTTTTCTATAAATCAGTCCATGATATGTTATCTTCTAGTATGAATGAAATATTTCAACCCCCTTCTCATATTTATTCCCTCCGCGATTCCGGTAACTTTGTTCTCCTTATGCCGAGAACTGAATATTGTCGACGAACTACTCAATATAGAAGCTCAATTCAATATAATGCTCTTCCTCATACCACAAAATTACTACAAACATTCAGAAACTATTTAAATAATATTATTCCAGACTTCTTGTAGCTGTTTAGGTATCCTATTATTATGTATGCTATTTTTTTGTATTTTTTTGTATTATTACTTGTTTAGCTTTTTCTTTTGTATATATTGTAAATATTTCTCTCCTTTTTCTTGTTTTACTCCAATTCGCTCTTGTCATTATTGCAAGTTCTTTTTTGGGGTAAGTTTTCCTTATTCCTGTACTATATATTTACATGTCTTTTCTGTCTATAGGGACCCCTCTGTAAAACAGCGTTGTTATGCTAACATCGCTGAGTAGGGACATCCCTCCACTTCCTTTCTACTTTGTCTATATGATTGTAAATGTATATATATATTTTTGTTTGAATTGACGGGGAGAAAATACTATACAATACCCCATACTTAGAGTTCCTTTTGTGTGTGTGTATGAGTGAGTGTGTTTAATTGGGTAATAACGATCCTTCATTTGTAGATAATCTTGATGATATCATCAGATATGATTCTGTACCTGGAAAACACTTCGGATATTCCCGGTAAAACATGTGTGAAACCCATACTCGACACTACACCTGAGCTCGATGAAAACCATACATTTAACGATGCCATAGTTATCTCAGATACAGTTGTCGGTACGCCGTCTCCATATATCAAACTGACTTGATTCTTTTTCAGGCGTTGTGCTCCAGATTTGTAAGTAGGTCGTTGGAGAGTCAAGCGCAATGTTAGAGGAATTACTTTTCCGGGAAGAAAAACTCGTTATGTTTCAACACATCATTGCGAGAATATCGTTTGCTCACCTTCAAACTGGGTGATTACTCTCCAATCATGTTGCCATAGCCTCAAGAAATCTGATCATTTTCAACCATTTGCATTAGGCATGGTTATAAACCGGCCTAGACGTGGGCGTCAGACCGCGTATTCTGTATTTTATATTTTATTCTCTGCTGTCGTCCTGTATTCAGTAAAGGACAGATACAAATTAAACATCCTCGTGATATATTTTTTGTGCCCAATATTCGGCAACATTTACCCAATGTTGGTGGCAAAAAAAACTAACCAACAAGCACAAATCTTTCCTTTTTTTCTAACAAACAAGGATAACATTTTAGCCAACACTGTAACTTCCACTTTAGCTTAGTCCCTTAATATAATTCTATAATAGTAATAATAAAAATGATAATAATTATAATAATAATAATAATGATAATAATAATAACAATAATAATAATAATAATAATAATAACAATAATGATAATAATAACAATTATTATCATTATAATATAAAAGTTTTGTTTACCCAGGGAGCCTCATCAGCTTCGATGCCGTTCTTTCTGAGGGCCCTGCATTTATTTTTACCCCAGCGATTCCCATGTACCCATTTACACCTGGGTAGCGAGTGACAAATTTGGATTAATGTCTTGCCAAAAGACGTTAATCAAGAACCGAGATTTGGACCCTTAACCCTTGGATTGAGTGTAAGGTGAATGAACCACTATACCACGACACCTCCTTCTATCATCGTTTGTCCCAAAAGGATTGGAGGACAAGGTCGTTGGTTCAAGCTCTGACAGAGCATGTGCCCTTTGGCAAAGCATTCTTCATCTGCCACTCCGTACCCACCCATTGATTGTTCACTTTATGCCCTGGTGGTGTCAATAGGCCCGTTCACACATAACAATTAGTGCGATTTGGATCGCGATGCAAAGATCGATTTATTTTTTTCGACCGTTTACACAATGTCAATTTAGTGCGAATTGGATGCCGATGCAAAGATTGGGGGTTTTTTGGCGACCATTCACGCACAGGGAGAATTCTCGCTCAACGGCAAGAACGTCCGAATTGCGCATGCGTGAATCTCGACGATGTGTGCGCGCTTGGAATCATCAATCGATTTTTGATTCTCAATATCATTCACACACACAGCGCCTGGCAAAGTATCGCGATTATTCTGAAAAAATTGCAAGACTTACTGCGAATTGGATCGCGATGCGAATCGCGAAGATAAGTGAAATTATTCTGTCTACACACGCAAAAAAAACACAAAAAAACGGTTATTAAATCTCACTTTTTTCTGTAGGTGTGAACGCCCCTAATCTGTACAGAAGGGGCATTCTCTAATGAGTAGTTACACCGACCACAGTGTTTGCAAAAATGAATCCAATGACTGTTGATTAATTGATATAGTCTTTCATGTCTGTCGACCACTTAGCGTAAAGATTACGTATCAGCGCTAAAACAGATGGTAACACACCATAACCCCACCCCATACTAATTACAATAATACCAATTATGATAATAATTATAACGATATTGAGAATGATAATAATAACAATAATGATAACAACAACACTAATAATAATTATAATAATAATGATAATAATAACACTAATTATAATTATAATAATAATGATAATAATTTTAATAATAATAATGATGATAATATTAATACTACTAATAATAATTATAACAAGAATAACACAAATAAATAAAGAAAAAAAGAACAAAAATCAAAACAAACAAAATATATATCTAACGATGGTAATATTAGTAATCGCATATGCCTACATGCTTTATGACAATTTATATTGCTTCATGGAGTGTGTCGCTTCCCTGTGTTCAAAATGGTATTCTTTGGTCAGGACAAGCAGTTTCTTTATGACTTTCTTTAAATTGATTATATAAGGAAATCTTCATAAAATGACGGTGATTCCGGTGACGTGGCGGAAAAGTGCGATGTCGTTACCGCCATATCCTCAATATTCTTAAAATGACACATCAATCTGAAAAAGCTACACTTTCTTTACCATATAGAGATTACAGTATTGGGGTTAACAGGGTAATAACACAGATTACATAGCGGTACCGCTTTAAAACTCCAAAAGCGTTCAGATATACCGTCAAAAGAAATGTTGACTCTTCTGGGATTACCATAATACACTGAGATTACGCTCACGCTATAATTTGACCGAATATTGTTTGTAAGATATATAAAGAACGAACAAAGGTAGCTTCAAGGTCTACCTAATTAAGCAGTTTTCAAGACCACATTAACTCGAAATCCAAATATTAATAACCCAGTGGCTAAACCGACATAACTATGCCGATGACACTATTATTTAGTCATTACCGCATCGCTTAAAATCTTAATCCAGGGAAAGAGTATGTTATAAAATATATATGGGCAACAATAAATACAGATGACGTAATTATTATACGGCAACCGACGGGAAAACAGAGGAAGGTGGATTCGGGGAAGAAACTACGCTGGTGCAAGTGAAAGTATTACTAATCATGCCCTATGAATCAGAACAGTAGCTAGAACACACAATGCTGCTCCGCCCTCTGGTCATAATAGAGCAAATCATCTTCCATCATTCTTCTCTCCCCTAACAATGTCGTAATTCTAAACAGATGGACTGTAAGGGCATTCCCTCATCCCCGATTCATAATCCTCTTTCTGTACTCTTTAGAATTTGTCTCTCTACTTTCTCCCAATCAATCTGCTTTCCTCCTTATCTCATGTTTCTGTATTATTCTCTCTCTTTCTCTCTCTCTAGTCTCTTACGCTTTTCACGTCCTTCTGCCTTCTCTCATGTTTTGCTTTGCTGCACATAAACTAAATTATTTTATGTTTTTAAGATAATACAAAATGTTCTTTTCACTGAAGTCCATTAACTTAACCAGTTAACTACTGAATTCCCCCTTTTTACCATAGGCTTAAAGGTATAGACCAGTTTTGGAAATGCCCCCCTCTCAAAAAATGAAATGGAAATTCTTACTACCAATCATGTGAAAGAATATGTTTTGACTAATACGTGATGATACAAATTTTGCCGGGAAACCGCCTACTAATTGATATATTTGGTCAATTATTATATCTATTGGGACCAAATAGATATCGCGCACGTGGTCGCGTAGTCCCATATACATCTTTCTGTGTACAGTACTTGTAACTGTACCAAGACTGGACCAAATTTCTTATAATTTTGATGATTCCAGAACCTTGCAGTACACACCAATACTAAATGCTAAACAATGCTAAATGATCAATCTTTTCTAATCGATTCCACAACGTTTCTTTCACAATGCAATCGCATGACCAGAACTGGTCTATACCTTTAATATAGGAGCCCCCGATCCCCATAGACAGGGAATTAATTGTCTTCTCGGATATAAGAGAATAGTAACAAAATAACGGCGACTAAAGAGATAATGTAAACATGACAATACATTTCACCAACACAAAGTCATGCAAGCCCGTTTTTCATTTTCATCGTTTGGATTGTATACAAAGAAATGAATGAAGTATTGTGTTTTAAATTCCCAGCTCGTCTTTGTATGTCAATTCTTACCATGATTGTGATGGGCGTCAGAGCCAAAGGTCATTGAAAAAAGATCGGCGATTTGTATGGTGTCTTACATGAACAGTGATAGAAACACTTTACCAGTTTAGTCTGACAAGTTGGTCGTTCAACATGATCTATACCCATGGGCATGGATCAGTATTCTTTCATAACTCTGGCATCCTTATGCTTCGACGTTTTTGTTCATGTAGTAGTAACTTGGACTTAAGATTTATTCAGAGGTTTCGGAACGTAAATGTTAAACCCGATATAATACTCAATTAACAAAAGATACTTCGCACTTCTCATTTTGAAAACAAGATTTGATACAAGATGAAAGACATGGATTTTACGGAAAGCGTGCTAGTCACGATTTGGAATCGTTCCAGCCAACTAGTTGTCACGAGGAGACATGTATCTCATTGATACGGAAGGGAGGGGGTGAGATCAACATCGTCAAATCCATTAACCTGGATATTCTACCTGGATGGCACAGGTGACACTGTTAATGAGCTTCCAGGGAATCATCGGTGATGCTTCACACCTTGACAGTAACGACCTTGATGTGTTTACATGATCATTTGCAGGGGACTCATTAACGCTCGATGTGGCCGTGATATCTGGTGGAAACATGGCGTTAGGCTTTGCCAGGTTGTAATTGGACAGTCGTCCAGACTGATTTGATTTTAAAGGTTCAATGGGCAGGAGGATGAGTAAAGCCCACGGCACGCACACCTTGACAACTTGGGCCATGGTTAAACTGGCAAAATCTCCTTTTCAATTTTGTTTTTATTAAAGACACGCAAAAGTGTTGTTCAGTATTGATTTTTCGTTGCACGACGATTTAGTGTTTCGAATTGTAAAAGAAGGAGAAATACAAGACAACTGGATAGCCAGATGCTTTTAAGCAAATATAACCAAATTAAAATCTTGTTAAGCAAAGGGCTAAAAGTTTAAAATCGTCCAGAAGGAGGTCGCGTGAAAGGTCAAATTGGTGAAGAAAGGCACATCGTGTCCAACTCAGGGCGATCTTTTTAATGTGCGTACCGTATTTGCAGCCGATAAGGTTTTGTATAACTTGACTTTCCACAGGCTTGTAGGATGCCTTTCGTCATTTACAAATATTGCCGCCATATTTAGTGACAACTTGGCTATGGGAATCTTGATAGGCATATTAGGCTGAATGACCTTGATAGTAATGGCAAGTCATTTCAACACTTGCTTCTGTAAGACAAAAGCTAACGCAGACTCAAAGGGCATTTCCGCGTGTTCGAACTTGTCTCTAACTTCTTTAAGTATCAATTTCAAAACGAATCTCCAATACAGAATGTTTTACATCAATATTTGGAGACTTGGTAAAGATCTGGTGATTGTTCGATCCATTAATTACTGTTTGGGCGACGAACTCTGGCCAAAGAAAATGATCAATGACTGATTGTCTGGAAGGCGTTTATTTATAGACGTCCATTTTGTTTAGCATTTCTTTGTCTCATCTATTCCACTCACTCAGACAGGTGCCACTCTTTTGATCCCCTGTCCTCTGAATATGAATATGACCCTGTCCTGTTATTTTTTCCGAGAAATGAATGGACGCCATTCTAGACGACGGAAAGGTCGAGATTGTTTAGTCTGATGATGATGAATTAATGTTGCTGATACTAACTCTCAAACGTGCCGTTCCTTCTTACAGGCTTCTCTTCTTTCTTGTTAAGGTGATTTGAACGTTATATTACGCAGTACTTTAGGGTGTTTTAGTGGTGCTTCCTCATACAAAGAAGACGAAGAATTATTATTACCATTTTTTGTAATGAAAAATGTCATAACTAGTCGGCATCGGAGAACGATATTAGGACTTGTGGATGCACAATCTAGCAAAGTGCTTGATGTCGTATATGATCCGTATCATGTCCAAGCATGGGAATCAATTTTTTTAGCAAATGGAATGGTTCCTCAACCTCTGGGGGTGTTTCACAAAGACTAAGATCGGATTTTTGTTAGACTTAACTATGGCAGGCCATTAATGCCACTAGTTGCTCTCACCATTATGATCTTTAGATAACATTTTTTCCTTCAATAATGAATTATCAAAAAATGTAAATTCTGTAGATTTGTGACCATGATTTGTACGTCCCTTGAGAGACCAATGCCAGTAAATGGTGAGAGCAAACAGTGGCATGAACGGCCTGCCATAGTTAAGTCCAACTTAAAGTCGATCTTAGTCTTTGTGAAACACTCCCCTGGTCTTTTAATATTACCTATGTTTCAAGTTTTCCAATCTCACCGTGTGCATGGTGTGTGGGTGAGTATAATGATTTCTTCAGACAAGTTTGATCCAAATAAGTACACAATGTTTTAACACTCTAAAAGAAGCCTTCCTGTACTGTGCTTTTTTATGTAATCGTATGAAAGTAAGTCGATTATGCATTTCATTGTATTTGGGCTTGCTGTGACTAAACATTTAATACCTACATTCCTATGATATCCTCTTCTTGTTGGCAAATCGTCATCGAAATAACATGCGTGCTGCGTTCAGTAATCTTGTATTATGTCTCTGTCTTTTTGTCGTTACAGGACTACACATTAACCATGTACTTCCGACAGCATTGGAAAGATGAACGGTTGTCTTATGACCCCTGCCTTGGCAACGTCTCCCTCAGCGGTATACTAGCGGAACGCATCTGGGTACCCGACACTTACTTCCCCAACGACAAGCGTTCTTTCGTCCATGACGTCACAGTCACAAACAAACTCCTTCGTTTCCATTATGACGGCACAATCACATACGGCATGAGGTAAGATACAATTATGAGGAACCTTAAAAGGAAAGACAACAACAAAATAAAAACAAAACAAACAACACTAAAACTTCTTTATGTAAAGATAGTTTTGCATGTGCCCTCTGAAAAAAGTATAATAAGAAGAATATGGTCTTTATTTTTACCCAGGGTAGCCTCATCAGAATCAACAATGCTCTCTCTCTAAGGACCCTTACCCTAGCATCGCCACTGTTGCCAAATACACATTAAATACCCTTGATCGAGTGGGTAAAATATGGGCAAAACACCTTATCCAAGGATGATTATAATCTCCAAGCAGACATCGAACCCATGACCTCTTATATGAGAGTCAAGAGATTTAGATTTTGGAGCTCCCACAAATGCTTTAAAGGCATTGTTTAACAATGCCAAATCTGAGATGCATGGCCCTACGTGTTATCAGTGTCTGTGACATGGTATAATTTTGAAGCCCTTACAAAATGGCGCTTCCAAATGATCATGAAGTGCCTCAATAAAGTAAAAATCTTTGAGTGACCGGTTTTACCATACTCATTTCCCCCAATAGACTGTAGTGTTATAAAAAACCGTTGGCAAAACGGTTTTTGAAATTTCGAATTCCAATCATAAATATCTTGATAATCAGACGGGCGATCGGCTTTTAAACATCATGGGATTCCTGACTGACCTAAAGGTTTATAATTATGATTGCAGCATGAGCTACATCCAGGATTTTGTTTAGAATCTGAGACAAAGATACCCAATCCCTTTAAGTGATTAAAAACATTTCATTCTAGTAGGAATCCAAAAGCAGATGAAGAAATTGAATTGCCTGACATGTCTTTAAAGAACGATCTTGATGTCCTTACCTAAGTCATTCGATCATTCTCTCCTTACATGAAAGTTATCATCGTAGCCTTCGCGCGTGTGTTCCGCTCCTTGAAGAACGCGCTATGATTCACATTTCATATCAATCATAGCTCCCGACCATGAACAGCGTGAATGCATAGATACTGATTGTATACAGCAATTTCAGCATAACTCGATTAAGAAATGTTTCATAAGTTCATGGACGGGGCATAGATATATCAAAAATTATATACTTGGTTAATGGGATCCATATGATAGTAGTCGTTGACTCGGTCGTGTGATGTTAGTAAACACTGAGTATTGGAGGCTTCAAATGGCTTCCATTAATTCTACGACACTATGTTGAATGAGATATTTGGCATTGGGATTCGAGACATCCCCCACTTGATCGCTGTAACATGGTTATATTAAAGCTTCATATGTGCATAACACACCAGTTAAAAGTTCGAGCGTGTTTCCCGTTTTGTCCATTGATAGTGACATATTTTGCTTAAATACGACCAGTAAAATAAGAAATTGAACTTTTTTCATATAATGTGTATTTATCTTACATTTTAAAACTAATCAAACAAGTAGATGTACGTTCAACTTCACATAAAGATTAAACAAATATGTATTCATGGCATACTTCATGTTTCAATCTCTAGCACCATAAACATTTTAAGACAGCGCATGACTCCTGAGCAATGGACAATTTCCGTACCTCAAAAGTCACCTGACCCTTCTATCCTGAGAATTTAAGAAGGGCCAGAATTCCAGGCATTGCGATTTACCTGAACCTAATCTTTTCAATCTTGACTCTATTAACATCCCTGCTTGTCCATTCAGCGATTCGATGCCCCTGCGAGCAAGAAAACGGATATGAAGTAAAAGAAAGGGATGACTTTCGAGATAGATTGGAAAGAAAGACCATTTCCTCGTCTAAATTACGAATGCGATTCACGGGAAAGGTCTCATCTTACGGGTGTCTCTGTACTTTATCACTCGTCGAAACTTAAGTCTCTATAAACGCCCCCTTTTTCAATGATTCTTCAAATATTGTGCCGACGTTCCCGTAGGAATACATGGGGCCTTGTGAACAAACGCGAAGGGGCGAGAGAAGGGAATAATCGAGAAAAGACGGGATGAGTAAAAGAGAGGGAGAGAGAGAGAGAGAGAGAGAAGGCGGGAATACGTTTTTATTTCATTCGGTTTATGGCGATCGTCTGCATTCGCTCGCATCTGAATGGAATCGTGTTGCGCGGCCCGTAAAACAAATCGGGGGAAGGTTTTCTCTTACTTACGTAAAGTACGCTGAGTAAACGAAACTATTCGAAATTTCATTCGCTTTTATGTGTTCACAGTTCTCGATTTCACTCACACTGTGATATTTTTGGCGTGATTGCTGTGAATTTCAGCGAGGATGAAGACTGGAAACAGAGGCAAACAAATATCAATAACCACCCATTGTTGCTGGAATCGAACGTACATGTAGAAATTTGTTTGATTTAAGGCACTTTTCGAGTTTTCATGAGACTTTATGAGAATTCATGAGAATTTATCGATCATATATATATATATATAAGATATAATACTTAAGAAATGACGAGTTTAAAGGAAACTATATATCATAGAAACAAGAAGAAAAAAGCTTTGTTTTTTGCTGTGGTATTCATACGATTTGTTATTTATTTCAAATATGATATAAAGTAGACTGTTAAATTACCAAATGCCATTTTGCTTTTTATATATGTTTTGTATGTATATCTTCGTAAAAAAGAAAAAATGACTTTATACATTGTAGATAGAAATGCCTTTATTTCATATGCTGCTGTACACATTTACACATTATGCGAAAAGCTTAATGTTAAATGTCACGATCTATAATTACCTTCTCTCGATGCAAATCTAACTCGGACTTGCCGATGTATTAAGCGCTATATAATTAAGCAGAATTATTATTATTATTATTATTATTATTATTATTATTATTATTATTATTATTATTATTATTATTATTATTATTATTATTATCTGGTTATGAGTATCATAATGGGGTTCGGACAACTACCAATATCATATCGAACAGTATTTGTAACATTGACATGTTCGTTTGGAACAAGTAACATTATGGTTGTGCGAACAATCACGTCTTACGCGCTGTTTCCAATAATATGATCGATGAAATATCCATTCATCCATTCCAAGCTCTCCGAGATAAAACAAGCATATGGCGTATGAGAGATCGAGAAACGGAGTGATCACGTAACTTCGCCAGTGCGTAGAGGAGGATATTGTGTCCCAAGTGGTGAATCTAATAATTGATGAAAATGAGGGTTGAATAATCCCCAGACAGTGTGTGGGTGTGGGTGGAAGGGGAGAGGGGGGTGTAGCCTGGCACCCCACGTATGCCGTATACCCACGAAAAGTTGTACTGATTTTGTTTTTGTACGGCCCTTCAGAACAAGAAGTGGTGAGGAAGATGGGGGGCGGCACCTTGTTATGAAATATGCCGCTATTCATTATTTTTGTTTTTAAATTTCTTATTCATGATTGTATCGACTTCTTTTCAATGTTCCAATTATTTTGTTCTCCTAATGTTCCATTTTATAAAATGTTTTCTTTCAATTTCACTTTAGGATTACAAGCGTTGCTTCGTGCTATATGGATTTAGTGCATTACCCTATGGACGAACAGAACTGCTCCCTCGAAATTGAAAGTTGTAAGTGAACGCACTCTCCCCATATCCAAATTCGTTAGACCCTAGACATGCTAGATTAACTTTGATAGTTATTTTCGTCTTAGTTTCATCAGACTTGTTAAGCCATTTATTAAAACGTGACCGAAAAGGAACGGATATGGGAAAGCAACAATTCTCGAACTCTCGACATTCTTCGAAAAGAAAAAAACCGACTAGTTTAAAGAAAAGAAAATATTAATGAAAGTCTATGTGATTAAATTAAATTTCCTCTCATTATCGACGTTGTTCTTTTCCTTTATCTTCGAAAAATCCCTTACGTGCTGTTTCTTTTAACGTAATATCTACCGAGGCATCCTTTCCATCCATAAAATGTCTCTTCGAAAGCTTTAAAATGTGAAAAAACCGTCATCAAGGAAAATGGGTTCTATCTAGATTTCGCCATTTGAAAACTGATAGTGTGTAATTAGTGCATCGTATTGTTCCGACCAACCACCTCGAAGCTTACGGGTGATGAACGGTGCTGTTTGGGAAGCTCTATAGGTCGTCGAGACATACCGCACATAGTACTCGAGCTACCAATCATTTTGAATCAAATGCAGCTACCATGTTGTCAACAAGACTGCTGCTGCCAAAACATAGCAGAAATTTATTGAATGGGAATGTTCACACTACGCAGATCTAACAGCTGACTACCTAACACTATCCGCTCTATGAGCTATAACCATCATGTCGAGGTGTTGTGGTCTACAGTGGTTACGTCACCGGACTGTGGATAAGACGGTTCGCGGTTCGAGTCCCGCCGCGGCAGCTTCCCTTTGCGAGGCATTGATCTACATTTGCCACTCTCCACCGAGGTGTTAAATGGGTACCCGGTAAGATGCGAACGTTAATGTGGTTGAATTGGCGTATGTGCCCTTGTAAAATGACGCCTGGTCGGAATTCTCCCCAGGGAGCGGAGCGTGTGCACTAACATGTGCGGATTAGTAATTGAATACAATGACCGGTGTTAAAATAATTAACATACAAAGCGTTTAGAAAACTTGTACAAAGCCTGTTACAAATTTGATTATTATTATTTTTTAAATCATTATTATCATTATAATTCTTATTTACTATTATTGTTATTATTATTATTATCATCATCATCATCACCATCATCATCATCACCATCATCATTTTGACGATTTTGATCACACTTTAATATTTTAGTGCTCACCCTTTGTCCCTAAGACGTACCCTGATTACAAGTCACAATTCGACCATTAACTAACTATTTTTCCTACAGTGTATCTACATGAACAAAGTTACTGCAATAGATTTCATTTACATCTAAACATTGGTTTCTAATAGCCCTAGAATTGTTCTGATTCATCGGTCCGACAGAGAACATGATGCAATTATATTACTGCAGACAAAGATACATACCGGACTAAACTTCTAACGGGGAAGTATTATACTTTATAAGTTTCCTTGTTTCTTACCAAGCTCACTCCTTCTCCTTTACTCTCATAGTTTGTCCCTACTATAAGTTAATTCCATGGGGCTGTGAAGATGTTGCTTTTCTGCTTCAACGGCACACACTAAGATATAAGGGTGCGATTCTGCTACAATAGCAGCACCCTCTGCCAAGTACGCGTCGGTGGATGCAAATCTGCAACCCAATTGCATCCCTATTTCTTAGTGTGTAGTAGCGCTAATGGTGTTTGGTGGCACATTCGGATGCTCTACCTTACCTTGAGGAAATTCGACACATATGACATTCTGGATTCTCATGAACGCCTTGATAATAGTAATCCGTACTACTTATATTTCGGAAGTCGTGGGTCATCGATTCATGACACCTTCATTGCTAACTTCGTTCATTATGGTGATGAGCTGCAAATTAGGCATCTAATTACGCTCGAAAATGTGTCAGTGAATAAAGAAGTATGTAATGCAATAATGGATGTCAATTACAGAAGGAGTTATTTTGACACCCTTTCCCTTAATAAAGAGGAATTTCAAATATTGGTTGTGAGTGTCTCTGAGATGTGCCTCTGGCAGTCATGCCTGATCGACTCGAGCAAAAGAATTCTGGGACGATTAACCCAGATATCTATCCCCGGACCACTATACTCCCACGAAAATACTCACTCGAACATTCATTCACCGGATAGTTATTAACCATCCATGGGTTAATCGCTATTAACCGCGATTACGGGTTTGCGAGTCGCACAGGGGTACCTGTCTGTGCGAGAAGTTATCCGGGTGTCCGGATATAGTCGTGCAGGGGCGGTTACCCGATAATAATAGCCATAGACTAGCACTCGGATTTTCGCATCATTGTGTGTAAATGTTAATCTAGTCTTTTATGTCGCCATGACTTATTTGCTAATATGAGTTCAGTTTCGATCTACTGCAGATATAGATAAGATCTAAGTTGGATGTTAACATGTTAAAGAGGCGATTTGGCTGGCTACAGGGTCCGTCTGTCAAATAAAAGATCATAGCAGCCTACATTCGATTCTAGGCTAGACTGGATTTATTTTAATTTTAGCGTGTCCCTCCCCTGATCCATTGACACAGGATATGCCACAGTGGAAAATAATCCGTCCCTCGGATAGGACCTTTAACAGTTCCAAGTGAAGGAGAGTCTCCATTTATGCACGTTAAGAACTAAGTGCTCTTTTTCCTTTTATAGAGAGCAGGGGAAAACCCGCTTTAGTAGTTCACCTGCACATTCCAATCATTAATACCGCAAGGAAGGACCTGGGTTCACAGTGATTTCATGCTTCATGTTCATCCATCCCCTTCAAAAAACAGCTGACGCCGAAACAATAATGTTACCATAGTTTTAGAAATAAGATGATCAATCAACTAGAGTTAAAACAATATTGCAGAGTACGTGTGATTTATCGTCTGCGAAATACCGGACGCTGTCCACATATGACCACTCTATCCATAACATGATTAATGAGGAGTGAAGTAGGGCTGCTTATGGACCCCCAAAAAAAAAAAAAAAAAAAAAAATAAATAAATAAAATAAAATAAAATAAAATAAAATAAAAATAAATAAATAAATAAAAAATAAAATAAAATAAAATAAAAAATGAATAAATAAATAAATAAAAATAAATAAATAAATAAAAACAATAAATAAATAAATAAATAAATAAATAATCAAATTTTAAAAATATATATATTTGTTAAGGTTTTTTTCTTTTTCTTTTACGCATCAATTTATGTGTTGTATATCGTTTTGTTGCTCGTGTGTGTGTGTGTGTGTGTTTCGTCTGCGGGGTTTTCAGATCTTCGGGTCTGAATGCAAATCCCAAGTTCGGCTAGACTCGTAGTTCATCCTTTGGTCTTGGCGATAATCTCTTTTAAAATACATTCTCAACCTAAATGTCCACAACATTCACGATAGTCATACATTGTTCATGGATCAGTGAAAGTTATTTGACCATGTTGACGGTGCTTTCAAACAGTGAAGTTTCGTTTAAAGACCCTGTCGAGTGAAAAATGAAATAGATGAATTATATATCAAAGAAAAGCTTACAAGCCATAGATTACAATAATACCAATTATATGCTACTTTAGTGCCTGTCAGACGAGTAACAGCTCTCTGAAAACTCGAAATCTAAAGCTTTGAAAATCGGGAGTTGTCGACCTAAAAACTAGCTATCGAACTGATGACATCATCATATGTGGAGTACGCATATTCACAATGACTTTGCATTAATTTATCACGGCTCATCGCCTCAGCTATATAGGCGAGCCGATCGGGTGCACATGTTATGTCGTCACTGTAGCTGCGGAAAATTTGACCCCTGTTGACCTGTTATTTGGAGAGGTGTGGAAATTAAGGTTTTAATTCGCTTTTGTGCAATAGTGAAAGGGAAAATATTTTGAATTCCTTTCTATTTGTATTCTATGTTCATTCAGCTTTCCGTTGATATAAAGTCGTATTTTCATCGGACAGGGTCTTTAATGTTTTTATATTCTTATGTGTCTACGTGAGCGATGCAAGGGTTGAATGTTGATGCACATTTAATTGCCAATCACAGCGTAAAAGCGAAATGAAAATCAAGAGCAAAACTCTAATGTTATTGGAGGGATTTCAAGGGGTATCAGCGTGAAGCCCAGAGTCACGGATACTTTCGAAATTGAACAGCTCGCTACCTACCGCCACTGCTTGTTACGCTCCTCTTTGCCTTAGCGAAGGGGTCAAATTCACTTTCAGCACCTTGCCTCCCACTCTGCAAATTTGCCCAAGCGCAGGGCTTGCGAGCTATAGCAACCAAAATATCATTAGTATTACGCGCCTTCCAAAAGAAAACACGGCGAAGTTTACAGTGCTTCAGAGCAGCAATGGATGGCGAGGACAGACTCGGGGTAGCAATAAAGTCTGGTCTAAGCCTCGAGTGGACTTGGTGTTTTGCGTACGTGAACGAGGGGCTAATCAAGCTTTCTGCGATCACGACTCTGTCGCCAAAATAGAGTATGATCCGTGTTGGCTCGGTAAACATGGCGTGGACTCGGGGTATTAGGCATCGAGTGTATTGCTAGCTAGGCTTGCAAGTTTTCGGACCCACAATTGCCAGTCATGTTTGTCCTCATGTTTGTACTCATATTCTGCCTTTGCATCCTCTCTCTCTCTCTCTCTCTCCGACTCTATTTATCTCTCTCTCTCTCTCTCTCTCCGTCTCTATTTCTCTCTCTCTCTCTCTCTATCTCTATTTCTCTCTGCTCCCTCACCCATTTTCATAACGCATAACTTGCAGAATGCAATATCAACATAATCAATTCTGAATGGATGGTTCATAACAAATTATGTCAAAATATCCGGTTCACTGTAACAAGCTGTTTGTATGTTAATGATAAACGATTAGTTCTAATATAGAAATTGTTTTGAACTTACTAACGGTTACTGTTTGGAGGATTTGCCTATGTCTAATTGAACTTGGCTACAATATAACGATTCTATTGAACTACGTAATAATGATTACACTATATTCATTATAGCAGGTAAAACATTTAAACACGACGTTTGCAACTGCGGCTGCCACGAATGAATTTTAACATTTCATCCAATAACTAGGCTTTCATGTTCAAGCAACACGATCGCAAAGACGTTCAAGAAACCGATTCAAAGGCAGGCTCCATACTTTAATATATATATCACACTGAGCATGATCAGATTACGTAATATGTATTCGAAAAGTTTGCACATTCCAGTAAGTGATTGGTAAAGCTATTGAACTTGCCCTCGATTGATTTTAAGAAGTTTTGTTCTGTTACTATGGGGATTTTCTCCAATTTTATCTTATTCTATTTCTCTTGTTCGACATTTTTTTTCCTCTCCAGATGGCTACACAACAGCAGATGTCAACTTTGTATGGCAGTATGGAGACGATTCATTAGAGGGCGTAAACAACATCGAAATGGCTCAGTTCACATTAAGCGATTATAAACTCATAGTAAAAATGCAGAATTTTTCAACAGGTAAGTCACCAAAAAATCACCTTTTGGAAATTGTTTATATGTAGTCAGAACCAATAACGACTCTCCACTACCACCAAAAATAGCGATTTGTTACTATTGTTTTAGCACAGTCGACAGGGGGCGCATGGCCACGGGGCGCAACCATATGTTGTAGGAGTACGGATTTCCTGTCATAGGACATATGCATTTAAAGGTACTATGTCCCATTTGCAGCCAACATCAAATTCGTAGAACTTTGCAGGAATTATGAATATGTCACGTATGTCCTATCTGTGAAGTTTAAATGTTAGCAGTGTCCTAGTATTCAAATTATGTAAGGAAACGCGTTTACTTTCTAGACTTCACTGTCAGACACTATTGAGTGACTGATTGAATTCTTTTTCTTTGGTAATAACATACATAAAATGAGCTGTAAAGTGTACATGAGCATTTGTCTACATCAGTAACCCACTTCTTGTAATGGCCAAAATTAAACTGATTGAATCTTTGCTAATCTTACTAAATGGATTGCAATCACTAAAGTCGATTCGACAACTAACGGTTGTTATTTTCCCACAAAAAGACATTTTTAAGCCCTTTCGTTTTGAGGGAAGTTCTAAATTAGTATTATCTTTCAAATGCCGGTGGAATTTAACCTTTTCATTTTGTTTGGCCTGCAAACGGGACATAGTACCTTTAAGGCAATGTTACTAAGTTGACATTAAGCAATTATAAACTCATAGTCAAAATGCAGAATTTGTTAACAGGTAAGACATCCCCGAAAAAAAATCGTCTTTCGGAACTTTTTTGATAGGTAGTCTGAACCAATAATGACTCTACACTGTCATCAGAAATAGCAATTTGTCCCTATTGTTTTAACACAGCCGATAGCCAGCGCATAGCCGCAAGCTAGGTGCAACCATGTGTTGTAAGAGTACGGATTTCATGTCATCGGACACATGCATTTAAGGCAATGTTACTCAATCTCATTTTGCCAATTAATATATGCCTAGGGCCACATCGAACTTGTGTGCATGCTCACTCCGTCGGCAGTGAACAAATATTAACAATAAATTGCTATTTTGGGGGAAAAGGAAAAGTCGATATTGGTACTGATGCGTACTCGACTCTCAATGTTCATCTCGTAAAAGAGAATGAAGTTTTTTTCCCCCAGTATTGTCGGAAACCTCAATATCATACAGGTTTGTGTCATATACATTTTCGTTCAAGATCTCTGCCTTGCTCAATTCAGTAAGCATGTACATATATCAAGCCACTATCTATGGACCCCGCATTTGGAAGGTACCATCCTTTTTGTCGAGTGACTTTAGTTTTGAGGGATGATTTATTTTCTTCTTTTCCTTAGTTGAAGGAGGAGGGTTGTGGAAAGAAGGTATTCATTTTCCTTCTTTTAAATTATTGAATACAGCAATATACATGCCACCGCCGCGGTTTCCAGGAAATTGGAGATGAAGAGCTTAAACAAAATTTTGAATTGAAACTTCTCAAATCAAATATTGATTTCTTTGCCAAGTAAAGTCACATGAAGGATGACATTTTCGGATCACATCTCTGTTACAAGTTAAAGTGATATTGGGATAGCATCTGCATGTACATGTAACAATCCTGTATGAACGAGCGGAAAAGATGAAAAGCCCGCACATCCTCAGTCGTGATAGTCTGCATGCACATGCTCTGTCTTGATCTTTAATCATACCCTGTGTCCCTGCCAAACACTTTCGGTCTACATGGTCGTGATATGTATGTAGACGCGTCGTGGTCTAGTGGATACGTCCCCGGACAGTGGATAACGTGGTTCATGGTTCGAGTCCCCCTGCGGATGTCCTGTGGCAAGAAATTAATCTTCATTTACCACTCTCCACCCAGGTGAAGTAAATGGGTATCCGGTAGGAAGAAATTCCTTGAATGATTTAGCGCCTTATTATGGCGGCTCAGCTACAGCCGGGGTAATAATATGATAATTTGTATGAAGCACATTAGAGTATATTCATATAGAAGCTGCTTTATATAAATGTTCCCATTATTATAATCATATAATACAGTACATAGCTTATGGACTACTTCACACACTCTTTAACGCGATTGCCGCGGGTCGTGTGCGTCGAAAGTTACGTCCGGGCCCTTGTCAGATTTGGGGTTAGGGCACAACCATCCCGTGGCTCCCCTCCCCCCTCTGATACCTTAGGTACCAAACCCCAAAACATTATGCCCCCTTTATTATTTTCGACATGGACATTGTCTAAAATGTTCAGCATTGAACCCCCTCCTCTCACTGTTCAAAATTCTGGCTCCGCCCCTGATCGGGGCGCTGAGCGCCGACTAACCCCTAAGCCGCTGCTACAGGCTTCAAGACCCAATCGATACGACTTGTGAACGATTATTTACCTGCCATGTCATACTTCAATTCCGTTAAGTGGTGGGCCGGGACAGCACCCAACGAACCTGTTCTGGTTCGTCACTCTCCCCCCTCTCTCCTTCAATCACGTCATTGTGACGTCATTCCCTGTGACACGGGGGATGTCAGGGGAATTATGGGTCATCATGGCAAGACATAAGATGACAAGACAGCAAAGTAGGGATAAGAAGATGGGGGAAATATGGAGACG
Source organism: Mesocentrotus franciscanus (assembly GCA_037976565.1). Classification (NCBI taxonomy): domain Eukaryota; kingdom Metazoa; phylum Echinodermata; class Echinoidea; order Camarodonta; family Strongylocentrotidae; genus Mesocentrotus; species Mesocentrotus franciscanus. The sequence goes on along the minus strand of CP137680.1, from coordinate 19,932,989 downwards.
CGGGAAAGATTTGGGGAGAGTAGTCGGATAAGCCTTGAGGTATTGGGATAGAAAGGGCTCCTTCGTTAACAAAATAACCACTGAATCTTGACACTGGTATGAAGTGCATTATAAGCGGATGGTTTCATCAACATGAGATGAATTGGGAGAGATTGATGGGAAGCAGGACCTTAATGCAATATGAAATATACCAAGCTGTTTACAGACTTTAAAGACCATGTACAATACTTGCCAGAGAGTCACATCAGTCGTAAGATATATTTTTCTTCTTTTGGATGCAGGCAAGTTCTTTGTAATCTGTTGCGTGAAAAAAGAACGTTATAAATATTTTAGTTAACAAAGAAAAAATATGAAATAAAAAACGTGACCTCAATGCCATCTTTTTATTACGGGTATTATTTCATGTCAAAACTTTGAAAGATATGAAATAGTGAAATGTGCAAAAGTCATTTGACTGGGATAATTCAAAATGACATTGTAGTAAAAGAGCACATAGTAATATTATATAGTTATTACGAGTTGTATTAAAACATGATTGCTTTATTATGAGGAAAACTTTGTTTAAGCTATTGTCAAAAGGCATGTTATGAAAATGAAATGACAACAGAGGGGAAATGTATTTACATATAATAATTCGTTGATTGTTCGCTATCTATAGTAACATTAATAGAAGTGAATAAAAACCACTTAAATAATTCACTGTCATATCTAAATTTTATGTTAAAGAGGCACACGAGTCGTCTCACGTGACCGAAACAGGGGAGCAAAGTGAGGCAGACAGAAGCCCACATACAAGAAGAAGTGAGTTTCATTATAGTTTGATTGTTTTAATCTTAAAATACAAGGCCATTCTTGACAAATCTGGGACAAGGCAATTGTATCCTATTTATGGGAGAGTGGGCAGAATAGACACAACAATTTGTATTTTGCCACTGCTTTATATCTCTATGTAATCCACCCCGCAAACAAGAAATCCGATTAATCTAAGTTTCTATTGAACATCGATTTAAAGAAAGTTCTAAGATGACCATATGGGTTTCTCACTTCTTTTTCGTTCAGATGTAACTTGAAATAGCTATAATACTATTAGAACAAATTAGTTTCCACATTGTGTAGTCCCATATGCTCATATTCTTAAGCAGTGCATTTGCTTTATTTTGGGTCTTGAATTGCAAGATTGCGTCAGTTTAGTATAATATGATGAAACCCCACCCTTACAAATATGCTACTAAGTATTATCACAAAATCAAACATTCCCAAGAATTTATGGACAGTTTCTTTGGCAGTGCAATTGCTTGACTAGTACTCATCAGTTGATGGCCAGGGCCGCGTAAGACAAAGCTTAGCAATAAATCGTATGATTAAATTTTGCGATTGAGTGCATTGATCACTATGTGGAATCAATCCCAAAAACTAATCGTACGCTCAATTGCGAAGCTTTGTGTTACGGGGCCCAGCTCTCAATAATTGTTTGCATATTTATGGCAATATTCTAAGACACAATTTTTTTACGGAAATCAAGAAAGTATAATGACTTCATCTTAGCTGATGTATATCCGATAGAAAAAGACAACCAAAAAGATAAAAGGGAAATTTAGAAAGGTCACTAAAAAGTGAGCTTAGGCCATTGACCTGGTAAATCCCTTTACCTAAAAGATTCCTAAGCCTCTAAACCCAACTCAAACCCCTCTTGGCCACCTCTTAACTAAATAAGAGGGCTTCATTCACAGAGCTAGCCTTTAGAGTGTGTATTTTAAACCTGGTGACTATAAGAGGATTTTGTTGATAAACGATGTGTCATTTGGTATCAGCATGGACCTAGTAGGTCCATGGTATCAGCCAGAGAGGTTGGGACGTCTTCAGGGATAGTTACGTGTTCGGTTTGAAACAAATTCCAGCACTCGTAGTGGGTTTTTAACAGAATTATTAATTGCTTATATTAATTAAATGTGGTGTAATAGTTAGGCCAGTCGAATGTAAACACAAGAGTAAAATGACGTCATCCCTTTGTTAGCATCGGCGAAATAATTGAACTACACATAAAGAAATGTCGCAAGAAAGTAAGCTAAGGCTATTGACCTAGTAAATCCTTGTGCCTTAAAGACCGATAAGCCTCTGACCCCAATGCCAACCCACTTGACCGCCTCTTAGCTAAATTAGAGGGCGTCATTCACAGAGCTCGGCCTCAAGGTGTGCGTCTTAATCTGGATGACCAGTAAGATTTGCTTTACAGTCTTTGTATCATTTGGTATCAGGCAGAGAGGTTGGGATGTATTCAGGGGTGGCTGCTGGTTCAGAGTAGAGCCGATCTTGAGTACTTCAAGCCTCATTTCCAGAAAAATATCTTTCAAATCAGTTTTTATTGGCATGCAATTATCATATACATGTATCATGATAATGTTTAGGACAACCAAATGCAAACCAAAGAGTGAAAAGTCCCTGAATACTGCATACCGTTTTATAATCGTGCCTAAATGTATAGGGGGCTTTCAAAACACAACGTTATAAACGTTTGAGGATAACAAAATGGGGAAGTGAAATGACTCTGTCTGTTAGCATCATCTGCAGAAAGACAAAATGATTGAACTAAAACAAAAAAGATCAAGTGCCGCAAAAAGTAAGCCAATGCTACCGACCTAGTTGATCCCATCACCCCATCTTGACCAACACTCAAGCTAGAGTAGAGGGCGTCATTCAGATAGCTAGCCCTGAAGGTGTGTGTCCTAGTGACCTAGAAGATTGTGTTGACACAATTTGTATCACATGGTTTCGGATTTGAAAAGGGGAAGGGGGCGCAGTTTCGGAAAAATAGATCTGACAAGCAAATTTAAAAAAAAAGACGGTTAACATTATTTAGGTACGTTTGGGGCTCGAAAATTTGAAGGGGGACAATTTATGTTGCGTTGTAATTAATATATATATATATGCCAATTTGGTTATTAAAGGGGCACGGACTTGGTTATAAAAGCACCCCCACGAGCAAAATCCGCCAGTGCGTTAAACTTTTTTTCTCTCGAAGTTACTGCTGATGTAGAAGAGTAAAATGAAGTTTGTGGTGGACCGGAACAAACAGAAAGAAGATAAATTTGAAATTCTGGATGTTGTCCTACATATTTCTTTATGTGAGAATACTGATATACTTCGCACCAATAAATAAGGGTGCAATTGGGGTGCAGATTTGCATCCACCTACGCGTATTTGGCAGAGGGTGCTGCTATTGTAGCAGAATTGCACCTTTATTTCTTAGTGTGTACGTGTTCAACTTTAAAACAAAACAAGTAATTTCTTGTGGTCGATACTTGCGACACCAGAGATAAACTACATACCCTATACAGTCAAACCTGTCTATAGCGACCGCCCAAAGGAAACACAGAAAGTGGTCTTTGTAGACAGGTGGTCTTTGTAGACAAGTTCCTTTAGTACATGTTTAAAGGGAAACCATTTTCAAGGGAAACAAAAAGTGGTCTTTGTAGACAGGTGGTCACTAAAGCAGGTTTGACTGTATAAAGATTATGACCTTTTACATGGTAAGAGCATTTCGTTTAGTAAAAGTGTAATCTCAGCCAGCGGCTTAAAATCCCATATTCGTCTCCTCACTCTACAATTGCTGTATTAAGCCTTTGCATTCAACTACAAAAAATATTGACAAAAGTATGCATGAGTCAACGCATAAATACATTTTGAACAGTGTTTAACAAAGACGATTAAAAGGCAAAATCCATTAACATTTGGATTAAACACATTCTCCGAAAGTATCGACATGCATAAACAAGCTTACGGCATTACAGTGTGTAATAGTTATTATATGAGAAAACGTCGGAACTATAAACAGTACTGTCACTTTGCGATAACGTTTCAGCCGGTCAAATCCCGGTAGATACCCCTAAGCTAAAATCCTTCATTTTCTAAATGGATGATACAATTCTTCAAGTAGGGCAAGAACTGCCACAAGCCGCTCTCATTTGAATGAGTGTGTTGTACTCCTTTTATGTTCTTCTTTAAAAGAAATTATGTCAGACTACGATGTTTGAAATTATTCATTATTCCGTTGACTGTACTTTCTGGATCCTATTTCGGGGCTATATCTGAGCATGACGTTTTGGGAGACACGCATCGTCACATTTCATAGATGATAATCCTTTTGAAATGAACCCATCAATATCATTAATGGTTCATGAAATATTGAGTGAAATTGGACTACACGAGGCATGCAAAGTGGAAGAACCATTCAAACCGTATCAATCACGTCGTAATTGTCTATTTGCTGCGTTCTATTTCATAACTTGCCCATGGTCCATATCCTTCTCTTGAAAAGTTATCGTTTGTGAAGAAGGAGTGCAGAATGGTGGCATTTTAAAGGGATAGTTGAGTTTTGTTGCAGAGGGCGCTACACAAAATAATTTTTTTTGGTGAGATAATGAAAAACTGAGTGTCAAATTTGAAATAATATACAATTCAAATGACAAAATCGGTTCAGAGACAGCTGAAATATCCATAAATATAACCATTTCTAATATTTGTGGTGCCCCACAAATATTCGGTAATTTTGAACCAGCCGTAAAGCAATAACCATGCACTTTGAAGGCATTTGCGGTCTGAAACACGAACTCAACTATCCCTTTAATTAATGTGATATGTGAACGTTAAACGGATCTAGATGTATTGGAGACAGTTTTTTTCTTCTTCAAATACACGAGTACAAATATATTGTAAAGCTCCCTGAGTTGTGGATATGTCACCTGGCTGTGAATCACATGGTTCGCGGTTCGAGTCCCACTAATGCCATTTGGCAAGAAATTAATCTACATTTTCTACTCTCCACCCTGGTGTTAAATGGGTACCCGGTAGGATGGCGAAAGTTAATGAGGTTGGATTGGCAAGTGTGCGCTTGTAAAATTGCGCCTGGCAATATCATGTGCGGATTAGCAATTGAATCCAATGACCGAGGTAATAATAAAATACAATGTAAAGAGCTTTCGAACATAGTATAAAGCGCTTTACAAATGTGACTAGTATTTATCAAAGCGTTTGCTTGGGTCCTTGTATATTGGGGCAATATCAATAGAAACATCACCACTCTTTGCCTGTGCTTGATACACATTAAGGTTTTTTCTTTTTTAAGTAGCCCAGTTTTGCCATATAAGGCCTTCATACCTAAAGTATGAACAGTTTAATGGCACCAGTGTAAATGGGTTGGAATACGTCGGGTGGTGCGGGAAGAAAGGTACATGACTTCAGCGTGCGTTGACACACGATAGGTGTCAACACAGGTGAAAATAGATTTCGTTGAGGAACAGTTGTGTAAATCATGCGCCAAGGAATCCCGTCTCACTGCTTTTTGTTTTTGCCGAGTGATCCTGAAGCGCTTCAACTACATTCTATAATGACATCCAAACACAGGGAGCCACATGTCGTTACCATGGAATGCAGCATGTGATAGTGGAGGCATTCCGCTATCATGTTCGGCCACCCCTTAGGTGTTAACAGGATCTTCATGTTAGATCTGGAAATTGGTACTGGCGTCCGGCGTTTAGGAGTTTAGGTGTAGCGCGAGTGCGACTGACTTATAAAGTCATTATGTACATCAACATGAATAGACATCAAGCCGAGTCAAGGAAACTGAGCCAAACATGCCGAAGAGTAGCAATGACATTTATTGGAGCGTAGTCGTGAGAAAATTAATAGTAGTACAAATCGAAGTAGAAGTAGTAGTAGTAGTAGTAGTAGTAGTAGTAGTAGTAGTAGTAGTAGTAGTAGAACTAGTAGTAGTAGTAGTAACAGTTGCAGTAGCAGTTGTAGTAGTAGTGGTAGTATTTGTAGCAGTTGTAGCGGTAGTGGTATATAGTAGAAGACGATGGAAGAAGGAGAAGAATAACTAGTTGTAGTAGTAGTAGTAGTAATATTAGTAGCGGTTGTTGTTGTTGTAGTAGTAGTAGTAGTAGTAGTAGTAGTAGTAGTAGTAATAGTGGTAGTAGTAGTAGTAGTAGTAGTAGTAGTAGTAGTAGTAGTAGTAGTAGTAATAGTAATATTAGTAGCGGTTGTTGTTGTAGTAGTAGTAGTAGTAGTAGTAGTAGTAGTAGTAGTAGTAGTAGTAATAGTGGTAGTAGTAGTAGTAGTAGTAGTAGTAGTAGTAGTAGTAGTAGTAATAGGAGGAGGAGGATGAGTATACTTCTAACAACAGGGAGAATACTATTGGGTCGAGCATTAACACAAATCTAGATGATCTTCATGGGTTGTAAGATCAGTTGAACAGGGTAGCAGGAAAAGCAGTAGAATTATTATCAACATTTTAATGTTACTAATGAAAATAATAATTGTGATGATAAAAGCAGTGGTAGTAGAAGTAGTAACAAATTTAGAAACAGAAGTGGTTTTAGTAGCATTTGTAGCAGAAGCAAACGGAGCTGTCTGATAACAACAGATTACTAGCAGTCGCAGTAGTTGAATAATTTTTTTTTAGAAATTTAAACACATGCAATTATTGTTACCAAGTCGGAAATCTAATAGAAGTTATTAATCGAACAACCTGTAACGACTCTTCATCCAGGTACCTTATCGCGCTTCATTGCCTTCAATCATTTTTAACCTGCTCTCATTAATAAAAAGCCACCAAACTTTCCCTCATCTTTTATCTACAATCTACCACCACCTCCTCCCCTTACCCCTTGGGAGCCTCTACCCATGGGACCCTCCCCCATCTTGCGGTGGCGGTGTTTGTGGGTTGGCAGCTACTTCGAACCCGACTGTCATGACGGGATGCCGGCTGCTGCCGACGCGGCCTCTCCTCGCAGAAAAGACAAATAGTCCCCCTTCTCCTCTTGGGACTCTCGCTCCGTGACAATTTCTCTATTCCCCTCAACATTCCTGCACACATGGAGACAACAAGAAGAAAACTCCTCAATCAATAATCGCGAGAAGGAGAGATGGGAGGGCGGCGTCTTTCTTTTCATATTCTTTTCGCACCTTTATTGTGTGTGCAAACGCTCTTTGCACATCTTTCCCCGCGTCTCCCCTCTCTCTTGAAAGTTTCCATTTACAGCGATCACGTACTTGTGGATGGAGAAGAATTACCGAGACGACCAAAAGAAGGGGCCTGGAGTAGGGTGCACCCGGATTTCTGATATGATATTTATTATTTATCCAGGGTCTTGAAGGCATCTCATTGCTTTTACAATATCCCCGTGAAAATGCCCAGCTCCTAATCATTCCCAAATATCATTATCAATTTTGTGAAATCGACTTTTCAGGCGTCGGTTTTCAGGTTTCGTAATTGAAAGGTATTTCCCTCGATATTGGCAATACATTTCATTACTTCGAATTGAAATGGCAATTATATCACAGACATGTGTTTGTCTTGATTCGCTTTGTTTTGCTAGTTTTGTTATAGGGTTCTTGCAATGCAAACACATCTAATACAAATCTAAGTTGATTTGATATGATTGTGAATCGTTTACAGTTTCTCATAAGTTGGCAGATTTCTACAGGATCAAGTGAACCAATTTTCATTATACATCTCTCTTCATGCTTAGTTGTGAAGTATGTGATGTCAGTGTCAAACCAACAATTACATCTGTAGCTATACCCTTTCCTTTGAAGATAAAAGGGCGTGCGGAATTCATAATTATTATTTACCAACAAAAGAAACAAAAAATGATATTTATAACATGCTTGCCTCATAACCTTGCATTCTATTCTTTTCTTCTTCCAGGTTCATATCCTCGACTGGCGTTGACGTTTAGGATCAAGCGAAATGTGGGTTTCTTCTTCCTTCAGACCTACCTTCCATCCATCTTACTCGTCATGTTGTCCTGGGTTTCTTTTTGGATCAATCATGAAGCAACATCAGCCAGGGTTTCACTGGGTAAGGAAGAGTCAAGAGTTTATCAAGGAACGTCTATTGCACAGAACGCTGTGTTCCACAGGGAAGAATATTTTCCATGACGTGAAAAGAGAGTGTTGAAATAGGGCGAAATACTAGTAGTGTGGACACAGAGTGAGACATTTTGTGGAAATAGCTTAGGATTGTGTAGATATGTTGTGGAACAATGTTTAAGTGGTGTGGAAACAGTTGATATTAACTGTGGAGTCAAGCGAAATGTTGGCTTGTTCTTCCTCTAGACTTACCTTCCATCCATCTTACTCGTCATGTTATCCTGGGTGTCTTTCTGGATCAACCATGGAGCAACCTCAGCTAGGGTTTCACTGGGTAAGGACAGTTCAGCAGGGTTTAAGGGGATACCACCATGGCTAATATGAAAAAAGGGTTCGTGTCAACAACAAAAGAATAGCAAAGATGAAGTATATATACTGTTTACAGTATGGGAATGGTGTATTTCATTATCTTACTCGATTTGATGTCCCGGGTGTCTTTCAGGATCAACCATGAATCTACATCAGTCAGGGTTTCACTGGGTTTAGAAGGACCAGCAGGGTAAAAGGGAATATCCATCAAATTGTCTTAAAGGAACACAGTCGGATACAGCATGAAACGAGTGTGGAGACAGTGTGGACATTATGTGGACATTATAGTAAAATAGTGTGGAACCTGTTGAAAGAATGCGGAAATAGTGTGAATTTGGTGCGGGGACAGGGACTGTGAGGAAACTGTGGAAATGGCTTTGGAATAGTGTTGAAACAGTGTTAACCTAGTGCGAAAAAGGTGTTCCACAGTTTTAAAAACGGTGTGGATGCAGTGTGAATGAAGTTTGAACATCGGGTGTTCACATTGTTGTCAAAAGTGCTCTGTATTTACATGTACATTGTGACGCATAATAAAGACTGTAATTCCGTGGCTTTCAACTTTTTGGGAAGAGTATGTTATCATGGCTTTCACGATTTCAACCACTTTAATTTTAGAATCTGGTAATGTTAAAGGAAACAGTAATCTCAGGTTGTAGCCTTTTAATTTTCTGTACGAGATCAAGGTTACAGGACTAATGGTGTGAACGCGGTCAAGGGTTCAGACATTACCGTTAAAGGGGTATCAATGATAAGGATGACCTAAAAATCAGAATAGGGTTCAGACATAAATGTATCTGTTTAAAGAGGGCAGGCTATCCACTCGAACTGTCAAGCCATCTCAAGTGGTGTCATTCTAGAAGCATCCCATTGTCCCATGTTTCAACTCGAGATAAAGCGGCCTGTCCCCGCGGAAAGATCGCAGTATCACATACACCATAGCATGACCGCAGACAATGATTTGATCATTTTACAAATGGTGCCAGTGTGAGTACACCGTATTTACTCCGTCTTTGTTCAGTAGTTTTGACTTTATAATCATGGCAATGGACTGTGCATGGTCATCGCAAGAATGGTCATGTGGTTACATCAAATTTATAGGCTTTTCTAATTTCGGATGATCCCTTTAGTGTTGACGAGTATGGACACACTGTCCTGATACTAATTTCTCAATGTGACAGGATGTAACCACACTGTGGCCACAGTAAAAGGTTGCGATGTGATAACATCGAAATGACTTTATAGAGGACTCCATTCACAGCTTTGACGACGTCTTAGACAGTCTTGTTGACAAAGTGTTCGCACTTTTTAACACTGGCCACATCTATCATGCCGATTTGCACGTATGCGCGTATATATCTCTATTTAAAGATAAAGTTGAGTTCTGGTCATGCGATTGCATTGTGAAAGAAACGGTGTGGAATCGATCAGAAAAAGGTTGATCATCTAGCATATAAGTATTGGTGTGTAATGCAAGGTTCTGAAATCATCAAAATGATAAGAAATGTGGCCCAGTCTTGGTAAAGTTATAAGCACTGTAAACAGAAAGATGTATATGGGACTACACAAACATGTGGCATACAAATCCGTCCCGCTTTGTATGCTGTTACATGCCATATTTAGAATATTAAGGCATTTGAAGAGCCATGATTTTCAGGGAACATTTGTTTACCTGATGTTCTTCCACACTTGCATAATAACAATGATAACGCTCACAAATTATTTTTCACCTCTTCCCACTCTCTTTAAACAATTCCAAAATGTAAAAATACTGTGAAAATGATGTTGACTCATTTTGTCCACACTGTGCCGCAACAAGAATGGCGGTATGAACAACGAGCTCTCTCCCTCTCCCTCTCCCTCTCTCTCTCCCTCCCTCCCTCCCTCCCTCTCCCTCTCTCCTCTCTCTCTCCCTCTCTCTCTCCTCTCTCTCTCTCTCTCTCCCTCCCCCTCTCTCTCTCCCTCCCTCTCTCTCCCTCTCTATCTCTCTCTCCCTCTCTCTCTCTCCCTCTCTCTCTCTCTCTCTCTCTAAGCTTCTTGATATGGCCACCTAAAGTTATTTAAACTTAATCTTAATTTCAAGAAACTTCGCAATGTTTTCACTTTATCTTTACTGTAGTACTAGTACATGGTGGCTACAACGAGCATGTTGAGATTCGTCGTGTGCTTGTATCACAGTGTGTTTACACAGAAGACTTTGGACAATAATTTTTTTTTCTTTCTTTTTTCCACTCAAAACAGATTATTCACAATTGTCCACATAATAGTTTTTTTCCACAAACAGAAATACAACGTCTACAATGCAAACAAAGTATTTCAAAAAGAATATATGAATACATTCATGTGGAAAACAATACATTATTATAGTCCTTTGAGTTTTGAAATAAAATTATAGTAGTGTGGAGAAAACCTTTGTCCAGGAAACAAAAGGTTTTAATTATTAAATTTGTGTTTGACAGTATGCATGTGATATGCTATCAAATAAAAAAAAATGTGATCACATTTTCTCTTGTGTGTGTATGAGGTTTCTCGACCAGACAGGGGAAACCCCTATTTAAAACAAAATTGGTTGAACGATATCAGTTACTCGCCTCTTAGGGATCTTTGTGTTTACTGTGTTTTCCCGTTACCGCTGTATCGACATGCGTTGTTGACCGCCGGATAAATTAGATGGGAATTAGATGTGTTTCGTTCCATGTATTCCATGTTCAAATGTTTCCCTGCACAATTTGTCATTATTCCTATTTCTTCGACTGTTTCCCTTTTTAAAGGGAAAATGATGAAATGGAGACGTAGATATACCCTTTGGTCATATGGAAGATAGCATGAACCATAATTGTGTATGCAGACATTTAAAGCTACTTTTAACAAAGAATATATGTTCAAGCTTTTACGATATTAAAGTAAAAGTATGGACTACTTTAATAGCCAAAACGAAATACTGCTAATGTGACTTATAGCGAATAATTTATGTCAATAGATATTTAGATGTGCGAATTGCGCGTTAAATCTGTCATAACTTGTCCTTACAGCTTTAAAACTGATCTCATACTTTCGTATCAAATTTGAACCAGCCATGTTTAATTTCCACTTAGTGCGATTTTAACACCATTTCCTACCAAAAATAACATTTTAAGTCGTGTAATTAATGTGATAACCTAGCTATTACGCTTCACCCAGTGTATTTTACTAACCATATTATCATTTGAGTCTTGAGTCGTTCAGGAAAAAAGAAATAATACTGTCTCTTTATGGCAATCTAAAGTCACTTCATTTTGGCTAATGTGGAACATTATCACCGATCGCCTTGATCTAATCGACTGCCCTTCCAATCGTAACATCTTCACAGATTAAGCGCGGGAAAAAAGGTGGCAACAAATTATTCTCTTCACGTCTGCTCTTAAGCTGTTCATCCAGTGAGCAAACAAGGCCGCGGACGTCCACGTGATACGTGACACCAATTTTATAAAATCATAAAATATGAATTTCTTTGCTTAATCCTTTCCCCTTGCAATGCGTGTTCAGTCATTTAATGATCTCACAACCTTGAAGGTTGAAGCGCACCTCAAGGTCAAGTTGAAGGTCAAAGCAATCCTGACGTCACTTTAAAAGAAAATGTAACTATAGATGTACCAGCTCTGTATGTACATACTTTTTTAGTTTCTCTTTGAATAATAAATTCTCTTAAAAAAGAAGCGACAAAGAGAATTAGGAACAAAATCTTGCGTTGCGCGAACTTTGCACGGGATATTCTGGCGCTTGGCAGATGGATCATCACAAGAATAACATTAAAACAATTGCATTCTACATACACCTTTAACATTTAAAAAAATATTAAGCAATGGAATAATAAATGTTTAAACTCTCTGTATAGTTGCATCACAGGGGTGAAGGGCACTGACCAGAAATTCCATCTGGGAGGTAACATAAATGACAGTGACTATCAGAAAGATCATGGCCCCCGAAAGTTCAAGAATCCTTGATCTAGAGGATATTTGATTGGGTATCACGATTCTGATTCATTCATGATTCATTCAAAATTGCCTCGATGATTTGGAAGGGGGACGCAGAGGTAATGGGGAATATGTGGATGGAAATTGAAGAACAATACTGAAATGGAATTGAGTAGATATGTATTCATGTGAGCATAGTTTGCAGACAATTGGCAAGATAATTGTATCAACATCGAGAGGGTTCCAAAGTGAATCCTTGGGCGGTCAGTCACTTCTTAGATCTGCACTGAAATTGCTGATCAGCTTGACAACAGCAGAGAGAATTCCGACTTTCATTTTTTAGAAGTATATTTGACATCAGCATTGCCATCATTTTAGCTGGGTGTAGCTGAGATGGCAGTGCCCACACAGGGAGGAAGAATGGAAGACTCATATTCTGATGAAATATATAAAGAGTGTCTGCAAAATGTACAATGCCCATTATTAGGTAGCAGAAGGAGGGGCTGCACCCTCGACAACCTATTGATGGTTCAAAACAATAATTATGAAACAAGATTAGATGATAGTACGCCGTAATGAAATATAGATGACCAACGTCCCGAAAAATGATATGTATTTTTTCTTGGAAGTTGAAAGTCGAATGATGGAAAGAGATATCTCCTGAACCTCTAGTTGGATTTTGCAATTTGCTGCGCATTTACATTTCTCGCAAATCCCTTTTGGCATGTTTGGTAGATGTGGGAGATCAGCCATATTATTAATTTATTGGATTTCACCACATTTGGTGCACATTTCTTTCTTGCTTAATTTTTTAAAAGCCATCTAACAGCATTGGATGAGTCAATGACACTCACTGTGGCACATCAAGTGATTGGTAAAGTTTGGTTTGAAAGTCTTGTTTTCGTATTCCTTGTTTACATTCGATTTCCCTTTGATTGAGGCCAGCCTAGGAGTGATTGACCGAAAAGCCGGTAATAAATGGGTTAATCTTCTTCCCGACACAACTGGGGAATCAAAAGAAAACATTCGCGTTGATACCCTCATCAAACTTGTAATGATGATCGAAATGATATACAGGGGGAAAGGCAGGCGATATAGGGGTATGACAAAAATACCCATATGCACAAAATTACGATTGGCACCTGCTCGGCGTAAAACGGGAAATTAAAGAACGGCAGCTAAGGAAATCAGGTAACCCTTAGGGCTTCAGCTCAGTCATGTCTGAAAGAAGTTCCTTGATAGGATAGGGCTATTGTCACGTCTTAACTCGAAGGTTCTGTAACCTCTATCAAAATGGTAAGCCATATATATTCGCTTGGCTTGCCTAATGTTCGCCCGGATCCAGTCGAAATATCATTTCATTTGGCCAAGCGTGTAATGATAGTCGCTTCAGCGCGTGCGATCTGCCCAAAGTCAGTTATTGCAATATTTATGTGTCAATTTTATGAGCTGTTATGAATTTGATCTTGTCAATGCATATATTAGTCCTTGTCTTCTCTCCCCTATAGTTTTGTCTCTCGTTTTATCCTCTCTCTCTCTCTCTCTCTCTCTCTTTATCTGTCTGTCTGTCTGTCTCTCCTATGCTCTCCTTCTCTCTCCTCTCCCTCCCCTTCCCCCTATCAGGGTGTCTATCTTTCATTATCCTCCCTCTGATTGTCTGGCATGGAATTCTCTCTTTTTTCAGTTCGTTGACTTCGTATTTCTCACTATCCGATGATCATCTGTTTTATAAATAGAAAGATATTATACAGGGCATCAACTTTTGTCTATTATTGTTATTTTATCGAGTCTGTTGCGACTGTCTACGTTTCCTGTCGTTCAGACATGGGGTGAATCTTCTGTTTGCTCGTGTCGTTGGGTCTTTATACTACTTCTGCTACCAAAGTAATGACGATAAAGAAAACGAAGAAAGTTATACTTGTAATTATTTCAAACTATCATGATCATAAAAGTGTTGTCTATAACGTGTGCATTAAAATTAAAATTTGATTCAAGGGGTGGCGTAACATCGCTTTTCTACAAGAAAAATAATTTCAACTCACCCCCCTATTCCCCCTATTCTGAAGCATCTTGCATAATGCTTTTGCATTTGTGGCGGTAGTTGAAGCCCTACGTAGACCGGAAATGGATAATTTCCTTGAGTATACACTGATTTAATACAATCATTTAATGTTGACTTTATGTTTGTGCATATCGTCACTCACTAGCGAGTGTTTCATTTGGCTACTGAGGGCCATAAAGGTCACCTGTTGAATTATACTCATGAGGCGTCTCACCTTATCTTTTCCCACCCCTCCACAGGTATAACGACCGTACTGACGATGACCACCATCAGCACGGCGGTACGGCAGTCGCTGCCCAGGATCTCTTACGTCAAGTCCATCGACATCTACGTCATCACATGCTACTCGTTCGTCTTCGCCGCCCTGGTCGAGTACGCCATCGTCAACTTCAACTACTGGTCGGAGCAGAAGAAGAAAGTGAAGGAGGCGCACGGCATCAAGAACAACCCTACTCCAAACAGCAATAATAAAAAACAGCCTGAAGTAAGATACGACCAGGTTTGTTTAAGAGTCTTCTATAAACTGCAGTAGATGCTTTCTGTCGAGTAAATAATAATATTCAGACAAATAATTGGAATCCATGGATAAATTAAAAAAGCAAATTATGTCTCAAAGCCCTGAATCAAAACATTGATTTTTGATTTGTCCCCCCCCCCCAATTCTAAGATTACAATAAAATAAACGTCTGTTATTCTACATAATTATATAAATTAATTACACACTTTCTTCACGTAATATTATTGGTCTTATTCATATATTTTAATATAATGTTTCCTGGGAAATTAAAGGCTTTCATATTCATCTTTTAACCTTTGCTCTAATCACCACCAATTGGTTTAAGATCTGGTAGGAATTGCGTCTCAAGTATTCCCCCACAAAAAAAAGAAAAGTGACTATTGATATTTATTTTTAAAATGCAATATAATTCCATATCACACCGTCTTTCCTTATGTTCTAATTTTGAATCTATTATTGTCTCCAGTTACAGCAGTTCAACCCTCAGGTTGCACTACGACTTTCCCAGGCCGATTCCGAAGACGACATCATCGACGATGGTGACATGAAGAACAGCATGGGTATGGACGCCCTCAACGGTAACGACCGCGGTCATCGCCGAACGTCGCTGACGTATAGACCGCAGCACCGGAACAACGCCCAAAACAACGCACGCAATAGCACGGCATACGGACCGCGTTACACGAACGTCAACCCGAGCATCACTAGACGTCGAAAAAAGAAGCCGAAGAAGATCCGAGTGTTGCCGAAGATCCGGAATGTAAATACAGTCGACCGAGTGTCGCGAATCCTCTTCCCGTTTGTGTTTACAGTATTTAATGTATTATATTGGGTTGGGTATCTCTACGTGTTGCCTAATAGGTCAAAACATGATTAGTCGTAATACATATATTATCAGCATTCAATAAGTAACCCTTAGTAGATATACATTATATCATCACAGTGTAGTTATTTTATAGTCGGACAACGAAGCAATTACTCAGTTTTCTTTTTTTTTCTACATCTGAATTACACTTAGCCTAAAGTATACATTACATTGCAAGTTAGATATTTTATACTATCATTAAAAAAAAAATCATAAACATCCATAAACATGTAAGTACATGTTTAAGAAAAAAACATAAGTGCATACTCTGTAATGTCAATTCTACATCATAATACATGCGGTATCATTGTTTTCAATTCCATGGAGGACAAAAAAGGGTTGGGATGTACAATGTATATCTGCATTAATTTTGTGTGTATTTCGGAACTTGCCCCCATGATAAACTTCTTACGATTGTATGTTTCAGGTATGGGTATGTGGAATTTATGTTACCATGGTAACAAATAATAGAGTAATATATATGCATACTTAAAATGTGCCACCAAATGATATACCAATGCTATTGTGACTGGGAAGTTTGCAGCTATTTATTCCCAATTACAATTAGATTTCATTCCTCCCATCATGTCCATGCGGATGACTCTGCTATGCTGCTGCTATATCAACAGATAGGTATATCCCAAAGGAGAATTTAAGAATCATGACCAGCACCTTGCCATGGCGGATCATAAGGAGAAGATGGGGGAGGGGGTAAGAGAGAGAGAGAGAGAGAGAGAGAGAGAGAGAGGGGGTGGGGGTTGCAAGGGGAAAGGGAGAGACATGCGGATAGAGAGGGGTGGGGAAGAAGGGGAGATATATAGAGAGAGTGGATTAAATAGGGGTACGTCGGTAGATATGGCGACGCAGGGAGGGAGGGAGAGATATATATATATATATATATATTAGGGGTTGCGCTGAAGGACAGAGAGGGAGAGAGAGAGGGAGGGGGATAGATGTGGAGAAACGAAAAGAGGAAACATGTATAGATGGATAGCGAGTGTGAAAGAGAGACAAAAAGGAGAGACAGATAGAGAGAGAGAGAGGGGGAATGGGTGAAGCAGAGACCAATAACAGGGGATTTATATATTTTGAAAGATAGGAGGGCAGGAAAAGAGAGCGGAGAAAAAAGAGAGATTGGGAAGCAGAGAAATTGAAAGAGAGAGAGGGAGAGTAAGAGAAACAAAGACAGAAGAAGCAGAGACAAAAAGGTAGAGTGAAATATAAGAGAGCAGATAAAGAGAGCGAACAAAATGGGAAAGCAGAAAAGAGAGAGAGAGAGAGAGAGAGAGAGAGAGAGAGGAGAGAGAGAGAAAGAGAGAGAGAGAGAGAGAGGGAGATGGAGAGAGAGCATTAAGAATAAAATGTTCAGAACTTGAAGGGGAAGGGGAAGTGCATTGCTTCAGAGAGAGAGAGAAAGAGGGAGGGAGAGAAAAAGAGAGAGAGAGAGAAAGAGGGAGGGAGAGGAAGAGAGAGAGAGAGGGAGAGAGAGAGAGAGAGAGAGAAAGAGGGAGGGAGAGAAAGAGAAAGAGAAAGAGGGAGGGAGAGAAAAGAGAGAGAGAGAGAGAGAGAGAGAGAGAGAAAGAGGGAGGGAGAGAAAGAGAAAGAGAAAGAGGGAGGGAGAGAAAAGAGAGAGAGAGAGAGAGAGAGAGAGAGAGAAAGAGGGAGGGAGAGAAAGAGAAAGAAAGAGAGAGAGAGAGGGAGAGAGAGAGAGAAGGGGTGAGGGTGAGAGAGAAACAAATATACAGCGATTGGGGGAAAGGGAAAGTGGAAGAGAACTAAAGAAAGTGAAAGTAGATAGAGAGGAGAACAAAAGGAAAGGAGAGTAGAAGACAGAAGGAAATAGATGAACCAGATAGAGGGAGAGATTGGGTGAAACAGAGAGAGATAAATAAGGAAGGTGGAAAAAGAGAAAATGGGTGCATATTCAAGGTTTTTAAAATGAGGGCAGGGAGAAAAGAGAGCAATAATAGATGAAATAGAAGGAGAATGTGTAAAAAGAGGGAAAGTAGATGGTTATGAAACAGAGTGGGGAGTGGGAGAGAGAGGGGGCGACATCGCTTAAGGTAGAGCAGGAGAGCAGAGACGAACAATGGCAAAGAGAAAGAAGAGAGAAAGGGGAAGATAGAAGAGAAGTAAAGAGAATGGGAAGTAGAGAGAGAGATGAAAGAGGCAAAGAAAGAGAGAGAGAGATGAAAGAGGCAAAGAGAGAGAGAGGGGGGAGATGAAAGAGGCAAAGAAAGAGAGATAGAGTGAGAGAGAGATGAAAGAGACAAAGAAAGAGAGAGAGAGATGAAAGAGGCAAAGAGAGAGAGGGAGAGAGATGAAAGAGGCAAAGAAAGAGATATATATAGAGAGAGATGAAAGAGGCAAAGAAAGAGAGAGAGAGTGACAGAGAAAGAATTGGGGCACCGATTCGGTGTACTGTATGTTCATGTTCATGCACTTTCCATAGCTTCAGCAATTTCATTTGGTTTCCCGCTATCCCTTTTTCGTCCCAAGGAATTAACATGAATCTTTGACCCACTTTTCTTTCTTACAAGCCAGAAAATAACCTGGTTAAACATTTATACTTTTTCTCGTATTGAATAATTTCAAGGGTGGTTTGTTTTCATATCTTTTTCATCTCAAGTCTTCAAAGTCACCAGCATTTTACCTTGTCATATTTTTGTTTTCAAAGTTGACATACATCGGTAGATATCGAGGTCATCCAATTCACGCGAACGATGGCCTTATTTTACCCTCCTGTAGCTGTGGTCGAAACCAGGAGGAAAAAAATAAAAAAAACGAAAAGTCCTGTCTACCCTAACCTAACAGGATTTTACATCCCAATGGGTTTAGGAAAAGCTACCTTGCTTGGCGGTACTCTTCAAACTACAAATCCAACACGATAAATTGAATTACAACCCGGCAAAGCCAATTACGAAGTGCCATCGTATTACATGCCTTATCCACCTATGAAATTATACGACACAATCGATAAACGTAAGTGCGTTTTGCGCCTTGCAATTTTGTGTCCTGCTCATTTTTTAACAAGCTTCAGCGGACCCGAGTTAGGACCGAAAGCTGATTCTTTTTCAAAGGATTAAATAAATCTCAGCGAATCATTGACTTAATAATATTTATTTACGTCCACAAACGTTATTGGAAATATGAAAGGAAATATTTTGCTCGTGGTATCTGATTGGTGGAAAAATTGTCACGTGACGTCAGGGACGATAGTCCACCAGGAAAGAAACCTCTCTGACCCCGTAAGAGGCGCTGTTCCCCGTTAAAATAATGCCAAAGTAGGCTCATGGCATCCTTTTGCAAAACCCAGTACTATTGCAGTTATAATTAATACCCGCTATTTTTGTTTTCATCTTAAATGCAATTTATTGTTCAAATGTTTAGCATATTACTTTCTAACAAGTCTTTTCAGAACATATTTTTTGATCATTATTACAATATTCTTTTCTTGTTCGTCGTCTACCTCTACCCCACTAATAATTCTCTTTCGCTCGCTCTATCTGTCCATCTCTCTCTCTCTCTCTCTCTCTCTCTCTCTCTCATCTCTGTCATATATTTCTTTCATAATGTGCCCGCCCTTTCTATCATTTTCCACTATCTCTCTTATGTTCCTCTTTTACTATTTTTTGTTGTTGAAGTTATGTTGTTTCACAATATTGCGATGAAAAATCTAACTTTATGATAGTGATCAATTTTCGGCATGTTAATCATAAATCATTTCACTTTAATTTGAATGGATAATGATTCCGAATAAAAACTGCTTCATTCTCAGTGTTAGAGAATGGAAGGAGAGATGCAGAGAGGAGAGACGGGGTTTTGAGAGAGAGAGAGAGAGAGATAGAGAGAGAGAGAGAGAGAGAGAGAGAGAGGGGGAGAGAGAGAGAGAGAAAGAGGGGGGGGGGAATAGGAGGAGAGAGAGAGGGGGAGGAAGAAAGATATAGAAATGGAGGGGTGAGGAAAGGTGAAGAGGGAGAGAGAAATAGGGAGAAAAGAGTCAGAGAGAAATAGAGAGAGAGAGAGAGAGAGAGAGAGAGCAAAGAGTCAGAGAGAAAGAGAGAGAGAGAGAGAGAGAGAGAGAAAGAGAGAAAATATTCAGAGAGAAAGAGAAAGATATATAAATAGAGAGAGAAATATAGAAGTACATGGGGGTAGGCGAGGGTTTAGATAGGGATGAACCAATCGTGAACAAATGTATGAGTGTACGATCAACAGCTACTGCAGATTAAGGTTTATTTGATGTCACACCAGTTTATGCATTATTAACAAATTATCTTAATATACCAAACATATTCTTTACAAACGCCACTCATAATCTCATAATAACATAATTTGTATGATTGTGTACCTTATGAGAATGAAACTAACTTCACTTTGTTTTTTGTATGATAACCATTTCATTCGAGTTAAATTCATTTATCGTGCAAAACTGTATGCCTTTTTACTATCATCAAATTTTCTATTACAATGTAGGCATATAGATGTGATTAATACTACTGTATGTCCCCATGTGTACAATCCATCAATGTGAACCCTTTAATGATAATATTGTCATGGTGGTATTACCAATAGTTACATACAATATGTATACGGCTATGTAGAATATTATCATGTTGGGAGAGAGAAAGCACTTTAAATTTGATTATCAAATACGTCATCAGGGTCATATATTATACGACATATATGAATATATGGGCATATTTTAACGTATACGTCATGTAAAGTGCCAGAACACGCTGCGTCATTTATGTGAACAAAGGCATTTTGTAAAGTGGGGACTCGACAAATAACACGATTAAATATTATAATCATTTGTGGGTATAAAGTGGTACTGATTATCCATTTATAAGATGATTGCATTTGTAATGGTTTTGATTGATATTGCAGTTTTACGATCCACCTTGCTACATGTATTTCAAATAAACACATGATCTTCAGCATCATTATAATCACTGTTGTAACTCTCGGACTGCTATTTATATGTGCTGTCAACATGGAAAATCATGTACAAAAAGCGTGTCTTTCTCTGATATCCACAAAACAGCATGATAAACAACTATAAATATTCCGATAAAGGTCAAAGCAAATAATATCATTATATTGCTCTTATAAGTGCAAACAACGAAATATCGCAAACGAAGTAAGTTGAACAACGGATATATACAATCAAATGTTTTTATATCACAATTGTAGTCTTCAGTAATCTGAATCACCTATTAGAAAAAGCTATATGCCCCTTTTTTTTAGTTTTCTTCCAAGTAGTAGATAAGCTAAAATATTAAGAACGCAACTTTATACGTTTTTTTTTGGAATTTGGAATGACTGATTCGATGTTTCTCGTTTATGTTTGTTTATCAACTACGTAATTATACTCAGTCTCAGTCTGTATAATATCAACATCATGTGCATCATGTTCGAGTCTTGTTAATAGAAACATAACGCATAATTGGTCATCATCTGTTCGATTCTACAAAAAAACAAAAAAATACCCCAAGACAATTAACCTGAACATGCATCCTTGGACAACTACCTCCCTGGGGCAACTTCCACATAGGGCAACTACCACCAGGGACAGTATTACTACCCCGTATGGAAAATATACCCTGGCAGGGAGAATGGCCGAGGGATTGCCCAAAAATATTAACGTCATGTATTGTTTATTCTTTGAGCCCCCACACCAATCGGGTTGGATTTATAACGCCCTTGGCAACTGCATATTGGGGACAAAATAATTGTTTTTTTACAAGAAATGTATCACGTTGCTGCAATGCTTATGGATTGCGAAATGTACTGTTTGCTTGGGGAAAATACAAGTTGGAAAGCTCTACATTTTTTAAACGGATCAATCGCTATCATGGCATCATCATTTTATATCACTACTTACAAACGACACATATATATTACGAGTATAATCCTTTTTCGCTTTATTCACCATCTGCTTGTTGAACAATAGCACATAACGTCAAGTTACTATTTTAAATACGCCAATTTACCATGTTTACTACCGAAAACTTTCCAACTAAGCATACTACTGCACGTTCACGAGTTAATGTCTTCAAATAATTGATAATGTACGCATTTTTAAAAAAAGAATTGAGAGACGGAAGTGAATATATACAACAGTTTGAGAGTATGATAGACACATGCTATTGATCTCCTAAGGATCATCTTGATATCGATAGTGCAGTTTAGCCCCTTCCGTTTTACGTTTTATACTTTGGCATGGAATGAGGTTTTAAGCCTTAATTCATAAATATATAGAATAATATATTATAATGTGTAATACTATACAGTGTCAATATTATACAACTATGTACAAAATTTACATACAATGCTTGTGATTTTATCTATAAGAAATAAACTGTTTTTCTTATAAAACCGAACATCTGCTCTAATGTGTTATTTGTACGTTAACTTTTGTATATTGTAGGTAATGTTCCATCATCATCATTGTCGTCATCATCATCATCATCATCATCATCATCATCATTTATTATCTTTATCGTTACTTCACCATTATTGTCACAATTACCATATTCTTCTTCTAGTCCACATATATTTATGTTGAATAACTTTAAAGATCGTTGCAAAACAATAATTATTGGGGGGGGGGCTTATTCGTAATAATGATCTGAAACAGCGGACTAAATTACGCCTAGGTGATTGAAATAAGTGTTTGTTTTTTGAAGCATCAAATGTCAACCTCTTCATTATGTTAGAATTAAGTAATTTTATATCTAAAAAAAGATTTATATAGGAAATAATAAAGAAAGA
This sequence comes from Mesocentrotus franciscanus, assembly GCA_037976565.1. Classification (NCBI taxonomy): domain Eukaryota; kingdom Metazoa; phylum Echinodermata; class Echinoidea; order Camarodonta; family Strongylocentrotidae; genus Mesocentrotus; species Mesocentrotus franciscanus. The sequence goes on along the minus strand of CP137680.1, from coordinate 19,910,577 downwards.
AATAACATTTCTTTAATGAAAATAACGTTTTTGCTTACCCTATTGATAGAAATGTAATAATGAGAAAGAAAAGAATAGCATGCGGAGCTATTACACAATTACCATATACAGTCAAACCTGCTTTAATGAAGACCTGTCTACAAAGACCACATTTTTTGTTTCCCTTGAAAATGGTTTCTCATTGAAACATGTACTAAATGAACCTGTCTACAAAGACCACTTTTGTGTTTCCGTTGGCCGGTCGCTATAGACAGGTTTGACTGTAATACACATGCATAGCCATTTTTTGGAACGAATGGATGCATGTCAGAGATAACTGCGGTCATTTTGCCCTCTATTTCTTGTTCGTTTCTTTGTTATTATATTGTCAAACATCAGTATGAGTTACTGCACTCCCTTGACTGTCGGACTTCTTCTTACAGAGGGCGCTATTCATATTTCCTTCCTCGGAGGCAATCTAGAACCCAAAGAAAGAAAGAATACAACAAAAGTCTTGCAATTCATATCGCTATAAATTGGACAGTGACAATTACAATAATTAATTGTTTGGGTTATTTTGAATCTTGAACAATTTCTGATTTTATTTCATGAAGTTATATAACCTTGAAATAAATTAGTATTCTTTAGATATCTAAATTGCAACTGATGCATTGGTACCGCTAAAACAGACTGTAAACTATTTAAAGACATCTAACAGGGGTTACTGAGGAAAAAATGACTGCAGATAAGCAATTGTCGAAACAACTACGAGTTATCATTTTTGCTTTGAAATTGTAATATGTTCCTCAATATATCAAGAGAAAGTTATTTGCCTTCTTACTACTCACGAAAGTAAATTATAAAAACAAGAGTTTCCCGTCTCTCTAAAAAAAAAACTTAAAAAACAACAACAAACAAACATTGCTTTTGTGGATTTCATAGCTTAGTTAGGGATTCGTAAATGCACAATCGCTCTGATTATCTTGTTTAGCAATTCATGTTATTGGGGGATTCTAGTATTATGGCATACGGGCAGAAGTTCATCACAGGCAGTTTCTAAACAAAAACATTGACGCATCATTATTGTAAAGAATATTTTAGTCATCAATATACAGGCCTACTAAGTGAGTAAGCCTATAAATGTTTGATATACATTGGTTAGATATTTTGGTTACAAAGGTCCATCCTTGACGAAACATCGATTTTGAATTCTGGGGGAGGGGTAGGGGGTGGGGGTTGACCTTTAACTCACTGAGGGCACGATTGACTTCTGCCCAGTGGCGGGGGTAGACAGCTCATCGGTGCCTGTCTCTGATGTGCCGTCAGAGGGCGATTTCGTGGGAGCAGGCATGCTGCGTCGACGGAGAGACGCTACCAACCTCTCCTGTTTCCGAATTTGTTGGAGGGTGTCGCCAAATTATCGGAGGATGTTGGAAGTTATAGAATGGTATGGGAAGATGTTGGAGGGAAAAAAAGAAGAGATAAGAATACTTTGATTAGTAGAAAACCTGATCCTGGCTAGGAATAACAAGTTTTATAATCTGATTATCGGCGTTTTCTAAAATCAGAAGTTAACTAATATCCAAAACGGGCATCTCGGTGATTTTAGATTTTAGATTTAGATACGTCAAAACTATCTCATTTTTCCTAAAACATTCTCTCTTTTTAGCAGTTTGATAACACAGTTGCATGTATATATTAAAGTTCAAGAACTCTGCATGCAGAGCTATTTCAGGCTGCCTACAACCCAACGAAAAGTAGACTGCATGTACTTCCTGTGTGGTATTACCCCAGACGAGATGTTTCATCGCAGTTAGAGGAAACCAAACAAGAAGACCTGCAATTTCTACTCCTAGTCACTCCTTTTGAACATTATTTCATGCTTACATGTGCAATTCTTGCACGGAGGTTGAGCCACATCCTTCGAAATCCACACGAGCTAAGTTCCTTGCGGACCTGCTCTTTGGAACGGTAGATGAGATCGACAATGGATACCAGGAGAGCAACAGCCGTGCCTGCCAGGAGGATGTAGAACACGCCAGCGAGTTTGTCCAGGTTCAAAGCCCGTGTGTCCGTCTGTGATGAAAACAAAACAAAAGTATCACTATCCCACTTTTGAAGTATGATTTCATAATTCATTGCAAATTCATTTGCAAATACAAACCTTGCTGTTTGGAAGGGACATTGTGTATTTAAACCAGGGCAGTCAAAGCCCCTACCTTCCCCAGTCAGCTCCTATGTAAAATTCTGTGGAGGGGATTATTATGGCAAGAGGACATTTTTTTCTTCTTCCACTTGTCTATCAGGACAATTATTTTCATAGCAATAAGCCCACCCCCCCCCCCAATAAATAAAAATAAATAAATAAAAGAAATTAATAAATAAATAAATAGATAAATAATTACATAACAAATAAGGAATTTTGAAAGGCATATGGAAAGAAACAAAACGTTGTTCTCAAACATCAATACCTGCCTTCAACTTATTTTGTTCCTCCCTTCCCTATTATACACTTACTGCGTCTGTGGTGTCCTTGACGCACTGCGATCTATTCACCCAGTATTTCTCTTCCAGCCGTCGCAGGATGTCTCTTTCTCTCAACTCCAAGATAGCCACCGTCAGTTCCTTCCTGTTTTGAGACGAGGGAGAGATCAGACCACAGTTTGAGTGAAAGGCAAAATCGTTGTCCCTAAGACTAACCAAAATACGGTTTGTTGAAATTGCTATTTGACATTTTGACCGAATTGACGTAGCTACAGGGACTTGCACAGTGGCACGTACCCCCATGCAGCCAGATGGAAAAGCGAAAGGGGTGTGATTATGGTGTAAAGTGTTTCAAACTTCTTCTTTTACACTTTGGAAGGACTTTATCGTTAGAGATAACGTTCTGTAGATAGTAAAATACACGAACTGATCAAAATATCATGACACAAATTCATGTTTATTGATGAATGTTTTAGGTAGAGGGGAGGGCGTCACGAAAGGGGGAATATTATTTAAAGAAAACGCTCCATATAATAGAAATCAAGTACTACCCCCACCCCTTGGTTGATACTCCAGTCTCACTTACTGCAGTTCAACAAGGTTTTTAGACACTGCTATGCCATAGCTACTTGTGCCGATTGGATCCCCTACGGCCATGGTGTCACAAGGTTTCTGGGTCTCTCTGTACTCGTTCATCTTGGACTCGAGCAGGTAGGCGTACTTCCCGTCACTCTCCCGTACGCGTCTCACCCCGTCTTCGGTACTCTCCGCCAAGGGAGACGGCTCGGTGTTCGCCATGAACGACCACATCTTGCGGTAAAGCGGACTGCTGGATTTCTAGGGATTTCGGAAAGCAGACAAATTATTTGCATTTCACTCAAACATGTTCGTGTTATACAGGCAATCATGCGGCGATGACTTCTACTAGAATACCAATTAATACCTAAGAGGTTGAATAATAGGAGGAGGGGGCTCGCCATAGGCGTGCGTACATAAAGCTGCCAAGGATGCTGATGCCTCTTGCCCGAATAATGAATTTGTTGTTTCTTTCTATCTAACTACGAGCGAGCGAAGCGGAAGAGCCACACACAAAAATGGAAATATTCTTTAACACGCACTGCACTTTCATCAGCAAAAGATACAAATGAGATATTAGAGACCTCGACCTCTGTGCTCGAATGTAAGGAGGCACCAGGTTATATACAGTATAAGGCGACTGTTGTTCAAAACAGGCAAATCTCACAATTATGGGGGGAGGTGGCCTGCAGCAGCCCTAGCCCCCACCAACGCCCCCCCCCCTCCTCCTTCCCACATTGCACACCTGCTTACCCTAAAGAACTCGACTGTGGAACCACCCTTGTGGACACCGTACTGAATCTTGGTCTGCGCTGCCAAGTCCTCGGCAGACTTGATGGGAGACTGCATGCTCTGGGTGGTGAGGAACGCCGCCAGGTTGGCGGTGTAGGAGGAGATGATGATGAGCGTGAAGAACCACCATACCCCACCCATGATACGACCAGAGATGGACCTTTGTGAGGTTCGAGAGACAAAAAAAGATACACATCATAGGTACACAGTCATTCAAGTAAGCAGCATGTGTAATAATTAAAAGTTTGTCGAAGCGTTTAACAAGGAAAAAGTATGGATGATCAGGTAAATTTTTTCAACTGTCTGTCAAGCCTGTCTGTTCATTCCGTTGTTGAAAATGCATACTTCTGTGTTTTTGAACATGTTGAATAATAAATTAGGGGAACCGCACACACTTTATCTCATAAGCTATCCCATGACGGGCAGCGTAGTTACCGTGGTAGTATGTCACTCCCTTGCTGCATGAGGGCGCCCAAGGCAAACCAGAAACTATTCAAGACGTAGAAGTCGTTGGTCATTTTCACACCCTTGCCTGCTCCTGGGACTCTGTTAACATTGGATACGTCATCAGACGATGAGTTATCCGTTTCGATTCGCCATTCCGCTGTACTGAAGCGACATATCTAGGACAGAAAAATTACAATAAGTGTTGATTGATACAGTAAAACCTGGATATAAAGACTATCAAGGGCTGCAAGGAAATCCCACTGAATACAGCTACCGTCAAGTGGTCTTATGTGCAGGCTCTACTAGTACATAATTCATTGATGAATACTGTTCAGTGGAAATACAAATGAATGATGTCTTTGAGACATGTTGTCTTTCTATACACTTGGATGCTCAAGCAGGTTACCCGGCATATTGATACCAGGTAGCACTCCTCTTTTTCAGGTTGATTGTTCGTTGTCTTTTTATTGCTGTTTTTTGTTTGGGGGAGGGGGAATGCAGAGCATCACATACCATAACGAATTCAAATGAATCTAAATCATTATTAAATGAATAAAAATCTCACCTGAAACATGATTATGCTAACACCACACGTTGCGAGGGCGAGACAAATCCATATCTCATTGGTGAAGGGTTGGAAGAAGGAAAAGCCAGACGGACGAGGAGCCTTGGATCTCTTGACCATGATACTGATGCCGAAGCTCATGTAGGGTTTGGTGAAGGCGACCACGCGCTCCCGGTCGGTATTGATTGTGAGAGGAGCAACCACTATATCAGCAGTCTGCATGTGAAGTACGAATAAGAATCTATTTTTTCTCAGAACCGTTGAATTAAAGCTCGTACTTTTGGCAATAATTGGGCTCTAGCATAAAATGTGTCTCTCTCTGCCCTCCCCCGCTCTCTCACCCTCTCTTTATATCTCTCTATCTATTTATCTATTTATCAATCTGACCTCTCGTCCTCTTTTCCATCCAATTCTCACCCATCCTCCGTCCCTGTATCGTCCGCTATATATCAATGAAAAGCATAGGGGGGCCATAGAATGAACTTTTACAAAAACAAGCGAAAGAACGATAGCTCCCCCCAAACAAAAACAAAAACCACAAAAAATATATAAATAAATAAATAAAATAAAAATAAGGAAATAAGAAAGAAAAAATACATTAATAAATAAATGAATAGCCTACATTAATTCATTATCAAATTAATACATAAATAAATGAATGAAAACAAAATAAAAAAATAAACCATAAATGAAAAAAAATCACGCTCAACTAAAAAAAAAGGGGGGGGGGGTTAGGGCGGTCTCAGATTAAACATTTTATGTGAATGGTTACCCCATACATGACTTCCCCGATCATCCCATCCCATTTTCCATTCCTCTGTAGCGTTCCATAGTTTCCATCTTTGACCAGCTGTATACGGTACTTGAACGGGTAGATTTCGACGATTTTCTTGAGTAGATCCACACAAAATCCTTCAAAGCGATACGTTCCATCCGGGAGGGTTACATTCATTAGAAAGGGGTCATCCTTCATGAAAGTTTCAAAGAAAAATACAGAAAAGTACATTATTTATTAAAAGCCCTTCTAGTGACACATATCCTGTCAGTTACATATCATAATCTCTTTTTGATTTTGTATTATGTGTGTTAATATTTACAATGCAAATATGCAAGTATTATTTTACCCCATTGGTGCATATGTACTGACCCGATTAAGGCCAACCACACACAAGAAAAATATTTAAAATATGATTGAATTTATTAGAAGGTGGAACAACGCTAATGCTGAGACATAAGAATAAATGAAATCCCATGAATGGTATCAAAATAATTACTGCAAAAATTGTTTATATTATTATCTGTACATTCCCACGTTAATGCTGGGTATTCGAAATGGAGTAGGAGTCACATATTTAACCGGGTGGTGAGCTACCCCCTCCCTCAAAACAAAAAAATAATAATTGTAAGAATTTGACAATTCGATACATGGCGCCCGAATCTAACCTTATTTCTTGTGTTTTGATATATGAATGAAATTCATATCACAACAAAGTGTTTTCTTTTCTCCTCGTTCGCTTCACTTCTCGCAAAATTGATAAATCAGATGATTCCTGACAACGAGATGATCGAATATATAACTTTTAATTTGATCTAGTGTATATCAATGACTAGGCATAAACAACATTTGTGCAATAATAACAGTTCACATTTGTTTGCTCCCTCGCAGTATTTGAGATTTAGATATTGTATAAAATTTATTTATTTATATTTATTTATAAAATTATTTCGAATTTTCACACTCTGAATGCACACATATCTTATTCTAGGAGACCAATAAATAAAAATAGAATAAAATAACACGATTACAAATTTCAAGTAAACCTGAAAGATATTACTAATATGTTGATGATGTTAACAGGAAAATTTGGAATGGTGTATTCAAACCTTTCTACTTACCAATACTGATGAAATAGTGAACGTTCTGTTCTCGTAGTCATGGCTTCCCTTTCGGCCGTGTGTGTCGCTATCGAAGAAGTAGATTGGAGGATTGTTGTTCTGACTCCATGTGCCAACCTGGAGTGGAGTATTGGGGAGAGGGGGCAACAAGAGATGGGGTAAAGTGATTCAATTTTATAGAGGAGAACAATGAAGAGAAAGTGAGAAAGTAAAGGTGTTATGAAGATAAATCATCATGTCAAAGCCTATCTGCACTAGTTTGGCCAGGGGGATTAGACCTCCCTGCATGGTCATTGACAGGTGGTTATCTCATCAAATCAGCTCTCAATTAAAGATACTATGTCCCTTTGGCAGCCAACATCAAATTCTGTAGAACTTTGCAGGAATTATGAATATGTCATGTATGTCCTATCTGTGAAATTTAAACGTTAGCAGTGTCCTAATATTCAAATTATGCAAGGAAACCCGTTTACTTGCTAGACTTCACTGTCAGACACTATTGAGTGACTGACTGGCTTTTTCATCTTTGGTAATAACATACATAAAATGAGCTGTAAAGGGTACATGAGCATTTGTCTACATCAATAACCCACTTCTTGTAATGGCCAAAATTAAACTGATTGAATCTTTGCGCAGCATAAAACGTACGACCATTCGGTACAATGGTCTGAAAAATCAGACTATTACTTACTGGCTCTATAGCTCCTAAGTCGATTCGACAACTAATAGTCGTTATTTTCCCACTTAAAGACATTTTGAAGCCCCCCTTTTTTAAGGGAAGTTCTAAATTAGTATTGTCTTTCAAATTCCGTTGGAATTTAACCTTTTCATTTTTTTGGCCTGCAAATGGGACATAGTACCTTTAACATAAGAAAAAGGGGACCGTTGGGGACGAACGGCCACCGCTTAGGCATTGTTTGCTATATAGAGGGCGCAAGTAGCTATAAGTACTGCAGTGGGGCTTTAATATCATGGAAGTCATGTACAGTCAAACCTGCATTAGTAACCACCTGTATAGAAAGACCACATCTTGTGTTTCCCCTTGACAATGGTTTCTCATTGAAACATGTAGTAAAGGAATCTGTACATGAAGACCACCTGCCTATAAAGACCACTTTTCTTGTCTCCGTTGGGTGGTCTTTATAGACAGGTTTCACTTTATATATACCTATAATCTAGGAAATACCTTCAAATATACAGAAGTTAATATAATTATGCATAGATGAAGAAAGGGAGACAGACAAATTAGAGCGAGGAGAGGAAAAGGAGGAGGATCAGATGGAAATATAGATAGAAGAAGAGTAAGTCGTGAAAGGGGAAATTATCGAATAGTATCTGAAATTGTTATCGTTAAAATATTTCACAAAATAATTGTTTTATCGATAGCAAGCGTCACATTTCCACTTTAAATTTGTTCATAGCCAATCTAAAGCAACGATTTCAGTAGCTAGATATAACAGTAACTTGTTTAAAGATTAAGTTGAGTTCTGGTCATGCGATTGCACTGTGAACGAAACGGTGTGGAATCGTTCAGAAAAAAGTTGATCATGTAGCATATAAGTATTGGTGTGTACTGCAAGGTTCTGGAATTATCAAAATGATAAGAAATTTGGCCCAGTCTTGCTGAAAGTAACAAGCATTGTACACAGAAAGATGCATATGGGACTACAGAAACATGTGGCATAAAAATGAGACCCACATGTTTTAAGCTGTTACATGTTATATTTAGAATATGAAGGCATTTGGAGAGCCATGCTTTTCAGGGAACATTTGTTTTTCTGATGTTCTTCCACACTTGCATAATAACATTGAAAACGCTCTCCTCAGAACTCAACTTTCTCTTAAAAATTTTATGAAGTGGGCCCTCTTCAATTCTTACCTGTTCCACGACGCCATTATGAAGTCCGAGTATTTGCAGGGAATAGTTGGTTCTTGATCCATTTCCATCGAATTGAACTCGTCCACTCAATTGTTCCGTTGCCGTCTGAACAATCAAAATAAAGCAGAAACTGAGCTTTTCATAATCACACTTAACATCGGTTACATTTTGCTTTCCATACCATATACAAAAATGTGTCCTATTAAACTTTAAAAACAAAGTGAGTCCAAATCAGTCCAAGTTATCTTCAAATGTATAGGGAGCTTTTTTTGGCAAGGGCTGCGATAATATGGATTTTTCTTTGAAATAAATCTTATATCTAAGATATACATGATTTTAACATTACTCTCACTGAGATACATAAATAATACTTTAATAATTATGCTCTTTACCGCCATTGATAACCCTTTACTAAACGTTCATCTTGTTAAAAAAAAACGTTCTGGAAAAAAATGTAACCACTTTCACGACCTTGTCAAATGTATTTGTGTCTGTTTGGGGCCAGAAGAACGTTAAATCATCACGTTACACAGAATTAGCGCCTTTCTGGCCCCAACCAGATTACCTTAACGAACCGGTCACCGAAACCAAATGTTGTACTCTGTAGTTCAAACAAAATAAACATTTCAGTTTACCCCTTTGATGGCAGCCAAGAGCTCTGGTCCGACCGTTGAAGCAACCGTCTCGGTGCCTCCCGTGACTGGTTTAAAACACGTGTGGTAGGTATTGACCCTCGGTAGCGGTAACTGCCTACCGCTTTCGTGGATGGAACGCGCTGCGGATACGGCTACTCTGCACAGGTCGTGAGCGAGGATGGCCTCGTACTTTGATACAAAAAACAAACAAATAGTTAAACAATCGAACAAACAGAAAATATGATTACTGATAAACTACGCCTCGTGAACTTGAAGATCTAGATACATATTAAGTGTTTCTTCTTTTTCCCATTCAACACGGGTGGTAGTAATTCTGGTATATTTAATAATTATAATACTAATAATAATTATACTACTACTACTAATAATAAAAAATAATAATAATAATGATAATGATAATAATGATAATGATAATAATATTAATAACAATAATATGTCTTGTTTACCCAGGGTAGCCTCATCAGTATTAATACTGATCTCCCTGAGGGCCCTGCAATCATATTATTACCCCGGCTTTAGCCGAGCTACCATAAAAAGGCGCTCAAGCATTCATGGAATTTCTTCCTACCGGGTACCCATTTACGTCACCTGGGTGGAGTGTGGCAAATGTAGATTAATATCTTGCCAAAAGACATTAGTACCGCGGCACGAATTGAAATATTGTCATTGTACGGCACTTGTTCTTGCGACAACTGCTCCGCGGCGATTCATTACACTAACTGAACTCTTAACTTCAACATTAGATTCCTAACCCTAACTCAAAGATGGCATCCAGTAGTAATCACACGCAAATTCCTGCTATCAAATTCCCTCACATGAAGATGTGAAATAAGTTTTCTAAAAACTATTTTTACCCCCCACACACATGCCCTTTTCCCCCTTGCTTGTTTGCTTGTCTGAAGTTTTGTCTGAACTGTGCCCCCCCCCCTTTTTTTTTAGAGAGAGAGAGACAGAGAGAATCCTGGATACGTCCACGAGTCAAAGAAATGTAAAACAAATAACATTTTCTCTACTTACCCCTACATTGGAATTCGCAAGTGTGGGATGGGAATCTCTGAACTTATCTGACCAATCACCGAATAGATCTTGATACGCTTCACTGCTCTTGTTGGTGATCAGTGAAAAGCCAGTTAGGTTCATTCCTCCAAAAGACATGTTACTGGTGTCTATGGTGTCAAAGTCCTGTGAATAAAGAAGTAAGACGTACATTTTTTTAAAAATGGTTGGGCCGTCTTCTTATTCTCCGAATGTTGAGAAGGGTACTGGTTATCCGATAACTCCTATTAAAGCGAAGACGAATGGAGTATAGTATCTCTCCCCCTCCCTTCTAAATTGCATGTATATGGAGATGTCGCTGATGGCTGAAGCTCTTTCAGGGCCGAGTTTGTTTGATTCCATCTATCTTGCTAAAGTATCTTGGAAGTCTGTAGTATTAGTAGTTTTATTTCTGATATTAGTTTTATGTCTGATAATGCCATTTTAATTTATATGTTATATGATAAATCAGCTTTAGCACGGGAGTCTGCTATTTCCTATATTTCCTATTATACCACAGTGTCCCGGGATCCTGGGATCAAGATATATGATTTATGTCACTTCCTTTATATTTTAGCCTAGTAGCACAAATTAGAATCTCTGTAATAATTAATGGGTTCGTCATGTTGTCGTTGGAGAGAAAAAAGTGCGCTTAGTGAGTCAGTGAATATAACAACCCCCTGTGTATATTAAGGTACATTGAAACCTGTCTATAAAGACCACCCAAGGGAGACAAGAAAAGTGGTCTTTATAGGCAGGTGGTCTTTATGTACAGGTTCCTTTAATACATGTTTCAATGAGAAACCATTTTCAAGGGAAACCAAAAGTGTGGTCTTTGTAGACAAGTGGTCTTTCTATACAGGTTGTCACCAAAGCAGGTTTGACTGTACATGAAAGCAGCTGAGCAGATCCCTTTCCCGGGAACTTTGGATCCATCAGTATAGTTCGGTGATGACACGAACTGTCTGAAAAACTGATCTTTATCTTTTCTCTGGTTGATGAGAATTCCCTTTTTTCTGCAATGAGATCTTTGTCTGACTATCCACATATCATCATCATCACTAATCGTAGTGGGTTCCGGCTCTGAGGCCGGCTCCGTCGCCATGATTGGCGTTCCGGAAAAGGGCGGGAAAGTTAATTGGTTATTGTAGGGGCCTATATAGGTGCAGTCTACCTAATCTTGGAAGGGGTGCTTAGTGCTTAACAGCCCACAAAGTGTTTACTTACCATCTAAATCATTCGATACAAAAAAAATTCCAAACTGCACAATTCAGTTCTGAAACAATAACCGAATTTTCAAACAATTTGTTTTAGTATTCCGAGAGTATTCAGACTTTCCGAGAGAGAAAGACCGCGACCGCTGCCGTGAACAATTGAATGTTTTTTTTTTTCCGATACGAATAATGAAGTAAGGCTCCACTGTTTTTTATTTATTTCATTTTGTTTTAGATTATAAACCCCATATAATTATTTTACGTAGGAAAATCGTTGTGAGGAATTACGAACCATATTTTCATTTTTTTCTTATTTGGAATATTTGACATTACGTTGACATTCGTGGAAAATAAAACTTCGGTTTTTAATAATGAACCTTTGAAGAAAAAGAAACACGAAATGCAACCTGTAGGTCCACATGCAGAAGGACCCTAGAGGTCAACCAGCTTAACACTAATAAGGCCGGGGGGCCATCATGCCCCCCCCCCCTCCGCGATTTTTCTGATTGTTCGGGAACGCATACGGATGACGCCCCGCCGCTTCATGACTTTATTCTTTCGAGTCTTGCGCATCTTTTAAAACAATTTTTTTGAAAATCGGACCTACCGTTACAAAGTCACGTGACCTTTTGTCTTGACATGTCGGCCCGAAAATCGCTCATTTTCGTGATTTGTGTACAAAACATATGGAAATATCATTTTTCCTAAAAAAGATAAAACATTGGTTATTTGGTCTTGTTTAAAGTTTAGGTGTTTGTTTTGGGGTCAAAATAGTTAAATTATAGTTAGAAATGAAATAAAACATCAAAAACAATAAAATACATAAGATAAAAAAACAATGAAATACATAAGAAATTATCAAAACAAGAGATAAAATAAGGAATAACCTAGCTTTCCAAATTTCGTATTATTATTATTCCAAATGGTCTAACAAATATATGTAGTGGAAAAGAAAGCTTAAATATGAAGAATATATGATTTATGGGTAAAAATATGAATTTTTTGACCTTATTTGCATAATTTACCATAAATATGCAAATGAGTAATTTTTTTCAAAAAATTGAAATTGCTATAGTATTCTATACACTTCACTTGACATGCATGCAAATTTTCGCGGCGATCGGCAGTTTCACGGCCGAGATCTTAGGGGGCCATAATGCCCCCGGCCGTATTAAGAACTCAAATAGCCCGGCCTTATTAGGGTTAATAGTTTCAGTGGGCCTCGATATGGCGTATATTCTATTTGTTTCGCATTTGCCCAACAAAGTAATTGTTGCCATATTGTACGCAACTAAAACCGGGTTGGCCAAACTCTTTAGGGGAGCCTTGCAAAGTTGCGACTGCGCCCCGACGCGTCGGGGCGCTGAGCAGGATATGAGAACAGAGGAGGCGTCTTTTTGCGCCCATTTGCGCCCATTTGCGTCGGATACGAGCGGACGCAATTTGGTTTCCAGCTCATTAAAATCTGGCTATTGTTTGGAGTCTCATTGTTACGAGATAGCCCCGCCGCGGCGCGTGCGGGCGAATCACTTGACATTTGTGAATGGGAGCTTAAACTTTGAAAAGCTTTCGCGCCCTTTCGCGCCCGGTCCGGCGCATTAGTTAGCCCTGTAATCCCCGCTTGTGTGTCGCTCTCGTCTTGCGAGATTTGACTCTGAAAAGATTTACTTTGGCTACTGATTTGTTTTAATATTATTTTACGTAGATGACATTGGTTAAAATTTTTGTTTTTATTGTTTATTTCCCTCTCAACATCGGAGTTCTGTAAGCGTTAATGTTGGCATGGTTGTTCACTATTTCATCTCCTCCTGTTCTGTTCATGATTGTGTTCAATATATCAATTTTAATACAAATTGATTTGTTCACGAAAAAAAACATTATTTTATACTTACCCCACTCAATCTGACATTGTTTTCCTCATGCATGTTTTGACACTTTATTTGTTTCATATTACATTAAATTTGTGTATATTTCCTTTTTCTAGCGATGTTATCGCATGTTTCGGTATTCTTGTTTTGTTTTCTTGAATTTTCGTTGTATCTTGTAAACCGTTCCGTCGTATGATCATTATAAATCATATAATTATATCGATCATCAATCTGTTATTTCAATACAAAGGTCCTTTAAATCTTCGTAAAATTAGAGAACGTATTTTTAAATCCGTGATTTTGAAAATGATACTTAATCAAGAACGTCGTTCAATTCAATTCAGTTTTATTCAATTCCAATAAAAAATACAAAACAGAATACAATCATGACAGAATAACGGTATAAACAAGAGTACAAAATAAGTTAAAATGATAAAAGAATACAGCAATACATCAGATAACAACACAAGATAGAGCATTATTGGAATTGGGTGGCCATAAAAAAAACCATGAGGATTTTGTCGAGACGACCACCCTTAATAAAGGTTTAAAAAATTGCTTTGAAAATTCAATATAGAAAATTTATAAGATAATAGAGTACTATAAAGGAATAAATAATTACGAATACATGACTTATTTTATTTTAAAAAATACATATTACCGCACAAACCCACCACAGGACAATAAAAGGCAGTAAAATCAAAAATTCAACATTTCAAACATTTGTGATTAAGTACGATTTGAGTTTTCTTTTAAAGATATTCATTGAGTTAAGTGACTTTATTTCTAGTGGAAGATTATTCCAGATAACAGGAGCATGATGTCTAAAAGAGAATAGTGCGTAATTTCTATTAACAGTCCATAGATGATATTTCTTTCTGCTTCTTGTATTATGGTCATGTACAGCTGCATTCAAAGTAAGCATTGATGATAATGATTTATGGAGCATATTCTGCTTATGTTTAAAAAGCAATATTGCACAGTAGTAAGAGTTGAGTTGAAAGACAGTAAGAACATTAAATTTAATAAATAATTCTTTAGTATGGGCTTGTCTCCAAGAAAATGAACAGATACGAATAGCTCTTTTCTGCAATATATACAATGGTTGTAATTTCGTTGGATATATTGTGTTTACCCACACTACATTACAATAAGATATATAAGGCAAGATTAAGGTATTATACAAAGTAATAAGAATACGTTGAGGCAAGAAATTGCTAAGTTTGCGAATGATACCAACATTTCTGGATATTTTGTTTGTTACATCTGTTATTCCATGTAAGTTTTTCATCAATCAAGACACCTAAAAATTTTGTGTGACTTACACCAGGGACGTGATAGAGAAGGACTGGAATCAAGCCGCTCTCCTTTGACCCCATGCTCCAAGCCGCCGAAAAGTTACGCGCTTATCTGCAACTGTTGACCAGGTGGTGAGATAAAAGAGCGCATGAAATTTCAGGATTTAGAATTCCTACATCAGAAAATGGTATCACAGCAACTGTTCGCTGTCCCTTTCAATGATTTCTCATCCATTGTTGAATATGTAAAGAGTAGAACAAGTGAACACAAACTTGTGTAATTTCATCCTTTTTTTAACTTCAAAATATAAAAACACGCGAAAACACGCATTAGCAAACTTAATGTTATTGAAGATTGTAAATCATGGATTAAATAACGGGACATTAAAACATGCACAAAATAGCGCATTATCCTAAAATATTGAGTTTTTGTCAGGATGTAATTTTTCTTTTACCAACTCTGGCACACAAATTATAGGAAGGACGGAGTACTAAATTTGAAAATTTGTTTGATGCACTATTCCCAATACAATCCCCATATAAAGTTTTTGATTTACACTGAAATTTTGCCGGTAGTTTAATATTTTGTAATAAATGTAAAACTGGTGCCTGGCTTCCGAAAGTCCCCGCAGTGGAAGCGCGGTTCGGAGCATGGAACTTCAAAGCCAAGTGGAATGTTACATATCCCATTGTTACGCTTTAGAACTCACGAATGCGTTTGAATAAATTACAAGAGTTTCGCCTCCTTTCTTTCACCTCCCTGCTTACACGTTTTATAACTTGATTATTCATTTTTATATCCAGTAATTCTATGTTATTGTTTTTAGTATTGTTAACATAAAAATATATATAATTGGATTTTTTCATATTTAAAGATAATTTGTTAAAATAAAACCATTCACATACCTTCTGCAATTCAAAGTTGAGAATATTAGTCAAAGATTGTAAAGAATGATGAGAAACTAAAATGTTGGTATCATCCGCAAAGAGTAAAAATCTCAACTTATTTGAACAGTTTGGAAGGTCATTAATAAATATCAAAAATAAAAGCGGCCCAAGGATAGATCCTTGGGGCACACCGCATAAAAAAATTTAAGGGTTCAGATAAAACATTATTGTAAGAAACATATTGCACACGATTAGATAAGTAGTTTTGAAACCAGAGTAGAGGAAGACCCCTTATTCCATAAAATTGCAGTTTATGCAATAATATGGTATAGTCGATGCAATCAAAGGCCTTACTTAAGTCTAAAAATATTCCAACAGTATGAAGTTTCTTATTTAATGCATTAATTATATAATCATGTAAGTTAATCAAGGCCATTTTGGTCGATACATGTTTTAAAAACCCGAACTGATAATCATTTAAAAGATTATTACTGAAAAGGAAATCGTATAATCGATTATACACAATTCTTTCTAAGATCTTTGAAAATAATGGAAGTAGTGAAATGGGGCGATAGTTAGAAACGTCATGTAGGTTATCTTTTTTGTATATGGGGATCACTTTAGAAATTTTTAGTTTAGAAGGAACAATACCAGAAGACAAGGATAAGTTTAAAATATGGCATAATGGTTGCAAAATAAGTACTATTATTTTCTTAATAACTAATGGACTTAAATTGTCAATACCACAACTACTATTACATTTGATTTTTTTTAGTAACTTCAATTAATATTTCATTTTCAGTTACGGGCTTAAAAAATAATGATTTAGAACATATCTGCAGCAAGAATTTGGCATATTCATTGTTATTAACGTGATTTCCGGAATCGTTTATTAATAATCCAATTTGTATAAAGAACTGATTAAAACTATTTCCTTTATTCTTATCCCCGCACACAGCGTTCCCATTATCATATACAAAGTGCAAATTATTCTTGTTACCACCAAGTACCTCTTTAATAATGTTCCATGTCTTTTTTAGATTACCACTAGATTCCTGAAATTTATGTTCGTAAAACCTTTTCCGAGCGTCCTTTAACGACTTGTTAACAACATTTCTTATTTTTACATATTTTTTCTTGGTATTATAGTTTGGATTTTCACGATATTTTTTAAATAGTTTATTTTTCTTCCGAATCTTTTGTAATAACGTTGAATCGATTCAAGGTTTCTTCCACTTCCTTTTCCCTTTGATTTTGGAAATTTTTTGAAATACATTATCATATAAATTACTGAATTTCATTAAAAGTCTATTGTAAGCGATTTCAGCATTTTCACAAAAAAATATTTGATTCAAGTCAATAACAGCAAGTTGTTCTTTGAAGGTAGTAATAGTATTTTCATTGATATTACGACGTTCATATATCAAAGCATTTTTAGATAAATTGTACTTCTTTGAAACTTGGAAAACAGGGAAATGGTCGGAGATGTCATTCACAAATAGGCCAGATGAAATGTCAGAATTGAAATTGTTTGTAATAATATTGTCAATTAAAGAAAACGATGACTGACTAATCCGAGACGGTTTATCTATTAGAGGCAAGAAACTATAGGCATTTATTATACTAAGAAATTGATTTACAGAATTACAATTGGAATACTTCATCAAATCAATATTAAAGTCACCCATTATATATGCATGCTTACGTTCTAAATCTATTTTCTTCAAACAATCTTCGAAGTCACAATTAAAATCAATAATATTTGATGACCCAAGTTTGGCGGTAATCCATCAACCGGTTCGTAATTACTTTCTCCTTGAAATGAATTTACAGAGCGTTTTATATGTCTTACGATTGTTTTATGCAAATGATATCCGTATTGTCATGAACATCATCAATAATATTATGTTTCGTTAGAAGGAAGACGCTCATTTTCAGAATGTTGTTTCTTTGCAAAACACTAATGTTACGAACAAAATTAAATACACCGTACCCGTATCATCGGGGAAATCGCAAAACTCCCAGGGAGATTATCAATTGCAAATCAACATAGTAAATTATGCCTAAAATCGTAAGAATAGAGCATGCATTAAAAAAGAAGAGCGTTACCAGGAAATGATGTTTGAAATTTCACCTCGAACATCTCAAGAAGAAATTAGTTTATCATTTTGTTCCAAAGAAATTTTATCGAATATTTCTTTGCGAAGAAGGGGGTTACAGCCGCGGCCAGTTTTAGATCTAGGTAATTGTTGTGAAGAATTAAAATACGTATATATTGTGCTAAATTGGGGCCACGTGGTATCGAAAGAGCGTAGTGCGTTCTAGAACAAATACAGGCCATGGCAATTCGTGGAATTGCTTCTCGTAACATTGTTAGAGCACTGTCTCGCTGTCTATTAAAATAAGGATCCATCCCGGGGATCCATGAGGCATGTGTTGTTATCAAGTAGTAGATGGAATTTATAATGATTGCGTTATTTTGGGCCATTGATTTTTTGTTTGTTTTGGCTAGCCCTTATTCTTCTAGTACTACTAGGTCATCGAGAAACACAAATAGTGTTGATATTTTCCGCAATCCCTTTAGCGCCGAGGGTAGAAAAGCCTATAGAAAAGTCAGCTGGACAATAGCAATTTAATCAGGGAGAAATACTGGACAAACAGGTACACGATATTATCTCACGTCTTCAATATAACCAGGGAATCCTGATATAACTATTTAAGCACATGCTCATCACAATATGAATATAAAATCTGGCTATTGTTTGGAGTCTCATTGTCACGAGATAACCCCGCCGGCGCACTTACCGGCGAAGCGCTTGACATTTTGTGAATGGGAGCTTATCCACTTTGAAAAGCTTTCGCGCCCGTTCCGACGCATTAGTTATTCCTGTATTAAATCTCCGCGTGTGTGTCCGCTCTCGTCTTGAAAGATTTGACTCTAAAAATATTCACTTTGGCTACTGATTTGTTTAATTATTATTTGACGAATATGACATTGATTCGGGTTGTTGTTCTGATTGTTTATTTCTCTCCCAACATCGACGTTTTGTAGGCGTCAACGTTGGCATGATTGTTCATTTCTGTTCATGAATGTGTTCAATACTTGTATTATATTAATTTGTTCATGAACAAAACAGAAACGATATGTAAAGATAGCTGTCCCCACCACGCACCCCAAGTACATTCTACCAACGTTAAAAACATAAATAACATTACACCCATAGCAACCATCAATTCTAAAACTGTCACTGTGACAAAAGAGCAAAATATACCTTATTTTGGGATTAGCCTGCCGATCTACTACCACGAAGATCCGACTTTTATTTCACGGTATTTTCACAATACTTGTATTGTGAAATAGAAAATGTATCTCTAGAAATGTACAGGTAACGATGTTTGAATTTAAATCAGACATTTTATACTTCTTCGAAACTAATCATATACATCTAATGTTCTGCCCTAATAACCCTAACTTAGCACGGGGTTAAAAAGAGAGATAAAACTATAAAAGTGCAAAACTCCTGAAAAAAACTATGGCTCTTTTACCAATCACTAACATAATATTATATATATAAGTATGACAACTTTAGGTTGTTCCATTTTAGAAAATTCAAATTTTTAGGCTAAATTCGTATATTTAAAGTCTATTAAAGACGTACTAGTATGCGTGCAGTGGGAGGCTAGAATGACTCCTCTCATTCAGCGCACCCTTCTCATGAATCTTCCCTTTTCATACTCAAATTAACCGCCACGTACACAACGGAATTTCAAAATTCCGTCACGTTCACCTGAAAACAATTAGTATTCTAACGTATTGCCGTATAAACAACCTTTGCCAACTATACTTTGTAACGCTAGAAAATACAATTAGCATGATCGTGAGAGTTTTAACTTGACTATAGTGTGAATCAGAGCGTATCAACACAGTTAGGCGCCACTCTTTGTTGCGTATGGGAAAACAGCATCAGAAAAATTGTTAACGCATTCCAGTAAGGATCAGCCTTAAACCTCTGCCTTAAACCTTGAAAAAAAAACATTATGAACAATTGGGCCATTGTTTTCACGATCTTCCTCATCAATTTCATCGACCTAGGGATCGTGAAAAGCTTCAGCGTTCTCATGGATGATCTCGTCGTTGATTTGGACAGCGATGTCGGGACGATAGGGACCATTCTTGGGACGTACCACGGATTAGCTGCCATGCTTGGTAGATATCTTTGTTGAAACTTTGGTAGGATGTTTGTGGAAAGAAGCGACGGTCTTCCAAATAAAAAAGGGGACGTGGTGAAATATCTTATTTATATCATTTTGTAAACATGGAGATGATCCCTTCAATTGTTCTTGACATTACAATGATTAATTATGTGTATTTAGTGAATACCACAGTCTATGAAAAATAAGGTCTCTGTAATTGTTTCGAAAAATATTTCAGGACAGATCCACGATTCTGTTTAAAAAAGGGACATTTTAAAAAATTGAAAGAGGCACAGAAAATTAAACAGCAGATGAGGGTCCAATTCTTCTTGGGTATATCTAAGATATGCATTAGGTGTTTATAAACATATCACACTTATGATTGTAAACTCAGAAATGATAACTCGTATCAGAACGACGTTTTCATATTGAAAAGTTGAATGATGTCAATAAATTGGGGTAAGTTTTTCTTGAAATAATGCTTTGTATATTTAATCGGATGTTTACTCTTTGAAAGATAAAGACTTCGCAATCGGTTTGTATCAGTAATTAATACCGAACACAACAATACCACGTGGCCATGCATTGCACCTGTCACGTTTTTGCTTTCCAGAGAGTCATTAGTAATTCATGAGTTATTGTTTAAAGGTAAAGACCAGTTTTGGAAACGCCCCCCTCTCAAAAAATGAAATGGAAGCTCTCATTACCAATCATGTGAAAGAATATGTTTTGACTATAATACGTGATGATACAAATTTTGCCGGGAAACCGCCTACTAATTGATATATTTGGTAAATTATTATATCTATTGGGACCAAATAGATATCGCGCACGTGTCGGGTAGTCCCATATACATCTTTCTGTGTACAGTGCTTGTAACTTTACCAAGACTGGGCCAAATTTCTTATCATTTGATGATTCTAGAACCTTGCAGTACACACCAATACTTATATGCTAGATGATCAACCTTTTCTGATCGATTCCACAGCGTTTCTTTCACAATGCAATCGCATGACCAGAACTGGTCTTTATCTTTAAGAGGTGTTCTGAAATTTAAACTGTCATACGATAGGGCCATCGTTATGTTCTGAATAGGCCTTTTCGTAATGAAATCAAATCTAATGCATATGAATTTTTGTTATGTGCCATGTTAGAAATTTCATTCACCTGTTATGAATAATTGTATTTCAATGGTCAGAATGCGAAATGCATGCATTAATTTGTGATTAGTAGGAAAAACATTATGACATTCTGACTATTGAAATACAATTATTCGTAAA
Source organism: Mesocentrotus franciscanus (assembly GCA_037976565.1). NCBI lineage: Eukaryota > Metazoa > Echinodermata > Echinoidea > Camarodonta > Strongylocentrotidae > Mesocentrotus > Mesocentrotus franciscanus. The sequence goes on along the minus strand of CP137680.1, from coordinate 19,889,526 downwards.
CATGTGAATGAAATCATTTGTAATGAGGCTGTTAACAAAGATTTATGCATTAAATTCGATTAAATGGTCTAGTAATCGCTGATACACTGTTTTAACTCAGTCTGGTGGGTCGCGGGCAACCAGATTTGAGAAGCGCTGGTCTAAGTAAAAAACGAAATAATAGTAAATAAATAAATTAATGAATAATGATAATAGATAAATAAATAAGAA
>CP137680.1:19553130-19888816 GCA_037976565.1 Mesocentrotus franciscanus | reverse complement strand
TTGTAGATTCATATGATGTGAACGAAATTCACTTTCATAGACATAACACGCAAATTAAGAAAATTCTGACATGTCGCCTTAATTGAAATTTTCACTATGATGACATCATCAAAACGAAAAGTGAGGCCAACTTATCTTGTAGAGAATTGTCTTAGCTACAACATATCAAAATTTGGAAGAAAAACAATCAATATTTACAGAGATACAATCAATTTTCCATAAATATGCGGACGTCATAATATGCAAATTCGTATTTTGAGTTCCAAGGCCTTTATGATGACGTCACGATATTTGTACTGGCAAAATGAGACATGAAATCATATCTCCAATTCATACTCTATCCAAATATGAAAAAAATTGAGAGGAATTCAGGCATTCTGACGAGCTATGGCGGATTTTATATAGACATGTTTTTACCACTTTTACATTATATTGCCCATTGACGCGCGCACGAATTTAAAAGTTTGACGCACGCGTGGGGCATTATAGAAGGTCGAGAATGACTGGAAATAGTTGAAAATTGTCAAAAATAGTGTCAGGAATACAAACCATGCGAAAAAACGGCGTGTTTACGATGTACGTGCTGCGCGCGCATAACGCGCGCGCGGACGCGCACGGACGGAAATTTTTGAAATGCTTAAAATGACCTGATTCGTACTCTCGTTTAATAGTTAAGTGATTTTGAGCATTTTAAAATATTGACGCGCGTACGCGCGCGTCATGACCTTTATGTGACCTTTGATGACATGACCTGTTGACCCTTGACCTAAAGTATATGTGATATGAATATAAATAACCTTTGATGACGCATCATGAAGATATGATTGATAATGTGATTTCACAAAATGGCGCCTGGATGACGTCACGATGACCTGATGACCTTGAAAAAATGGTGGCACTTGAATTTGATAAGCCTGATGACTGACAAAAATTTGATGAAAATTGATGGAGCCGAATTTGAGCAATCACGCTCACAATAAAGTGGTGGGAAAATAAAAATAAACAAGTGTTACCGATATACAAAACATTTCCCATAGCATTACACGTGAACGGAAAATGGAATTCTCAAATCCCACTTTGCAAGTGAAATATGAGCATGATCCCGGCATCTGATCGAAAAATAAAGGGCACACTTGTGATAGCTTATTGTCTCAGCTACAACATACTCAAAGCTCAGCGAAAACAAAACTAAAACGACGGAGATATTGCTCGCGAAAGACGGGAATGTAGAATCCAGTTTTGAAAAAGTCATGTCCCATAGAGAATACACGCAAAATGTGAAAAATTGACATGCCTCCTTTAATCGCAAAAATACGCCATGATGCCTTTGTCAAAATGAAAATCGTGATGACTGTATTTGTAGAGAATTGTCTCAGCTAGAACATATCAAAATTTGGAAGAAAATCGATCAATATTTACAGAGATACAATCAATTTTCCAAAAATATGCTGACGTCATAATATGCAAATTGAAATTTTGAGTTCGGAGGCCATTATGATGACGTCATGAGTTAATTGAGGGTCAAATGAGACATGAAATCATATCTCCGACTCATAATCTATCCAAATATGAAAAAAATTGGGAGTTCCCATCCATTCTGAAGAGTTACAATGAATTTTGTATAGGCATGTTTTTGCCCATGTATTGTGGATAGAGATAGCGCGGTACGCGGGTGCTATTAATTTTGACGGACGCTCATTGCGTTATTACTGGTCAGAAAAAGGTGAACAAGGTATCAAAATGCTTGGAAAAATATGCCAAATATGATGACAGAGAAAATTTGGCGATTCTATGTTGCAAAATGCAAGAACGCGCGAAAACGCGCGCGCATGCGCGTGCGCGTTTTTTTGCAAAATGCTTAAAATGGCCTGAAACGTATCAAAATGAATTTGAGACGATTTGGAGCATTTTGAAATTTTGCGCGCGCTACGCGCGGACGTACGCATGCGCGCGCGTTTTTGACCTGAAATTGACCGGACGGATATTGACCTTGATCATGATAAATATGAATGAAAAATGACTTTCCGTTATGAAGATATGATCATGAGTTGAAAGTACAAAAAACACAAAATGGCGCCTGGATGACGTCATGAAGACTTGATGACCTTGAAAATGTTCCTGTCACGTCTCATGACAATGACCTATGACTGTGCCAAAATTGAAAGAAATTGACTAAACTGATCTTGAGTTATCCTGTTAACAAAAAGTGTGCAAATAAATAAAAATAAATAAATAAATAAAGAAAATTCTGACAAAAACAGGTGATCTGTCGATATCGACAGACCACCTAATAAATAACTAGACATGTAATACTTGTTTCGAAACAAGTATAGGTGGGCTGTTCCAATTAGTGCATAACACACATGGTTAGTGAGATAGTGATCAGTGAAATGTTAGACCTTTGACCCTTATTTACATACTAAGTAGTTAAAATACCATTGGCATGATTTGACCTAAATTTTTGAAATAATCCTCTTATTCAGGTATTTGTGTGCCAAATTGATGTCTACAAAGCATATTTTTAGAGAAACCATGTACAGTATATTTGACCTTTAACCTTAAAAACTAAATAATATAATGAAATATGCATATTCTCGATTGTGCGTTTTTATATGAATTATTTTGTCTTACCTATCAACATGCAACGTTTCAAGTCAATTGCGACCAATATACCAAAATAATCCCCATAGACATTACACGTGAACGGAAAATGGAATTCTCAAATCCCACTTTGCAAGTGAAATATGAGCATGATCCCGGCATCTGATCGAAAAATAAAGGGCACATTTGTGATAGCTTATTGTCTCAGCTACAACATACTCGAAGCTCAGCAAAAACGAAACTAAAACGACGGAGATATTGCTCGCGAAAGACGGAATGTAGAATCCAGTTTTGAAAAAGTCATGTCCCATAGAGAATACACGCAAAATGTGAAAAATTGACATGCCTCCTTTAATCGCAAAAATACGCCATGATGCCTTTGTCAAAATGAAAATCGTGAAGACTGCATTTGTAGAAAATTGTCTCAGCTAGAACATATCAAAATTTGGAAGAAAATCGATCAATATTTACAGAGATACAATCAATTTTCCAAAAATATGCTGACGTCATAATATGCAAATTGAAATTTTGAGTTCGGAGGCCATTATGATGACGTCATGAGTTAATTGAGGGTCAAATGAGACATGAAATCATATCTCCGACTCATAATCTATCCAAATATGAAAAAAAATTGGGAGTTCCCATCCATTCTGAAGAGTTACAATGAATTTTGTATAGGCATGTTTTTGCCCATATATGCTATGTATTACAAGAGCTCGCGCGCACGGACATTTATCTTGAATGGACGCTCATCTTGTTATTAATGGTCATAAAGAGATAAACATGGTATCAAATTGTTCGAAAATATTGGAAATATCATGAAAGAAAAAAATGGCGATTCTATGTTGTGTAATGGTGTTACGCGCGAAAACGCGCGCATGTGCGTGTGCGCGATTTTTATAAAATGCTTAAAATGGCCTGAAACGTATGCAAAATGAATTTGAGACGATTTGGAGCATTTTGAAATTTTGCGCGCTGACGCGCGGACGTACGCATGCGCGCGCGTTTTTTTACCTGAAATTGACCGGACGGATATTGACCTTGATCATGATAAATATGAATGAAAAACGACTTTTCGTTATGAAGATATGATCATGAGTAGATTTTCAGAAAATTTTACAAAATGGCGCCTAGATGACGTCATCAGTCAAGGTCAAGGTTGAAAACCTTATTGTGCTTTGTTTATATGCCAATACATATGTGTGCCAAATTTCAAGGTATTTGATTTAACCATTTTCAAGTTATCTTGCTAACAAAAAAGTGGGTCGAAATAAGAAAAATAAATAATAAAGAATAATAAAGGCAATTTTAACAAAATTATGAGGTGGTCTGTATGATATACAGCCCACCTAATAAATAATAATAATAAAGGCAATTTTAACAAAATTATAAGGTGGTCTGTATGATATACAGCCCACCTAATAATACAACGTTGTTACACTGAAAAAAAAAACCCCTTATATCTCTCGCCGCCAAATAATCCGAACAATAGTATCAACCGAGAGGAATCAACTGTTAAACGAATTTATCACGAGTCTTGAAATTTCAGTTTGTAATTGCATGTCATAGAAGTATGAAAGAGAAGGTTGAGTTCTGGTGAGAGGTGAACAATAATTTGTGAGGGTTGTAATTGTAATTTTGCAAGTCAGGAAGAAAATCAGAGAAAAAAAAAGTTCCCTGAAAGCATGGCTCTTTAAATGCCTTCATACTTATGCTGAATATGACAAGAAACAGCTTAAAATGAGGCCCGATTTTTATGCCACATGTTTGTGTAGTTCCATATACATCTTTCTGTGTACAGTGCTTGTTACTTTACAAAGACTAAGCCAAATTTCTTATCATTTTGATGACTCCACAACCTTGAAGTACACACCAATACTTATATGCAACATGATCCACCTTTTTCTGATCGATTCCACACCGTTTCTTTCACAATGCAATCGCATGACCAGAACTCAACCTTATCTTTAAAGAGCAGCAATGGCGAACGAGTATTACTAAAATTCAACAATCGTTGCTATAATGGTTTGCTTTTTCATGAGAAATTAACACGAGACGTCAAGCTACATATAAATATGATCAAAAAACATGATATTGTCTTAAAAACAGTCAGAAAACATTGGAACTAGAATGAATAAGATATAATGTGATTACGTATTAAAACAAGAGCAATTTGTCCATGTTAATCCTCCAGTATCAAATACCCAAGTAAAACTCGAACCAGATGCAAATAAAGCTAAACATAAAGACATAAATGTATGACATATTGTAAATTGTCATGATTGTATTCTCTAATTATTTATTTTTTATATTTCATTTTAATTTAAATTATGTTTTATTACTGAGGAATACACTTACACATTACGTACTCCGTGGTAAGAAAGAAGTAAGCGAGGGAAAAGTAAGGCAATGACAAAAGAGAGATAGAGAAAATGGCCCGGGTTCAAATTCAGTTTTCTAAAAATTATTAGACCCGGTGCTGATGATCATTTATCTACCATGTGATTGCCTCATGACGCTATATAAAAAATAGTTCCAAGAGGTCGTTTATTGTCAACAAACAGTTCAAATAGAATTGTATAGACGATGAAAAAATAAGAATAATAATACAACGTCGTTACGCTGAAAAAAAAAATACCTTATATCTCTCACCGCCAAATAATCCGAACAATAGTATCAACCGAGAGGAATCAACTGTTAAACGAATTCATCACGAGTCTTGAAATTTCAGTTTGTAATTGCATGTCATTGAAGTATGAAAGAGAAGGTTGAGTTCTGGTGAGAGGTGAACACTAATTTGTGAGGGTTAAAATTGTTATTATGCAAGTGTGGAAGAACATCAGAGAAAAAAATGTTCCCTGAAAAGCATGGCTCTTCATATGCCTTCATACTTATGCTGAATATGACAAGAAACAGCTTAAAATGAGGCCCGATTTTTATGCCACATGTTTGTGTAGTTTCATGTACAACTTTCTGTGTACAGTGCTTGTTACTTTACAAAGACTTAGCCAAATTTCTTATAAATTTGATGACTCCAGAACCTTGAAGTACACACCAATACTTATATGTAACATGATCCACTTTAAGAAAAATAAATAAATAATAATGAATAAAGGCAATTTTTACAAAATTATAAGGTGGTCTGTATTATATACAGCCCACCTAGTAAATAAAGGCAATTTTAACGAAATTATAAGGTGGTCTGTATGATATACAGCCCACCTAATAAATAAAGGAATAAATAAATTTCATTGGAACTATGTATAATGTGACTAACCAAAGATATCTCTTTGGACTAACGTAGAATTGGAGACTTTGGAATAGCTTAATGAAGTCTGCAAAAGTCAAATAGACCCTGTACAATCATAGGGACTATACAGTCAAACCTGTCTATAGCGACCGCCCAAGGGAAACACAAAAGGTGGTCTTTGTAGACAGGTGGTCTTTGTAGACAGGTTTCTTTAGTACATGTTTCAATGAGAAACCATTTTCAAGGGAAACAAAAAATGTGGTCTTTATAGACAGGTGGTCCTTGTAGACAGCTGGTCACTAAAGCAGGTTTGACTGGACATGCTTTTAAAATTCCCCAAGTATTTTCTTTAAAACGTGTAATACCTGACTTACGTTACGTTTTAGACTTGTTAGGAAGGTTTTTAAAGGCTCATCAAATCGAAAAGACCCTAAAATCCTAGGGACAGATTTCGACCTTGCAGCCGCCATATTATCAATACGTGCGAAAGGATAGTTGTTAATGAGTAATAATAAATGTAAAATACGACTTACATGAAATTAGAGACTTTATCAACAAATATAAACGACCGAAAAACCCAGGACACCCAGCATAAATTCCAGGGACTTTGCATGCTTTAGACAACAACAACAACAATTACTACTACTAATAACAACAACCATGTGACAACAACAAAAACTTCTACTACTTTGCTCCTCCTCCTCCTCCTCCTATTAGTACTACTAGGCTACTACCCCCCCCCCCAACAAAAACAAAAAACAAAAACAAATCGAACACCATTAGAAAAGTGTGCATCTATGCACCGAAAGGCATTTTTTTGTATTATGCTTTATTCATTTTTGGCAACTTCTTTGATTATTGTTATAATGAAATAATAAATTTAACTCCATTTTCCCTGATCTAGCACCAATTATTACACCTGTGCTTCAATACATTCGAGTGAAATACTTGGTTTTAATCAGCTTAGTGGGCTCCTTTTCTCTCGTTTGCCTATCCCTGCCTTCCAATGCAACAGCCTTTGCCGTGCTGGCTCTACTTGCCGGTAAGTTTTTGTTTATGTTTGTTTGTTTGTTTGTTTTCTTAAGTTATATGTTAAAGCTTCTTCTCTGTCATACATATGTATCAAAAATCAACCTCAAGCAATGGGAATTTTTCGCAGTGTAATCAAATTCAATACACAAATGTCAAAGACGCATAGAAGGGGGCTCTCATGGGGAATTCGACACCATTCGGGTGTTTACCCAATAACAAGTGTTGTTAGTCACCCTGATTAGCCTTCAATGTTATGACCAACAGGCCTTATGTAATGCTCTGTATATGATTAAGTCATTATCTTACATTTCTCTCACCCGAAGACTCTCCGAGAGACTAGGGAGGGAGGGTGTTTCTTGATGGGACTACGGGTTTGCTGTCTTCGAGACTTGTACACTCATTAATGGTATTTCTACCATGTCTGGTGTCAGCGAATTATGGCCTTCTGTCATGTAAACTGACGACCTACTCCCCTTAAGTGCCTCGTTGCAAATTATTACATTCACCTGTGTAATACGAATGATCGCATTTCAATAGTCATAATGCAAATTGCATACAACCCGTTCCACTTTGAAATTAGACTTTCCCAAAGAGTCTCACAATTGTTCAATATTCCGATGACTTTGTAGTCCTAATTTTGCTATTAGCAGAATTCCACTAAAGGAACAGAAAATACAATTCTTAGGTTTGATGCATTTAAAACTTGTTTTCTAAAAAAAACAAGCACTTCAGAATCAAAACTTTAAAAAACAGGGTCCACTCCAAGGTTTGCGAACCTCACTGCTTCCAAACTTAGCTTATAAGCGAACTTTCCTGCATCCAATGTTTGTTTTAATCATCGTGTCTAGAGGCCTAGAGGGTAACTACAAAGAGCAGTTTGTTCCTGTTGTGTTTCTGTCTTATGTGGAAAGGGTCACTCAATCCATATCTACTCCAGTAGAGCATGTAGAGCAAATATTCTCTAATCTAACATCTATGTGTTTAGGGTTAGGCTGATAGCTTATACTGTACCCATACTCCACTTTTTATATCAATCAATAAACAAGAAAGCAAGATGAGGGATTGAGAAATGAAAAATAAATGAATCGATTTTTGAAGGAAAGACCTATGACAGTCTGAAACCAAGTCTACTCCTAAACCCTAAACCTGAACTGTTCCAGCAAAAATTGTCTTTTGTTTCTGGCTTTAATTGTTTATTCTTAAGCTTACACTCACTTTTGTCACTTGTTGTCAACCTGACAGTCTGTAGTACTGTACTATTAATGTAAGCTTGACCATAGGCCGACACGTTGAGCTTGTAAAAAAGGATGCAATATAGCATGTATCAGACAATATATGCAATTGTGGTAGGGCCCGTGATCTATTCTATATGGCAGAGGCGAATATATCTTGCAAAAAAATGTTGGGATTGGCACTTTTTCTTCTTCTTCATAATAGGAGAAACGTATCCATTTGTGAAAATAGCAGTGAACAATGAAACATTAGAGAACAAATGAGTGGCAAAATAATGAAGAAATCAAAAACTAATTCAAAGATTTCTCTGAAAATGAAATCTTTGGATAATTACAGTCATTTTGCTTTGTATTATTTTGTGAATTACTTGTACATGTATATGTACTTGTTCAATGTACTTAGAAAAGGAAGTGGAAAACCCATGGATAAAGTAATAAATTTATAAGAGAACCGTGGAAGTATGCAGTGAGGTTTGCTTAAAAATGTGTACCTTGGAAGTAAAGAGGTTCGCTAAAAAGCGAAATTTGGAAGTAGTAGTAGACCAGCCAAGACGCGATATTGTTACTTTAGACGGTATTTTAGGGTAATGCATGGCATGCATGCTAAAAGAATAACATAGGGGTAGATGCCACGCGCATTCTTTTACTAAAATGTCGTTTTGGGCTCAAAAGTTGAAAGAGTGTTAACAAATCACGACTTTTTAATTTTTCGACCAAATATGTATCATGGCTTTTAATTTTTTGACCAAATATGTATCATCTCATTAAGACCTTTCAATTGACATTTTTTTAGTATGAGTTAGAAGTAATAAACCTGTTTAATATAAATTTGAAAGTTGGATATTCCACATACACGGCGCAATGAAACATAAAATTGAAATTAACTCAAAATATGGGGTTAATATGAATACTCATCATTCAAAGTTTTTACTACACCATAAAGCTGTCCATTGAAATACCTTTTCTTGATTAAACATATGATATATGTTGTCATGCCACACAAACAAAAGAAATGGTCAGATAATGTGATAGGTAAGTCATTTTTTGTTATCCCAAATGAGTTGATGTCTTTTTACAGGATGCGCATTTTAAGTTGGAAAAAAATTGTACATGTACCCTATATGGCAATTCTCACAGGTATTAGCAATAGTTCTCACACCCACCTCCAACTTTAGGGCTAACAAGCACATTCTGATAGCTAAGGGTCCTAACTCAACGTTTTTTCAACTTTTTTTTAGTCACGGCACCTTTTAAGATATATTTTTTGCGTCGCCCTAATCCCAAATACATTTACAGAAGATTCATTTCGCCTCACTCTGAGACGCGTCACGCACCACGTATACATGAGCACATTTGTTAAAAAAGAATAATTACACTTTTAATATGATACAAAAGTAGGAACATGAAAAATACTCAATGGTAAGCTTTTGAACGTGGTATGACCGTAGTTTCAGTTCCTATTCAGACAATAGACGATTGTATGGTGCATTCATAATGCATTGGGTCAACCATATTGACAATTGTTGCATATTCTTGCGCCGATCTGCACTCGAGGCTAATCAATGGATGTCCGACTTGGCTAGTGAGGCACATTAAAGGTTAAACATATTTGACCAATTTCTCATCTTAGATAATATACTTTTTATTCATGCTCACCCAAAAAATGCTTTCCCTCAAAGTGTGAATTAAACCATCACTCTAAGTTGATTTCCTCTTCATACAACACTTCACTGAGCCAAACTACCTATTTTGTGCAAAACATATTCATGTACGTCCAATTTTGATTGTGTCTGAGGCGTTATGTAAACAAAAAATGTGTCGCTTCAAGACCCTCCTGCCTCTATAGAACTATGCAATAACATCTCAGAACACTTCTTTCAAAACAGAAGTTTTTAAGTGTTACTTGCACGTATTTCACTTGGGAAATATTCTTTATCATCTTTACTGGCAGGTGTTTGCTACGCATTCGTGATTACATCCATGGTCTTACGCATGTGTGAGGAAGTAGACGAAGGGTTTGCTCTGGCATACGGAATAGTGAATGCAGGTACTGCTGTGGGAATGATGGTTCTACCCATCCTTACCGAGTTCCTTCATAGAACGTATGGATGGAGAGGAACCGTAGCCATCCTGGGAGCAATCAGTCTGCATACTTCCCTTCTTGTTTTATTGATGGGAGAACCAGCTGCAAAGGATGGTGTGGACAGCCAAGATGTGAGACGCCAACCGGAGAAACATGTTCCTGCGGTCACTCTAAACGAGGAACACAACGTAAGTTCCAGCTCTGGTGACGTAGAACAACCTCCATCAGAACATCGACTGGACAGAGGGGCCAGAAGTTCTTTGGACAGAACTCAAGTACGTCTGGAATCTCTGCGATACGTATGTTCTTATCTGTACTCCAACATCACACGGTGTCTTCGCGAAACGTGGAAGTACTTCGGTCTGTCTATCCTGACCGAGCTTCCTTATACTTTGATTCTGTATCTAGGGTTCCTGATGATAAGTCTTGTGAACACGGCGTGGGTGATCTACTTGATTCCTCACGGTGTCTCCAAAGGATTCCCACTTTCCCAAGCCGTCTTCTTGGCTCTCTACGGTAGCATCGGCCAATGCCTAGGTCGGGTAGGACAGGGGCTTATAGTCGACCAAAACGTGGTCACATCTGTTGAACTGACTATCATTTGTTCAATCTTCGGCGCCTTTACTCTTTGCTTGGATCCACTGTTCCATAAGTTTGAGATTATCTGCACGCTGGCTTTCGTCGGAGGACTCGTGAATGGTGCAAGAGTTTCCCTTACCGTGGTCATCGTGAAACAGTTCATTCCAAGTGAACGATTCAAGAAAGCCTACTCTTTAAACTGCTTGTTTTTCGGCATCGGAGAACCACTTGGAGGAATCGTAGCAGGTAATCCTAATTCCTCATCTAATTGTTAGTCAATTTTAATCTCATTGCATGATCCATTAAACCATCATGGTTAATGCACCACAGCGTTATCACAAATAAAACAATATATTTTGTTATCCATAATGACTGTAATTATTTTGAGTAATAGGTTTAACAAGTCGTTAAGCGGGGACTTCTCCATGATGTTTCATTTTAAAAGTAGGTAACGCCCGTAGCACACTTATCGCCATTCTGCTGTCCGGCGTGATCTTTGACTCATCATGTGCAAGAGTGATATCTTCCGAAGAGTAAAACTGAGCGATGCAAACATTGCCCTAACTACTTCCATGGCTTGATTAACGTACATGTAATGGCGCGATCATGACTTGTGTACAGGTTTGATTCTATAAATATATCTTATTTGTCACCAGGTTACGTCGCAAATGCGTTCAGCTTTGACATCGCTTACGAGGTCCTTGGGAGCTTTGAAATCCTGTTATCTATCGCAATGATAACAATAAACTACTTCATAGCCAGAACGGATACGGCAAAGGACGATATATGATGGTAAAACAAATCCAAGGCACGACGTGGATATACCACATAACCAGTATGAAGTCAACGAAGACTATGGTATACGGTTGTTGTAAAGCCGCCCGAATCTTTCGTCCGTCATCGTGGTCATATAAATGCACATGGCAAGCACAGACGCATGCCTCTTCTAACACAGAGGTACAGAGGACAGGCGCAAGGGAAATCGGCATTAACGGAAGGGGGCGTGCCAGTAGAGTGAGTAGACTATGAGATCAACATTTCCAAAAGTTCACCATACCGACCGCCTACGAGATGGACTGCCCACGAGTTCGACAAAACAAAGAAATACATTTATTTATGTATGTATCTGTTTATCTATTTATTTCTTTTCATTTTTATTAATTAATTTATTTATTTATTCATTCATTGAAACGTATATATTCATAGTAAAAGATTGAAGATTAAAAAGTTACACAAAATCCCCAAGAGCGACAGCCCATGAGATCGCCAGTCAACCAACCATACCATACCGACGAAGAAAAGATAGAAATACGTCGGCTGTGCAAACGCTGGCCGTCGGCCTATCGACCTCCACTTTAGTTATGAGACTGCAGCCTTGACGGAACACTGCCTGTCGCAATTTAGTGGACAGTTGCGGCGTAAATCATAAGACCAGGCCCCTGTTTCATAAAACTTGATATCAATAACAAGTTACAAGCTACTGTTATAAGCTACTGAAATCATGGCATCTGATTGGCTGAGAGCAAATTTGTCATAGGAATTTAGCAGTTGTTATAGATAACAAGTTTTATGAAACGGACCCTGAAGCGTTCCAGAGGCTTGGACACTAGCACAGTAATAGTTAATGTATTCACAGAAATTCAGGTTCTATGAATGAATATTCATTATTTTTATTGTTGTAAACGATCTTTAAATAGGAGCCAACTTCCTTCCATAGCTGTATGCACGCTAGAACAACACTGTTATTCCCCTGAGTTTTCTCAGTATACCTACAAATTGAACAAGTTTTATTTGTACATGTAGGCTATACACATGATACTTACGGATATGAAGATTCGGGCATGTAGGGTTTACGATAATGATTGTAATATGGTCTTAATAACCTGCCATCCTCATCGCTATCAAACTGTTCTTCCTGGGAGGGGGCATACGAATGTTGTGTACCTAATAAAGGTACCAATACAATGTCACCAGGGGAGCAGGTATGGGTGTGGCATTTTGTTCCAGGATGTAAGGAGCAAGCAACGAACCAGGGAACTCTCGAATGAGACTAAAGAACCTCAATCATTATACAAAGGTGTTCACTTCTTGCATTTTTCTCTGTTTTCCTCTCTTTCACTCTCTCAGTCTCTCTGACTTTGTCTTTCTCTCTCTCACTCTCTATCTCTTTCCTTGTATTTCTCTGTCTTTCTCGCTATCTATCTATCTCTTTCTTTCTCTCTCTCTCTCGTTCTCTCTCCTAATGACCATGCCAAACAATGAGAAGTCTTACCAAATTTAGATATACCATGTGATAGGAAGCAGTAACCATCTCCAAATCCAGGGACTGTAAAATTAAAAAAAAAGGACATACAAAAGAACGAATCATTACATCATCAAATCATGATGACTGTGTAAACTGTAAAGCCTGTTGGTACGTTCGAGAGCAGGATTGTAAGAATAGCCCGTACACTTACTCACTTGCATAGACGCACCGGATAACGATTGATTCTTTCACTGGGCATAGCGCATTCATCATAAAACTATTTTCTCAGGATTTATGTAAACTCATTGAACGCCACCGACTTTATAATATTAAAGGTGTATAACTTAAGTTTAGAATATTTAGACAATCTAATCAAATAATGGTATAATTGCAGTTAATTGAATTGATTAGGTTTAGAATGAATAGAGTATTGTATAATATTTTTTTTCACTAAGAGTGTATTTATTCAGGGGTATTTTCCTAAGGATGTAATGATGTCCTCATAAGGAAAAGGAGCTGGATCCGGTTGTACGACAATTTCTTACACTAACCGAGTTCCTAACTTCAAACCTAGGCCCGATATGGCCGATACTATACCTAACCTTAATCCTAACCTTACTCCTAACCTATAGACTAACCTAAAACACAATTGCACCCTAACTCTCACCCTAAATTTCTGACGAAATAAAGCCCAGAGCAATAGTCGCCGGAACAAATGACGGATTACAAGTGCCCACGTATCAAAATCAAAATAATTATAATTTGCAAAAGTATTAAGAGAACTAATTACAGTTCGAAGAACAGCATTCGTCAATGGTAGTCCAGTATCACAAATGATCCTATGGTTCCCGGTGTCCTTTAGCTCGCTCAGGGTCTCGTTCACCGTATTGACGTTGATCCGTCGATGTGACACTTCGATTCCCAAGGGACGAATCAGCTCCAAGAAGTTATGCAGACGGAGAAACCCTAGATTGATAGTTTTTAAACAAAAATAGTAACATTTAGAGGCAATGGAGAGTTGGTTAAGGTTTTAAGTTCGATGAATATGTGCGTATATTATTATTATTATGTGTCGACATACAGCGTCACTAGTGTCTGAATGCTAACAACGAAACTGATCCCTGAAACACATTATGTTGATGAGTAGTCAACCCTCTAGTCTCTCTTTACTCAATGACCAAGGTTCGTTCATGGGTCCTGTGTCTTGAGTCTGGAGCCTCGTGTATCGAAAGGTGACTTCAAAATATTAACCGAAAAGATAAAATATTGTCTCTGATTGATAAATGCATGTAAAACCCAAATAGCGCACTTGCTAATGTTTATATTCTTCTTTTTTCATTCATATGTATGGGCCAAGATCAAAACAATAATAACTCGGTTACACCGACCAAACCGACACCACACCAACAACACGCGAAACATACCATCAGGGTATGCCGAATGAACAAGAATCGGTAAATGTTTGGATTTGGTTTAGAGCCGATTTGTCGGTATGATACCGCAGTCATCCCAACGATACCGTAAATAAACCGAACACAAAATTACGATACCCCAATGGAAACCAAAAAATGGTCCGTTTGCGGTCGGTTTGGAATCGGTAGTGCGGAGTGACTGCGGTATGACTAGGTATAATCAATTAGGCACACCTGTCTGTCCTTCGTAAATATATGCCAAACTGGTCCAGTGGAAATAATTGATGTAGTCCACCAAAGGCTGCACTACCTGTGGCTGCATGGCCAGGAGATACTCGGCCGTGAAGTCCGGGTAGACGTCCCGAGGGGCGAAACTGGTGATGAAGTATGGGATCTTCACCTCTTGGCTGGCGTACGCGGCATTGTAGATAGTAGTCACGTCAGCATCACCAGCTATCAGCATGCGGTTTTGACTCAGTGCTCCACAGACTAAAGTCACAAGAAATGTTGGAAAAAGAAAATTAAGTGATCCGACATTAAATGTTCCTTCTGCAACTTTTGCTCCAAGCTTTATTTCGCCAGTGTTTTAGGTTTAGGGTTTAGGTTACGATTGAGTTTGATGTTAGGTTAAGGGTTCCTGTAAGCGGTTCGGACGAGGCACATTGTTTGGTCTAGAGTTGAAGTTAAAAAGATGGTTAGTGAAAGAAATCGGCCCTGGAGCATTCTGTGGCCGGAGCATGTGTCGTAGAACCGATAATAAACACACAGAGCACAGGAAGGTGAGTACACTGCACTACTGCAGTAAATTAATGGGGACTAAAATGTACAAAACTATTTTACATGTACATGTAGTATATAGAACAAGGTCATTTCATTAAAGTGAATTTGCAAGTATACCATTCCCGATACCGTCATCGGATTCTTTATAATGATTATCATTATGATGCAAGGATTTGTGAATTCTTTAGATTTTAGCGAAACTTGAATGTACGTTTGGTTAACGTTGATGGCAGGCTTATAGACCCATGACCTTCACCCTGCTTCTTATTCCGAATAGGTGAGCAATTTTTATATTAAGTTCTGTTTTACTTTTAATATTTAAAAAAATATTATGCTATACTGTGAAAGCAGTGATGCGTTGTTATTAGTAGATTGTTAGTGATTATAAGGACGTTAATGAAATAGCAATAAGGGTTTGAGGATGTGTGGTTTGAAGTTGTGAAGCCTTGTTACGTAAAATGAAATGGGTGTGGCACACAGGTTGTTTTACCACAACCGTAGTTACGTCCGCTAAAGCTATGGTCACAACTGAGAGCTTGAATTTAGGCATCGCCTAACGATTTTTGGAGAAATCGAGCAGGCTGTAGAGCCTCAGCGTTGCCCAGGCGGTGTCCTGTCGATTTTTCCGTCGGTCGCCGGTCGTTTTTAGGTCAAATCCGAGAGCTTCTCCTCGCGGCGTCCCGGCAGTGACCGACTGATGACACACCGATTCCCGGGCGGTCTCCCACCGGCTGATTTTAAAGAAATTGGGAAAGCCGAGCAGGCTGTAGAGCTACAGCGATGCCTGGGCGGTGCCCTATCGATTTTCCGTCGGTCGCCGGTCGATTTTAGGTCAAAACTGGGCGAAATCGGGGAGCTTCTCCGCGCGGCGTCCCGGCAGTGACCGACTGATCTCCCAGCGGCGACCGCTCGGCAGCCTTTGACCTAGCGGCTTCGATTTTTGACCTAAATTGCTCGACGGCGAATGCTCGATTAGGTCGGTGCCCGGGCATTCACTCGCTGCCCAAATTTTAACTCCGCGCTCAAACTACAGCGGCGACCGAGCGATGCCCTAAAAACAAGTTGTGCCCTTGCGAAATTGGCTAAAAACTCGCCGCCAGGCCGCCGAGCAGGCTACTTTTGGGGGGTTGTGACCATAGCTTAGGTAAGGCGTTGAATATGTTGTCATTTGGGGGACATGTGTAACCATGATATGTATGTATGTCATTGGAATCAGGAGAGCTGTTTGTAAGATATTGGTAGAGGAGCATGGTAAGAAACCAGTTAATCTTAAAGCTTTAAGATTTGGATTTGTTTGGGATTAAGATGAAGATTAATAATAATAATGATAATAATAAGAATAATGAAAAAAAGTACCATAGCGCTTACAGATTAACAGATTAACAAGATTAACATGTTGTTACATTTACATTAAAAGTACTGAACTATGTGAATTGTAAATAAACAGTAAGTTTTCATATCTTTGCATTGTTGTTAATCACTTTGTATTTAGACCCTGCTTCTTATTCCGAATAGCATCCGCTTCAGGGCCTGGCATGTGAGTTGGGGGACAAGTCCTTTATCGTGACAACGGATAGGCTTAAATACAAGTGGCAACCGGCCATCCTTCATTCTAGGGATTAATTTACTAGCACCTTTACAGGTGT
This sequence comes from Mesocentrotus franciscanus, assembly GCA_037976565.1. Taxonomy (NCBI): domain Eukaryota; kingdom Metazoa; phylum Echinodermata; class Echinoidea; order Camarodonta; family Strongylocentrotidae; genus Mesocentrotus; species Mesocentrotus franciscanus. The sequence goes on along the minus strand of CP137680.1, from coordinate 19,871,956 downwards.
GTTACATGTATATAAAATAAAATAAAATAAGTTTTCCTAAATCAAGAAAGGAGCTAAGACAACGTGCCCAATATACAAGTGTTTTTTTCAACAGTGGCTCTTGGGGAAAAAAATAGCCTCTTATTTTGTTCTTGGTCTCTCTCTCTCTCTACCTCTCTCTCTATATATATATATATATACCTCTCTCTCTATCTCTCTCTCTACCCCTCTCTCTCTCTCTCTCTTTGTCTCTTTCTCTCTACCCCTCTCTACCTCTCTTTATCTTTTCGTTAAGTTCTTGATGAATATTAGGAGCATTATTGTTGTAAAATGATTACAGATGACAACAGTTTTTGTGCAATTTTCCTTTAAACAAAAATGAACAGAAAATAGCATTTGGTTGGTTAGTTTTTTCTTAAATATTTGGATATTATTGCTGTAACATTATCACAGACATAAGTGGTCATTGTTTCGTCCATGAACCTGTCTCATGCATACTATTTGAAAAATAGTTGCTCTTGATGACTCGAAAGCTTGCCAGAATCTTACAAGGCATAGCAACAACTGCTGTATGCAAAGTAGATTCCATCCATGGAGGTACCATCACGCATAGCAGGTGAATTAAATGGTACCTAATGGATCTGGAGAGAAACTTTGATAAATTGAAATATATTAAAATGGACTGTTCATATCGTTTATTTTCATCTATAAGGTGTGATGGCTCAATGGAATATCCCGTAGTTTCGTAGCCTTGAAAGCCATGGGTTCGAAACAACGGCGATGTGCAATTGCCCTTTGATTAGTCTTGAATTCCTATTTTCCAAGTCCTCTTATTATGCTTATAGGATGTAACACAGATAATCCTCCGATTGTTTATGTACCACCATGCACTTGCTTTCTTGGCTTAAATAGCAACAACAATAAAAGTACCTCATTCGACAAATCTTTAAATATGTCGAACTGTATACCCAGATTGGCAAATATTAATGGTGAAATCTGATTTTCAAAAGTAGTTACAAAGACAATAATGTGTCTATATTTACCCTCAGTCGTATAGATGTGGCATTAAGCAAATGTGGACAAGAAAGTTTTTCCCTAACATATAGCAATTTTTTTAAAACTTGTCGAAGTGTGAACAGACCAACTTTCGATGCCATGACTTCACACATCCGATGAAGATGGTTGCCGTTCGAAAACATGAATTTTCACGAGAAAGCCAATTTTATCTGTACTATGGATGGGTGTCATGGGGTGCCACGGGTATGTTATAACTCCATGAGTCCCTACAGGTTTCTGTTTCCATAATCGTGCGTGCAATTATATTGCATCGAGTTGGGATGCAATTGAGCAATGCAATCCAAAGGCTTCTTCCGACGTGATCTTGAGACAAAATTGCAAGTCAGTGTGTGAAGGATTGATATGAATTAGTATTTTAAAAATGTTTAATGCTAAATATGTTACTCATTGCGGATGTAGTATCGAAAATAATATCGCTAATGATATTCGTTTGTCTCGCAATGTATGGTCAATAAGGGATCAAAAAGATCACGACGTTTCGTGCGCTGCTGCAACACTTCGTCAGGTGATAAAATCTAATGTAAGCAAGCGTCTTTTATACTCTAGCGTCTTTCATACTTTTATACTCTACGTGTGCGTCGGCCAATAGGCCTTGTGCGTTATTGTTCCAATTATTGATCGAATTAACTGACCGCCGGTCCTCCTGTTGCAACACTTCGTCAGGTGATAAAATCTAATGTAAGCAAGCGTCCTTTATACTCTACGGGAGGACCGGCGGTCAGTTAATTCGATCAATAATTGGAACAATAACGCACAAGGCCTATTGGCCGACGCACACGTAGAGTATAAAAGAGTATGAAAGACGCTAGAGTATAAAAGACGCTTGCTTACATTAGATTTTATCGCCTGACGAAGTGTTGCAGCGGCGCACGAAACGTCGTGATCTTTTAGATCCCTTATTGACCATACATTGCGAGACAAACGAATATCACTAGCGATATTATTTTCGATAAAAAATGTTTGTACGCAAACTTTCTTAGCAAAAAAGAAAGAAAAAAAATGATGCAGGGCTGAACGTTATTATAATTCTATAATTTTATAATTTCGGTGAATAAGCAGCCCCTGAAATTACTAAACTACCAATACTTGATCGACACCATGAATTCGGAAGTGAATTGTTCTCTCGTATTTCGATGATGAATATGAGAAGTATTGTAAATTACAAGCCAGATAGGTGTAGATATAAATAATAGATTAAACAAATTGACACCTTCTGATCGTTAATGACTAAAAAATGTAATTCGTAGCAGACTAAGGTTTTTACATTGTAAAGAGGACGGATGTCAACTAAATTTTGAGTAGCGTTTTAGACATTTCCTCGAATGCTCTTCTTAAAATATTGCTGGGAATATTCAAATAGTTTTCATTTTGGAATTTGAAAAAAAGAATCAATGCCACAATGTTCGTGTGTATCTATGATTAATTCAGAAAGGAACATTTGTGCATAGTATACATTGTAGTTAACATTCCAGAGCTCCTCTTTTAACCCAGAGTAATACATCATTAATGACAATGAATAGCAACAATTTGGCAGAATGATAGGCGCAATGCACATGTCATTGTTCTAAAGTAATTACTGATACACAGAGGTTTCTTACCTCGATTTTTCGAATAGTGAAACTCTAATTAGACATTTAGAAGATTGCTCTAAAAATAACTTTGAAAGAATGTTATAAAAGGTAAATCCGCATAAATTTGACTCCCTTCACCTTTATAACGTCCGCACCTCATTCTGGTACAAGCATACCTTTTTTATTATCAACGATGAATTTCGGATTTGTTTACTTGTACTTACAGAGAATATCATTGAAATTGAATTTCAAAATTTCGAAAATGGTATGATCTAGGATCATGGAACGTGGAACAAAATATTACCTAGAACCCAAAGCGTAATGAAAATTGTGTCACCTACACGCGCTTAAAGGTCAATTTAGAGAGCTCCAAATACTTTCCTCCCACATACAATCTCTATGGGAGAGAACTTTGGCGCTCCATTAGTTTGACTTCTGAACCAGCGCGATATCCGTTATTTTAACTATCTCTACTCTCCTGGTGGAGGTGTCAAGTGGATCATAGTCCCTGGACAATGAAGCTCAAGGTACAGGGTTCGAATTCATGGTAAGGCGATAATTTCCTTTGGCAAGGCATACATTTACGATTGCCACTCTCCATCCAGGTGAGGTAAATGGGAGTTCGGTATAAATATAATTTCCTTGATATACTAGAGCGCCGTAATAGCAGCCATGTTAAAGTCTGGGTATAAAACAGTGGAGCGCCTGGAGTGTATGGCGCGCCGTTTGACCAATAATTCAGATAAACACTGTTTATCGCCGATAAACACTGTTTATTGTCGAAAAACACTGTTTATCGAGCGATAAACACTGTTTATCAAGCGATAAACACTGTTTATCGAGAGAAACTATGTTTATCGACTGAAAACACAGTTTCTCTCGATAAACAGTGTTTATCGCCGAAAAACACTGTTTATCGAGAGAAACTGTGTTTATCAGTCGAAAAACATAGTTTCTCTCGATAAACAGTGTTTATCGCTTGATAAACATTGTTTATCGCCGATAAACATTGTTTATCGCCGATAAACACTGTTTATCGCCGATAAACACTGTTTATCGAGAGAAACTGTGTTTTTCAGTCGATAAACATAGTTTCTCTCGATAAACAGTGTTTATCGCTCGATAAACACTGTTTTTCGGCGATAAACAGTGTTTATCGGCGATAAACAGTGTTTTTCGGCGATAAACACTGTTTATCTGATTTATTGGGCAAATGGCGCGCACTCGTATTCCAGATCAGAGCCGTATGCACTACTCTGCACGTTAGTCAGGTGGCTTAGTGAAATTACCGTTACTTGCCTGATAAAATCACCATTTTTGGTACAGGGCTTCCTTAGGACCTACTAAACTATATTAGACTAGGAGCCCCCGGCAAAAATTTCAATTTAAGGGTGTGGGGCGGGGGCGTCTTTTGGAGCCCCCAAATAATTTCATAACATTGATTTGTTGTTGTACAAATGCCATTTTTGGTAAAGGGCTTCCTTAGGACCTACTGAACGATATTAGGGTAGGAGCCCCCGGCAAGAATATCATATAAGGGTGTGGGGCGGGGGCATCGCCTCGTAGTCCACAAATAATTTATAAGGTAATATAACATTGATTTGTTGTTATACAAATGCCATTTTTGGTACAGGGCTTCCTTAGGACCTACTGAACGATATTAGGGTAGGAGCCCCCGGCAAGAATATCATATAAGGGTGTGGGGCGGGGGCATCGCCTCGTAGTCCACAAATAATTTATAAGGTAATATACCATTGAGTTTTGTTGTACAAACGCCATGGGGTCTCCAATCTCACATTATATGAATAGTTATGCCGGGGCTCCTACCCTACCATCATTCAACTACATCCTTAGCTAAACACCCAACATGTAGTACCTGGTTACCTCTTCGGAAAAACATACCCATCTCCTTACGCCATGCATCTAGATATCAACAATTCAAGTGCAAAACCAATCGTTTCCGAAATAGCCCCTACCTTACTTTGTCGATCTTCTCAATAAAGCCAAACCCAATTAATCGAAATAGATGAATTAATTTTTTAATTTTTATTTGTATTATACTCCTTTCATAAATGTTGAAGTTTCCTGATTGTTACTCTCCATAAGATAATAACACACCAATATAACAAAACACTGTTCCCTTTCCCTTCAATAGTCACTTTATATCTGAAGTGAAAAGAATTTTAAAGTACCATAATTGTAGTTCTTTATATCATTTTCTAAGCAATAATACAAATACTTGCAATATCAAACGTCAACAATGTTATGAAAAGAATATTTTCATTTCTATTTTTATATTCGTATATTGTCTTAATGACTCTTTAAAAGTACATGTATGCAATTTATATTTTTGATGTACATGTACTTTTATAACTCCTCTTTTACTTCTTTTCTTAATGTTTCTCCTCTCCGTTTTTCAGACTTCATGTTATCTTCTGTTTTTTGTTTTTTTGCTGCCCAAGCAATATTACCATATTAATTATATATATTTCAAAATTGACAAATCAATTGTAACTGTATTTTATATTTGAAATATGTAAAGTGTCTTTTAATTGTACACATGACCGATTCAGCCATTGGGCTGCGACACATGTTTTTTTAATAAACCTTGAATTGAATTGAATTGAAATGAAGCCCTGTACCAAAAATGGCGTTTGTACAACAAAAACTCAATGTTATATTACCTTATAAATTATTTGTGGGCTACGAGGCGACGCCCCCACCCTACACCCTTATATGATATTCTTGCCGGGGACTCCTACCCTAATATCGTTTAGTAGGTCCTAAGGAAGCCCTGTACCAAAAATGATATTTGTACAACAAATCAATGTTATAAAATTATTTGGGGGCTCCAAAAAGACGCCCCGCCCCCACAGCCTTAAATTGACATTTTTGCCGGGGCTCCTAGCCTAATATCGTTTAGTAGGTCCTAAGGAAGCCCTGTACCAAAAATGGTGCTTTTATCAGGCAAGTAACGGTAATTTCACTAAGCCACCTGACTAACGTGCAGAGTAGTGCATATGGCTCTGATCTGGAATACGTCGAGTGCGCGCCGTTTGACCAATAATTCAGATAAACACTGTTTATCGCCGATAAACACTGTTTATTGCCGAAAAATACTGTTTATCGTCGAAAAACAGTGTTTATCGACCGATAAACACTGTTTATGATACCATTTATCGGCGATAAACACTGTTTATCGAGAGAAACTGTGTTTTCCAGTCGTTAAACATAGTTTCTCTCGATAAACAGTGTTTATCGCTTGATAAACAATGTTTATCGCCGATAAACACTGTTTATCGCCGATAAACACTGTTTATCGAGAGAAACTGTGTTTTTCAGTCGATAAACAGTGTTTATCGCTTGATAAACAGTGTTTATCGCTTGATAAACAGTGTTTATCGGTCGATAAACAGTGTTTATCGGTCGATAAACACTGTTTTTCGACGATAAACAGTGTTTATCGGCGATAAACAGTGTTTTTTCTGAATTATTGGTCAAACGGCGCGCCATAGGAGTGTCCAGAATGACAATGTGAACGCTCTACAACAACCCACTATCGGTGTATTGCCGTTTGGTCAACAGCCGGTTCGTCTACTTCTCAATTGGTATATTCCCATATGGTCTACACCCAGCCCACTGGGTGTACCACCCTTTCGGTCTATTGCTTATTTAGTCTAATTTCCAGTCGGTCTAATTCCCTGTATGTCTAATGCCCATTTTGTCTACTATCCACATGGGATAATAATAATTTAATCATAAATAGTAATTATCAAAATAATGATTATTAGAACTTATGGATAGTAGACGAAATAGGCATTATATAAAAATGGTAATTAGACTTACTGGTTATTAGACTAAATGAATAATAGACCGAACGGGTAGTAAAGTAATTGGAGATTAGACCAATTGGAAATTAGAACAAATGGATATTAGCCTTAATGGTCATTAGACCAAGTGATAAGAGGACGAATTGATTATTAGACCATGTGGAAAGTAGACGGGCTGGGTGTAGACTATTATGGGAATAGACTATCATCATTATTGTTTCTCTACTAGCTTTGTTAGGACTGTACAAAGGCCATTGTCCTTACTTACTTAAGTTGGTCAAGATGAAGCTGTTGTTCACCTGCACACGAACCTCAAAGCCCATCAGTTGGAAAGGACTTCCGGTACTGTTGCTTTGGACGTTGTACTTGATCATGCCACGTCGGAAGCCGACGCTCTTTGGATCGTCTGTTGTCACATCCTGGTCGAAGATCCCGACTGTTTGAACAAAACAAAAGGTTATCAATATTATTGATTAAACATCAAACGTTTTTGTTTGTTTTTTTCTTTAAAAAAGCATGGGTTTTATGCACAACAACATATAGGAGACATATTCAATAAAGCAAACTTCTTAAACACAACTGTGTTCATTATGGTTGCGCGACCCATGTTGATGTTATAAACCAAATTCCTAACTTAAGCCCTGGACACAATAGAGTACCGAAGCTGTGACATCAGCGCCGCCCACCCAGGCGCGCCTCGTGGTGATAGCAGCGGATGCAACTTTCCCTTGGGCGTATACAAACAGCCAGTCCTCTCGTAGCAGTCGATATCTCTATATTATATACCTCACTTTAGAAATCTGGCCATCTGATTGGTCGAAATTAGAGTCGTGATTTTAGCCATGCCCGCCTACCAGTCAATAGTCTTTTAAAAAGTGCCCTCATACCCGCCTACCAGTCAATGGTCTTTTAAAAAGCGCCCTCATACCCGCCTACCAGTCAATGGTCTTTTAAAAAGTGCCCTCATACCCGCCTACCGTTCAATAGTCTTTTGAAAAATGCCCTCATGCTGCGATCCCCATTGGTTTACGTGTTAAAATGTTCTTTGTGCGAGCGCGGATACCATGCAGTGCTTTTTGTCTGCGATTCCCAAATGATTGTAAGATTCAGTCATCTTTCCAGCGAAGATTAACAGTCAGTGTCTCAGATTTTCTGTGATGTTTTAACCAATCTTTACTCAAGAAAGGGATAAGGTAAGAATTCTTGGTAGATTTTTGTGTCAATTCGGTATATAAAAGATATAATGACTGCTTTAATATTCGAGGCATAGTAGTTTTATAGGCTCTCGGGGACGTTACATCCTGCCATCACCCCTCGGCACGCCTCGGGGTGATAACAGGATGTAACGTCCCCTTGAGCCTATAAAAACAACTATCCCTCTCATAGTAGTCATTATATCTATAAAATCACCACAAAAAAGGGACTAATTGCTTTGAGTTAGATAATTTATTTACCCTGCTCCAAATAAAACTTATTTTGTTCCGAGTCTTAAATAAAACGCCTACCCCCCACCTCCCCACATACACACGCACAAACACAAAATCTGACTTTTCTAATATCAGTCTACCCATTTAAACAAATTAGCTTAGTTTATTTGAGATAAAATCCCGTTCCGGCAGGAGTTAAGCACGACTCTATCGTATCGTAAAATCGTGGAAGTTGGCAAGTGTTATCAAGCATAAGTTCCGCTTCGTATTTTATTCGCAATCTCGCATTATCATGATAATGAGTTCAATTTTCGATCATTCTAATAATATTCCGTAGATGTGAGCTCATCCTTCCATCGGGTGTATCATTATTGTTTGTTATTACGATCGGCTAAATTGATATTCGGGAAGCATTGGCAAAGATTTATGATTTCCCCAAGGATCATCAACTATTCATGAACTAATCATAGGTTTATTCCCACTGTCGGGACGTGACTTAACTGGAGATTTGATCTACTTGGTTGAGTATTATCATGATTATAAATCATATCATCCTCCACTCCCCTTCTTACTCTCTCTCTCTCTCTCTCTCTCTCTCTCTCTCTCTCTCTCTCTCCTCTCTCTCTTTCTCTCTCACCTCTCTCTCTCTCTCCCGCTTTCTCTATCTATCTCTTTTTTTTTTCTCTCTCTCTCTCTCTTTCTCTCTCTCACTCTTTCTCTCTCGCTTTCCCTCTCCCTCCCTCTCGCTCTCTTACACACACATAATGTCTCTTTCTCCCCTCTCTCTCTTTCTCTCTCTGTCCCTCTGACTGACTCTCTCTTAGTTTCTCCCATATCCTCTTCTAGCTCTCTGTTTGTCTCTTTCAACCTTATTTCTCAGTAACTTGATTTTCTGTCAACTCTTTTCCAATAATATATTTCTCAGCGAAATCAATGCAATCATAGAATGTAAAAATGTGGTACAATGGAGGAATATAATCCCACTTAAACTACAACGCCATTCAGCCACTCCCCGTCCCCGCAGATAAAAAAAAAGTTTCTTTATGTATTTTTGTTCTATAATAACGATTCAATTTGTAAACGGTAAAAGAAGCCCTCTTTCAAATCGTGCGTCCTACATTTTTTCACATCTCCAAAACTTTATTCAAATGCATGGATTTGGTAAAAGTGCAGATGATATACGGCAAGATTCTACTCGAATTTCTGAAGGCACCTAACGACCGTAAAACCTACAATTCAAGATTTATTTTTATTTTAAGATAACGACATTGCTACTTTTGCGAAATTGAATTGGCAATTAGCATGGTACAAACATGCAAACTTCATATCTAGAGTAGATTAGTAAGACGCAGTCAGGAACAAAGACCATATTAAAATGACGCACTTCCACATCTTCAATCTAAATCGTTTTTTGTTTAATATAACATTTATCCAATTTATAGCTGACTTGCAGTACCCTTCTCGATAAATAAACACAAAAACAAAAAGAACGATGAAGGTTTACGGGTGTCAGATATTGTTATTATTCTGGAAACGGCTGAATGCAGTTAGGCCCCATTAACAGATTGTAAGATAAACTTTTCATGTTTGTATGCTAATTTACAAGAGATCCTTGCAATTATCAGAACAACGAATGGGACTTTGTACATTGTATATAATTATAGTCAGCACTTCATTTGAGGAGAAAACTTAATTAAAACGATAATTTGATAATTTGAATACAACTTACATATCGTGATTTGGTAGCCTGCAGATGCCACGTAAACAAGACTCGAAATGATACAGATCATAAAGTGAAGCTTTCCTTGTTGAATAGCCATACTTTCCAATTTGGTGCATCAAAAAATGCGTTTTAAAATCAGACGATTTCAAAGCCTGTTTCAGTTGCAGAAAAAACAATCAACCAAGCTTTCGTAACCAGAAGATGCAGTCAATAGTCATTCCTGGGAACTGCACAGCGGATGATGGCGTTTCATGAAACACGAAACCGTAACGGGGCCTCACGACAAGTGCTTGCTGCCAACGATCACCCCTGAAGAATGGTTGTTATGAGAAGTTCATCAGGTTTTGCCGATGTAAACTGTATGCGTAGAGTTTGGAAATTGTCAGTGTAGTTCCACGACTGAATCCTATTGAAGAGACTCCACTTTTCGGATGATACCTCCTATCGCTTACGTAGCAATGACGAGTATTCAAAAGATCATCATATGCAGCAACAAAGCATTGATGGGATCGGCAGACTGCTAGGTGAGGTGTATTAGGCAAAATGGAAACCCAAAGTGCCTAATATTACCTATCAGGTCGATTAGTTGATTCGCGTTGTGATCGCTTCAAAAACTTTATCTTGTTTACAGAACCTCAGCGTGATGGATTACTATAGATTTGCCACGGATACTCTCCAGAAACAGCTGTTGAAAAATCTTCCTCGCCAAGTTAAGTAGACTGTTAAGAGGGGGGGGTATGTAACGCACTCCTTCGGAAACCGCAAAGTGAAATATAGAAGTGATGCATTTGTAGAAAGTCCAAATACAGTGGTGAACCTCGTCGTGGTTTAAGCGTTCTGATGTGCTATAAAATAATTGTCAGCGGAACCATTGTGTTATATAAGTCGAGTTCCTCAAAATATATCCCAAAATGTTCTAGCAACAAGAACAACATCAACAACCAAAGAAAACTCGCCTCTAGATGTATGGTTTCAAATAATTTAAGATCATTAACCGCGTAATGAAGAAGAGAGGAGAGATTGAATATCAATGAATAAAGATATCACATCCTAGCAGTGATCGAAGACAATTCGAAAATGTCCCCATTAAATGAGATCAAGCACTCATTTTCTTCTGACCTGGCAAAAAAAAAAATTGAAATATGTAACCAGCAGATCCATGAGTTACATCTTATGATGATAATACGAATGTATATGATCTAAGCAGGCGCGGTGGAAATATTTCGTTCCCCTTTCTTCCTCGTGCCTTGCAAGTGAATTATTCCAGTCACTTGCTCTCACATTCGATCTTCGTCACCTTCTCATCTTCTCTTCCTGTCTCTCTCTCTCTCTCTTTCTCTCTCCTGTTGATCGTTAGAGGTGAGGTGAAACGATCCGTGAATGATGAGCTGCGCCTTACCGAACCTCGATATCTCTCGCCCGCCGCGTCTCACCCGGGGAATATTCTCCGGCAAATCACGCTCTTCTGCAGAGAAACGTTTGCAATAACTTGAATGGACGGCAAGGGTTGCATACAATCATGTATCAGTTCTCTTTTGGTGCGTCCATCTTGGTCGGGGGGCCAAGGGGTCGGTGATCAATTATGCAGACTCAGTTACTTTAAATCCCCCAATGAAGAATAAAATAAGTATAGATAAATATAAAAAGAAGGAAATAAAGAGAGAGAGAGAGAGATAGAGGTAGGTTGATAATGTTTAGAAAGATAAACAAAATGGGGAGGATAAAATATGTGCATTGTTTCTATTGATCATGCTAATCACTTTAATATACACATGTTCATGCATTCGTGATGTTACAGTCCTACATTGTATTATTCTAAATAATATTTCTCTATTTACTTTTTTTTTCTAAATCCACCCCATTATACAAGCTTTATCTTGATCCCTTTCACCCACAAAACGCACAATACACATTAACAAACCAACTCTCTCTCTCTATCTCTGTTTCGGTCTCTCTCTCTCTCTCTCTCTGTGTCTCTCTAACTTTCTTTCTATCTTTTTTTATCTCTCTCTGTCTCTCTGTCTATGTCTGTCTGTCTCTCTAACTTTATTTACATCTCTCTTTCTTTATATCTCTCTCCCCCTCTCTCTCTCTCTGCCTATGTCTGTCTGTCTCTCTAACTTTCTTTACATCTCTCTTTCTTTATATCTCTCTCTCTCTCTCTCTTTGTCTATGTCTGTCTGTATCTCTAACTTTCTTTACATCTCTCTTTTTTTATCTCTCTCTCTCTCTCTCTTTCTGTGTCTATGTCTGTCTGTCTCTCTAACTTTCTTTACATCTCTCTTTCTTTTTATCTCTCTCTCTTTACATGTCTGTTGGTCTCTCTGTTTCTCTCTCTCTCTCTCTCTCTGTCTATATCTGTCTGTATCTCTAACTTTCTTTACATCTCTCTTTCTTTTTCTCTCTCTCTTTACATGTCTGTTGGTCTCTCTCTCTCTCTCTCTCTCTGTCTATGTCTGTCTGTATCTCTAACTTTCTTTACATCTCTCTTTCTTTTTATCTCTCTCTCTCTTTATATGTCTGTTGGTCTCTCTCTTTCTCTCTCTCTCTCTCTCTCTCTATTTCTCGTCCACTTTTCTCTCTAGTTTTCTCTCTGTTTTTTCTCTCCTTTCATTGTGTCTTTTCTTCTCTGAATGAACTTTCCTTTCTTCTATCCCCAAAGCTATTTCATTCAATATTTTGCCTACGAGTCTTACTTGCTAATTACAACATTTCTATCTTCGGGTTTAAAATTTAATGCCATCCTTTCCAACAATCATCCTAAATTATAATTATAACCTCTTTTATCAAAAGTTGGTTAAAAAATTTCCATAGGGCATTCGTGGCAGATATTTTCTAAAAAAAGTCATCTGTAAAATAAGAAGAAAACATCAGAATGATACATTTTTGAAATTATACGTAAATCATACATTTAATCTTTTAGCTTGTCAAATCTAGCTGTATTAAAGAAACGTGCAAACCCTTGTTTTTAATGACACCGACACAAGACACAAGAAATTCCATTTGATATGAAAAAGGTACATGTTTATTCATATACAAGGTATATAATCGTTGAAAAGACTATATTGTCATAACTGTATTGATTGTTCAATGCATACACATTCGTAATAACTTAACGATTTAGTTTGTATTTACTAATAATCGCAAACATCTTACACGGTCCCACATCATTTAGTGGAAAGTAATATAATAATCTTCTTATCAATATTAGGAAAAAATTAACGCTAGACACGCTGATTGTTGCAATGATTATGTTGATACATGAACAAAACCTTGATCTTTTGTTTGTAAAAACATTGTCATAACTGTATTGATTGTTCAATGCAAGGCACATTCGTAATAACTAAACGATTTAGTTTGTATTTACTAATAATCGCAAACATCTTACACGGTCCCACATCATTTAGTGGAAAGTAATATAATAATCTTCTTATCAATATTAGGAAAAAATTAACGCTAGACACGCTGATTGTTGCAATGATTATGTTGATACATGAACAAAACCTTGATCTTTTGTTTGTAAAAACAAAATTAATATGTTAGTACAATTCAACCTGCTTTTGAAAGCGTCATAACTCATTTGAAAACATAAAATAGTTTCTAAGAAATCCCTAAACACTTATATAAAAAACGAATGCACAGTGTGTCATTTGTAAACATATTTCTATCTCAATAACAGGGACAATCCACTTCAACCGACAAGACATATAATTTTGAAAAACGTTCATTGATGTCACAGCCATAATTCTATTTATTAATTCCAGGCCTATTATACAGGAGAGAGAGAGGGTAGAGGGGGGACAAGGAGCGATAGAGACAGAGACAGAGACAGAGAGAGAGACAGTCAAACAGAGACAGAGAGAGAGAGAGAGAAATATTAACAGAAAGAGAGGGAGAGAGATAGAGAGAGGTACATGATGGAGAAATGGAGAGAAGAAGGGGGGAAAATGGTAAAGAAAACCAACAAAAGACGGAACAAGAAAATAAACGTTCAAGTAGCAAAAATGTACGCACCTGATTGTTTATCGAGATATTACTTTATAAATCCTTATCAGTATGATTATTATTTCCCGCCTTCGCTGATTGCACCTTGGAAGCGATATCATGATTTACAAAAAAAAACATTTTGGCACATTAGCTGTGATCACTTATTACATACATGTAATCAAATTAATTGAAAAGCTAATTAAACAGTTTATTGCTTGAAAGTGCACTCCTATGTTGTTTAATAATGAAAGCAACTTCCTAGATTTACGCTATAACACTTGTTGCTCAGCCATTGAAGAACACAATTGATACGGTCGCAGAGACTCAGAAAAAAATTAAATTAAGGCCAATGCCGATAGCCTAATTAACCTGGCGCATTACCTTTGTTGTACCATTTGTTAGTGACGTATTGCGTAATCCAACACGATTTATATCGGCAATACAATAAAATATTTAAAATTGACTTGAGTTTATTTCCTGAAAATATTTGTGACCGTGTTATTAGTGGTTTTTAATTTTTTTAATGAGAAACATTCAATAGAAAAAGACAATGATAATTATCATTATTGTATCACGGGAAATCCAATGGAGTCATAAATCCACTAGCCCCGATGCGCACTCCACGACAGGAAAATGTAAGAAACAACTTTTTCTCTTTTCCCGGTCGGATAGTTTGACATAAGTACATGTCTCGCTTCAAAAGGGCTTGGTTTGATTCCGAAATGAAAAGGCCCTTGGTTCGAATCCCACACTGGAACCCATCTATCCGATGGAGATCTAAAATAGCGGTCCAAAGTGTATTTTCCCATGCGAACATGTCTGGGGGAAGCGACAACCTATGGCTATGATTAACAACTACTAAATTAGTATCGAGTGTGATTTATTTAATTACTTTTGTAGACTTGTATATTCACGTGCACCATTCTAATCATTATACATTAAGTGTATGATTCAGCGCTCCGTATTCATTCTTTTCAACTCGTAATGAATATCACAGGTATGCAGTTAATACAGAAATGCTACCAATCACAAATAATACAATTTGAAAAAATCTAATTAATTGATAAAATGGTAGTCGAACTATGTGTGTTAACCCCCTTTCGACCACACTTTTAGCGGAGGCGCAGAAGCCTTACTTTTGACAATGTCTAACCGAACTATACCAATATATTAAAATATTAAAATATCAAACGTATTGTCTGTCAAAATATTATCACAAAGACCATCACAATTAATTAATTAATTCAGTGAACCAACCTACAACAAGCTTAGCTTTTAAGTAGGTTCACTTTTCATTTCCGTATTGTCATGATTTAGAATACATTCTTTCATGTTACTAACTACTATGATTCAGGATTATTTACTTCAATACATGTATAATCTTAAGAAAAATTTCAATGTTTTGTCAAATGTATTATGCTTTGTTATTTTTGCATGGAATATGAATAAATGCAACCAACCAATTAATACTGACACTCTGTTTAATAATGATTGTCAGAATACAATTAATTTTTCATTATACACATAGTAAAAGCATTGCTTAAATAATAGTCGCAATGTAATTATTGATAAACACATCAAAACCGTTACATGTAGTAAGTGTTGGAATAACAATAAATATACTTCTAAGCACATCTTAATTCATATATGTAATACATCAATCTTGAAACACGCAGGTAGAAGTGTCACTACAAAAGGCCTTCCACGGGACTAGCGTTACGTTCCTTTGTTTCTCAGATCTTCGAGGGTAATGTTATCAAAGACGAGATAGACCAGCCAGTAGACGAGGTTGAGGCTGAAGAACGTCAGAGGGAAGACGATACGAGATACCTGGTCTACGGAGTACGGGTTGAATCCGTAGACGCATAGCTTCTCCCTGATCGACTGCGTGTACGTGCACAGGGTCTCCTCCATGCAGTCTGGTTCTTCCTTCGAGACCTTTCCTCGATGAACCCGTAGTCGGCGTCTCCGGCTTTGCGCCTGGCATCCGCCTGCAGGCTGCGGGAGATGTCCTGCGATGTCGGAGGTCGGTGATCTCGGTTCGACGTCCGACCGTTCTGTTCAGATCGTGAGCGAGTTTCCTTCGTCGTCTATCGCAATCGCCTATTGCGTCGTCGAAGAGAGAGATTGAATAAGAGAGAAAGATATGTATTCAGAGATAGAGAAAGAACAGTATTGAGTTCGCCTATTGATTCGTCGTCGAAGAGAGAGGAGAGATTGAATAAGAGAGAAAGATATGTATTATAGAGATAGAGAAAGAACAGTATTGAGAACTTTAAAAGACACTGGGACAGGAAAGGCTTTAAAAGTCGTGATTTAAAATATTCTGCTTTAAGTAATTATTCTTCCCGAAATCTTTACACGAACAATTGTATTAGTATGTGCTCTTTTTATTTATCAATTCATATGTTTGTCTTTTTTTCTTTCTTAATTAATCAATTAATCAATGTAAATATTAATCTATTTATGTAATTATGTATTTACTTGCTTATTTTATTCATTGATCCATGCATTCATCCTTTCATTTATTTTATTTGATAGACCTACGTCTGTTCATTGATGTATTTTAAGATAGTCTGTAGATGATTCTAGGAAACCTCAATGATGACGTAATTATAAACTGTATAGTACACCTATTATGTTCGATACTGTGAATGGAATCCATATTGTTTATATTAAGTGTTGCTATGTCTGGTAAGCTTCTGATAAGCTTGTGGATTGACGAGAGTAGCTTTTGTTTAGGGAACAATCATAAAAAATGTATTTATCAGTAAAGATATCTATTTCAATTAATTCCCCTTCGAATAATATTTTGTTGTTGTTTGATGATTATTGTAATCTGATACGAGAAAGAGATAGATGGAGTTAATTGAGAGGGGACAGAGGCGTTGGGTAGAAGTTGGGTAGGAGCAGTTGTAGAAATGAATAAAGGAGAGGGAGTAACAGGATCCTCTCGAGAGGGGTTCCAATGATTTATGGCATGTTATATTAACCAGAAAGGCTGCTTTTAAAGCCAAGTCCTCATTCTTGCGACACATCTAATACAACCTTAAATGTCTTCTGACTTGTGGTCTGACTTACCACATCATTTGTCCTCGCTGAATCCTCCTTGTTGGCAGTGTGTTCGCTCTCTTGAAACTCTTTCATGAGTTGACGGGCTTTCTGGTAACGAGGTTGATCGTAGTAGATGACGATGACGTACTCCAAGAGGGCAGCAAACACGAAAAAATAGCACATACCTAAGAGAGTGGGAAAATGAAATCAAGATTTCTGACTAATGTGACCATGCTAAATGCGAAATCGAAGAATACTAAATGGTTAATATTGAATGGCATACTCCAAGAGGGCAGCAAACACGGAATATAGCACAAACCTAAAGTAATGACAGAAATGATAGGTTCAACCAGACAAAAAGAGGAAACTTAAAATGACGAGAAAAAAATAATAAAAAATACCACTCGTTATGAATTTCAATAAATAGCTTTCGTAATTATTGTTTTGTTTTCCTTTTCTTTTCTTTTTTTAACTGATATGATTGCATTTAAATTTGGGACCCGATAACTAAATGTTGATAATTTGGTAACATCTGTATTGCTGGGAGGCCATTTTAATAGCGCATCTGAAGTCACCTCCTTTGTTTTATAGGTCATTTTCTGTTGCATTGTTCATCCCATCATTCGACTATTGGTTTCTATCATTCAAATAGGCTTAGTACAGAATCCCCCTTGTTCCAGCAAACAAAGGGTTAACAGAGCATCTAAAGTGCAACTGTTTAAGTCCTGCTGTTCATTTAATGGAACATTAAAGCCACATCGTTTACGTAATGGAACTCCCGCGGTTCATGGTTACATAGGTCATACCCCCGCTGTTCGTTTAATAGAAAAGGTAATTAATGTTCGAAGGCAGAGTATAGAAAACTCTTGAATGATATATAATGAGAGGGAAGGTGTGGGAGAGTGATGGGGCAGATGAGAGCGAAAGAAAGACATAAAAACACAAGGGAGGAAAACTACAGATGCGAATCTTTAAACGCGAGAATGATAGGACGGTTAAAAACAGACGGGCAAGAACTACTTGAAAGAAAGAAAGTCAAAGGAGAAAGGGACAAAAAGGAAAAAAAAAATATATATAAATTAAAATCGGGAAGATGGAGAGAGGGGGTGAGATAGAGGGTGAAAAATTAAGGGAAATAAGGGGAGCTGAGGTGAAAGGTCGAAGGCGGGCTGACAGGCAGACAGGAGAAAAAAAAACAGCGAAAGAATATCTAATATATTGAGCTGAATAACTTATTGTTAAATTCTCAATCGACATGATCAAGGAGATGAAAAAAAAGTTACAGATGAGGAAAGAAAAGCAGGGCATCGCTATCGGTATTAGAAGAAAAAAAGGTCAGTTGAAGAAACATACCGAGAAACAAATCGATTGCTTTAATGTAGGACAGCTTGGGGAGGGAGTTGCCTGCGTTACCAACCAGCGTGGTCATCGTCAGAACCGTCGTGATACCCAGGGCGACGCGGGCGGGTACGGCATTGCGATTGATCCAGAACGACAACCAAGACAAACACGTGATCATCGACGACGGAATGTAGGTCTGGACGACGTAATAGGTGATGTCACGGCCGAGGTAGAAGTCGGCGGTGACGACCGTGTAGTTTCCGACTGAGGAGAACAATTTTTTTAATCAATTGATACTAATTCAACGGAGAATAAGTTAACTTTGAGTATTCTACGCTAAGAGTTGTCACGTACAGGGTATTTACAATTACACCCGCAAAGAATTATGATAAAATTACATTGTACTATAATCATAATATTAGGCAGCATTCATCTCAATTTCATCAACAAAGTTTGTACTTTAAATTACCTATCCGTTCTGCTTAATAAATGTGTTAATCTATTTCATGAGTTTTTTTCTGGGGCTGTCATATTATCAAGCAAACTGCTTACAATGACAGTCCTTCTTCCGCAAATATTTTTATACTATTTTCTTTGAAGGCGTCACTGTGCGACACTCTCTAACAGTATATTCTCCCAACCAATTTTTGAATTTTCCAAACCGTTTTTCCATGAAAATAAGACATAAAACAGGCTTTTGAAAATCTTTCAACACTTAAATGTTTGGAATGGTATAAAGAGCCAATTCATTGCTTTGTGACGATTTACATTCACCTAAAATTTAATTAAATTATAATAATATAATGCTAAATATATTACTCATTGCGGATGTAGTACCGAAAATAATATCGCTAGTGATATTCGTTTGTCTCGCAATGTGTTGCAGCGGCGCACGAAACGTCGTGATCTTTTTAGATCCCTTATTGACCATATATTGCGAGACAAACGAATATCACTAGCGATATTATTTTCGATATAATAATATAGTTGGGAGAATAATTCGATCAGATTAGTTTTTCCAATTTTTATGATTAATAATTGTCTGTTTTCGCTCAAAATGTCAGATTATCTTTAATTGTACATCTAGCATTGAAGTCACTACCTTAGCACATTTTCTCTCATCTGAACAATGTTACCAAGTCCCTTTAAACCGTTTTGACCTGTACTTACCGAAATATTTGGCGATTCTTGACCGGGTACTGCTGTCCAGGAACTTGAATTGAGGTAGTGAGATTTTAGGGTCCACATAGACAGGACTGTTTTCAAGCCACATGAATCGGACATCTTTTTCACTGTATGCATCTGAAATAAAATGGAATAATTTGGAAACACGAGGATTATTATAACTGTAATGTCTAAAGGTCCGATCAAAACTGTCAAAACTTGAAGATTGTACTGTGATTGTCTTTACATAGGTTAATACACAATTCAAGTTCGATGCATTTTAAAGTGTTGTTTAGGTCTTGGTTTAAAAAAGATTTACACATGTTGTCCAGTTAATAAAAGGTAATACTTGTACATTTTATTATTCTTACAGATCATGTTCTCTTCTTTATCTCTTGGCAAGTAATCATTTAGATATCAATTCAAAATTAATTATATGCCCTTGAAACTTAGACACTGTTTAATCTCAACTCACAGAATAAGACTTTCTTTTAAGGAAAATAAAATATGTCATTATTAATAACCATATGCTTATGTACCATTTAAAAAAATTTTTTTTGCTGTTATGGTTCATTCTACTTACAGCTTTCCAAGTCGAGGGAACAGCGTTGTTTATCAAAAGGAAAGTTGGCGAGGTCCATGTTGCAGCTGGCAGTCACGGTTAATCTAAAATAAATGAATTTTGGAAGAAGAAGAAAAAAAAATATAATATATATATATCATAGATAACAATAAAAACAAAGAGCGAAATAATGTTCATCCAAGATGATTAACCAAACGCGTCTCGTAAACGCACCTACACACAGACAAACAAAAAATCCCCCAAAATCGCTGAACAATACAACAGAACAATTTTTCAAAAAAAAATATTAAGTCCGCTCATACAAGCTGTTTTAGATAAAAAAAATTTACGTATCGACGATTTTCACATCATTTTTTGTCAGTAATAGCAAGTACCTTTAATTTGCTGAAAATCATCATGGGAATTTATCTTGGGCGTGGGGAATGTTTATTGGGGTTAACAAAATTTGGGATATTGAAGTAGCATGTGAAGGATTTTTGGTAGTATCTATGATTTTACTTTTCTGCTGTATGTGTCATCATTTTGACCACTCAGTAGAATAGCTTGTGTTGCAGCGACAATGCTGAACTGGGGTAGACATATCCGTATGACGATAAATTTTCATTTGTGTATTATAAATACAATTCATATGAAATGGAAACACATATACCTTGTACTGAAGAGCATCTCGCCCGTCGGTTCAACACGGAGCAGAGAGTTCTTGTAGAGGACGGTATGATAAGTGGCAGATTTCTCGTTGATGATATAGATGTCGGGAACCCAGAAACTATCTAGGGTTTCGGCATTGAGTGCCAGGCCGACATCGGCATCGAATTGTAGTCTTTCGTCGCGCCACTGTTGGCGGAAGTACATGTCCAGTGTGTATTCCTGCAGGACGAACAGAATTCATATATGACAGAAATTTGATATGTTCTTCCAAATGATGTAATCGTTAAATATTTAAAAAATATTGATAATGATCTTTTCTTATAAAGGGCCGTGACGCTCCTGGTGCTCCAACGTTATTATTCCGCACTTGGCCGGGCAGCGTTATCGCATATCAGGTACCCATTTATTCCAAAGGGAAGAGTAGCACCCATGGATTAATGTCTTGCTAAAGATGGGATGGGATTCGAACCGTAAACCCTTTGATTGAGTATCAAGTGAACGAACCACTAAACCACGAAACCTCTACTATTTTATATTCGTATAATGTTATGATCTGAAAGCACGAAACTAAAAGAATTACTCTGTATAGTTGCGGTACATCCCTTTTGTACTACAGTCAGCTAAATACATGTACATTCGAATTTATATTTAATACAAATACATTTCTGTTTTGATCCATAATAGTTTATTCATACGTATGACCTCTCAAAAGGCTTTTATTGATATACATGTTTAAATTCCATGTGTATTCAAAGCTAAACGCCTCTATAAGCCCGCATAGTTTATATTTTCATATCAAATTTATTCTCATTTCACATCACTATGACTAATATTGGCAGAAGCACTATTAAAGCCCGTCTGCACTCGTTTGGCCAGGAAGGATTAGACCACCCAGCGTGGTCACATACAGGTGGTTATCTCATCAACTCAGCTCTCAATTAACATAAGATAAAGAGGATCATGGGGGACCAACGGGCACCGCTTAGGCGTTGTTCTCTATATAGAGGGAGCAAGTAGCTACAAATAGTGCAGTGGGGCTTTAAAATATTAAAATATGACTTACCATCTTGGATTCGGTGATGGGCCCCATGCTGTACACATACATGCTAACAGTAACATCAAGAGGAGGGCCTGCAAAACAAAAAAGGAGATAGGAGAAAGCAATTTTTTTTAAATATGGACAAAATTTGAACATTAATCTCCCATTTTTTCTTTTTCAGGGGCATAAATTAGTCAGTGCAATATTAGACTGTTTGAGATTGAATCTTGTGCATGAAGGTTGTGAAAAGCCTTACAAATCATTTTTCTTTTGCAATATAACCGTTAGCCATTGCTGTGATTGTCTATGATTATTGTTATTTGTTTTTTGGAAATTGATTTGTAAACTTATATATATATCATTATAAAATGTGTTCAATAATATATCCAATGAGAAGCGTCGAAATGGATCACGTGGACGTGCATTAATGCACGGGGGTGCATTTTGGTGATAACAACCATTAATTTTTCGACTTTATACTCATATTGTAGACCCATCTTATAAAACAAATAATACATGTTTTAACTCGTGCATTAGTGATATGCACTGCACATAATTAAGTCACAATGAGACGCACAATGAACTCGACTAGTCTCGTTCATTATCCTACTGTGACTTAACCTGCGTGCAGTGCATATTCGCTAATGCACTCGCAAACATGTATTATTTGTATGATGAAAAACAAACTTTCGAGTCAACAATAAATAATAAATTTCAATTTCAAGGTTCCTCTTTTCCCTTTAACAACAAAAAGGTAAGTTTTAGTTCATCGGTTTTTTTAATAATTCTACAAATTTATGTGTGTTTTATCATCTGAATATTTTATTCTTTTTTATTTTACTATTCAAGGCTACTTTCTGGGCCCTGCTTCATAAAACTGGTTATCTATAACAAATGCTAAATTTATATGACAAATTTGCTCTCAGCCAATCAGATGCCATGATTTCAGTAGCTTATAACAGTAGCTTGTAACAGTAGCTTATAACAGTAGCTTGTAACTTGTTATTGATATCAAGTTTTATGAAACAGGGCCCTGAACCACTTTTAAAATGAATATCAGGTGAGTAATAAGAAAAAAAACAAGAAAAACAAGAAATTGTTATGGAAAGAAATTTATATTAGGATTTCTATTCATTTTGTACAGGCACAAAATTGTCCTTCTCCAACAAACTTTACTGACCTCCGAAACCGGGACGCAACCTTTTGTCATAACCATCAAATATCCGGTTTAAGATCGTTGCCGTTTGGTTCTGTAATCTCGACGCCCTGTGATGTAAAAGGGAAAAAAAACACGTAATTTTGACGTTTGTCCAATTTCAAGGAAAAAAACCTTTACGCTAAATTTTTTGTATTTCATGTTTATTGATCCTTTTCATTTCAAATTTAACATCAAACTGTATCAACATAAATTATGATGGATCATATAATAAAATATAAATGACGTGAAATGTACACATGTCTCACATACATAAAAATAAAAACACTCAAAGGATAAGTTGTCGATTGCTGGTATTAAGAGATTACAAACGCTTACACGAGAGAACCAGAGATAAACAATGTTCATAAGAATTTTTTTTTTCTTCACAAATAGCAGGCACCTGGCCAAATGAAAGAACAAATATGTAACGCAACCTCTCATTCCTATACTGACCCTTTATAATATTCAAAATGCTTTCCCACCTGGCAGCATGGATGACCAATTTGTTTTCCTTTGGGCAGTGTAATGTTCGACAGATTCGAACGACAAACAAAAGTGACTGAGAGTAGTTTAAGCTTATGCATATACAAACATATTTGGACACAGACAGGCTGCAGCTTTGTTATTTGTTCAATATCTTTTCTTCGAATTTGTAATACTGGGCCCCGTCTCATAAACAGTTGCGATTGATCCGAATCAATCGCAACTTTACAGTCTCCTATCTCTTTATGTAGATATTTGTGATTGATATCAATCGCAAATAAGTTGCGATTAATCGCAAATCTCTATAAGACAGGGCCCTGATCAGTTACTTATTTATCTCGGTCCAAATTCAGACGCGCAATGTGAATGCGACATTGTACACAAAAGGTGAATTGAAAACAGTGCAAGCATTGCGTTGTATTTCAATCGGCGCATCCAGTTATTGTTTTCATAGGCTAAATTAGCGCATGCATTGACGCAATAAAAATGACGCCTCGTGTGTAAAACGGTACTTGACAGTGAAGAGGCAGACAGATTTATATGCATGTACATGTATGCATTTTTATGTACATGCCTGTTTCAAGCATGTCTCATTCTTAAACCTACTGAGGGCAATGGCTGTAATATCCCGTTAACATCGGGTTCCCTCTCTCTCTCTCTCTCTCCCTCTCTCTTTCTGTCTATTTCTCTGTCTGTATCCCTCTCTATCTATATATTTCTTTCTCTCTCTCTCTCTATCTTTCTCTCTCTCTCTCTCTATCTTTCTTTCTCTCTCTCCCCCTTCCTCTCCCACTCCCTCCTCTTTTTTTTCTCTCTCTCCCCATATCCCTTTACCTCTCCCACCCTCTCTCCTCTTCCCTTTCCCCTCTCCCCCTCTCCCTCTCTGTATCTCTCTGACTCACTCTCTCTCTCTCTCTCTCTCTATATATATATATATATATATATATCCCTCTCCCAACCCCTCTCCTCCCCCATTCTCTCTCTCTCTCTCTCTCTCTCTCTCTCCATCTCTCTTCCAAAGGCTTTCAAGAATATGTTGTAATTGCTCTGCCTTCTCGAAACTGAAGAAAACAATATGAACCTACAATGTCACTTTTGTGTCTTTGCACTCATATATCGATTTAACTAATCTTTGTTGGAACACCCCTTGTTAGCAGCACACTTACTGTTTTCAACATAATCAATGTATTTTAAATGATAAAGGGAACACAATAGAGTAGTTATGGTTGCACGAATGACGTGCGAGCAATAGTGGGTAATAATCCTCAACCGATGTTCACACGATTCTGTCGCCGACATAAAGCACAAGCGCTGAATCACTGACTCATTTTTGAGGTAGAGGTTTTTTCTCCTTCCTTCTATAAGCCGTATCTCAATCTACTCCTTTCAATAGAGCTGTGCTGTTCAGAGTGTATAGTAGGTATCTTGGTATTTTTTTTTTATATCTCCGAGAGTTAGTTTACCAAATCCGCCAACTCTGTCAGTAAAACGGAATTGACTGAGATCAGTATAAACCCATTATGTATGCTTTGAAGCTCGTCTATATGCAGGAACGTGGCGTCGTACCCTCGAGCAGTTCATAACACGTTGTGATCTGAGATGTGGTTCTCATTCCTATTACCAGTTTCTTCATTGAACGCAATACTATTTATTGTCAGTGCATGACGACAGTAAATTGCATTTTTATATCACCCTTAGAAAATATTATATAAATACTGATAAAGTTGTAACTGCAGGATCATTGGCCAAAATGTAGACAGTAAAATCAGGGGTATTAAAATATCTTCATGTGTATTTAATTGTTTAGAGTCATTACTGAATCATGACCCTTTATAGATAAAGCTAGCAGCATCAAATCTTTATGATGAATAATACAAAAATGGAAATAATCAGTCCCCCCCCCCTCCCGCCCGCCTTTTAACATACTGAACTTAAAACAGATTCACATAATTGAACTTTTTGTTTCTCATGCCAATTGACATTATTGATACATCATGGATCATTGATGTTATGTAGACATCTGCTTGCTCAGCTGATTGATACTCGCTTCATGCAGTTTTGACTCGCTGTGCAATAAGGTTCGAAAGATGACACGTATTCGCCAAATTAATTATGTCTGAAGAGCGATTTCTGACTTCCACGAATAGTTACATCCAAGTCTCTAGGCATTCTTTCTCGCGTCGTAACTTATCAAAACCAAATTGCCTCCTTATCCCCCTGTCTCCATTTTCATATTATGAAATTTACCTCATTAAGCATTGAATGCCGTCAACGTTGTACGTTACAGTAAAATTGACCTTTTTCTGCAGTCCTACATGCGCGTTTATGCGAGGAAACCTTTTCTGTCCTAAATAAGTTTTTTTTTTTCGATATGAATTATACTTTCCTTTTTGATTTGCAATCTCGCGATGTGGACCCTATATCAATTCGCAATCACTCATTCATTTCCTTAATAAAAAAGGTAATTTATATATTTCCTCCGTTAATGCAGTGCGTATTATATGGTCCCTCATACTGCTTAAAATTGAGAAAGCTTTTATGTATTCGTGGATTCAGAAAGTACGGTATATTGGAGTCGTTTTTTATTTATATGAAAGCACCATAATACAGCCTGTAATGTCAACACTTGCATAACGGTCGCGTTTTTTCTTTGTAAGGTTTTAAAGTAATTAACTGAGTTTGCTTTACACTATCATGACTGTATAGATATAGGTTTTGGTATATCATTCGTAGAAGCACTACATAAAAGGATAGATGTTGCTCAATATTTTAATTCATTTTTCGTCAATATAGGTTTTAAAAAAAACTGTCGAATTCAATTTCGTCATCCCACTCATTTCAGGATTTTTTACCGGACAAATCGTACAATTTATTCTATATCAAACCAACTTCTGTCAATGAAAATATAGAAATAGCATCAACTTTAAAAAGTAATAAAGCCTGTGGACCAGATGGTTTTTCGCCAAAAGTTGTTAAACAATGTATCCATTATTTTGTACATCCATTGTGCTATGTATTTAATAAACCTTT
The DNA here is from genome assembly GCA_037976565.1 of Mesocentrotus franciscanus. Taxonomy (NCBI): domain Eukaryota; kingdom Metazoa; phylum Echinodermata; class Echinoidea; order Camarodonta; family Strongylocentrotidae; genus Mesocentrotus; species Mesocentrotus franciscanus. The sequence continues at coordinate 19,845,822 of CP137680.1, read as the reverse complement.
CATGAGTGGTATTGTGCCAGGTAGTTTAAAATCGCAAAGATTACACCAATATATAAAAAGAATGACATAAATAATATTGAAAATTATAGACCAATGGCTTTGTTATCCATATTTTGTAAAATTCTAGAAAAAATAATGCACAGAAGACTGTATGATTTTTTTTCATAAATGCAAAATCCTTATTAATGACCAATTTGGTTTTCGTAAAGATTTCAGTACTTCAGTTAGTGTATTGAATTTTACTGATTATATTTTACAAAAATTAAACAGTGCATTTTTGGTGTGGGGTATTTATGGATTTATCCAAGGCTTTTGACACCATCGATCACCACATTCTCTTGAAAAAATTGAATTACTATGGTATTCGTGGTATACCGCTTCAATGGTTTCACAGTTATTTATTAAGTCGTAAACAGTATGTGGTGGTCAATGGTGTCGAATACAATCACATGAATATAGATATCGATGTCCCTCAAGGTTCAGTTTTGGGGCCACTTTTGTTTATTTTATATGTAAATGATATTATTAATTCATCAAAATTATTAAAGTTTTCTCTGTTTGCAGATGACACTGCAATTTTGTTCTCCCACGCTCATATATCTCAATTGATTTCCACTGTAAATTCAGAATTGTCTATTTGAAATGATTGGTTCAAATGTAATAAATTGCAACTTAATTTTGAAAAAACAAAATATGTAATTTTCCATCCTAGAAAGAGAAAGGTTTTAAGTGACACTGAAGTTGTAAAAAATGATGATAATGCTATTGACAGAAAATATTACATTGACTTTTAAGGTGTAACCATCCAAACAAAAATTAGATTGGAAAAAACATATTGATCATGTTCGTAATAAATTGCTTAAATGTATTGGTGTATTGAATAGACTTAAGGATTTTTTACCCCTCAGAATATTACTTTATATTTATTATTCTATATTATTTCCTAATCTGAACTATTGTTTTATAATTTGGGGCAATACTATTAAATTAAACTTATCAAAATTGTTTATTTTAAAAAAAAGGCGGTTCGTCTGTTGACTATTCCAAGCGCGCCACTTTTTGTTAAATATAAAATTATACCTTTATTTGAACTGATAAGATTCAATACCTAGATTTTTATGTTTAAATATAATAAAGGCGCCCTTCCAGAAAAAAACTCTAACATGATTCAAACAAACTCAAAAATTCATATTTCATTCAACTAGACAACATCAAGATTTACATAAACCCTTGTCTAGATTTTATTATGTTCATAATTCAATCAGACTCATCGGGGTACAAACATGGAATTTGTTGAGTAGTGACATAAGAAATAGCACAACACTGTCCAGATTCAAAGCATTGTGCAAGTTACATTTATTCAAATATTTAAATAATCTCGATCTCTCTTGGTAGCTCTTTATCTTGTATTTTTCCTTCCTCTTATATTTTTGCTCCATTCTGTCGGGGTGTGTGTGTGTGTGTGTGTGTGTGTATGTGTGCGTGTGCATTTAAATTTATACATTATTTATATTATAATGTACTTGTATGTAGGGTCCCGATTACAAGCAGTCTTGCTTCTCAGGGGCCCTGGCCATTATTACTTTTTATGTTGTTGTTCTTTGATATTATTCTTGTATTGTATTGATGCTCTTGTATATATATATATATATATATTTAATGGTCAATAAATGAAATGAAATGAAAGGATTTACATCGATTCTAAGGCCATTCATTACAGCAAATTGTATTTACAATATATGACATTTTAAAATGACAACGTATTATTGTATACACGAAGTGCCACACTTCAATATTTATCCCACTCCATACCCAGGAGAGAAAAGGGGACCTGGTAGGATGACAAAACGTTTCTGTAAGTAATTATAATTTGCCGTCATGGTGACCATAATATAGTACCAATACTCCCCAGTGAGTGGAGATGGTGCACATTGTGCATGAAAAAATCCGATGACCGGGGTAGTGATATCTGTGAAGCACTTAAAAACGGTATTTCGTATTGAACGCTATATGAATTCAGATTATTGTTATTACTATTAATTGCCATTTAATCATTCATCAATGCAATACACTGCTCTGCGTATTCATAACACGTAATTCAAAGGGAAGTCCGCGCGCTCTCTAATAATTTATCACTCGGGGTGTATAATAATGTGTTAAGAAGCAATAAATTGAGAAAGTGCCCTGCGATACGTGTTTGAAATAAATTATAAATTGCCATCACTTCGAAACCTGTTAAGAAAATTCAATGCCTAAACACTTCTCACATATAGGCACTGCTTGGCCAAGAGGGTTCTCCGAAATATGCTAAGGCGTCAAGCTCCGGGCTTATTTCGTCAAAGATACAGGGTTAGGTTTAGGGTTGCAATTATGTTTTAAGTTTAAGTTTAGGGTTTAATAGGTAGAGTTAGATACATGTTTGATCCAGGGTTAGAATTCGGTAAGTGTAAACAAAATTGAGGCAGAGCAACAGGCCATTTTCGTTATGTAACCACATTTAATGCATATGTCTTTGTGCCTCTATACAAATTATTTCATTCACCTGTTAAGAATAATTGTATTTCAATAGTCAGAGGGCAAACTGCACAAATTATTTCATGTTGCAAGGTAGGGCAAGCCGTAATGTTTGTTCTACCAAGGAGTTTTCAGAGCTCAAATCCCAACTGGCAACAAATTATTTCAAGCAGCTACCGTTTTCTAAGGTTGCGCAGTATAATCTATAGCCGTACATGTGTGCTGTCACCTTTGATGTCCGAGGTTCGATGCCGCCAACATCATTGAAAAGCTTGAGTAGTGATTTTTATTTCACAAAGAAATATCGTTAATATTTGAGCTAACAAGGGAAAAATCGAACAGATGATAAAATATGAATACAAAAGTCTAATTGTGTCAGAAATTTGTTTACATTGTATAATAGCAGTTTTAATTTGTGAGAAAAAGTACAATTCTAAAATCCTAAAACTTGCACTTTGACACTTTTCCGATTACTTCCTGCACACAAAATTAAAAGTGCATTTGTTCAAGTACAGTTCTTCATTATGTTATATGTCAGATTAGTGCCCACACATGCCCTGTCGAGTAATTTGGATTAATATTTCAGGAAATTTTGCTTTGTTTCTTTTCGCTTGCCTCCTGTAAAGGTAAACACTGTGTACTGTGTATCATCAGACGAGTGGTAGCGAAAAGTAATTATCATTACAAATGCATGTTCCCTTTGAAAGTGGCCCGTTAGTTTGCAGCTAGGCAGAAATCTTTTGTCTACGTACCTGCAAAGCAAATCCAGTTAAACACATGCCTGACATAATTTCTCCTGGCGGCATCGAATATGGTACAAATGGAATGACCTAGATATGACTCCAGGGGGGTGTTTCACAAAGACTAAGATCGACTTTAAGTTGGACTTAAGTATAACAGGCCGTTCGTGCCATTGTTTGCTCTCACCATTGGTCTCTCAATTATGATCTATAGATAATATTTTTTCCTTCAATAATGAATTATCAAAAATGTAAGTTTTGTAGATTTTTTACCGTGATTTGTACGTCCCTTGAGAGACCAATGCCAGTAAATAATGATAGCAAACAATGGCATGAACGGCCTGTTATACTTAAGTCCAACTTAAAGTCGATCTTAGTCCTTGTGAAACACCCCCAGCTCTTAAAACTCCTTTGTTTTACCTATCAACAAATACCGAATGCAATTCGCATTCTGACTACTGAGATACACTTTTTTTGTAACAGGTGAATTAAATAAAATGTATGGAGGCACTTCACATAGACATATGCATTAACATTTTGTTACATTACGAAAATAGCCTATTATTGCTGGAGGTGCGTACAACCTGAAAGCTGTCTGAAAACGCAATTATCCTTGTTTTGTATGACTCTTGTAACTCAGGGTGACATGTCAGGGTTGGCGGGTCGGGCAATGATATCATTTTTGTCTGCTTTCAGGCAACCTTGTCTGTACACATTCTTTCAATATATGTCCAAAAATAAATGATGAAGTGTTACAAGGGAACATGAATCGAGCTATCATGAACTTGAAGGAAAATGAAAGCAAATATTAAATAGTTTATACAAGACAACCACAAGCTTGTCTGTTTATTATCATGATCATTGATATTATTATTATTATTATTATTATTATTATTATTATTATTATTATTATTATTATTATTATTATTATCATTATTATTATTATCATCATTGCTATTTGTATTGTTATTATTATTATTATTATTATTATTATTATTATTATTATTATTATTATTATCATCATCATCATCATCATCATCATCATCATCATCAGTAGTATAGTAGTAGGAGTAGAAGTAGTAATAGTAGTAACAGTAGTAGTAGTAGTAGTAGTAGTAGTAGTAGTAGTAGTAGTAGTAGTAGTAGTAATAGTAGTAACAGTAGTAGTAGTAGTAGTAGTAGTAGTAGTAGTAGTAGTAGTAGTAGTGGTAGTAGTAGTACTAGTAGTATTTACAACAGCAGAAATGTTAATCAAATTCCCTATGATGATTACAGAAATACCGATAGTAGTGCTATCAATTTCAAGGATGGTCACATGCACGGATACAGATATAATGACAAATCAATATATCATGACTTTGTAAACATGGTAAATAGATTGAGACATGGAATTAATATCAGCCTATCGTCGCTTTTAACCTGTTGACTACTAATTCCCATAGACTTAATACAGGAGCCACCCGGTTCCGGGAGTCATTGGGTTCTGTGGATTCTGTGGACATAGTAAGACAAGCAGCATTACCGGAAAAGAGACACAGGAAGAGAGTCAAAGAGATTTCAAATAAAGGAAGAGGCAATCTTGAAGAACAAAAATTTAAATGCCAGCGTAAAAATGACATACGATATAGATGTAGATCGTTAAATTTGAACGGCCATTTATCTAAAAGCGTGATACCCTTTGAGAATGCTTCCGCGTCACTCGTGCATTGCTTAAAGCATGTTATGTGCATCGCTTTTTATTAAAAACTGCGTCCACTATATGCAATTTCAAGATGATTATGCGCCAATGCGGAGGGTGCTAAACATTTTCTTGCCTCGGGAAAGGATGGAGAGACCCAATGTCACTCTTTTTTCTTCCACAGCATGCTTGCGACGCCTATGAAGGGGTGTTAATTAACGCATCACATGAAAACATTCAGTGGCGTATCGTGACTTCATTCATGGGGAAGGGCAATGGTTAATGAGGCGGAAGGAATTCGGGAGGGGGGCTGAATGACCTAGGAGGGGGGGGGCACAAATCCGAAAATTTTCTGAAAAAACAAAGCAAAAATCAATACTTTTTCGGTGGCCGGTTTTGACAACAGAATTCTCTGCCAAGCACAAATGAAAAGGGTGGGTATAAATCCCCGACTTTACTTCCTCCTCCCTCTCCTTAGGGGCACGTGCTTCTCGCCCCCCCCCCTACCCCCTCATTCCCCGGGATTCGCCTCTGCCAAGTAAAATGTAACAGTGATAGATCATCGATTTTAAGTGGCTCAGGAATGATATCATCTAAACCAGCACAGCTGGATGTCCTTTTAAACGCGTGCTGTGATCATCTTATCATGATGATGTTATAGGTCATTTTAAACGAACAATGGTGTGTATAGCAACCTTGAATGTTACTCATGCCTTCAAATTATGTTTCAAATGCCATTGGTATTTAACCTTTTCATTTTGTTGGCCTGCAAATGGGACATAGTACCTTTAAACAATACAGTGCCCCCTCCTTTCTGATGTATGATCCAACAATATCTGTATGCGTGTGTGTGGGTGGGTGCGTTTGTGTGTGTTCATTAATTCACAAGGCTCATATTGAAAACAGTAGTCCAATCTATGACCTTCAGCGTGTAAGCTTCCAAGATATCATCTTACTGATATAATAAGTGTATGAAAATGAAATTAAGTGGAGACTTTGGATCAATAGACGGTCAATAATGACCCTATTCCACACATCCCGTAAGACAACCTGCGTTCTTACAAGCAAAATGTACTTAAAGATATAATGAGTTCTAGTAATGATAGAAAATAAATTCTCACAGAATCCAACAAAACTTACACTGAATGTTCAAGATTGTGAATAAACAACATTTGCCAAAACATGGTAGAAAATGTATAGGGGGCTGAGTAATGAGCATAAAAAGATTAGGAAATCAAGGTAAGTAGGCCCGACACCATGTGCTTGACACAGGTCACTGTGTGCAGATAAGAGTTGTGTTTTTATTGAAGATGATTTCCAGCAAGTTTTTGTGAGGGTGTTTTTATTTAACTGGTTCAACAATCAATCTACTGCAGGATAACCAATCCAGGATGAATTATAGTCATGTTCTCTCGACATACGATGCCCATACCAGAGCTAAAGATAAGCTTTAACGTGAGTATCAAGTAATTTTATACACATACATGGAAGAACCCAGGGTGACACTTTTTTTCTTCATATTTACGTCTTTCGTATCTAAAGTGTCAATCTACCCCCTTCTTCCTCCTCCCATTCCCCCTCTCTCTCTCTCTCTCTCTCTCTCTTTCTTTTCTTTCTCTCTCTCTCCCTCTCTCTCTCTCTATCTCAGCTCTAAGCTCGGTCTGTAGAGGCCTATATACCTAACTTGTTAACCAATGATACCTAGTCATATCCTTGGTTTAACTTTGCCATTTTGAACTTTGAATGTTTTCCCCTCACAGTTAAACCAAGCAATTTAACATATTTTGTCTTATTCTCAAACTTGAATGTACTCTGTAACCTTGCTTTAGTACGTACAATCTTATCGGTTTTTTCGATACTTGTATAATTCACTTGTTCTATTATATACTGTAATACTGTATGGTTTATATATGTCATTTAATTTGTGGATATTTGAGAGGAAAAATAAATCAAATCAAATCAAATCAAAACGTCCGTCATGGTCGTGCTATATTATATGATTACAATAAGTAGACCAGTTTACTCATAATTATATTCAAATGTGTATGCATACCGAATTGGTTGCTCTTGGCGAACGGATAGGTTTATCCGAGGCCTGCATGCCCTTAATTCATATCAACAATTCATTACGTAGCCTGCACTTTATTGTCCAATTTTTATAGGCCTGTATATTAGGTTAACAAGGGGAAAAGAACATCACAGGGAAGGTGTTATCTATAAATATGGGTTTGTGACATTATTATATGTCTTCAAAATGCATCACAATATCATGATAGTCTAATCATTGTTTTATAATAGCTGCAGAACATGACCCACTTTTAGTACCCTGCACAGAGTTGCTGGTAGTACAGGCGTATCAATGATAACAAATCGGTGTCAAGAGGGTATACTTACTCGTCGTCGTGGACGCCTGAAGCTGCACGACCCTGGTCGATCAGGGCGACGATGACGAGGAACAGAAAGACCCATGGCGACACCATTTCGTATTGTATCGTCGGATTCGGCGTTGGTCAACACTAGTGAAATTTGATTAATACTGTAGCTGTGCCGCAAAATTGCCCCTTCCCCAATAATACTGCATCAAGATACTGCTATACTCTGATGTGAAGAAGTGAATGTTGTGTGGTCTGGCGTAATTGGTATAACTATGTTCCTTACCGCAAGTTAACATATACAATGTAGTCACACGTCTAAATCGATGTTTCAGGCGGGAGTTTCCAACGCAAACAATTGGACGAGTCTCGTCTGACCTTTTGCAACGGAGGATCCTGATGGTTGGGGATGTAGATAACGCACTAAGCTGTTGCGGCGGCGATCTACCGAATAACTCCACGCGCTCATCAACTCTTCCTTGATATATATAGCTACTTTTCTTTTAATGCGCTGTGTGGCTTCAGCGTTACTAAGTCGCCTCTCAGCTGCACTTCAGGTAGAGGATGACCCTTAGTGCACCATGTACCATGTAACTATACGTGAAAGACTCTCAAAGCAAAAATCGATCACCCTCTTTTTTCGAAAGGTAGGTGAAGTCATCCCAGTATTCAGTATCATGGGATTCGCTTTTAGACAGCGTATGCAGTCAAACCTGTCTACTAAGGCCACCCAAGGGAAACACTAAAAAGTAGGTACTGTACACGATTGGCCATTCAAGAGAGGTTTTTTAGCACACAGTCATATCCGTCTAGAGGGAGGCAATATGGGTGGCCACTATAGACAGATGACCTTTATAGAGAGGTGGCCACTAAGGCAGGTTTAAATATACTTCATGTAATTCAACTACAGATAAACCTGCTTTAGTGACTACCTGTCTATAAAGGCCACGTATTTCATGTAATGAAATATCCAATGAAAAGGGATTCCCATTGAAACATGTATCAATGATCCATTCCGGAATTTTAAAACGCCAATTTGACAGCCTCATCTATTTTCTACTTATTCTGTGAGCGTATTCATTTAAAATTTTTTTTTCTTTCCTTTATTCTTAACGATTTGTCAATTTTCCTTGGAGAAGTTCATTATATCTCTTTCAAATATTTGGTTTTGGATTATTTTTAAATGTTATTCTATAAATTTTGTTTTCATTCTAATTAATATCCATATCTTTAATCAAATTACATTTTCAAATTTCTTCCGCTTGTATCACAGCTGCCTTTTACTCTCCCTAACTATTTACGCTTCTTAATTCATATAGGCCTATTTTTTGTTTAAATTCAATTATTGCAAACAAGGTAGACCGCTATAATAAAACACGATCGCAAAAACTGCAAAAAACCCACCAGAGCAATTTCAATAGCCTTGCCCATCACTTCTTAAAAGGTGACATAATCCGAACAAGAATTATACAACGGGGCATAGAAATTGCCCTTTGGGGTGATTTGTTTCTCTCGAAAGTCCTTGCAACTTCTTAGCTAATGTTCATCGATTGTATGAAATGCTCTCTTCTGAACTCATACCAGATTATTTGTTTTCTAACAAAAGACTGCTTGTTAGATCGATCCGAGTAAGCACAGAATCCTTCCTAAGAAATAATAAGTAAAAGAATCGATGTTTTAAACAAAATCGATGAGGAAAGGTGGTCCGTTATATGAAAATAACAATCGACAAGTTCGCCCATTATCTTCCCATCCTCTTGACAAATGTTCTCAGTCTCTTCTCTCTTTCTCTCCCTCTCTCTCTCTCTCTCTCTCTTTCTCCACCTATCTATTAATATATCTACCTTTACTCCTCTTTTTCTTCCTGTTTTCTCTTTCATTCTTCTCTCACAGTCCCCCCCTCTCTCTCTCTCTCTCTCTTTCTTACATTTTCTCTCTCTCTTTCTCCCCATCAAAATCTCTATCTCTACTCCTCTTTTCCTTCTTTTTTATCTTTCTCTCTTCTCTTTCTCTTTCTCTTCTTTCTCCACCCCTGTCTCTCTCTCTCTCTCTCACTCACTCTATCTATCTATCTCTACTCCTTTCTTTTCCTTATAATTTTCTTTCTCTCTTCTCTTCCCCCACTCTCTCTCTCTCTCTCTCAAGTTTGCAACTTGTTTATTTTCACAGCTGCAAAGAGAGAGAGAGAGGAAAAAAAAATCAATATCAAACTTCCCTTTTATTCAATTATTTTCATTTATCGATTTACATGGTCATCTACGTCTTAAGGGAATGCCATCAATATACAAGTAAACACCTTGTGCTTGTTATGGTTTTCTAGGTTCTCTAAAGACTCCAGGAGAACAGAAAGGAGCGTTCAATATTCAAAGCATGGGGTGGCCACGCCTATATAGTCTGCAGGCCCAGACTCTAATTTGACACTTTACCACAACAATGTATCAAGCCTTGAGTAGAGCCTAGCCATGTCAGTCTCTGGCTGTGTCCGGAACAGCTAAAGTAAAGAGTCCATGCAGTATGTTGTCAGCCTAGTCTCGTAGTGCAGGCGCTGTTAAGAGCAACGAACGACAAGGGTTTGTGCCTTGTGCAAACTAGTCCATTCATTACAATACGGACATGACAACAGGGACGTCAAGGTTTGACGTGGCCGCTGAAAAGTGGACCTCACCCTGTCAGTGCCAAACAAAAAACATAATTTCCATTTCCAGCTTTCAGTGATTTTCTTTTATTTAAAATGTAAAGGCTCTCGAGGAATATATTGACACGATTTCGAATGTAAATGTTAAGTCATAGGCAGGGAGAGAGGTTAATGGTAATTGAGAGAGAGACAGAGAGAGAGAGAGAGAGAAAAGAGAGGAAGAGAGAGAGGGAGAGAGAAAGAGAGATTAAGAGGAAGAAAGAGAGACAGACATACAGAGACAGACAGACAGATAGTCAGATATAGAGTGACAGAAAGGGACAAAGAAAGAGGACGCAGAGACAGGGAAAGAGGGAAAATAATATATAAGAAAACATCACATGCCAGTCAAGAGTACAAACCTCTGTGGTGAAGTGGTTTAATACCCCTGACTTTACCCAAACGAATCCGGGATTCGAAACCCAGTACCTTTATGCAAGACAGTTAATCTACATCTTCCCCTGCCATCCCACGTTTAGCAATCATCATTGGTCCTATTCAAACGTTACCCTTTGCCTAATAATAGGGACTTTTAGATTTTACACGACGAGAACGTGGACTGCCACGGTGACATCCTTTTAAGGTAATGTGACGTCCTTTTAAGGCACTGCCGGGCACGGGCCAGTGCCTTGAAAGAATGACACACGTTGCAGTCCACTACGTGGACGTGCAAATCTAAAAGTCTCTATTAATTACTCTAACCCGTACCCTGACAATCATAACCATAATGTTTTCATTACTTAGGGCTCGCTACCAAACAATGGATTGATTTATCCATTAATATTTTTAGAAACTTGTCGAACAAGATACAAATAACATTTTATAAAATGACACTTATGAACGAAAACGGTCCCTACTTCATGTACATTGTAAATGAGGGTCAAAGGTCATATTGGCTTGATCTATATTCCATATTATCTATAATGATTAATGCTCCGAAGCTAACACTTGACATATATATATATATATATATATATATATATATATATATATATATATATATATATATATAGCACATGTAGCTGGAGGAGCATTGCATAAAATAAGATGAAATCGTGAAAATGCATTATTCATTATGTAAATTAGGATACGTATCACCTAATTCGTCAAAATGACGAATTCAAGTCTAGTTGTTATTATTATCATTATATTATTATCATTATTATTATTATTTTCATTATTATTATTATTATCATTACTATTATTATTATTAATAGTAGTAGTAGTAATAGTAGTAGTAGTAGTAGTAGTAGTAGTAGTAGTAGTAGTAGTAGTAGTAGTGGTAGTAGTAGTAGTAGTAGTAGTAGTAGTAGTAGTAGTAGTAGTAGTAGTAGTAGTAGTAGTAGTAGTAGTAGTAGTAGTAGTAGTAGTAGTAGTAGTAGTAGTAGTAGTAGTACTACGTAGTAGTAGTAGTAGTAGTAGTAGTAGTAGTAGTAGTAGTAGTAGTAGTAGTAGTAGTAGTAGTAGTAGTAGTAGCAGCAGTAGTAGTAGTAGTGTAGTAGCATCATCATCATCAACATCATCATTATTTTGGGGTATTATCAATTTAGGCAAAGCTGGATGCTTCAACGATTCCCATTTTTATTTTCAAAAACTATATAGCTTACTAAACTTTTCATTAAAGAATGATGGCCCATGTTATGCCCATGTGATGTGATCCAAGCTATGTTAAGCATCAATGGATACCAGTCTCTATGGTAACCAAATTAACACTACCCATCAAACACCTTGGGTGTCTGGGTTCGAGGCCAGTTTAGAGTATCACCTTATTAATTATAGAGGATCGAACCCATCACTGCGTGCATTTTCCATGAAATAATCAAAAGCCTAGCACTATTTTGATTGCTTTTTGTTTTTTTGTTTTCGTTTGTTTTATCTATATTCCTTCACTTGGCGTTTTCAGGTATTCAAATAAAACGATCGAAGAGACTTTTAAAAAATCAAATTAAGCAAATTAAATAAACTTGTGCGTCATCTATATCGAAACGTGTGGATATATTACATGGTTTCATAATGCGAAAATGATTTTTTTTTTTAAATATTTATACTCTAAGGAATTGAAATTCCCCCTGAGATGGTTTTTCAAAAGTCTTTGCGATCGTGTTAGAAATGAATTAATTGCTACGAAAGAGAATCAAAAACTTTGCGATTGCGTATTGCATTCCCAGGCAAGCAATACCCAAGTTTACTTATCTATTCAAAAATTCAAGATTTTACTGTATAATAGCAGAAAAAAGCGTATATTGTGTGCAAAAAATTTCCGGTTTAGTATTATGCTTATATTTTTTTCCGATTTTGCGCATGGCGGTTTGAACTGATTTAAGGGATCATTGGGCTATTAAAAAGTTTCAAACAATTCCAGCTACTAACTCATATCAAAACAGTGAAAAGGTGCCTTCTTGCACTTGATCACATTATAGCATAAACGTTGCTAGATGTACGTATTCGGATTATTCTTTCCTAACTTTAAAACATGAATTATAAACAACACCCCCTCCACCTAAAAGCAGTTGAAAGGCTGTAACAAGACAGTGTTATGGATAAGACCCAAAATGGCTTTGCCAAGAGCTCAAGGCGTTCACTTGTGTGGACCTTAATTCATCGAAGTCGTCATGTCTATGAAATTATTACAATTTAATGTTATCGTTAATACTAAACATTGTGTGCGACGCAATTGCCGTATATGGACAAAAATTATCTTTAAAAATGTAACTTATCTAGCTAAAAATGTATTTTTCCTTATTATTTTTCATGGTTACTTGTAAATTTTAAGTAAGGGTTCAATGTCAATTAAGGAATCGCAAACTAATTTCACGATGTAGATATATATGTAGGGGTTGCAAACAAATTGACGATGGTAATATAAACGCGACATATAATTGTTGTTCATGCTTGTAACTACTGTTTTTTTTTTTTTTTGATTTATTGTTTTGTTTTGTTTTGTTTTGTTTTGTGTTTTGCTGGTTGACTTTATGGTTTTTTTTTCAGAGAGAGCAAATGAGTATAGAGTACGACACAATGTTTGTTTTGGTTTGTTTTCTTTTCTTTTAAAGTAATCAAGGTGACCTTTACGTACTTTTTGAAGTGTAAATGTCGTTTCATCTTGCATGCTGGCATTGAAAACCGGTGATGCTCAATGATTCGCTCTGTTGCTCTTCTCAACACAGCTCTGTCACTCAGCCGAAGCCCAACTGCCCTTCAATGAAATATTAAAGGCCTGCATGGCGTCTGTAATTCGTCAAAAAGCTGTGATGAAAATCCTTAGAAATAAATGGAAAGTATACTGTTTTGTTATCAGGAAAGGCTCCAACTACTATTTCATATTCTAAAAAACGTTCCTTTAAAGATAAAGTTGAGTTCTGGTCATGCGATTGCATTGTGAAAGAAACGTTGTGGAATCGATCAGAAAAGGTTGATCATCTAGCATATAAGTATTGGTGTGTACAGCAAGGTTTTGGAATCATCAAAATGATAAGAAATTTGGCACAGTCTTGGTAAAGTTACAAGCACTGTACACAGAAAGATGTATATGGGACTACACGAACATGTGGCATAAAAATCCGTCCCGATGTTTATGATGTTACATGCCATATTTAGAATATTAAGGCATTTGAAGAGCCATGCTTTTCAGGAAACATTTTTTCTCTGATGTTCTTCCACACTTGCATAATACAATGATAACGCTCACAAATGATTTTTCACCTCTTCCCAGAATTCAACCTTCTCTTTAAGTTCGTTTTATAAGAATGCATTTTGGGCAATGCTGGGTATGGTCTACTCTAAGGAGAAGGTTGAGATGATATGGTAAAGCTACAAATCAGTTTGTGAGCTTTCTCATTCTTTAACATGTCAGTTTGGGAGAACATCGCAGTAGAAATGTCTCCTGTAAAGGATTGCCCTCCGAACATGCAAAATGCTTCATATTCTACGTGTGACAAGCAACAGCTGAAAATTGTTGCCTAAACTTTCATGTCACTTGTCTATGTAGTCCCATTTACATATTTCTATTTGCGGTGTATATAGTTTTCAATATGATTGAGTCAATTTAGTTTCGGTTTGATCATTCCATAAACTCAGATTATACATCAAGTTATATATAACTAAACTTTCCCAATTGCTTTCAGACACTTTCCTCCACAATATACTCAACTTTATGAAGATAAGATCGAAGTGGTGAATCTTGTTCCGATGGCCATTTGCTTATCATTGATATGAACAGGACAAATCTCTCCATCTAAGGTAACCACGATATTGTATAGCCTACATTTTTATTTGTATACCTGACCATCACGAGATATTTTAGCGTTCATAGTAAAATCTTAATGGACGTCCCGCCACTACATCTACTGACAGGAGCGTTACCAGGAAGATCTGAAGCTTGTTCCTATGGTCATTTACTTCCCGTTGTGACAGAGTAAAGGCAGCACTCTCCATCTAAATTTAACCCAAAAAATGTGTATAACCTAAATTGTTATTAGTATCCCTAACCATCACAAGATTCTTCAGCTATCATTTTAGTAAACGTCATTCAGATAATGAAGATGCGAAGCTTGTTCCTATGGTAATTTACTTCCCGTTGTGACAGAGTAAAGGACAACACTCCCCAACTAAAATTTGTATAAACTAAATTTGTATTTGTATCACGAGATTTTTCAACTATCATAGTAAAATCTTAATGGACGTCCCGCCACGACATCTACTACCAGGAATAGTTACCATACCATTTTTTTTCCTCCAGAGCGAGGCCATTGCCGTAGCCAGAAGGGATAGAATTACCTCATAATAATAATAATAATAATAATAATAATAATAATAATAATAATAATACAAATAGTGGCTTCTTGTATAGCGCTCGTGTCTGTCAGACTTGACACTCCTGGCGCTTCACATTGTTATCCCTTCTATCACACTTAGATTTCAAAAATGTCCCGAAGGAACTTTTATTTAAAAGCCGAATCTCTGTCTTTAAAGATAAAGACCAGTTCTGGTCATGCGCTTACATTGTGAAAGAACATTGTGGAATCGATCAGAAAACGTTGATCATCTAGCATATAAGTATTGGTGTGTACTGCAAGGTTCTGGAATCATCAAAATGATAAGAAATTTGGCCCAGTCTTGGTAAAGTTACAAGCACTGTACACAGAAAGATGTATATGGGACTACGCGACCACGTGCGCGATATCTATTTGGTCCCAATAGATATAATAATTTACCAAATATATCAATTAGTAGGCGGTTTCCCGACTTTCCCGGCAAGATTTGTATCATCACGTATTAGTAAAAACATATTCTTTCACTTGATTTGTAATGAGAGCTTACATTTTATTCTTTTGAGAGAGGGGCGTTTCCAAAACTGGTCTTTACCTTTAATCTTCGTGTGGTTGCTTGTATGTTTGTTTGTTTGTGTTTCTTTCTCTCTTTGTATTTTGGTGTTCCTCTGTTGTTGTTGTTGTTGTTTATTTATTCATTTATTTCATTTAAAATTTGATATAATCTAGGCGAACACATTTTCAAAATGTTAAAATGTCTTTCTACTTCACGATAAAGCAAATGGCATTCATATTTTCATCAAATTAAGTTTAATATAATGAAGCGGGATTGCACGACTCGGGCAGCAACGTGACCGAATATATCTGATACTTTTTATATCAACATTCAATTTTGACCACGTTCGTTCGCTTCACTCGTTCAGAACATTTAGAAACAAGATGATTCTCGACAACGAGATGAACGAAGATCCTATAACACGTACATGTATACAGCTGTCAGACATGAAATGATGAATGCCACTTACAATTCTCAAAGCGAAAATGGGAGGCCTATCTACTATATTGTACAAAATGCAACATCACAATATCTCAGTGTTCCAGAATCAGACAATCTTTAATAGCATTCGATCACTTTGAAATCAAATATAAATATTGCGTGAATATTAACAGTATCAGCATCAACTATAACTATATTTGTATGTACATGGTAATAGTACAAAGGTCGCAAAATTAAAGACTTATGATTCTCAATAAATATGTATAAGAGCGATAATTCGTAGTAAACTTTACTGGCGGTTACATTTTCATGGACACACTTAAACGGAATTTAATAAGTTGTTAAAGAAACACCATATACATGTATATACTTTTTTGGTCAGTATTGGTAATAACAGAAGCTAAGAATTCGAGGATACTTCAAGAAGGAAAAGTACAATTGATAATGTATGATTATTTCACCAATCATTATTATACACTTAACCCTAATAAGGCCGAAGGGGGGCATTATGCCTCTCCCCCTCAGCGATTTTTCTGATTGTTCGGGAACGCATACGGATGGCGCCCCGCCGCTCGCTGACTTTTTTCTTTCGAGTCTTGCGCATCTTTTAAAAGAATTTTTTTGAAAGTCGGACGTACAGTTACAAAGTCACGTGACCTTTTGTCTTTGCATGTCAGCCCGAAAATCGCTCATTTTCGTGATTTGTGTACAAAACATATGGAAATGTCATTTTTCCTAAAAAGAGATAAAACATCGGTTATTGGGTCTTGTTTAAAGTTTAGGTGTTTGTTTTGGGAGTCAAAATAGTTGAATTGTAGTTATAAATGAAATAAAACAACAAAAACAATAAAATACTTAAGAAATTATCAAAACAAGAGATAACATAAGGAATAACCTAGCTCTTCCAAATGTTTGTGTCGTATTATTGTTTCAAATGGTCTAACGAATACATGTAGTGAAAAAGAATGCTTAAATATAAAGAATATATGATTTATGGGTAAAAACGTGAATTTTATGACCTTATTTGCATAAATTACCATAAATATGCAAATGAGTGAATTTTTCAGAAAACTAAATTTACCATAGTATTCAATACACTTCACTTGACATGTGTGCAAATTTTCGCGGCGATCGGCCGTTTCACGGCTGAGATCTTAGGGGGGCCATAATGCCCCCGGCCGTATTAAGCCCAGCCTTTTTAGGGTTAATATCATACTATATATATTATTCTCTTAGATATTCTTGACACAATACATAAATGAACATGGACGTTTCATGTTTAAAACTGAACCTACGATATGTAATAGCAAAACAAAGATCAATATTAAAAATGGAAATTTGACAATATTACTAAGTTTTTTTTTATAAACAGAAAACCCACATTCACTTTGTATAATAATTACAATACCGCACGAAATGGACATATAAATAATTGAAAATATATCAATCATGTTGAGATGTAGTGAGCATTGATGAAAAGGGTACACTAATGTAAATGTCGATGATAAGAAAAGTCTTATAAAGAGAGAAAAGAATAAGGAGCGATGATGAGGGGGGTTACATTAAAACAGGCAGATTAATCGTGGCCAGAAGCATAACAAACATAGAGAGAGAGAGAGAGAGAAAGAGAGAATTATGGACAAAGCAATACATGTAATACATACAATAACATGTAATGCATTATTTCATAGAAATGAATGTTTCACTATCCAAGAAGCATAATAGGTTGCATAATATCAAAATTCAGACAGCCAATGGTGGAGAGAGAGGGGGGGTGTTAAGATGTATCATATTTGCTAGGATTAAGATTTGATACAAACACAACAATCTTGTCTACAT
The DNA here is from genome assembly GCA_037976565.1 of Mesocentrotus franciscanus. NCBI lineage: Eukaryota > Metazoa > Echinodermata > Echinoidea > Camarodonta > Strongylocentrotidae > Mesocentrotus > Mesocentrotus franciscanus. The sequence continues at coordinate 19,828,239 of CP137680.1, read as the reverse complement.
ATTTACAAAACATTCGGACTAAACATCGCATGTAAAAGGATATTTATAATGACGACGTAATAATAATAATAATAATAATAATGGATATTTATATAGTGCACGTAACCGATACGTGTTTCTCTACACATTTCTGACGCCGAATATTATCTTTCTGCGACATTTGACGAAATATATTTTACCAAAACCACAACGAAATATAATATGAAAAGTATTCTCCCCCCCCCCTCAAAAAAAAAAAATGTGAGCAACCTATGAATACGAAAGCTGATTTACAAAATACACTTTACAATGTACATTTGTATTAAGACGTCTTAACAAAGTCTACATTTTTATTTTACAGGTTTATGTAAGAAATACAATTCAACTTTCTTTTGGCAATACTCTCCTGTTTTATTTTGATATAATCATTTCGTGCCCCGCTTTGTCTTACCGATATGTCATCTTTGTAAAGATATCATTGATAAGTTTCTACTACTTCTCACCTAACCTTTTAACTCAGTGCTAGATAAGAACTGTAATCTCGAGGGGACCTATGATTTTCCGTCCAATCCGAACAGCTTTCTATCACATTGATTTGATTTTGAATTTGAATTATACTACTTTCTTATCATGCATCTGGAGTAACACAATTTGAAATGACCGTTTCACTTTATCAACATCTAATACCCTAAAATCAATAGTCTACACAAACTATATATTGCCTTAACTTGCGAATATGATATTCATTAGTTTCATCGCTTAACGACAGCTTCGTAATAATTTTTTTTGTAAAGTGTCACAGGCCTTTTAACCGTATTAGACCATTCATGCATCAGTTTGGGCTAGAAAGACGTTAACTCATAAACTGTGACGCAGAGCTAACGCCCTTGAGGTCCAAACAGTTCAATTCGAAATCATGTACAGATGACACAATGCAATCATCCGTGTACATAATTGTACATGATAACCTATCATGAATTGAAGAGGCCTACCTGTTTGTATTTGATATTCAATGCATCTTAGATTTTAGATCCTGAGCATGGTATAAGAAAGAGGAAAATCAAGCTTTTATTCGTTTTTAGTGACTTTAATAATTACCTCCTCTCATTTAACCCCGTTATTCTAAATAAAGACCAAAACATTTTGCATTTACTTTGCGCATGGCTTCTGCGGGGATTTCTGAAGAACTTTATGATAAAGTTTGCCCACGTCACTAATCCTTTCGAAACATTTCATGCTCGGCAAGTCTCGAAGGTGTTTGAAGAAGAGACGAGTCGGTATCATTGCCGAGTGGCCATGGATAGCTAGTCCAGAATCTGGCCGGTTCTTATACTTTATCTCTGTGATATTCCATACACTTGCTGCAAGTCGCGGAAGATGATGTTATCAACAAACTCGTACGCCCAGCGTAAGATCCGGTTCTTATAATTAATCTCTTTAATATTCCCCACACTTGCTGCAAGTCGCGGAAGATGATGTTATCAACGATCTTGAACGCCCAGCCTGATTTTTTCGTGGGGCGTAGAAATTCAGGGATCTTCGGCTTGCAGCCAGCATGGAGAGAAAATTCGCGGTTGTGGAGATTATTAAAAATTAAATCGGCCAGATTCCTGACTAGTGGATCGCGTGCATTCCTCTTCAAATCTTTATTTAGACGGATCATTTAAACGGATGTCTGTCCTCTTCGGATAGCCGACGGTGATTCTCGGTCCTTCGACAAAAGCTAGAGAAAGATGTTGTGAGATGAGATTTTTAAAATACGTAAAAAAAAAAATGTAATGTTTACTTCTAACTGGAATAGATCAATATAACATTAATGATTTTCTAAGATGTTTTCGGAAAGTGTCAAATTGTATCGTTCTATAACTTATAGAACTGCGTATTGGTGTAGCCCATTTGATTATAACAGTGTATCCCTCCTATTATTCGTTACTCCATTATGTGTATCTTTTTACTAGACCGAGCGGAAAGTTGAAAGTAAACAAACTTATGATAAGTGATAATTATCCAAATCTATCATCAAAATTCTAAATGATCAGTCTGAAAGAAATAGCACCCCAAAAAATAAAAAAATCTACAGGTCTGCATTTCTTTATTTCATAATCAAATCAAGGTTTACTTGTTTTGGTTGCAATAGTTCCGGACACAAACTCTTCGCTAAATGAATCATTTTAATTAGTCAAAGTGACTGGACTCACCGCCTTCTCGCAGGCCATTGGGTTGACCTGTCTCATGATTGGATACGTTGGCATTCCTTTCTCCCCCGTCACAGACATACGAATCTTGGCTTTCAGAGCGTTCGACAAAGATATCTGAAATGAGAACATATTTGTGAATAGATTAAATGTATAATGTGCACTCTCAAATGAATACAATAGAAAGTGAAAACAAATAAACTACAAGAACACGTCTTTCCTAAAAAAAATCGGCTTTTGCTTTATAAACATGATAGGCTATCTCAATGACCTTCACAGATATACGAATCTTGGCTTTCAGAGTATTTGATTAAGATATCTGAAAACGAAAATAATGTATGTATGTTGAAAGATTGAAATGCCATTTTTATCCCACCGCAATTAACATTTATTCGACAAAGATATCTGGAAATGAAAATACTTAGACGAGGGGCTGATGTGCAATTATGATCACACAGCTGTTATGCATTCGATATAAATATATGTGATATATATATATATAACTTTTAGAGAATGAAATGTAATTTTAATCCCACAACAATATGAAATAATTGTGCAATCGGCAGGGATATCTGTTATATAAATACAGTAATATAAGGTGCAATTTTGACCCCATAACAATTACGCATTTCGACGAAAATATTATGTTAAAGAAAGTATGTTGAGATGTTATCTAGACATGCTAGAGGTACCATTTTCATCCAACAACAATTATACATTCGACAGAGATATATGTTATGAAAGATGTTGAGAGATACATAGAAGTTTGTTTGTTTAATTGTATTACTGCATTTTTCAACATAATATGAAGTAATATACAAACTAGGTACATATGTATTTATTAAAGCAAGTTTAAATACATATATAATCATATCATAATATAAAACAGAAGAAAAAAATATTATACCTTTAAAAAACACATAGTTGACAAATCATTTCAAAATCGTAAAATGCAGGAGACCACCATCTTAAGCTGGTGATAGCGGCCTCAAGTGCCATTGTTATTAAACAGCAATTTTGGTTTCACAAGCAATCAGAGATTACGTGGTGGTATTGGGCCCTTGGGAAAGACATCAATCAGAGTTGCATTGTGTATTGGGTGAGAGATGCAAGAGACATCATTTCTGTACTTTCAAGGGGTTAATAATAATATATAATGATGATAATAATAATATGTCTTGTTTACCCAGGGTAGCCTCAACACTCCTCAGTATTAGTACTGTTCTCCCTTAGGGCCCTGCCATCATAATTATTATTACCCCGGCTTTAGCCGAGCTACCATGAAAGGCGTTCAAGCATTCAATGAATTTCTTCCTACCGGATACCCATTTACGTCACCTTGGTGGAGTGTGGCAAATGTAGATTAATATCTTGTCTCAACGCTCTAAAGTACAACGCTTTATTTTTTATTTTATAATTGAGAACATACTTTGAAACATGAAAGATGATAGCGACTGTGTATCAGCGTTTGTTATTTTTAAGAGCTCTCGGGAAAAGCCTCCAAGCAGAATTTAAAAAAAAAAATTAACACAGGCAAACCAATTCATGTTTTTTTAGCAGGTATCAAAAACATAAGACTACCTTCACTAAAAATAAAAACAAAAACAAAACGAAGAAAAGGCGGGAAAAAAGGAAAATTATAATAGGATCCAAAATTGTCAAATATTATTTAGGGAACACGGAAAATGGAGAGGGGAAAGGGAAAAGAGAAAAAGGAAGAGTTGAAAGCGTAAAATAAAAAATTAAATTAAAATTAATGAAAGGACAAAAAATTGTCAAATAACATCTAGGGAAAAGGTAATATCATTGAAAAAACCACATGTTTTTTAGTTTATTTATATATTTTTAAAAAATGGTTTGTTTTATTCAAAATCATCTCACAGCCCGAAGGCTAAATTGTGTGACTTTTTACAATATGAAAAAAACATTAAAATACAATGATACATGTGAAATCAAACATTACATGATATAAATTAAAAATTCGTTCAAGTTCATAGTAAAACTATAAAACATAAAGTTGTATTTAAATATGGACATGCAATATTTTTTCCTCTCAGATATTCATTGCTTTTTAACGGATCGTGTTTGTTTGTAACCAGAGCCGGCTATTAAAGTAGTTGCAATAGACTGTAAAAGTGAATAATTGCGTGATTGATGGATTTTGATTGAGTCAGCAACTAAATTTCACCTTCTCCTTATTGGATTGAGCCCGAGTACGCCAGTAGAACTCAGTGAGAGCCACGCCCATCGCCACGCCCATTCCTACCACCAAGATGTAGAATATACCGGCAACATTGCTGAGACTCAAAGCACTTGCCTGGTCCTATATTGAACAGGGGGGAAATGGAACTTGTTAGCAGCTGTCATGAAAGATGCGAACTTGAGTTATTACAAGAACGATGACTTGAAAATATTGCAAGAAATAGGCTGTACTGGTTTTTAGTTTCGTGGCCTAATCTTATCGCAAGCCAAATTGAAAAAAGAAGAAGAAAAAATCTGAATATCCATTGGGTGCAAAATGGTAAAAGTAATCATAGGTATCTAATAGTAATATGTTATTCACCTATAATGGAGAACGATCTGAAAGATAAGCTGAAGCTAAATGTCGAAATTCTTACCCTTTTTTTTATTTTATTTTTTAATATTTTTTTTAGAGGGGGAGGGGGACGTTGTCAGTCCAAACCAAAACACAAATCTATAATTTGATTTTGAATATATTTATGAGATGAGAGCAAATCATCTGTAACATCGCATTAAGAGGAGATAAATTCTGAAAAGTTAAAAAAAAAATTGTGAATTTGAAATCTTACCATAGAATCCGACTGTGGCTCACACTCTCCCTTGTCGTACCACCATTTCTTCTTCAGGTTATCAAGGACGCCATCTTCGCCAAGTTGCAGTATAGCCAGGGTCAATTCATCCCTGTAATAAAAAGATGCAAGGGTAATTTAAGTTTAAGCAAAATAATATTTCTTTAACAACATAATTTTAATAATAATGAGCCACTATCTAAATTAAAGACTGCTTTAAAGATAAAGTTGAGTTCTGGTCATGCGATTGCATCGTAAAAGAAACGGTATAGAATCGATCAGAAAATGTTGATCATCTAGCATATAAGTATTGGTGTGTACTGCAAGGTTCTGGAATCATCAAAATTATAAGAAATTTGGCCCAGTCTTGGTAAAGTTACAATCACTGTACACAGAAAGATGTACATGGGACTACAAGAACATGTGGCATAAAAATCCGTCCCGATTTGTATGCTGTTAACATGCCATATTTAGAATATTAAGGCATTTGAAGAGCCATGCTTTTCAGGGAACATTTTTATGTGATGTTCTTCCACACTTGCATAATAACAATGATAACGCTCACAAAGTATTTTTCACCTCTTCCCAGAACTCAACCTACTCTTTAAGTATGAATTTATCGCGTAAAGATTTGGAACACTTGCGGATTGGGGGGGGGGGTTAATAACCGGTCTGCTCCCCTCCAACTTTTCGAACCCGCTTTACATATCCTAAGTACACAAATATAAAATATAGGCTTTTTTCCAAAATGACCCAAAAGGGCACCTGAAGCTGTTTGCTTGTTTGTCTGGTATGTGTTTTTTTTTTTGTATTTTATTATGTTGTCTTTTCTTCTTTTTCTCTTTTTTGTTTTGGTTGTTCTTTCTTCTTTTTCTCTTTTTTGTTTTGTTTTGTTTTGTTTTTGCTTGCTTGCTTGATTGTCAGATAGTTTACCGGAATTTGTCCCCATCCCCTTTCCACAAAACCCATGATCCACCCCTCCGTCGTGTAGTATTCGGATCAGGTGAAATATCTGGAGGAGCAGCTCACTTACTTAAACGTGATTAGATCTCGGGCGACTTCGATTCCGTAGCTCTCCGAGTGTACTCCCTTTTCAATGTGTTTTTCCAATACGAAATCGTTGATCCATGCACCCTGAGTAGCTAGGGTGGATCAGGTGGACTAACCCAAGTCAGCTTACCTCAACAAGGTGAGATCTCGGGCGACTCCGATGCCGTAGCTCTTCGAGTCGAGATTCGATCCCACCTTCATGGTATCACAGGGCTTCTGCTGGTTCGAGTATTCATTCATCGTCGACTCCAGCAGGAAGGCGTACTTGCCGTTGGCATGGCGGACGCGCTCGATGCCCTGCACGGACGAGTTGGTGATCGGCGACGGCTGGGCCGAGCTCATCGACTTCCACATCGTCATGTAAAGCGGGATCTTTGATGACTATCTCGTAAGAAAAAGAAGAATGAAGGGAAAATACATGATTTTGTTTTGAAGACGGCTTTAATCTGACGATCACTTTCTACGGGACTATTGTAATGGATTCAGAAAAAAGGGTAATGATACTGTAAAAACAGTAAAGTGGAAATTCTAACTTAGTTGTACCACATTGGTCAATCATGCATGAGTTGTTGGAACTTGGATAAGTTTGAGAATAATGATATTATTTATTTTCCCCTTGATAAGCAAAAATGGTCAGTACTTACATTACCTTGGTCATGTCGACAAACGTTTTATTTTTCCTTACATTTCTACTTGTATGTTAGTACAAATGACTGCACACTTCCAACGTATCATGGGTTGTTCAAAAACCAGTTTTGGTACCATCTGGCACCCAACTTCAGCATAATCAGATAATGTTTAAGGGTCTGTATTGGGTCTTGTGGAAAAGTATAATACTCACGGAGAAGAACACCTCCGTGGCCCCTCCTCCTTGAATACCGTATGATATGTCTTTGCGTTTGACGAGATCTTCGGCCGAGTTGATCGGGTGGACATCCTCTCGACCGTCAAGAAAGCAGCCAGATTAGCTGTGTAGGAAGATATGATGATGAGGGTGAAGAACCACCACACCCCACCAACGATTCGGCCTGAGAGACATCTGGGAACGGAGAAATTAAAGATTAGAGAGATAGAACAGTCAGAGATTGAAATAATGAGCCTGGACTAGATTCTAAAAAGTATATGAAGAGTTTCATTCCAAAAGGAGCTAAATCCATTGTGGGTACTTCTGAATAAATCGCCTTTTTTATTTCTCCACTTTCCCTTTAGCCATGTACCTTCATGTTGTTATATATGTAATAAAGGTGTCACCCTGGACCAATAATATATGATAAGAAAAAATCTACCAGTTATTTCTGATTTTTACTAAATGTTTAGATTTTAGTTTTTCATGGATTTAGCTCCTTTTGGAATGAAACATGATATTGTACCTAAAATTTGTCATACTTCCTGGTGAAATTTTAGAATATTTTCTCAATAAAGTCACTGAAATTTAATCAAATTTAGTAGCAAACCTTTCCTTTTAAATAATAATAGTGAAATCACTACTAAAAAAACCTTTTGAAAAGGAAGTAATCAACATATCACAGTTTCATTCCAAAAGGAGCTAAATCCGTTTCATTCCAAAAGGAGCTAAATCCACGTTTCGTTCCAAATGGGGCTAAATCCACAAAATCTAAAAATTTAGTAAAAATCAGAAATAACTGGTAGCACTGGTGGAAACAACTCTAAATCGTAGCTTAAGTTGGAATGTCGCCCAAGAAACCCTAAATTACCAAGGCCTAATTCAATTCATCGTGGCGGAACTTTCGTCGTTGGCAAGACGCTAACATTCATGAAAGATAGAAGCGGAGATGGGAAACTATGTGTGGACAGACAACGCGTCAAGTTCCCTGCCTGCGAGGGGAGAAGATGTAATTGACATTCAGTTTCAGTTTCAGTTTAGTTTTTTATTTCATTTCCATTTTTTCTAGCATCATTGCAAACACAATACAATTCAATATGCAGTAAACAATAATTGTAAAGTATACAACATGAATATACAAATCAATATACAGTAAGCAATGCAAAAGAATCAAATCAAGCGTGACGAAATTACAAATCAATGACTAAAACATTATTCATAGTTTGGATTATTAAAAAAATACAGAGTTAACATGGAAAGTAAATATTATGATTCTTTAAGTTTTTGTTTTATCTATTATCTTTTTTTATATTTAAATTGAGGAAATGGAGAGGTCCACTAAGAAGCAGGGCTTGTTTAGTGTGGATCCCTCAATTAGTGAGTAGAATAGATCTCTTTAAAGATAGAAAATGAAATTAAGACAAATATCGTAAGGAAAAAATATCTGAGTGTGAGAGGTGATATGGTGCCAATGGTATATGGAGATGCAGAAAAGAAGATGAAGATGGAAGAAGAGTGAGAGGAGAAAGCTGGCGCGTCTGTGTGGGAAGAAAAGGAGAAAGATAAAAGTAATAAAAAAAGAGAAAGAGAGAGACAGAGAGAGAGAGAAAGGAATAAAGAGAGACAAAAAGAAAGAGAAAGAGAGAGAGAGAAAGAAAGACGGCTACGGGTGATATCAATATTTAGTGGAACATTTTCTTGCTCAGCAAAGTAGCAGGAAATGGCTATATAAATACACATTTTATGACGAAATACACTGCCCCCTTTATTGACCCTTTAATGCCCGAACCCACGTTGCATCACTGTTAATAATAATAAGTTCAAAGCCTGATCTATTACCAGATACCAGCAGAATATCACAAATTATTAATTCATCTTTTGCAACAGAATGATATAGAAAATTCTCCGACACGATTCTGTACCTTGGAGACACTTCACAGCCCTGCTGCATTAGGGCACCCATTGAGAACCAGAGGCTGTTCTGAATTCCGAAGTTGTTCGCTTTCTTGTCTCTTGGTTCCACACGATCAATCTCACCTTCCGTAGAGGGCGCACTAGATAATGTTCCTGCAGATAAACAGAAACGGTGTCAATTCTGTGATTTTATATTCATATGAAGATTAAACTTTCCAAGTATTTCATTCACTGATGATATAAATCCGAATATGTTACAGCACAACAAAGATGAGGATATATTACGCATGCAATCAAATTTGTCATGCATCCACACTATACAAAAAAGGCACATCTAGAAATTCTTAATAAAAAGACGAAAATTCCATGAGCAATGCTAACAGCCAAATGCCTATTGACAATTTTTTTTCAGCTGGCACAGTATGGCCTGATTATAGGCGAACACTCGCCATGCTATGTGCGAGATCATAATGTATAATTATTTCAGTCCGCACTTTTGCATTTTCGATTAGTTTGTTTCTAATTTCCGACGTATCCAGGCTTCAAGAGGGCATTCGGGTACAAAGAAGCCTGCATGGTAAAGATCTGAGAAGTGTCACCTGCCCTTACCCTGTTCTACGGTATACCATTCATCCGGACTGAACCGACTGACCAGGAACAGCACCACGCTGACTCCCAGGTAGGCGAAGATGATGGACAACCATATCTCGTACGAGAGAGGATGCATGAAGGAGAAAACACTGGGCCGGGTGTTCTGAGGTTTCTTGATCATAATGCTGACCCCGAGACTCATGTAGGGCTTGGTGAAGTCGATGACGCGCTCGCGTTCGGAGTTGATCGTCAACGGGGCGACGGCGATGTCGGCCTCCTAGAGGGATGTTGATCGTAGGAGAAGGAGGAAGAAACATTGACAGAGTTAAACTCTTAAATACTAGACTTTGCACCAACTTGTTCCTCTCCATTATTACCATCATCTTCCTCAGGGTTAAATCACTCAACAAAGCCTTCCAAATGCTTCATGAACTATGGAAACGTGGACACTTGATGGTAGAGTAGTGGTCTCATATCCGATTTACCAGTGCCATTTAACATGTTTGATAAGATATTGATTCATCGAGTCCCCCCGGACAAGGCCCAAAGCCGTAAGTCCCTGTCGTTGCTTACCTATAATCATACCATGCATAATCTTTTGATTTTCTTAGCAATAACGTTATTGATATACAACTTACAAAGTTCTTGTAAATAGCACAAAGATGTAATGACCCATGATCCTGCGAACATGGTCATTCGACGCTTTGAACCGGGTGCCTTACGGTGCACAAGGCATAGTTACGGATCAATAATGAAGAACTACTTGTAGTCTTGTACACTCATATCCTCGGCATGATAGCAACATGGTAACAGATTTTAGAAGCCGACTTACCTTATTAATCAACTCACTGACCATGCCATCCCAAGTCCCGTTCTCATTGGCCGAGCCGTACGCACTGTCGTTCCTCACTCGGATGATGAATTTGAATGGATGGTGCGCATTGATAGCCTTCAGGAGGTCCATACAGTACCCCTCATACTGGCCGTTACCAGGGGTTCGATCCTTCTCATTCTTCAGCATCATGAATGGTCGCTCCTGTGTCAAGGTCAAGCGAAGTAGCTCTTAGATTAGTCCAGGATCACCCAGATTTTACTCTAGCAATCTCTCCAAAGCAACCCCCTTTGTACTTCAAAAATGCAAAATTAAATCCACTGCGGTTCTTTAGATAACTCATCTGGTTATGATCTATGTTCTTAAACTTAACTTCACAACCCCGGACAACGTATATATTATCAAACCGGAGCGTCAAAGAATTGAATGCAACCTGCATAGTACTCTGACTTAATAATGATACCAAATGCATTCGTGGAAACAAGAACGAACAAAATACATATATGTATATGCATATGTCAATTTAGGGGCAAGTGAAAGGTATATCGTTAACAGCTCAGGTCTATAAAAAAAAAAAGTACTGACAATTTTAAAAAATTGGTAATTACAATATCACCAGGATGGACAAATCTGAAAAATCACTGACAAGTAAAAAAAAAAAAAAAAAAAAACATTTTCAAAGAATGTTCTAAAGAAAGAAGTTGGTCCCTGTCTCTTGCAGAATTATAGGGATGATATCACTGCTACCCCCCCTCCAATCCTTGAAGTAGACTTTAGTCAGTATCAACTCACAAAAAGAGAAGTAATGATGAAAGTCTTATTGATGTCCTGTAAGAAGTTTTGTGTATCTTCTCCTTTCAGAGTAAGACGAGGGTTCATATTAGGAAGCCAGGTTCCGACCTAAGGAATGAAATAAATGATATAAAGATCAATATTTAATATTAAAACTTCCTGTTCGGACTCTACTTAAATGATCACCCCTACTACTACTACTACTACTACTACTACTACTACTACTACTACTACTACTACTACTACTACTACTACTGTTACCACCACCACTACTACCACTACTACTATTACTGCTATTACTACTACTACTACTACTTCTAATACTACTACTACTGCTACTACTACTACTACTACTACTACTACTACTACTACTACTACTACTTCTACTTCTTCTTCTTCTAATCTATTTTGTAAATGCGCTACTGTTTCTAATGCTCCTCCCATCTCTCATAACTACGTTATACCTATAATTTTCAGAAAAGAAAGACCCCAAAATGTCCACAGACTTCCAAATGAAACTCTTACAAAACACATAAAACTGAAGTCCTATCATCTCCTTTGTCTACAATAACATGTAGGTTCAATCATTTTTTTTCTCTCTGTCTTCATATCATGTTCTAAATTTAAAGAAAATACTTGGGTAAATATAATTTTATTTTTTACATACCTCTTGCAATCCTGAAGGTTTAAGACCAAGAACTCGGAGTGTGTAGTTGGCTCTCTCTCCGTTCTCATCAAACTCAATGTTCCCTGTTGCACTCTTGAAAGACAACTATAGATCAAAATACAAAAACTTCATACATACATTGCATTGGAAGAGGACCATCACTCGAGAGAAATTGAACGATTATCTGTGTTCGTTCGAAAACATACAATCCGCCCCCCCCCCTTTCCCCGAATAAAAAAAGGAACAAATAAAACTGAATGAGACATTGCAATGATTATCAATCAAATGACAAAGGGGTATAAATGATTTCATGATTGAAGTTAATTATTCATTTTATTACATTAATACATTGTAGTTAAAGATGAGATCTGGGGGTGTTTCACAAAGACTAAGATCGACTTTAAGTTTGACTTAACTATGGCAGGCCATTCATGCCACTGGTTGCTCTCACCAATAATGATCTTTAGATAATATTTTTTCCTTCAATAATGAATTATCAAAAAATCTAAATTCTGTAGATTTGTGACCATGATTTGTATGTCTCTTGAGAGACCAATGCCAGTAAATGGTGAGAGCAAACAGTGGCACGACGGCCTGCCATAGTTAGGTCCAACTTAAAGTCGATCTTAGTCTTTGTGAAACACCCCCAGGTCAATGCGATTGTATTGGGAAAAAAACTGTCTGTAAGTGATTCGAAAAGGTTGAGTATGTAGCACATATGAAGTACAGGTGCACACTGAAGTTTTGGAACCATAAAATATGATTAGAAATTGACACAGTCCTGTTAGAAAGTCAATTACACTTCACACAGTATTTGGTACACGGGACTACACATAAATATTTGGTCCAAAACTTTAAAGCTATTTCTTGTCATATTTTGAATAATAGGGGCATTTAAAAAGCTACCTTTTTCAGAACATAGTATAACTGTGGTATTCTTCCAAACTAACCTTCAAAGAACGAGGAAGCTCTCAATTTATTTTTTCATCTTTATTACAACTCATCCTTTTTCTTAAAATCATTATTTCTCTCTTCTCTCCTGTTTTTGGTTTACCATTTTTATATATTCCAGTACATCTTTGTCCTGCGGGATTTTTTTGAAACCCGGGTTCGAGCACGATCTCGCTCCCCTGACCGTTAGGATTGGTAGTCGTTTGTTCTTCTTCAGCATGCTGATCGTTTCCCAGAAGACACGTGTGACATCGTACGTCAAAGCCGACATCGTCTACCGTATCGAGAGAAAAAAAAATCAAGGTAAATTACAAAAATTACATGATACAAACAAATCAACAAGGGTAGCCTGTGATATACTGTACTAGATAATAACATGAACAATAATGATGACAATTTTCTCAATGCAAATTTTGTAATGACGTATAACTTATGTTTCCTCCTTCTTTTCTTTATTTTCGTTATCTTACCTTTTTGTAATCTTGATTTTATGTCAATTATGTACCAAAGTGAATGTTATTTTGTATATTTTGTGAGGATCATTTTTAACAAGCCATTTATGTGCTTTTCATGATCTTCCCACTTCAGATATCTCATTATATATGTTTGTATTTTGAAGATTATATGATTTTGTTTTTATATTGACGTGGAAATAAATAGACGAAATAATATTCTAGATGTAACCGCTCAATTCAACCTGTAAGATGCATACTGTATCGACCGGCTCTCATCTGCTCATACGTCACGTCGACGGGCTCTCGAGTCGAAATATCGAACGGCTCGTGGGGAATCCCCCTCCCCCTCCCCAAGCCCCCGTGAGCAGTTCACCCCTGAATCTATAATTTGACGTTCATGCTGTAATGATTTTGCCGGGTTGTTTTCTAGCATTATGAAGGGGCTAGTGAACACATTTGGAGAGAATACTACTATATTACATATATTTAGATTTTCAATTGAATCAATAATAATTTATCATCGTTATCATCTTTAAATTCTAGTAACAAAAAAAATAATAATAAATATCTTGATAATCAGAGGGGCGATCAGCTTGTAAACGTCATGGGATTCCTGACTGACCTAAAGGTTTATAATTATGATTGCAGCATGAGCTAAATCCAGGATTTTGTTTAGAATCTGAGACAAAGATACCCAATGCCTTTAATGAATGAAAAGAAATGAATGCAAATAAATAATGCATTACCTTGAGCTTCGGGTATCCCATAGCAGAGCTATCCTGTGAGGTGTCAAATGTGGTATTGCCTTGTCTGAGGTAGGCCTGACGTCTGTTCCACATCATCTCCAGGTTCTTCCAGTAGGGGTCGGTCTTGTTGACCAGCTGAAAGCCAGTTACGTTCATTCCTCCGAAAAGAAAGTCATCCATGTTCACGTCAGCTAGATCCTGAACTCAGAAAGGCCAAGAGAGAGATGGGGAGAGAGATAGAGGAAGAGAGAGAGGGGGAGAGAGGGGGAAGAGATAGAGAGAGAGGGGGGGAGAGAGAGAGATAGAGGGGGCAAGAGATGAGGAGAGGGAGAGGGAGAGGGGAGGAGGAGTAGAGAAAAGAGATGGGGAGGAATGAAGAGGCATAGAAGGGGGAAGACAGAGAGAAGAGATTGTTTAGAGAACAAAATATAAAGAGAAGGAGATTTGGAAAGACATGGATGGAGAGAAAATTAGAGAGAAAGAAAAGGACAAAAAGAAAGAAAGAAAGAAAAAGAAGAGAGAGAGAAGGAGACATGGAGGGGGAAGAGATAGTGCGGATGTTTAGAGGAAGAGAGAAGGAGAGAGAGAGAGACATGTGTGAAAGTTCGTTACTTCGCTGCTTTCATATTTTCCAATCCTACGTGATTTTTTCCGAGTGTAAATTGCATATTTTTCCGTAAGCGGCGTTTCCCATTTTTGAAATACATATTTTAGGGCATATACTATTTTTACAATACACCCTTTCACGGTTAAAGCCGCCATTTTAATTTGCGCATGTATCATATGCGCATGTATTGTTGCGTCACTGTCTGCGCTGTGCGCTCACATCATATTGACATGGGCGCCATTTTAAATTACGAGAAACAACTTTGTTTCCTCGTAATTTAATGTCAGCGCATGCGCACTCTTGTAACCGTGAAAGGGTGTATTATATAATGATGTTAAAATGGAGTCATAGATCATTTCCCCTCAACACAAAAATAGGTAAAAAATTAAATGATAGTGACTGCGTTGTGAGTAGAGGTGTTCTTGACGCCTGTACCGCACTCGCCATTTGATTTATATATACATATTACCTGAGCCAAGATACAAAGGACATTCTCTTTTCAAATCCGAAGCAATTTTTTAAATTTTCAATGTCTAATCCCATTTGGGTTTTTGAAATGCATTACATACTCACCAGGTCGAGAAAGATATAATGGAATGATGACGTAATCATGCCTAGTACGTTTGCCTGGAAGTGAAAGAAAATGAGAGAGATAAAGGGGGGAAAAAGAGAAAAATTACAACAGCCAAAACATGGACCCGTTTCCGTTGCGCTCAGGAATCAGTCAAATGTGTAAGCTATATAGATAACATAATAATAAGAACATTTAGCAATTGATTTACTTTGTATAAAATCATACTCGTGTATATCATTATTGTATCCTGTTTATTGAAATAATTTTACTTTGTTTGTCACTGCTCTATGTGGATTGCAAGTTGATTGAATAGAAACGTTCACAATAATACAAGTCATCGACGTAGACATTTCATTGGCCTGCTCGTTATTACATTTCTAGTTAAAAAAGAACAGCAAATGATTTATTTACTTTATCTGTTTTTAAAGAAGATATTCGATTGTGCTGATAAAGACAGCAACTCCATTCTGTCTCATCAAAGATGCTCACACAGTGCATCACTTGTCTTGTGATATCAAAAATATTATCTATGTTCTATTTGATATTAAAATCATAACAAAGTGAAACCAAAAACAGTTTTAATCACCTATATTCTCTAAATGAAAGTATTAATTCAAACAACTGTTCCTGGTTTAAGGTCCACTTGTTAAAAAAAAGACAGACTCTCTATTGGTCAAGAAATAACCTGTTTAAGAACGAGAACTGTGTCGTTGGCTGACGTATCGAAGATGATACGATGACGACCAGAATCCCGAAAGCTCTTCAGAAGCCTTCGGGTCTCGACTGCGGATCCGACACGCCGAACCATGATGTCGTACTGCCTCGGAGGAAACCTTAGTGAAAGGGTCTGGTATCTCTGTAAACCTGACAAAGAAAAAAAAATAAAATAAATAAGTGCAACACAAATTTAATGGTAGAAAGTAGGGCTATAATCAAAACCATGAAGGAACAAAAAACCATGGTCACGATCATCATACAAAAGAGAATTAATGCCAGTTTATAATGAAGTTTATATGATGTTGTCCGCTTTGCCTGTAACGAGTTGTTTTGGCCAAATACAAATAGGCCATATGCCTATCCGTTACTTTTCATCTCTGTTCCTTGGATTTTCACAATGAAATAGATATACACTGTATGAAGCTACAAGTAGAAGTCTAAAATAAATATATGACGACACAAACAAGCCTTGGAAAAACAATTATGATATCTCCAACAATATTTTAGATTATCCCGCAATTGGATAAGATCACTTGCCCTGATTGTGCGCAAAATACCTATATTCCGTCTCGGAATTAATAAATATGACGACAATTTATCATTGTGATGTTATCAATTCAGTTCAATATTCAATTCATCAATAGTTATATCGATGTATCCAGGGGCGGATCCAGCCGGCGACAAGGGAGGGGGCCTAAAAAGGGGCCCACTTCGTGCGAAAATTTGAAAATCGTGCCGGTCGATTTTTCGCTCAGTGGGGGTAGGTTTTCCACCGCCACCCCCTTGGGCGCCAGGGGTAGTGAGCACAATTTTTTTTTTTTTGGCACCCGAATTTTTTTTTTCCCTACGGGAGGGGTAATTTTTTCCACCGCCACCCCCTCTTGGGCGCCAGGAGGGGCCCATCTTCTTTTTTTTCAAAAAAAGGGTGTTTTTACCTGTTTTTTTTTTTTTTGCTAGGGGAGGGGGCCCGGGCCCCCCGGCACCCCTGGATCTGCCACTGGATGTATCAATTAGTCAGTACATCACATTAAGGTCTCAAATGATGACCCAAAAAAGTTTGATAATGTATCAAAGTGTCATGCATACTTCCAAAAATTTGCTCTTTGCCACCCGAAAGCTTGTACGACATTGACTGACATGGTAGTATTATGTAAGGTTCATTTTAACTTACAAACATGGGATGGATACTCACTCCAGAATCTGGTCTATTTAATTTTGATCTCCAACACACCAACGCTACCTTCCCCTACTTACAGTGTACTTGCTACCAGCCGAAGATGGCCTTATCATTAAATTAGGACGCCCGGCCAAAAAGTCCTCGGGCTGGGCTGGTGAGCATAATAATGAGTCTGTTGATAACGCCATCTCCGGCGGCTCGAATCAAGTGTGTAGGGAATATATATTCTATATAATAATATTAACATGCAGATTATTTTATGTATTGATTTTGTTATTGTTTGTGAAAAGCAATGGAGAAAATAAAATATCATTGAAATTTTTTTTTTTAAATAAAGAACCGGCCTGATTCTGGACTAGTGGGTACTTGGTAGGGGGAGGGGATCTATGGTTTGAATATATTAGTGACAAGGACCTCTTGCATAAAAAGTTCGTTTAAACGCAACTAAAAGACATACACAAGTTGATTTTCACCCAATCAGGAGCGTATATGGGACTTTGGTTTATGATCTATTTTTTTATTCAACATATTTATTTATTTATTAATTTATTTATTAATTAATAATTTTATTTATCATCTTTTTTTTATTTGTCTATTTTTAAATTTATCCGTTTTGAGTTGCATTTACATGTATTTTGTTATGCAAGAGAGCTCTGGTCATTTCATATGAAGTGAAAGGCATACCTTCAGCTGAACTGTAGACGTAAGCGAACTTGTCCCACTTGAAGAACCTGACACAATCCTCTACGGGTGGGACCAGAGACGGCATCATGGATACCAGGTAGTCACTGGGGCCAATGTTCAGTCCCATGTCGGACTTGGACTGGCTGACCGTCACATAGGGGATGAGGAAATAGTTGGCGTAAGACTGGAAGGTTGGGAGGCAGACCTGTTTGGAATGACCTCCGGTGATCAGAGTGTTCTGGGCGTAGAGTGTGCAGACTAGGGATAGGATTGGTTTTAAAAGAGAGAAGATTTGTGAGGATCGTTGATGATCATGGTAAACCCTATATTGGTATTATTCTCAGTATAACTTCTAATACTGCCATGCTGCTGCAGCTGCATCTGATAGTACCTCAGTCACACCGCCAAACCGACTCCAGACCGAATCCAAACCGACTTGTAACCGACGGATTCTTGCCCATTGCAATGTAACATTATGCACGGTCAGGTGTCGGTCTAGTTGGTGTGACTACGGTATCACTTTACTACTACTACTACTACTACTACTACTACTACTACTACTACTACTACCACTACTACTACTACTACTACTACTACTACTACTACTACTACTACTACTACCACCACCACTACTACTACTACTACTACTACTACTACTACTACTACTACTACTACTACTACTACTACCACCACTACTACTACAACTACTACTACCACTACTACTACTACTACTACTACTACTACTACTACTACTACTACTACTACTACTACTACTACTACTGCTCGTACCACTACTTTTAATTCGACTATGACTACTACTTCTGCTACCAAGACGACGACGACAACGACCACTATTGTAGTGTGATTAAGGCATTCGGCTAACAAGGCCAAAGAACTGGGTTCGCGGCGGAGGTAGAGAGAGAGAGAGAGAGGGGGGGGGGAGAGAAAGTCAGGTTCATCCCATCTTACTTGTTTTGGAATTCAAACGGCTGCAGAGAATCGCTTAAGGCTTCAAATTCAATTATACTTTAAAAAATGGTATAAACGTTCATGGCTATTATACTCGCTGTAATTTGATTTGTATAAAATACTTTTTTGTTTTGTTGTTGGTAACAGATCACGGAATACATGTTGATTCCATGCTTTTAATTTATTAATCAGCAATGGAACCCACACTTCTTTGTTCATATCGTTATCTAATTCAATCCATGTCTCAAACACTTCAACTTTGACTCTTTAAGCGAAGACAGAATACACGTCACCAATATCATCTTGCCCATGTGACCAACTTCTTTATCCTAGCTCTTTAGTTATCTCTTATGCGCATGATTGATAGAAACCGTCACATTAAATTCGTCCCATGGGGGCGCTACAGTTCGGGGGTGTTCTTCGATGATTTATAGTAAGGCATTCGCATCTTGTTCATTTGTTTTTCATTTAATTGTTCTACCTGGGGACGGCGATGGTTGCGCGCCTCGTCGAATGACCAAAATTGCGCCAACGATCATCCCAGGCTGACCTTTCTCAGGCTGTGTTGAGAACAAATAAATAATGTCTCTCCACTATACATTAATGATTGTATTTTGACGTTATTTGCCCCTATGGAGCTTGAAGTTCATGATTGTGTATATTTTTTTTGGGTTGTAATTCTGAAAGCCCCTCTCCTCTGTAAATCTAGTAGGCCTACATTTAGTAAGATATGTGTAAAATTAATCGAAATTATATAAAAAACATTGACCTAAATCTCTATTTAACTTCTGATTGTATTGCAGAACGCACGAGTAGGCTTATAATAATATATTGAAAGGTTTATACATACATGTAGAATCCCAGAAAAAAAGGTATATGTTTTGTTCGGCATCGTGGGTACATTTTGCGACTAGCAAAATGATAATAGACCTGCTTTGAATACATGTCAAACGTGAGATGATGGGAAAATGATAGAATAAGAAAATCATGAAAAAGAAGAAAAAGAGTGGGTTATTGGGGTGATTTGTAGCCGCTCGATCTCTTCATCGTTTTATAATAAATGTAGTATGGGTCTTAATTTCATTTTTCCATTTCTATATATTTATACATATACTCCTCTCTTCTAACATAACACACACGTCATAAACAATGGATCATTGGTGTTTAGTAAATACCCTCGCAGGGCCTCGCTTGTAGAATAAATTATTCTGATTGAAAAAATGATAATCTTAAAGTTCACTATTCAAAGCAGGCCAGACGGGAACAAATCTATAATTTCTTTTTCTCGCTCGGCACTCTAACCGGCTCTAAATGCACGCTGAATGATAAATAAACAGAGCGAGATGAACCTGGCTCCAACACCCTAATGGCGTCACAATATCCTGAAATTACCACCCTTTAAAAATCTTGACTTTTTCACATCTCGATCGCTCTCCGGCGGGGAGGTTTTTTTTATCGTGCGATGATCTGATGATGGTGATGATGATGATGATGATAATGGCGGCAGTATATGGTGGTGGATCGCATTATCTTCTTTTTTTTACAACGGGGTGCTCCGAATGGCGGGTCGGGTAGCAAGGGAAATCAATATGGCCGAGATGAGGTATGGCGGTTATCAAATATTCACGAGATGTATCAAAGATTCATGCTCAGATTTGCATCTACTCACTATGCCGAGGGACTCGGGGTGCATCTATCACACGGTTTGAAGACGTTGTATAGGAGGACAGGTTGTGATATACATGAGGAAGTTGAAGAGAGAGAGAGAGAGAGAGAGGGTGAGACATATAATACTAAAACAGATAAACTCAGATAAACTCAGATAGAGAGAGAGAGAGAGAGAGAGAGATGATGAGGGAGTAGGGGATAGAAGGGAGGAGATGTGACAACATAATCCTCACTTTGTAAGGAGTAAGTCACTTCTCTGTAGGTCAAGAAAGATTAGGGGGTTCGAAACATATAGGGGAAAGAAAAGAAAAGAAGTTGTAAGAAAGAAACTGAGATAATGAGTATAGAGAGAACGGTTGAACTTCTAACAAATTAGTGGGAAATAATATATAAGATTGAAAGTATATATATAACCAAATATATAAAGATGGACAGAAGTATGTAGAGTGAAAGAGGGAGAAAGGAGAAAGAGGGGAGAGAAAGAGGAAGAGAGAGAGAGATAGAGGGAGAGGGGGTGAGGGGATAGGGAGAGAGAACAAGAGAAAGGGAGGGAGAGAGATAGAGGGAATGGTTAAAGACACAGAGGGAGGAGTTAAACGAGAGAGAGAGGGGATATAAGAAGGCTGGAAGGAAGTGTGTGCGTACGTTTATTTGTGGATAAAAATACAACAGAGATGGAGAAAGAGAGAAAGATCATATTCCAAATGTTTGTTTTCGCTTTTCTAATGTGCCTCGTTTTGCTAATGCTCATGATGCCTATAAGTATGTACCCATATATCCGATTGATACTAGCAGCATTTTCTGGTGTGGTTTGCTCATTTTGAATCCATCATTGTTTTTGTTTACAGTTTGCCTTTGTCATTCGATGAACGTACGCTACAATTACGTCAAACCCAATGCCAATGTACCGCTTTGAATTTTGAAATTAGATTCCCAATTTTAACAGCACTCACTGGGGTAAGGGGAGAGGCTCGAGGGCTGCAGACCCACAACAGTTTTACGATAACAACAACATATAAACAAACAAGGAAACAATGGAAATATCAAAAAGGAAGGAAAAAAGAGGAAGGAGGAAAAAATATCCACGCCATCATATTTAACCCTACCACTTATTTATTTGAATATCATTTAGAATAAAGAATATCAAAGATATCAATAATATTTAGAAGATTAAAGATATCTAGAATAAAATTCATTTAGACTATGAAATTTAAAAATCTCATCATACTCACGCCTTCTCGTGACATTGAAAGTATCTTCCAGGAGAGCTGGGAGCACGTAAGCCATGAACTGGAACGCACTCGTCTTGTTCTTCTGAGTGTTATGTGAGATTATCCCGCGTTCAAACCCAAAGTCACGGTATCTGTCAAAGACACCACCTTAAATATGAAGGATAGAGAATATTGATAATTATTAATATTTTGTAATTATTTTTTAATACCGATAATAATTATGACAATGCCCGCGAAAAAGATTTCATCATAACAACACAGATTTCCAGATTTGTCATCGTAACGATGTAACATGCCGCGTAACATAATCTAAAATGATACTATTATTATTATTATCATCATCATTATATTTGATATTATCTTTATCATTATCATTATTATTTTCGTTTCTTTTATTTACTATTATTTTTCTATAATCATTATCATTATCATTGTTATCATTATCATTATTATTAGTATGATCATCAACATCATCACCATTATCATCTCCATCATCATCATCATTTAATGTTATTATTAGTGATGTTGTCATTAATAAGGATTAGTATTTTCTGTGCGCCAAATCAGAATATATATATTTATACATATAATCTGAAAGGTTATGTCGACATGTGGTTATTTGGTTGAAAGGGCAGTTGCTTGCATCAATAAGGAGCATAACCTTTAACCGTAACAAACAATATTCACTTAAGATTAACTGTGACTTGGTAAACAGTGGCGGAGCTACTTAGATGTTTTTTTTATCCAGACGAGATTTCAAACTTAAAACCACAAATTCTAGTTTGTTAGTTGTTAACATTTCTTATTCTTTTCTTTTTTTAACCAATTTTTGTTACCAATATCCCTGTTTGATGAGAACATACAGGTATATGTCAACAACTTTTTCGCGCATCACCGTTGGAATCATAACAGCAAGTATGCTGAGCACGAAATATATTGGAATCATGATAGGCCATGAATATAAACCTCGTTACCTAATTGGGCGCATAACACTCATATGTATTTACTTTTAGGGAACGTGTAGGCCTATGACCTATGTACATAGAGCTATATATGGGAGTATAGATTGACGCACAAATGAACTACGTTAACACCAGGGCCAGAGTTAATATCAATTTAATTTCCAAAGAGTAATCGTATCCCCTTCAGTTGATCATAATTTTACAAACAAATAGTAACTTACAATTAGTCTTGTGTTACAGATAGCTGTAATGCTTAGTAAGCATGGTAAGATACAATTGAATGCAACACAATTGAGATAAAAGAGCATTTTAGAATTGTTTAAAAGTTGATTTTCATTTTACGGGGCCAAGAACGTCGAATTAGCACCGGATTATGATAGCATGTCAGTCGGATTTTGAATGAACGGTTGAAAGAACTCTTTTTATTATATACAAAAACCATATCATGATAGATCAATTAATTCAAGAATAAGATTCTATGGTAACCATGACCAGGACCGGTCTAGATAGCAATACTGCAATACTATAAATTACAAATAACACAATTCAATACATAATGTATAATTTGTTATAAGCACAATTAATTTTCTTTATAACAAATGAATTCAATTCCTTGTAACGAATTACTATGGAGAAACAAATAAGAGTAATCTATAATAAAAACATTTACACTATATCACTCATGATATTATTTGAAACGAATTACATTACTATTGACCATTAGTTCGATCGTAAAGACTTTAAAAAAAGATCAACCTAAGTAAATTTCAAAAGCCCTGTCCATCATCACCTTTTGAAATATGAGAGCATTACAATAACGTATTGCGTAATCCGAGCATGAATCCTACGGGCAATAAAGTACAGCAAGGTGAGGTGAAATCCAAATATAAGTTGATTCCTGTTGATGTGCAGGGCTGCATACAACTAATATCTTGTATTCAAACATCCAAACAAATTATATATTTCATAGATTTTTAAATATTTTTTAAAATAATTTTCTCAGACCTGCTAAGCTTCACCCTAAAAATGTTCCAGATCTCATTCATCTTGTGACATCATCAGTCAATCATTAGTAAGCTAACAAGAGACAGTGCTATGTACCACTTTACCAGAGTTGGCCACCTGTTTACAATAGACCATACAATACCAACATATGACGTGCTGTAGCATCACCAGGAAAAGAAAGGTAATGTGGCGGTGTTGTATGAAAGAATGCAATTATTTTGTGAGCATGTGCTGATCTGGGGGAAGTTACATACCACTGTCTCTTGTTAGCTCACTAATGATTGGCAGATGATGTCACAAGATGAATGAGATCTGGAGCATTTGTTTAGGGTAGAGCTTAGCAGGTCTGAGAAAATTATTTTTTAAAATATTAAAAATCTATGAAATATATTTAGATGTTTGAATAACAAAATGTGAGCTGTATGCAGCCCTGCACATCAACATAAATCAACTGATATTGGGAAGTCACCCGACCTGTAAATTGATTTCTTGAAAGTCCTTAGGACTGTTTTCATCAGTCTTTGAAACATATTTCTTTTAATAAATCAAGCTTAACCCCCTGGGTGGGGTTGTGTTTCCATGTACACGTCATAAATGTCTGAGATGTTTTTTTTTTAAATAGCGATGACTTATTCACAAAGACCTAATTAATCATTCTTGAATAATGTGGTTCACGTATAAGCAAAGTCATAAACATAATGTGGCCCTTGATACAGGGCGCAGGTGCACGATAAAAAAAAAGAAATGGTAAATCTAGTTCAACAGTTATGGTAGCGTCGAAAGTTTATGGCACATCGGATACTTCCGATGAATAGAATCAACCGGTATTCCAGTGTGAGCGTTGGTCTATTTCCTAAATAACTACATGTATGCTTAATTTATCTACGTCAGGTGTAGGCCTAAGCTTTTTTATAAGGCAACGAACAATTCTGACTAAAAACCGAACAATTACGGGGCAATAGTATCTTTGATACCACTTTCTCCCAAAATAGAAGCAATATTATAAACATCAAAGACATACAACTACAAACATGTATCTAACAACGACAAATATGAGTAGTATTTACCCAGTTAAATGTATATTTGTGTTGTTGATTGTTTATATGACTTTTGTTCTAAAACGGCCTATGCTGACTCTTACAATTCATAACTCATTATACAACTCACTCCCAGATCCTAATCAAATGATTGGTCATGCGCGGTCACGTGTGATTCATTTACTGAGCCTATTGCACGCTTTTTCATGAAAAAGCGTGCAATATTTTCCAGTACTATCCAACGATTTTTTAGTGCCGCGCAGTATTGCGCGTAGAGGTTAGGGCGCTTAATACTGCGTGTACACATGGGCCTATTCTTGCGCAGCACTATGCGTAAATGGGTATAGATAGAGGTGCGCTTGCTATATCTATACTTATGTGTGCGCACTAAATTGGGACTTATTAAAACTTGAGATTTATTTGTCAGCCATAAACTGTCACGAAACAATCTTGAATTAATTATTTTTACATCAAATAACAAGGATCTAGGAGTTTCGTTGTATAAAACAAATGATGCATGTTTTCATTCGTTCATTATACGATCTATCCGCCCTCGTTGATGCTGTGTGTATCTATCGCACTTAGCCTAACGGCTTCGTGCGATAGAAACACACATCCTCAACTCGAGTGCGGATAGATTGTATAATGAACTCACGAGCATGCATCATTTGTATAATAA
The DNA here is from genome assembly GCA_037976565.1 of Mesocentrotus franciscanus. NCBI lineage: Eukaryota > Metazoa > Echinodermata > Echinoidea > Camarodonta > Strongylocentrotidae > Mesocentrotus > Mesocentrotus franciscanus. The sequence goes on along the minus strand of CP137680.1, from coordinate 19,803,102 downwards.
CTGTCTTTAGTTCATATTGTTCCCATCTGTAAGTCATTCAGCCTCTGTACCTCCCCTGTAGCCGCCCTCCTATATGTATATTGTTTCTTTTGTTTACATATTTTGAATGATATTCATTTGTGTGCCATTCATTTGTATATACCTACTTTTAATTGGTATACTTCTCCTGTTTTTTACCAGGGTGAAACTTAATATAAATAAACTCCAACTTGAAGCTTGAAACAAATATATGGCTTGGTTTTAAAAAAAACGACCACTATATCAACCAACTTTGGGAAATGTCATATACCCAGGTAACATTTTGTTCAATTATGATGAACAAAAATTAAAGCCCGTCTGCACAAGTTTGGCCAATAGGGACTAGACCACCCTGCTGGTCACTGACAGGTGGTTATCTCATCAACTCAGCTCCTAATTAACATAAGAAAAAGAGGATCATGGGGGACCAACGGGCACCGCTTAGGCATTGTTTTCTATATAATGGGAGCAAGTAGCTACAAGTAGTGCAGTGGGGCTTTAAATACTACTAGAAATAGGGAAAATAGTACCCGGTTTGGGCATAAAATTGCCCAAAACATGATTAAATCATTAAAACTTTTTTCCTCTCGTCTCATTAAATATAAAGTTTAGCTATGATCATGCAATTGTATTGTGAGAAACTATATGGAAGAGAGATCGGGAATAATTATTGGTGTTTAGTGGGTTTGAGGGATCATCAAAATGATTTTGTTTTTATCGACTCAGTCTTGCTTTAAGTCTCATGCGCTGTACACAGAAAAGTGTATATGGGACTACACGAACATGTATCATGAAAGTTTGTCCAAACACTTCAGTTATTTATCTCTTGTCATGTTTCTAATATGAGGGCATTTGGGGAGCGAACCTTTTCAGTGGACATTTCTAAATCATTTCATCATCATCATAAAAAGAAACGTAAAGCTCACACCTCATTTTTACTTTTCCCAAATCTCAACCTCCACTTGAATCACGTTAATAGTTTAACCGCTCTTATGATTTCCGTTTATTGGGCAATGTATTATCCAATGAACTCACCTATCGTGAAATTTCCATGAGATCTATTCTCTGAATTTTCCTGAATTGTAATCCTTTCATGAGCTTAACTCGTTTACATCACACTGTATTTTATTTTGAACGATTTTTTAATATAGCATCTTTATTCCAAACAAAATCATTTTAATTGCACATCTTTTTAGAACAACTGAGTTCCAATATTTTACTGCTGAGTTTTTTTTATGTGAAAAGAAACATAGCAAGCGCAGTCTCACAAAGAAAGCAGCATGTACATTCACTCTCACTGTGTTGAAGTACAGTATGCATGATATTCACGGACAGTCGCCATTTTGACTGTAAGGGCCTTCTCAATTTGATAGAAGTTGTTCCTATCTAGTTTGTGCAAAGTAATTAAGTAAATGAAATAATCAATCTAAATACTTATCACTGCTTAATGTATAATGTATTCAATCAACTATTTATTTCTATAAGGGTAGATACTTACCAACCATGATGGTTGACGAACCGTTAGAATAAGTAGTCCACAGTAGGATGGTCACGCAGACGATCACCAAAGCTTGGAATATTTTTCCCGCCATTCTTGTTAGACGGACAAAAATTCACCCTCAGATTCCGAAAACAATCCCCGCTCCGCGACGACTAACTAGATCAAATGTATTTGGGTTTTGCAACGTTTTTCGACGTTACGATCAAGTCATTTCGTCTGTCTACAAACTTGATTCCGAGCGAGCGTTCGATAAAAATCGTAGCAATTGATTTTCACAGAAAAGTCTTGCCCGCGCTTTGGAAAGTCAAACGGGGGGAAAGTGATCATGTATTCAAACGTTAAATATCATCCGGTTCCTTCGGGGCATATGGTTCCTACCGTGGTAAGAGAAGTAAGAAGGATATGAGAGGAGAAGAAGAGATGATGGGTGGGTGCCAAAATGAGCATTGTACGCAACGATGCAGAAAGCGTGGATGCCTCGTTTCGAAGCCGTGAGATGCTTGCAACTCGGAGAACGTCTCGTGAGCACAAATCCCTACGGTGCCTGCCTGCTTCTCTATGTCATCACCAGAGAGAGAGAGAGAGAAAGAGAGAAAGAGAGAGGGGAGAGAGAGACTGAGGGAGAATGAGAAAGTAAAAGAAAGAGAGAGAGAGAGAGAGAGAGAGACTGAGAGAGTGAGGGGAGGAAGAGAGAGAGAGGGGGGGGGGGAGAGGAGTGAGAGAGAATGAGAGAGAGAGTGGGGAGACACATAGAGAAAAGGGAAAATAAAACTGTCCAAGAAAGAGAGAGAGAGAGAGAGTTGGGTGAAGGAGGAGAAAGAGTGAAAGGAGACTAGGGTATGATGAACCAAAGAACTTTCTATAAATATTTGGCGGAACAAAGTGAAAATTAAGAATGAAAATGAAGATAGTGAGAGATAGAAAGATAGAGAGGGTGAGATAGAGAGAGAGAGAGTGATATAGAGAGAGTGATAGAGAGAACAGATGGAAACGGAGTCCGCTATGTTAATAAAATGCATAGACCCTCTCATTAGAATTTGCAAGGAACATTTGCCTGTAATAAAATAATGACTGATTCATTCAGTATGTGAAAATTAGGGCCCCTCTAAATCACCTGCAATTCAATATGTTTTTTTGTTTTATCAGGTTGACAATTATCAGGTATTTTATCAACATGTAATCATTAAGCTTATTTATCGACGCATTTATGTATTTCCCATGGCTACCTTGTATTACCAAGCGGGGCCACGTGACTTGTTTTTATAAGGGAAACACTGAATAATGAATTAATCAAGGACTAAATAGATGCAGTCGATTTTTGCAACTATTTGAAGCGCTACTATCCTGTGGGATGTTTTTTTTTCTTTTTTTTTTCTTTTCCATATACATCGATTTGTTTGAATTTTAATCGTTAGTTGGTTTTATTTTTCAAAGAATCAAGTGACACTTTTAACTGATACAATTAAGAAAGAAAAATAAACAAATCAGTTGTAATAATCATACAAGAACGAGCGTAATTAAAAAAAAAAATAAAAAAAAAAACACGATACTCGACTCCAGTCAAATCTGGAATTTTTAAAGCACGAATATTTAGTGCATCATGAAGTAACTTGATACTAAAACAAAGAAGGGAATGGAGAATAGGCTCATTGAAATTACAAAACGTTTAAACAAGAGACGAAGAAGAAACATAGAAATACAAAACAGAGCAATAATGACAAAACTCAGGGAGAGACCCGGGGTGAAAGAAGCGCGCATTGACTGACGTAACAAAGGTGTGCTCACGGCATAGGTCTCTCAACGACGTAACAATGTAAATGATTAAAGTGCGCATGCGCATCTGCGCGTCTCCCATGACAATGCGTACTGAATTGCCCATGAAGTAATAAAGGTCGCCAATTCCTTTAGGAAAACACTGCTAAGTATAGCAGGTCTTGGGACTGTACTAATCCATTAACAGATTAGGTTCAAACAAGAAAAGAAAATGAAAAAGTAGGCCTTGATCGTTTTTATTAAAGTTAATAATCTGAAAATGGGAAGTGTTCACGGAAGAACGGGTCCACCCGTTGAGTTACAGGGAGTACCAGAAGCATGGAGAGAAGGGAAGAAAAAGAAGCAGGTTTCTGAGACGACAGCGTCGCCGAGTCCAGCGAAGGAGAAAGTTATACCATTAGAGGCTGAGGACATAAAAATGTAGGCACACCCCATGTTTTTCTCGAAATTCTGGCTCTAATATAAAGTAGGCCCTACTTTACATTTCGATTTCCAAACATGATGCAAGAATTTGAAGGTCACCTTCTTCCCTTTCGCTTATTCTCTTATTTTCTGCTCTTGTTCTCTCCTCTATTCTTTTTTAATTTTCTCTTTTCCTTTTTTTTTTCTTTCTTAATCGTCCCCCCCCCCCTTCTTCTTTGTTTTATATTTTTGTATTCATTTTCATCCTCTTCATTACATAAATGTGTTGCCCTTTATTCTCCTTTATTCACTTTTTTCATAATTTAGTTTAGATATTCTGCTTGTTAGTTTCTAATGCCTAGTTAACATTTTCCCCGGGCGTCGTACGATAAATTGAACTACGATTTTTTTTTTGTGCGATTTGGGGGGCATCGTAGGAGGCTAAAGGCTACGATGTTTGTGTTTACATTTTCTATGAGCATCGTGCCATTTCTTGTATTGACCCTCGGTGGCAGGCCGGGGCAAATCCGTACAGAAGCTGCTTGGAGATTGTACGGAAATCGTGCAATTTCAGTGCAGTAGCCGTGCAGTCTCCGCAGCCTCCGCACGGAAATCGTTCGGAGCCCGTGCAGCTTCCATGCAGAGGATGCGCGGAAAAGGTGCGGTGACCGTACAGCCGCCGTGCCGTTTTGAACGTCCGATCAGCGCGAGGCCTCCGAGCGATGCCCGTGCGGGGATTATGCAATGCCACCTACGACATGTCTACGGGCTACGGGCTTACGATTTTTTTTCTCAAATTTGTATAACTTCCCGCGAAACAAAATCGTAGAGGCCGCGGAGCCCGTGAATCCGTACGAAAATCTCACGGCCGCCTCCTGCCTCCGCACGGAGGCTGCATGCAAGGAAAAGGGGATACGGGCAGAATACGGGCTCTGTAGACGAATCGCATGCCAAATGTAAACTAGGCATTGGTTTGTAATGTTTGTGTGCTTTTTTGATGATTTTTTAATCTTTCCTAGAATTCGATATGAATATGTGAACATTTTATAATGTAAGACGTGGCCTTAATAATCAACTTGGCCAAAGATGGGGAAAGGTGGAGGGAGCCGGGCAGGGACGGGCAGTGGCCCCTAAGTGCCCTTTAAAAAGAATATTGTTTCAGAACATGTTAGTAACACTCTATCCGCAACATGATATAATATTTCCCTTTCAATCGTGATAGAATATTCGCTTAAAGCTCCCCCGCCTAATTAGAAGTATATTGGTTTTTGCCATTACACCTTTCTACAAAAGAGTGCGTTGACTTGAGAATAATGTAAATTGCATAGTTCGATGTTGATTGGTACAGTTTACGAGATGATCAAATATTAAAGAAAATGAAGCCCTAATGCACTGTGCCTCCCTCTCGCATTACGTCATCATTTGCACGCACATGTTACAAACTTTCGCCTGTCATACTTGTGCTCAGTTCACAAATACAAATATGGCACAGACCACAGTTTTATTTCGAATTGTTTGTGGCTACGACACAGCCCAAAGGCGCTGTTATGAGTTTCAAAACGTTAAGTTTATATCCTTTAATCAAAGCGAGGTTTTTTTCTTCCTTAAAAAAAGGTTTTCTAAAGCTAATTGTTTGGTTTTCACTAAGACTTAAACAAATTCCCTACTACTGCATATATACATTTTATAAACCGTGTTTATAACTGATTGCCTACATGCATTCCTAATGTTTCTGGTGATATTTGTAGCAAGCAGTAATGTGAATATATGACTAAAATAAGGGCATAATAATGTTTGCCAGCATTCCTAGGATTTGGCATAGCTGTCGAAGGGCAAACGTAGGGGCACAATATCTCTTTACATTTGACATACTTATTTCACTGTAATAATCCACAATAGGTTTGGTTTGTCTGGGTGTGCTCCCGCGTCCCCACTCCCTCCTACCCACCCCGCCCCTCTTCGATACGCCAGTATTTTGTCTATGATCTTTTAGATGTGGATATTTGTCTTTTTCTGTTCGCAGCGAATCTGTGGAAGAAGACGGGACAAAGGAGAATACTTCGCAAGAAATGAAAGAAAATGGGAGCTCCAGTGGCAGTGATACTAGTCATGCTTGTAGTGCAAACAAGATAGAGATATTTGAAGGCAACAAAACACCTGGTAAATACGTCTATCCGCTGTTCCTTTACCCCTTATGTGCGGGGGCTGCAATTCGTGCAAAACAATATGTTTGCATTAACAAGAGATATATCTTTCTTCTTGAAACAGAATCATATACCCTCATGTTGAAGCTTATTCTCATTAAATAAGTTGTATGCCCAATTTAGCAATAAAACAAGCATTATTAGTCCAAATCTAAACTTTAAAGGTCATTTATGACAAATTTTCAAATACCGAGAAGCATAAAAGGGATTTTTAAAATTCCCATTCTTAGCTCATTTATTTGAAACTAGCTACATTGATCCGATTGTCGTACAACACGCCAATTATTTACTTGAAGATCATTAACAAAACGGGTTTTAAATTTGTACATCATCGTCTCTTATATGTTCACTATTTTGTTTATGTTTAAAAAATATTTTCTTTCCCCTAGGTTCATTTATTTATTTCAATATTTTTTCTACATCATATTTGGTTGTTTGCTTGTTGTTGTTGTTTTTTCTTTATACTTTAATTTCCTCTCTTCCATTTTTCACTTTGCACTTTGATGCTTTTCATTTGAAGTTTACTTTATATACAGAATTATATGACAAGTGCAATATATTTACGATTGAATACTTCATTTTTAGAAAGACAAGCTCCTTCCATCAAAATTACGCTTCGCCGGCCTCTATCATGATTTGAACATAACCTTTCCATTAGGGAACAGGGGCCCGTTTCATAAAACTTGTTATCTATAACAACTGCTAAATTCCTATGACAAATTTGCTCTCAGCCAATCAGATGCCATGATTTCAGTAGCTTATAACAGTAGCTTGTAACTTGTTATGGATATCAAGTTTTATGAAACAGGGCCCAGAAGCAGTTGTCCGAAAACTTGTTTTTTAGTAGTCTATAGGCCACATCGGAAACGACTTTCTTGGAAAGGACAGTTTCTTTCATTAAAATGCAATTAAATGTTGCTACAGATGGTAATCTGGTTACAGTGAAGATAATTTTTCTAATTTGAATTTAAAAAGTGATATTTAACCTTTAGTTCTTAAACAAATTAGACTTAGTGACATTTTCATGTAGGTGAATATCTTTGAAAGAAATCGTATTAATCTTATTTTTCGTGACATTTTATATTTATCCCCTTTCTTCCTTTAATATGATTGTGTTAGATTCATTTTGCATTCGTAATCTACACCATTGATATTTTTTAATTTTAAAATAAAAGGTTTAATATCACACTGACATCATATTAGTTTTGATTTTATCAGTGGCCATTATGTGTTTTTCCTCTCTCTCTCTTTCTCTCTCTCTCTCTCTCTCTTTTATATTCAGATGATTATCGTGTTTGGCTAACAATGATTGTCACAATAAGCAAACGTCGGTTATACCACTGTAATAGATTAGTTAGTTTCATCAAGCTTTTTCATGTTCCGTGTTAGATATAATGTAGTCATGATTATCCAATTAATTAGTGAATGTCTTAATCTACGTGTCCTTCTTCGCTTTGACGAGTTTCAACCGGGTTCCCCTTAGTAAGACACGGGTTTTTTTCGAGTTCCCTGACCCACAACGAGCTAAACAATTATTAAATTCCACACAGTAAGACGAACGAGGAAGCCGAAAATGTCACGTTTATTATTTAATTCCTCATCATGTCACCAATAACTTATTCATCATTGTAATCAATCATTTCTTCTTCTCCGTACATCGCCACGATCCTTTTCTTTTCTCCTCAACTTTATTCTCCTTCTTTTTTTTCTTCAGGTGTACCCGTATCTGATGTATCTATCACGAGTCGACGTTCGATGGCGACGACGAATAGTATTCCCCCAAGGCCTAAGTCCGACAGCAGCACCAGATCCTGGAACGGGTCAATGGATGCTGAAGAGGGGTCTAGTCATATGTCGGTGACATCCTATAACTTGATAAGGACCATTCGCAGCAGTTGTGGAACCTCTAAGGGCCTTCTTGATTACTCCGATATGATGTTTAAAGAAATGGTGAGAAGTTTGGCAGGATGATTTTTTTTTTTCAAATATAACTTTTAGTTTAGTTTTCAAGAGTTAAAACCTTTCTGGCAATCCCTACCCCTTCTTCAATTAGATGTGAGTTGGATGACAAAATAGATCCCGAACTCATTGCGATCTCTGGAATCTGGAATTGTTCGGTGTATCTCCGAACTCGTACTTACAACATGTTGAACGTGTTTAAGAAGAGCGCCATGAGTTGCACAGAACTGTAATTTCACTGATAATTACAATCTTTTTTGTTTCCTTCAAAAGCCAACCTTGACAAATATTTACACATTTGCTCTATACCCTTTCTTAATCTCTTTTCTCATTAAAAGATCGCTTTTGTAATATAATGTAATAGTACATATGTCTATTAACTTAATATCAATTTGTTACATGCATTTACAGCAGTTTAAGGTTCTTTTTTCATTACATCTCACTCCCTCCCTCTCCCTCTCAATATATGTCTTTCTCTCATTTTCGTTCGATCTGTTTTACTCATCCACAGCTTAAGAAGTTAGAGCTGATGCACACAAACACTCGCTTGCGCTTTTCGAATGATTTCGAGAGAGGGGAACAGAGGAATGCACAACAATTCACAGATATTACACATGAACTCAAAGAACTGAAGCAGGCTGTGGAAAAGCAAAGCAAATTACTAGAAATTCAGCAACAAAATAAGAATAAATTCTCTCAGCCATTGGCATCAGAGAAGGCATTGCAACAAGATGAATCACGTGAGTGGTCACGTGCCACTACAAAGCTGGTATGTCGCGCATCTTCCCAATATGCGCCTGCGCCGACTACAAAGCCATCGCGGATCCCGGTTTCGGTTCGTGTCGATCGTGCGGAATCTGAAACTGTCGGCAATATCCGAGATCGACCTGACCAACTAGAACCACAAGAAGCTGCGCGGAATCGGGGCAGGGCGCGTTGGGAGCAGCTGCAGTACCGCGCAAGTGCAGGAGCTGCGAAAATACAACAAATGAAACAACAAAATAGAGCTAAAGAGAAGCACATTAACATACAGGAACATAAAAAGGGACCCAAGATAGCGCGTTTCCGTTTTTAATATGTGGTCTCCAAATTACCTTTACTCGTAATAAGATCGCACAAAAATGCATGCTGCAATGACATCGGTATCAAAATAACCAAAACACAAAGAGCTTGAATTGAGATGATAGCAATATTTCTCCAATCCGGCCAATCAATAAAAGGATAGCGTATAATGAGATTTTTGTTTTGTTTTGTGACTTTTCTTTTCAGTATTTTCAATCTGTTCAGTTAGAATATTTTTCAAATATTTTTGGAATATATAATTTTCATAATAATAAATTTCACAAATGTGTACATCTCTCTGAATGTTGTTGGGTACACCAGGGAGGTGATAGAGAAGGAGTGGAATCAAGCCGCTCTCCTTTGATCCCATGCTCCAAGCCGCCGAAAAGTTATGCGCTAATCTGCAACTGTTGACCAGTTGGTGAGATAAAAGAGCGCATGAAATATCAGGATTTAGAGTTCCAACATCAGAAAATGGTATCCAAGCAAATGTTCGCTGTCCCGTTCAATGATTTCTCATCAATTGTTGAATGTGTAGGCCTAATGAGTAGAACAAGCCAACACAAACATGTGTAATTTCATCCTTTTTTCCAACTGCAAAATACAAAAAAACATGCGAAAACACGCATTAGCAAACTTAAAGTTATCGAAGATTGTACATCATGGATGAAATGACGGGACATTAAAACATGCGAAAATAAGCGCATTATCCTACAATATTGAGTTTTTGTCAGGATCTAATTTTTCTTTTATCAACTCTGGCACACAAATTATGGGAAGGGCAGAGTACTAATTTTGAAAAAAAATTGATGCACTATTCCCAATACAATCCCCATATAAAGTTTATAATTTACACTGAAATTTTGTCGATAATTGAATATTTTGTAATAAATGTGAAACTGGTGCCTGGCCTCCGAAATTCCCCGCAGTGGAAGAGCGGCTCGGAGCATGGAACTTCAAAGCCAAGTGGAATGTTACACATCCCATTGTTACGCTTTAGAACTCACGCATGCGTTTGAATAAATTACAAGAGTTTCCACTCCTTCTCTATCACCTCCCTGGGTTCACGTAACACGGTCGCAAGTACTTTAGGAAAAAATCAACTTAAGACAATTTCAGTAGCCTTGTGCGTCATCTATTGAAACGTGTGTTGATTTTGCGAAAGTAGTTGCTATCGTGTTTTTTTATTGGTTTAAGTATCAAATTACCTACTTCAATGTGAAAAGCAATCACTCTATATACGCCTTACTTAATGGGGCAAAACGGCTAAAAATAACTCACATTAAAGAAGTAAACCGTCAACTCCGCGGAAAGAACCAACAAAGCTGATCTCAGTTTTCAATTAATATATTATTCATTCAGACAATCTCGCAATAGGTTCGTTTATTTATTTATTTAACCAATTACCATTCATATCGGGAGTCAGCAATTAACTTTAAAAAAGAAAACAAGAGCATACAGATTCGCCCGATATCATCGGATTTCAAGAAAGTAGTTGAGTGCAAACATTACGTTATTAATCTTGGTATAGGCCTACGTTGAAGCATCTTGATTACCAACCTTTTTTTATTTCATTTATTTTTCTTCTGCATTCCATATTGATATGAACAATTTTTCGGTAACATAACAAACATACTAAAAAGTACTTGCTGACAATTAATCATAAATAAGCAAAAATACATAACAATTATTAAAGAAGAAAAAAATATAAATTGTCAAATTATCATATATCATCAACCTGTATAAAAAAATCATTTGCGGAAGAAGGACTGCCATTGTAGGCAAAATACCTTTAAAAATATGACAGTCAAAAACTTAGAAATAAATTTTAACATGGACCCTTTTATATTTGTATGGAGAAATAAACCATGAATCCAGAGAAACAGGAATTAAAACAAAAACTACACATAAAATAACTGTTTCATGGACTCAATATCTATAGCTTAACATTCTAAACATAATCTATTCCTTTTTAAACACTTTTCCTAAAATGTTGAAGTGATCAGTAGACGTATTGTTTTGAATATTCATCTGACAACTGCTGTTGTTGTTTGTAATGCTACGATCTACATTCATTTCAGTATTACAACATAATATATCCATTGTACTACCCTATATTGCAAAATTCATTTTTATATGCAGAGTACTAATTGTGCGTGAATTTTCTACATGTCTATTAGTTTCACCCTCTTGAAAATGAAATTGTATTCCGCTCAGCAGTTCTCGCAAGAACATCCAAGGATTATTTCAAATATGTTGGTGTACGTTTCCTTTAAATTCCAAATGACCATTCACGGCGATACTCCCCAGTTCCGTTATTAATGTTGCATGACGATTACACTTCGCTGAACCAAGGCAATAACCGCAGGTTTCGTTGACAACGAACAGAGACATTAGAAGAACTGTGCGGTATCAGCGAAACCCGTGGGTAGTAGGCCTTCTGTGATGGCATGACCTGGATGAACACGTGACTCCATCTTCTAGTTTGTGTACGGACAGCATCAGAAAAAAATATACATCAAGGGTGGTATTCTCGAAAGCGGACTAACTTTAGTCCATGGTTTAATAATCCGACTAAGTATGGAATGCCAAGTGTCCATATGAATATATTTTTGAATAATTTGATATGTCCCTAAATTACCATGATAACATAATTATTTCATAGTTATATTGTTGTTTATTAATTATGTTATTACATTTTATTTTAATTTAGTGACAGATTAATTTTTTTAAAGCATATTCATATGGACACATGGCATTCCATACTTAGTCGGAGGATTAAACCATGGACTAAAGTGAGTCCACTGTCGAGAACACCACCCCTAGTGTTTTTTTGTTCTCCTCAGTCACGCTCTCTCTCTCTTTATTTTCTTCTCCCTCGTTGTTATAGTCTTGAAGTTGCTCTCTAATTTACACAAATGTGTTCGTTACATACCACCAGTATAATTAGCTTTCTTTAAAACTTAAATATATTTTTAAAGATTAATGGCAGAGCCAACTAACCACCAACATGCCAACATATTAAAACAATATTTAATAATATTTAACTAAAAGAATCAATACAATACAACAGCCTATAGCATATAAAATGTCCTAGGCCTTCTTTCCTCTTTTATCACACTCTGCACAGTCCTACCCCCCCCCCCTTCCTATACCCCCATTAATGGTGAGGGCGGTATTGATAATTTGCGTGGCGACGTATTCAGTATAAGCTGAGTAATAATTACATCTCTCGAGGTCTGAAATTCTACCTATAATTATTTTTAACGAAAGAATTGTGATAAAAGTCATATTTTCACCATTCCGACTTCTCAAAAATGAATATTAATACAATTATGACTGGACTTTAAGTGTAAAATGTCAAAGTATTTAGTACTCGAAGTTGTGAAAATCAATAACAATATCCCACGTCCGGAATTTTGTATATGAACATTAATATATATTTAGCGGTAATGCATATGAAATATGTGAATATGTATCGTTCCATGACTAAAAAAATTGTTTGAAATGTACACTGCATGGGTAATAATTGTTTTGTTTCAGTATTTGGGCAATTGGAATGCTTAGCAAAAGAGTTTGCATCGATTCTGATGCAATACTTGCTTTCTGCATAGTCCGAAACATATTATAAATAAAACATTATCAAACATTAGCTCAATGACATTCGAATACTGTAGAAATATACGTGTAGAAGAAAAACAAAGTTGATTTTGAATTTATTAAAAGAAATATAAGAGCATGTGGATTGAATATAGGCCTAATGCTGATTGAAAGAAAATCGATCCATCTTGAATGACAATGGCCTTACATTGCATAACCATAACGGTGTACACTGCCTCTTATGAAACCCCTTTATCGTATTCTCTTCAACGGTTGAAACTACATAAGAGGAATGTATGCTCTTGTGTCATTAAATTATCTTCTAGTCGTAACATACCATAATATAAATACGTCGGATCAATGATACATTTTTAGAGTATGGATAACAAGTATTGGATCAAAATGATCAAATTCAATTCAGTTTGATTGATTCAATTTCAGCTTATTGCATTTTATTTCATTTCAATTCAATTCACTTTAACGTAGCCTATGTTAAAACATACATAACATACGTTTAATCTACACTGCCATGTCACCTATTTCTGACGGAACCACAGTCAAATCTTGAGTTAACGTTATATGTACTAGGCATTGGTTTAGCAGCTTACCTCGTTTGGGCTTCTGTTCATATTGCGCTGCCAAAGACATCCAACTGCCTATGAAGATATCGGACATCCCACGCAAGTCACGAGCAGAATATTTGAGCATAAAACTGTACCTTCATGATTCGAGGGATGTCAAGGCATACCAAGGCATGGATACGATGGGCAAGATGTCATCAAGATGTCGGCGTTCTGCAAAGGAATATCCAAGTCGTCTATTCAGCTCCCTGGTTTCAGTGCTGGCCGACTCTGTCACAAGTGGCAAATGGTAAATACTATTCAACGGCCCTGCATCCGTTTCTCACCCTGGTGATGACTGAGAAATCTCACGAAGATAGAGCGCATTTATACTTTCCAACGTGAGAAATCAAAATAAAATCCCTCCGTTCATATCAATCAGAACGGGCTATTTGGAAATAATTAGCACGAAGATGTGGGGTGATGGAAAATGGTGACAATTGGAAACAAAAGTTGAAGGTTCAAGCAAAACCTTGTCATATTAATAATGCAACAACTCCTTCGTATCTGAGATGCATTATGTTAAAACAATTAAATGGAGGCTCAGGATAGGATAAAGACACATTTTGCATTGAACGAGAGACCAAAAGAATGGCGTTGCAACGGCTCTGTATTCAGCCATGCGCATAATATTGGCCGCATGTAGATTTCTCACGCACCACTCATGTAAAATAAAAACCCGTAATGATGCGACTAATTAGATAACAAATATATACATCGCAACTGATATCGAACTTTAATATGAGGAATGCAAGAGGCACAGTAGAGAATGAGAGAGAAAAGAGAGAGAGAGAGAGAGAGAGAGAGGGAGAAGTAGGTTGGAAGATATCTATGTCTCCTTTGTCTCATTTTAGCAGTCCATCCGACTTGAATTAATTATCCTTCTTTCTTTTCTCATCCTACTCAAGGTCTATTGATATTCGATAATAAGCTGCCGTTCTTTCTGACGAGGGACGGACTTTGGGGGCTAATTAAAATGCGTTGCGCGGTATTAGCATCCGCTGTTGTTTATTCTTGGCATCCATCTAAACAAACGCAATGCATGGCTCATTAGGGGATGTGATACCATGCGCGGTGCGGTAAAATACCGTGTCGAATAGACAATGCTGATCAAAATAGACAACCGTTTGTGTGTGTCAGACGCTAGGCTATTGACATTGGATGTCAATTCTTTAATATCAATGCTATTTTGCTACTAGTAATATGTTATGATTGATACTGCACTGAGAGATATAGAAAAACGGAGAGTAGAAGGAAAGTGGGAGAAAGGGATAGTTAGAGAAGAGGGAATCGAGAGGAGGATAGTCGAAAAACGAAGTAAAATGTATGAAACAGGTGAGGGAGACTGGGAAAGGGGGAGGAGAAAGAGAGAGAGAGAGAGAAGATTAGAGGAAGCATAAATATTGTGTATGCAAAATTACAGTTCATATATAGTGCCACATTTAACGTCATTTATACAGATTAAAACAATTAAAATACAATCAATGAAGTTTATATCCTTTTTAGGAAATGGGAATGCGCATGCGGAAATTGTGAGTAATGCGTAAACTATCAAAATATCACACTAAAGATTTAAACATACTATATTTCAAAACCAGACTTTGAAAATGTATTGTGTGACTTTCAATAATGGTATCTTACTGAAGAAGGTGAAAGAAGAAATACAATCAGACAAGGGAGGAGTTGAAAATGGAAGAATGAAAGAAAAGGGAGAGAGAGAGAGAGAGAGAGAGGGGGGGGGAGAAAGATAGGGAGAGAGAGATGAATGGGGCAGAGAGGGAGAGAGAGGATGACAGAAAAGAGTAGGGAGATAGAGAGAGATAGAGATAGAGATATGAAAGAGTTATGAGGGAGAGAAAGAGAAAGAGCGAGAGAGAGAGAGGGAGAGAGTGAGAGAGAGAGAAAGAATGAGAGGAAAGGTATGATTGAAAAAAGTTAATCATACTTGATACCATTTTAAACGTTTGAACACATCACAAAGTTATGTTTACTTAAAATAAATGACATCGCGAAAAAAATCGGGAGGCTAAACGGTAGACACTATATGGGCTCCAAGATTCGTTCATTATTATTCATGAGCTTACGACGGTGCCCACTAGCGCGAGCGCGAGCGACCAACCATGCAGCTAAGTTTTTATAGCTAGCTAAACCTGCGCATGCGCACATGGTAACCGTTAGGGTTAGTGATAGGGTTATAATAATCATGCAAACCCCCCTTTCGTCAACCCATCGTTAGCTCAATCGGTAAGGACACCGTGATAGAACGTTGTAGTTGTGGGCTCGAATCTCAGTATTTGTTCAGTTCTATTGTTTGCCTTTATGAATAGTGAGGCAAAGTAATAAATAATTAAAGTCTAATCGTCTGTGAGGTACATGTAGGCACAGCTAGCTAGACTCTTCGCGAGAACGCACGTAAGCTCATGAATAATAATGAAAGAATCTTGGAGCCGATATAGTTTAGACCTATCTAAACAAGCCTATAGTCTTATTCAAGGGTTCCAAAATATTTTTACAATAATGGACAATTTTTGGTACAATTCTCAGTATATTGTTATTTGTTTCCTAGTAACCAACATACTACATGAAGGTTCAAATGATCCTCAGGCATCCGAAACTACATTAAATTTTTAGAATGTTTAGCGCCATCTCTAAAAATGCAACTGTAATTTCGAACGAGGACCGTTCCACGAGACTTTGGCAAAAGTAATTTGACTCTAACTTGAGAATATTTTTGTAATGGAGGGAGGGGGAGTAACATAAATAGAAGTCAAGTTTGACACGGGCAAATATTTGCTCTTCAGGCGCATGACAAAATGAGATCAAGTTTTATTGGGGGATTACTTTTATAGGACAATTAAAACCTCAATCTGCTTGAATGTCTGTCAAAGGTTGCTGTGAATTCCCAGTACCAAAAATAGATCGACAAACTATAAATACATACATGTATAATACTGCTTATGATCAGTGCACCACTACATCGTAAAGACAAATAGTATACATGTTTCATATAACACGTAGGCCGATACGGAGTTACGGAAAAAGAGGTGAGTGTATTAAAATGTCAGTGTCATTTTAAAGAGAAATTTGGTAACATGTTTCAATATTTTCGTTTTACATTGTCGTATATAGACTATACAAGACAGACTTCCAGACACTTTTGAGGCATTGCTTGTATCTGGTTTATATAATTGTCCTTATACTGAAATAGATAGACTAGGTCTAGATCACTGAACTCTTCGCTACATGGTGTAGAATTTAGTGGTCTCGGTATCTTAGAGGTGATTAACGGAGAGCGATTGAACTAAGACCAAGATGAGAATAACCGGTGTTTAGAATCAGTTTGGTAAACCATGAAGAAACAGACTGCAACCCCTCCCCCAAAACGAAAGAGATCTTTGAAACCAGACTATAAGACTTACATGTACTTTATCGTGACCCCGGGAGTAACATTAGTCGCATTATAAAACTTGTGATCATATTGATATCGTTTATAAGTATAACTTCTCAGTGCTTTTTTTTTATCCTGGGGTAAATGTTACGATTTCTGTATGTTATTGTGATTTGCATAACAAATTTGTGATGAATCATTATTCTTACATGTTATGTAGACATGAATGCACATGGTGAACATTTCAGCTTAAAGGTAATACAAAGTTTTGGGAAATTTTGAACATTGGATGGATAGTAATTCTTTAAAAAATTGATATAATTGGATGCCCCTGTGGATGTATTATAGGAGCACTAGAAATTTAGCCCCTAAAACACTTCTGCTTTCGAGCAAATTGAATAATCAAAATTTACCGCTGGTCCCTGTAAATTTCAAATATTTCAAATAGCGCCTAAGGCTATTCCATGCATGGTAGCTGTGACCATGAAAATCTCATAACATGCAGTTCTGATATATAATTTCCAAACGGTAATAGCAAATCGGTCGATTGTATTCAAGAAACATTGTTTCAAAGCTAAAGTAATATTAGTCTTGAGAGGGAGCTATACAACATAAAGAGTTTATTATTTACAATTTCATCACGTCAGACTCGATTTCAACCGCGACAACGATCATTGAATATTGTAAAATCACATATCCTTCCAATATGTTAATTTGAACCAAATTCATGACCCCATACCAAAACGTTGTATTACCTTTAGGTGATTTACATGGGTGTCGTCGTAGTGGAGGTGTAGTAGAGTGGTTCATTCACTTGACTCTCAATCCAAGAGTTGATGTTTCGAATCTCAGCCCTGCACTAACGTTATTTATAGACGATTGTGTATTGGGTGAGTCTATGTGTCTGTGTGTGTATGTGGGGAGGGGGGTGGCAGAGCATTCATTTGCTCCATACAGACGCTTGACAAACTGAGAACGAGGTTTCATTGGGCCACCCCAACCTGGTAGTCTGTCAAAGGTTGGTGGGAATGCCCAGTAATTAAAAATAGACATTGTGAAGGCAAAGAGTATAAATGTTTTATGATTTGAAACACCTAGACTGATATGTAATGACGGGGGGAAGGTGAGTGAATTAAAATGTCCTTGTCGTTTCCAAAATAAATCACGTTTTACATTGTCTTATTTATTAGGCTGACTCCCAGACACTTTTGAGGATTTGTTTGTATCTGGTTTATACAATCATCATTTGTCCTTAGACTGAAATAGTTGGGTCTGGGTCTAGATGTCTTTGAGGTGATAAATAGAGAGCGATTGAGCTAAGACCAAGATGAGAATGATGGGTGGTAAGGAAATTATATGAGTTTGTTAAACCATGAAGAAACAGGCTGCCAAAACAAAACTAAACTGAACAGATATTTGAAACCAGACCATAAGACTTTAATGTACTTGATTGTGACCCCGTTATTAACGTTTGTCGCGTTAGAAAACGGTTCTAGAACACCTACCTCCTGGACATCCACCCCCGGGATAACCACCCCCAGACAACTACCCCCAGACAACTACCCCCTAGGACAACCACCCTCTAGGACGACTACCCCCGGGACAACTACCCTCCGGACAACTACCCCCCGAAAAATTACCCCCGGACAACTACCCCCCAGACATCTACTCCCTACGACAACCATCCTCTAGGACAACTACCCCCGGGCAACTATCCTAGGGGGTAGTTGTCTGGGGGTAGTTTTCTGGGGGGTAGTTGTCCGGGGGTAGTTGTCCTAGGGGGTAGTAGACCGGGGTAGTTGTCCGGGGAATTTTCCTAGGGGGTAGTTGCCTGGGGGTAGTTGTCCGAATAGTTGTCCCGGGGGTAGTTGACTGGGGGTGGTTATCTGGGGGTGGATGTCCAGAGGGTAGGTGTCCGGATACGTTAGAAAACTTCTGATCATATTGATATCGTTCATATTCAGTGTAACTTCATTACTACATTCAATTGATAAATAACATGATTTATTTTTATAAAGATATAACGGAATATCATATTTTGAGCGCGTTATATTCTGTAGAAAAAAGGCGAGAGGAAAATGATAAACACTCCTCTTTAATACGATCGGATGAATCAAAGATACACTAGCTAATCATTATTTTTTTTTTCCCTTTTCTTTCATCTCGTATTCCTGTAGAATTCGAATCATGGCTGATGGATTAAAGAATGTTATTGCTCAGAGTCTGGAGTGTCCTGTATGTCTGAATACCTTCACCGATCCCAAGATCCTGTCTTGTTCTCACACCTACTGCAAGGCCTGTCTGGACAACCTCTTTGAATGCCATGGTAACGACCAGATGCTCCGATGCCCTGTCTGCAGAGCTGAAACTCAGGTCCCAAACCAAGAAGTCAGCAAATTACCGGCAAGTCTAGCTTTGAAGTCTCTCATAGAGGACATGAAGAATCAATATCAGTTTTGCACGAATTGTAAATCCGAGGACAAGCCCCAAGCTGCTGTCTACTGTCAAGACTGTGGCAATTATTTCTGTAGCACTTGCCACAACACACACTCTCAGTGGCCAGACTTCATCAGTCATGAGGTTTTAGCCATGAGTGAGATCGTATCAGGGAAGGTGTCGGTACGTAGATACCGTGAATGCAGGAAACACCCCAAAGAGGATGAGGAGTGCTTCTGTTCCGACTGCAGGAGATTTGCATGCTTCAGGTGTGTTGTCATGGAGCATACAAACGAAGGACATCGGGTCATCGAGGCAGCTGTTTATGAAAGTAGCCATATAAAGAATAACGAGGACCTCAAATCCAAGGCGGACAAGAAACGCTCTTGCTTTCAGAAATACGTTGATTTCATTGATGAACAGAAGGAGCATGTGAGTAATGTTCAGAAGCAGTGTACAGATGATATCAACAAAGCATTTGAAGAATCAGTCCGGCAGTTGACAAAGAAGAAAGAAATTCTCACTGGTGAAGTCAAGGGTAGGACCGAAAGAATAGAGAAAGAACTGGACGAAATGAAGAAATCGGCTCAGGAGCACATCACTCACTTGACGACCATAGCTGACGTGGTAACCAATAGGACAAAGGTACCGTCAAATACGGAAGCTTTGGCTGCACACGACACTCTTTGTCAAGACTTACAAGAGGCTTTGAATCAAGAAGATCCTGACTACAAGCAGCCGAGGCAATCGAGCAAGAAAGGGAAAAGTGTCAGTTTTAAGAGAAACGTTGGGATGGACGAGCTAGGTCTTGGTAAGATCGTAAATGCAGTTGCAAAGAACATTGCTTTGCCTTCTAAGGATAGCATGAATGCCATGGTTAGTACACCAGACGGTAGGATGGCTGTGGGATGTTGTAATGGTGGCGTCAAGATCTTCTCTGCTGATGGTCAGCACCAGCAGACAGTTCTCAATCATGTAGGGATTCGTGGAGTAGGTTTCCTCTCTGATGATCGGTGTGTTATACTTGATCGCTCAAACAATATCACACTGTACACACTAGCGTACACAAAGTTGAATGTAATGTTTGAGACTCTGAATGACGCTAATGATGCTAAACTCACTGTAGACGGTGATGATCAGATCTATGTTTGCTACCGGAGAGCTAAAAAGATCCAGGTATTCTCACCAGCAGGTGGGAAAGCGATCAAGGAGATACCATGTGATGGGTATATTATGACTGTGCGGATTGCTAGTTATAATGATTACCTGATCACCGCATCGTGGGATGCAATACGATTGATTGACAAACAAGGTGTTGTAAAATATAAATTAACGAAATCAGGGAATAGCCTAACCGCTGCTGTGTCTCAAGAAAATACAATCCTGATAGCCGCGAAGAAGCATCTGGTAGGTTTGGTCAGCATTGATGAGTACACTGACGAGCTGAGGCATGTCCGGAACCTCGTCATTGATTACAAGATTAAGGATCCCATTAGAGAGTGGTGCTATCTTCAGCAGTACCGATCAGGAGAGATCGCTTTCTGTACCAATGATAGACTCTATATATTCCCCTGAAAATAACGGATGACTCCTTACTTGCACTGTATGATATCACTGTCTTTATGCTAGTAGAGGAGAGGGTGCAATGTGTGTGACTAGACCTCTTTTTTCTGGTCAAAACAGGCACGCTAACAAATTTAGTATAACATTATATTTCGTTGAAAAATTGACCCATCGCCCCCTTTTCCAAAAGCTTCCAACATGCCTGGTTTTTCTGTGACTTCATGAAGTGTTTATAACATTCAGGCCAGTAGAGTTGTTGTGGTCTAGTGGATAAGTCACCCGACTGCAGAACACAAGGTATGGGTTTCGAGTCCCGCCGCGGCACTAGTGTCCTTTGGCAAGACGTTAATCTACATTTGCCACTCTCCACCCAGGTGTTAAATGGGTATCCGGTTGGATGCGAAAGTTAATGGGTTTGATGAGCAAGTGTGCGCTTGCAAAATGGCGCCTGGTCGGAATGCTCACCAGGGAGTGGAGAATGTGCATACATTGTGTGCGGGTGAGCCTGAATCCGATGACCGGGGTAATGATATATCTGTAAAGCACTTAGACACATCGTTGTTTTGAGATATTTCAAGTTGTAATTTTATCGCTACTCTCTGTTCACCTTGTACTAAAGATTTCATTAAACATCACCCCACCATTTTTTTTTGGTCATACTTGTCTGTGGCCGAAATATAAAATTGTTAACGCGTTCTTATGCTCCTGTGTGTAAATCAAATACGCTATTATCAAAACTGTATTAAAAAATAATGAAGTTATGTTTTGGACATTTTCCAAACACATGTACAAAACAAATGGAGAGGTGATCGCATTTAGGTGTGCCGATTTATAGGGGACTTAAAAGCGTTATAATTGCATTACTTTTTTATTTTTTGAAAATATAAATTCCCCGTTTCTTACGCTTTCTTCATCAACGTGATGTCAGGTGTACTTCCCCTTATAGTATGCACCCCTTTTATTTTGAAAAGAGTGTGCATTAGTATCCACCGAGAATGCTGTTCATTTCAGAATGTTCTTATATCCATAACTTCTTATTTTTCTTTGTTTACCTTGTTTACCTTCTGCGCGTGTCATTGCTCAAACTTAATCTAACAGAATTTAAAATACAAAAGTTACTATAACGAATATACATGTACATGTATTTAATTCTTAACTTTAAACATCTGAATAATTTGGGGGAATGGAAATCGCTATACACAAAGATAATTATGAAATGCTGACTGTTGTATTTAACCTATGGTTATTACTAGGCAATGATATCGGTAACTGGAAGTTGAATTGTTTTTTTAATTGTCAATAATAAACTCCTTTACCTCCCTTCCGTTATAAAAAGTGGCCCTGCATGGACGACTTTTGTTTCAATGCTGTCAATTTATTATTTCACCCCCATGAGACCATGACACTGCAGTCTCACCGCCGAACCGACTCCAAAACAACCTCACAAACCTTTCCAAATCGACCATTTCTTGTCCATTCTGTGTATTAATGTAAGTTCTTGTTCGGTCTCTTGTTGGTCTGGGTATCGTTTCACGAGACCGTCATAAGTACAAGTTCACCGACATCTCCTTGAAACGCGTGTTGATTATAATACACGCATTTCAACCGGATTTCGGTGAACTTGTGCTAATAACGGTTTAAGGAAAAGATGGCCTGGTGTTTCGTTTCGGCTGTGCAAGGAAGAGGAGTCTGTGTGTGTGTGTGTGGGGTAATAACTTAGATTTTTCGTCACGGTTTGCTATTTTAGCAACAGCAACCGAAGAAGTATGTTAAAGAAAGATATTTCAGAGGGTTTATCAACTCGGATTCAAACCAAGATAATGACAAACCAAGATTCCAAACTAAATAACAAAACAAACATCAAAATCAATTTAAACAGAAATAACTTAAAGTTATTCTTGAAAACTATTAGTCTAGTTTTAAAAAAAAAATTAAATTGATCTATTGTATAATCTCACGCACTGTGTTGTATTTTTTTGTGGTAGAAATGTGTTTTGTCCTGTCGTTTAATATAAATTGGTACATACATTTAACTGTTAATTATATCTTCTTTAGGTCGGCCACTTATAAAGGTCACTTCCTTCCTGGCTGCTACCTACATGTACCAAGCAATTTTGATATTTTTGTACCAGTGCATATACATGTGTTCTATTATTTTTGTGTAACAATATATTATTCCATGGTCACGTGTGTATGTTTTTTTTAAATTGGATTGAAACAAAAATATAGTTATTGATACGACATTTTATATAGTAAAAATATATGTGTTGATAAAAATGTATTTACAAATTGAAACAGAATATGAAATCTGCGGTGTCTACGGGATGACTTGCAGGAGAGGGTGGGTGGGGGGGGGGGCATAAGTCATATTATCCAACGAACACTCCCTAAAATGTAATTTTTTGATAGCGGAGGGGGGGGGGCGTGCAAGTGTGTATAAAAAAGGCAGCAGTTTTTTACGCTCTAGAGGGAGCCTGTGCAACGTAGTTGTACCACGGTTATATATGAAATGTAATCCGGGGAGTGTTCCATAAAGCTGTTCGTAAAGTTACGCATGACTTTACGAATGACTTAAATATGAAAAGCCAAATGGGATGCTCAATTATTTTTAACTGCATCAACTAAAGTTGAACTGTGCAGATGTAGATTAACATTCCTATTATAACAAACATTTTTAATGCAAAGTATACTTTTTGCCATAATTTAATTGAGGTTAATGGAAATATAGTTACACTTTGTTAAAACATGAGGAAAAACTTTGGGCATCCTATCTGGCACTTCATATTCAAGTCGTTCGTAAAGTCATGCGTAACTTTACGAACAGCTTTGTGAAACACCCCCCGGTTTCTTATGCAGATATAATTAAGTCTATTCTGATCGAGTCGTTGCTCCATCTTCCTCAAAATTTAGCACGTCTTTGAGCCTGTCTCCTTTGTACATGTAGATCATGTAACTGTTTTCTGGATATAAGACAATTTACAGCAATACGGTAGCCACCCAAACTTTCATGAGGTATTGTAAAAAGTTTTATTTTGCTTACCAAATAAATTTTGATTCACATCGAATTCAGTCTGAATTTGTCATCAATTTAATATATCGCACAGTCGAAAGAGCTTTTGTGCAAGAGAGTCGCATTAAAGGACAATCCAACCTTAGTAATAATCTCATCTTTCAAAGTAAGAAATGAGAGAAACAGAATGGAGAACGTTTGAAATAAATTGGATTAATGTGGTGTACAAAAGTATCAATAATATCTTAATTTGTTGTGGAATAGTTGTGGAATAGTTGTAGAATAGCCTCCCGTCCTACATCCAAAATGCTCCTTCTATACACACTTTCAAAGTAATTTTAAAAACCCATCTGTTCAAATCCATATCATGAATTTTTGTCTTCTCTAAACATGTCAAAATATGAAATCTTTAGTCATCTTTAGCATAATTTCAGGTACGTTAAGTTGTTTGATTGATTTATCTGTAACATACTGTAATTTGTTATTGAATAATATTGTGTAATCGTGGTGCTGTCGTCCCAGCTTTTATTTCGTGTAAGGACATTGCTTTACTTAATGGCTGCTGGGACAACAGCCGCATAGCGCCTAGAAATAATGTATTAGGCGCGTTATAAATGTGATCTATCATTATTATTATTATTAATTTCCCGTAAGTGCCTTCTCCCTTGGGAAGCTACTAAAACATGGGCACTTATTGGATAGGATCAGGGGCAACCGAGAAAGTAAAAGGAATACTATAAAAAAAAAGGATTTCTCATACCTTAAAAGGGACACTCATCAGAGCTGGGAAGAGGCATTTCTTAGAAGGGAAAATGCACTTATTATAAGGTAAAAGGGGAACCTATCAGATTTGGACAGGGTCACTTATCAGAGGTGGAACGGGGACATTTATTTTTTTTAAAAGGTTATAAGAAAAGGAAAGGTGTACTTATAAAAAAGCAAAAGGGACACGTGTTAAAGTAGAAGGGGCACTTATCAGAAGTAAAAAGGGGGTACTTCTGGGCAATAGTAATGTCTCCAAATTAAATTGAAATGTCACTATTGTGTCGAATTGTATAAAGAATTAAAATAAAACTGAATTTGTAATATGTCTCGTAGACCTCTATTAATTTTTTATTGAAAATATGCATTTCTACAGAAACGACATTTATTTGGAAAACTTTTTTTCAGATTTGTTGCGGTTTTTTTAAGAAAAAGGGAGCAAAATATGGGTAACTCATTGTCAGTCAACATTATTACACGAATAGAAACCTAGTTCATTATTAGCCCTGTACAATACTGTCTCATCGTTGCCTTGTATTTTTGCCATTCCGCATCCAGCCTTTTTTTTTGGGGGGGGTGGAGTTTTCAACAAAGTTTTGAATGTGTATAGCCTAACATTAACATGAATCTTTTCGTAATATTTTAACGAATATCCTTTGAAATATCACAATCGCGAATTCAGTTAAATATTGTCTTCGCGGTGTCATTGATTAAGTGAATTTGTCATCAAATATTAAAGAGAGTTGTATATTTGTAATAATAAAGCAATAATATATTCGTGGTAGCAACGACTTCGAAAAAAAGAGAAAACGCGCAATGTGATTATATCATCTTTACTTTATATAGAAATAATAAAGTTATACTCAATGGATTAGATTAGGTTAATCCACTATAAGCAAGTACAACAATAAGATTATATTGATACTACTACCCTTTCTAAATCTCTCTCCCCTCACTGTGTGTGTGCTCATTCATCTATTCATTTATTCATTTACATCTATATATCTATATGTTCTGTCTTTATTTACCAATAATTAAGACAGAAATAAGAGTCAATTTACTTGAAAAAATGAAAACCATGTAGCAACAAGTAAAAAAAAACACGCTGATTTTAACTCAAAAGTTTGGGGTTCATTAATATCATTTAAAATTTAAAAGTATAACAAAATCTATAAGAATAAAAAAAATAATAGATATCTAATTAAACTTTCTTTGTAATATCCATGACACGGGGTGTGTTTTTCTTAATAAAGATATTGAGGTTAGCAATGTCTTGTTTTCGTTTCTCAGTGAGACACTGCCTTGCGAAAATAATAAAATATGTAAATAAATAAAAATCAGCCGAAATAGCCAAACGATACCGACGTGTGACTACCACGACTAAATCTGATACTGCTTTGAACCTATTTTGAGATGTGTTGCAATCAATCCTCTGCAGTTTTATTTTGCAGCCGACGCCCTCTATCAACACAGATGCAAAAACGGGCTTGTCGCTATACTGTGTATAGGCATGGACCTACTTCGTAGTACATGTAGGTCCATGATATAGGCAACCCTATGGTCATTATTTGTCCCTTATGATACTAAATCATGGAACTGAAATAATAATAATAATCACCGAGACTATTATTTTCCTGGAAATTAATTTGGTCTGACCCCAGGTATAATAAGACTACCATCCTAACAATAACTAGCCTTAAAAACAAATCTTTGTAACGTATGGGCCAAAATACCTCAAATCTACCCGTATATGTATGATGTACATGTACATGTAAATCATTTTACATTTCAATGTAATATTCGATATATCATCTCATTGAAAAGAAAGTGTTCATGATGGAATCAGACTAACACGTTCTAGAAATTATCATATCTGCAACTGTAAATCTGTGGTACAACTAGCATACTAGATGAATATAACATTTTATACTGTATTTTCCATTTTATGACAACATTATTTTTTTGAAGAGTTGACTTGCTTTGATCATGGACCTACTAAGAAGAAGTAGGTCCATGCTTTGATTAACTTCACACAGGAAAAATATACAAATGAAAGCATCACCAAGCAAATCAAGCAATTTCGTCCTCGCAGACTTCAGTAGCAATATCAAGAATAATACACCATAAAGAAGAAAAATATACACATCTTACCACCTACCCAACACGTAAATACTTGTACTTCAATACAATGAGATAACAATTAAGATTTGTTTTCCCCTTCCGCATGATTCTTTATTTTCAAAACAAATTCCATCATATACAGTAAAGCCATGAATTATATACATGTAAAAATGATTAAAGAAATAATTTACAAACATAATGGCTAAACAAAGATAATAATCATCAAGACCGAAAACTTTGTGGCAGATAAAAACAAAAAAATTACAACAAAACTAGTATTATAAATATATGAAATAATACCAAACATAAAATTAATATTAAAGTTAAAACAATTCTTTTTCAATTTATTCTTTCTGAGATTCCATTTCATAATAACGTTTTACAGCTGATAAAATTGTATCAAATGAAGGTAGTTGATTTCCTAATTTGACTGAAAATATTTCTCGTCTTCCAACCATCAGAATACAGTTAACTGCATTATTATTGCTACCGCAAAATCCAAACAATTTTTTTTTATTTGTAAGTATGATCCTTTTCCTTTTATTACGAAATATCCAGTACTCAAATTTCGACCATACTTCATTAGAATAGTTACAAAAGCAAAGAACATGTATGAGAGTTTCATCATTGCTATTGCAATTACGAATTAATTGCAACGCAGATGTTTTAAAAAGGTAAAAACACAGATTGATATCCGATTTTATTTGCAGATCAAATACCGTGATCGTGCAGTAACCATGGTATGATGACAGCCTAGGCCTATAACTGTAATTCCGGGGCATATAGTAAGCTGAAACATATATGTTGAAATTGGGCGTACCATTCTCTCTGTGGCATATTGATTGAGTGTGCTGTACAAAGTGTGTGTATATTAACTACTACTTATAACCCTCTCCCCATGTTGTTCAACTTCTCTATGGTGACGTTTAACAGCATAACATACCGCTTATTACCTTAACGCCTCTCTTTAATTCAAATCCAATTAACATAGCTGTTTTCAGGTCATATAAGCATTGCGGAATCAGCACTACCTAATTCACTTGCACGATGGGGGCCACAGCGGGGGACACCCACCCAGACATACGGCAATTAATTGGTAGGTTACACAATCTTCTAGCGGCAACACCAGTCCGATCGTTACATTGTTTCAAACAGGATATAGGGACGGGTGGGGTTACAAGTGACATACTACATGATATGTCCTTGCAGGGGTGGCACGGGATACATCTTCGATTTCGAAATACGTTGGGGGTAGCTGCCCCCTGATACATACAGCCAAAAGGTTGCACAAGTTTCTCTAGAGGCAACACTAAACGAATCGTTACAAGCAGGGTTAGGGAGGGGGGGGGGTAAACTTTTGCTCATCATACATCATATACACCTTGGTAGGGGTATTGATTTACTTTTAGGAAGGGGCAGGGCAAATGCATGGGATACATTGTTAATTCTGAAATTACCAAAGTAACATGCCCCTCCCCTCCCCTGACTGACTGGCTGGTGCATAATTGTTGAAGAATGATGGTGCATGGTCTTACGTTCGACCGATTGGCATACAATGTACACTATATGCGTCCTCGCAGGGGCGTTGATTTGTCTTCCGGAATGAGGTGGGGGGTAATTCACGGTATTGTTAATTTCGACATCATTCGAAGATCCACTCTGACATGCAGCCGTTCTGATAATATCAGTGGGTAGGTTTACACAAGCTTTCAGAAGCAACACCGATCTAATTGTTACATTGTGAATAATATGTTGTTTGTTAATCCTAAAACATGGTAGGGAGTGGAAGGGTGTTATACATTTGCCAACGTGATGCACACAATACATCCATGTAGCCTGTCATGGCGTTGATCTATCGGGCAAGTGCATGAGATACATGGCTAATTTCAAATTATCGGGGAAAACAGACACCTGACATAAGGCCACTGACGCGCTCAATTGCTAGGTTACACAAGAAGCAATTAGAATGATCTGATGGTTACTTAGTTTGAGGCATGCATGGTAGGGGGTGGGCACTTTTGTCAAAAGAACCTTTTCTATCCTTGTAGAGGTGTTGATCTTTATTCAGGAGTGGTGGGGGGGGGGGGTGGCGTATAGGGGCAACTAAATGGGATACTTACCTTTTAGTTAGAAATGATTTAGTGGTAACACCCCCCGACAAACGGTCATTAATATTGGTTACACAACTTTCTGGTGACAGCAATGATGGAACGTGATAAATACATCGTTCGTGCTGTTTGAAGCATGATAACATTTGGGAGGGGGAAAGTACACGATAATGTTCTCGAAGGGGCGTTGATCTGTCTTCCCGAAAAAGGGAGGGGTCATGCAAGATCAAAAGATACAAAGGCAACTTTAAAATTATTTGAGGTAACTACCCCGGACTACATACGGCCGTAATAGTTTCAATACACAACATTCTTCAGGCAACAATGATATACTGCACGGCAATGTCCCCTCTCCGCCCCCGACCAATCAATAATAAGCTGCTGCAAAATGTAGCCCTAATTTCGGCGGCCTCCATCAGTGTACATGTAGCACAAATGTAACGTTATTCTTATATTATTTAACTTAATTTCCAAGGATTAATAATTCTCCTCCCCGAGAAACGTCACAAAATGTCCAAAGCCGCCTCGCTATCTATCCACCATGTCCACCGTTCAAACACTGAATGCTGGATTTTCTTTTCGACTTTCGCCAGGATGTATTTGATGTTTTATTCCCCGCAGGTGCTCAAATACGGCGCCAAGGACGGGATTTATTTTGGTGCGTCATTCTCGCTAGAGAAAATCGAAGATGCGCGAAGATTACGCACAATTAATTTTGTGTCTCGTCACATCTCCCGCGTAATTATGTCGTCTGCACATGAATGTGATGCGAGGGTGGACTGTACTTTCACGCCATGTTGTATAGGGAAGGAACAAAATGCGTCCATGCATGTCCCAGAATCTCTTTGATTACGCCATGTATAAGAATTCCCTTTTGCGATGAAAACCTGATTAGAAATTAGATGATGGGTATAAACTTGTAACAAGTTTGTGATTGCATTTTATAGCATGTACTTCTGGGCCCCATCTTATAAAGAGTTGATATTAATCGCAACATTAATCTCATGGGAAATTCGACACCATTCGGGTGTTAACCAATAACAGACGTTGTCAATCACCAGGATGAGCCTTCAGTTTTATGACCAACAAGCCTTATGCAATGCTCTTCATTTTCCACCAATGGCCCCATATGGATAAGTCATTTTTTGTTTACATTTCCCTCACCTGAAGACTCTCCGAGAGACTAGGGTATTTCTTGATGGGACTACGGGTTTGCTGTGTGCGGGACTTGTACACCTAATAATGGTATTTCAACCAAGTCTGGTGTCAGCGAATTATGACCTACTGCACATGGAAACTCACTACCATCTCCCTTAAAGGCATCGTTTAACAATGTTAAATCTGAGATGCATGGCCCTACGTGTTATCAGTGTCTGTGATATGGTGTAATATTGAAGCCCTAAAAAAAAATCGCACTTCAAAATGATCAAGAAGTGCCTCAAAAAAGTAAAAACTTTGAGTGACCGGTTTTACCATACTCGTTTTCCCCAATGGACTGTAGTGTTATGAAAACCGTTAGGAAAACGCAAAATTTTGTTTCGATTTCCAATCATAAATATCTTGATAATCAGACAGACGATCGGCTTGTAAAAGTCATGGTGTTCCTGACTGCCCTAAAGGTTTATAATTATCATTGCAGCATGAACTAAATCCAGGATTTTGTTTCAGAATCTGAGACAAAGTTACCGGATCCCTTTAAATGTGTTCCTTCTATAGCTTGGCCCTTTTTTAGGTGTTCGACTCCGCACCCTCTTGGGCGTTTCTAATTTACCAGTCATAGTGCATATACGCACCTTAGTTTCTAAGTATGTATCCATAGTCGTTCCGAAAAGATGATGGTCTAATTCCAGTTGCAAAGAGAGTCTTTCATAGAGTATTTCAAAATGCCTCCAATATTTAGAAGCTTAGAACGAGCGTCAACATGCGATGTCATTTACCTCATACATACCATTCCACGGTCTGATTCCTATGTTAGGTACTCACACCAGAACGACGCCAAATATGTCATACCATTACGAGGGAGCTTTTAAAGTGTGGTGGAAAAGGACAATTCTGCATACCGTACACACACAAAATAAGAAGAGGTGCTTCATTTTCCCGAATGGTCACAGAAGTGGGAACATAAATTTGGTAGAGAAAATAAGAACGAATAGGGAGAAGGAAGGATAGCAAAGAAGAGTGGGAATGAGAGATGGCGTGGTAGGATGAGGAGGAGTAATGGGACGGGATAGACAGAGCGGGAAGGAGGGGATGGAAAGAGATAGGGAGAGATAGATGAAAAGACGGGGAGAGATGAACAGATTAGGAGAATTAAAACAGACGAAGAGAGAAAGAGAGAGAGAGAAAGAGAGAGAGAGAGAAAGAAAGAAAGATATTAAAAGGTTACGTATAGAGACAGAATAAGAAAAATATCAGAGAGAGAGTGATCGAAAGAGAAAGAGGGAGGGAGAGAGAGAGGGGGGGGGGGGTTCGAAATAAGGCGACAAAATTCAACGTTGCAAGTGAAAACTGAATGTATATCCCTAAAATGGAAATGTGCACAAACAGTCCAATCCCATCAGAGTTTCTCCTTTCGTTGATCAAAATGCGGTGAACTACGCGTGCTCTGGGAAATAGATGGTCCACGTCTAAACAGCGCTTTGTTGCACTAAAACCAATTTTCTCGATTTCCCTGCCAAATTGCATCAATTTCCTTTCATAACGGGTCCTTTCAGTGAATTTCTCTAGAATCCCATTGTTGCTCTGTAGATGTTTCATGAAAAGGTGTCATTAAACTTTCAATGTTTGATTTAACCTCGAGGAGATCGTTGAACGTTGTGTAATGTTCTCCCTATCTACAAGGTAGGAGAATAAAACCTCCTCACCCCATCCTTCCACACACCCTCCCCTTTCTCTTTTTTTTCCTTTCTCTCTCTTTCTCTCTCTTTCTAGCTGACTCTCTCTCTATCTGACTCTCTCTCTCTCTATCTGACCCTCTCTATCTCTCTCTGACTCTCTCTCTCTCTCTATCTATCTCTCTCTATCTCTCTCTGAATCTCTCTGACTCTCTCTCTCTCTCTCTTTCTCGGACCCTCTCTGTCTCTCTCTATCTTTATCTATCTCTCTCTCTCTCTCTCTCTTTCTCTCACTATCTCTCTCTCTCTCTCTCTCTCTCCCTCTCTCCCTCTCTCTAACCAATGGCCCTTATAATTCTTCTCACAAGTAAACCCGGGCTCAAGAAAAGAAGTTAGTCTGAAAACTTTCCTGAAAGTTTTCCTCTGATAAAGGTGATCATAGACCCGGGTACGGTTCTCCCCTCTCTCTTTCCCAACGCCATAAATATTTCACAAAACCGTCTGTCACCTTATATTTCCAGCACAGAAACTGTGTTTCCAACATCATTACACTTCCCCATGTGTTATTCATAACGCAACAACGTCCATTAAACACATATTATGAATACATATTGTATGAACATGATTTACTTCTGACGAGGACGTCAGCTCAAGCTGTGTTTTTGACGACCCCTTATTTTTCTTCTATGTATGACTTTATGTGACCATGTTAAAAATTCATATATTTGTGACGATGTAAATCATGGAAAATATATGAAGATCAATCAATCAATTAATCATTAAGCACAACATACAGATAAACTAGGTTAATAGGGTAGAAGGTGGCATTGATGAAAATGTTAAATAAAATAACAAATTCTAAATCTCTTTACTCTCTGACTCTCTTCCCATTGCCCTCACCCCTACCTCTCTCTGTCTATCCCTTTCTCTCTCTCTCTCTCTCTCTGACTCTCTCTCTTTCTCTCTTTTCTCTTTTTCTCTTTCTCTTTCTCTATCTCCCTTTATCATGTCTACCTGGTGTATTGATTTTCTAGCGTTGCTCATTGTATATTTTACATTTTGGAAACGAAATACGAAGACAAAAAAGAGGATAGAAATATAAGATAAAAACGAAACAAAAATCGGTATTAAAATCATGTCCCTCTCCACCCGTTTCCTGGTATCTCCTTCATACATGGGGGATCACAAATACTGAAATGAATATCACATTTTTTACTAATGAAATGTCATACATTAATAAAAACATCCGCGATCATTAATCACGTACCATGTAGGAGTAGGCTTTTTTCATATTAAACGCGTCTCATTGAAGATACCGTAATATCTGGAAAAATCCAAAATTTGCCTTATTATTGTTTTGCGTCTTCGAAGTAGGGGTAGCGCGTACGTCCGCCTTCCTTGTGAGCAGTCAAGAATGAATGTTATTCTCAGTCAACAGGAAGCATATAATTTCATGACATTTTAAGGAAGATAAATGACTAAATGATCTGACGCAGTGACGAGACGGATTCGTGCCCACACAGTTTTTATTCGTGCTACTCCTATAATTAGTGTACTCGTTAGCAACATGGTCCTATAACATTTCTTGTTCTCCTCTCTCCATATCTCTTTCTATATCTTACGTCCGCATTACCAGGTAAAAGACCTGCGGTTTTTTCTTCTTAAAACATGAGCGAAAGATTAGCACAACATGAAGTTTGACAAAAAGCTCGTACTCCAGGTGCTTTCAAAGAACAAGAAAACACGCCAAGATCTAGAGAAAGGAAAAAAGAAAATGTCAGAACAAGCCCACCCCTGCATGTCTATCTATCGTCTCTCTCTCTCTGTCTGTCTGTCTGTCTGTCGCTCTCTCTTTCTTTATTTCTCCTTCTCGTCTACATGGAATTGGAATAATTATCATTATGTCTCACTCTTACTTTTGCGCTTCTATATCTATAATAAAAAAACCTCTTTCTTTTCCTCATTCCAACATGTGGCCACCGTCTCTTTCCCGGCTGTTTGTCACGTTCGTGCTTTGGACGAAATATAAACATAGGTTGGTGTACATTTTGATATTGTATTGTGTTGTGTCATCTTTATTGGATCATAACAGTTTACAATGGTATTCGTTTGAAACTCCCATTTCTCTGACCACTGATACTTTTCGTCTTCAATCCTCCCACTCCCCAAATGACCAAAAATGTACGTTCTTTCTCTTCGTTTTCATCAACATTATTATGGTTATGAGAAGGTCGAAGGACCTGCTATTCACTCCATGTCTCTCTCTCTCTCTCTCCCATCCCCTCAACCTCAAGGTGGTATATCATGTCTGTACGCCATAAATCCATGTAGTTAATTTCCGCTGCACTCGATGATACCCGTATAGCACCCATCCATAGATTTCCGTTACCCAAGGACCGCTGACAGCAGATCAAAACCCTTCAAAAGAGGGTTGAATTTATCACCGGGCAAAAGATATACATCCTCGTAAATATTATCTTCGTGTCAAAAGCTTTGCAGTGCATATGGGGCCGTCTGGTTCAAGTTTAATCTTTAATTTCGAGCATACATCTCTCAAGTTGATGGGGAGGGGGGGGGTAATTAGGGGCTACCCCCTCCCTCGAGAAAAAATAGAACAGAAAGCATTTGAAGAAATGCGTGTTACCACAACTACCTCCCCCCCCCCCCCTTGCCAATCATCCCCGCATTAATATACTCCTGAATAACTTCCCCTTAAATAAAACTATCCAACTTACCACCCGGATAACTACCTAATAGGTATTATCTTTTAAGCACAGTTGTTGTCCGGGGGTAGTTTTCAACGAGGTATGTGCTCAACGAGAAAGTTGTCCTGCAGTTTAGCTTACCTGGATAATTTCCCCTATTAAAGACAGTTTGTCGGAGGTGTTAATCAAGGGTTAGTTGTCCTATACTAACCTCCCGAAAATATGTATGAACTCGGACAAACAGTGTGGATTATCACTGGGAAAAAAATAGATAACCAATAAAAAAAACATCTAACCTGCCTCATGTATACATCGTATCTTTTTATGCATGAAATGTATATATTCATGGATAGATAGACAGATATTTCCAAAGGAAACTCTTTGGCTTTTGGTGCATGTTTATCATGTGTTAAACTTAAACGTAATTTTGAATATGAAATCGCTGAAGGGGCTTCAAATTCATCTTAAGAAACTGAAAGTTAGATTATAGTCTTGCAACTACATGTACTTTCTAAATTACTGCTTGTGGTATGGTCTAGAGTATATAGAAAGTCATTGTCCTTTGTTTCAAGCTCTACTTTCTCTTATTTGTTTGTCTTCTATGGTATGTTTGTTGTTTTTGTCTTGTTACTCTGTTCAACTTTC
Source organism: Mesocentrotus franciscanus (assembly GCA_037976565.1). Taxonomy (NCBI): domain Eukaryota; kingdom Metazoa; phylum Echinodermata; class Echinoidea; order Camarodonta; family Strongylocentrotidae; genus Mesocentrotus; species Mesocentrotus franciscanus. The sequence goes on along the minus strand of CP137680.1, from coordinate 19,768,391 downwards.
TTAAATTTCGATAAATACATTTTTGTTTTAAACACCCGGACTTGCCATGCTTTTAATAATAATAATAATAATAATAGCTAGTTCTTATATAGCGCTTTTCAGGACCGAAGGCCCTCTCAAAGCGCTTTACAGATATATATTATTACCCCGGTCATCGGATTCAGGCTTAACCGCACACAATGTATGCACATTCTCCACTCCTTGGGGAGCATTCCAGCCAGGCGTCATTTTTATAAGCGCACACTTGCTAATCTAAGCACATTAGCTTTTGCATCCTACCGGGTACCCATTTAACACCTGGGTGGAGAGTGGCAAATGTAGATCAATGTCTTGCCAAAGGACATTAGTGCCGCGTTGGGACTTGAACCGCGAACCTTGTGATCCACAGTCCGATGACATATCCACTCGTCCACGACACCTTTTGCTTGCCTCCTGGCGCCACACAGCTCAGGTTTAATCTTCAAATGCGAGCACTCCTCCTGCATAATCCTTTATGCATTGAAAATATGAAAATTGACACCGATGTGCCATAAATCCTTAACGTAACGCAATAAGTGATAATTGCTTTGAGGATAAACTGGTTATTTTTTATCTTGTTTATACAGTTCTTTATTATACGAAGCAAGAACAATTTAACAAGATCTGACTGTGACGGATAACAAATTTGCCATCTATATGTAACGCTATACATGTACTTCCGCACGAACTTAGCTTTCCTTGAAAGTTGTCAATTTCATCTCTAGACTCGAGTTATCATTTTGTATTTTACTCATGCAATGGGGATGGATGAGAGTCCATGTATAGTAAGAATGCTATTGATTTGACACTACTTCTGCTTTAGTATAGATATTATTTTTCTCTCATAGTGAATCAGGTTACCCATCCTCCCACACGTACACACGCACACACACACACACACATACAAGAGAGAACGTCATATTTTGGGGGGTCTTTTTAAAAGTTTGTGTGAATGTATGTGTGTTAGAATGTTCCCGTTCCCCTTTAACTCAAAAATTGTAACCCAAAATAGAAAGTCTTGAACTCAATGTTACTAGCGGTTGAGAGAATCGTGTGGCCACGTTTGATCATTTTTTTCTGTCCATACGGGTGACATGCCAAGCCGCGTAACGCCACATCATCTTACGGCAAAACTATGGACATCGATTGGAAATCTACTTTTCTTCTTCCTTTTTTTAAATTTCTATCTTTCCGCATATAATGTTTGTCTGCCTGCCTGCCTCCGTCCCCGGTCTCTCGTCTCTCTCTCTCTCTCTCTCCCACCCTCTATTACCCAGGCCCTCATTCTTCAACGATTGATGATCCTGTGACTACATGTACATGTATATATGAGTAAACATTTTCATGGTAGCTCGGCTAAAGCTAGGGTAATACTATGATTGCAGGGCCCTCAGGGAGACCAGTAATAATACTGATGAGGCTAGCCTGGGTAAAACAAGACACATTACTATTATTATTATTATTGTAACCTTTTTGTTCAATATTGTCCAGAAGTACCTATAAGAACATACGGGAATCAACATGCATTGTGAATGCTATCATATATCCTTGCGTACCCTTTTCCCTGAAGAAAAATTATTTAAAACTCAGAATGGTGATCACTTTATGGAGATATAACACAAACCGTGTTCACTACAAAAGCATTCACGTTGACCAAGGGGTCTGTTTACTCAAGATGATTTCAACAATGGTCAATTGCCTGTAGATGCTCTTCTCTGTGTTTTTACAAGCCCTTCGTAGTGCTTGGCGGGTGGGGCGGGCGTGCCTTGGAAGTGACCCCCTGTATCGCCCTATCAGGTGACGAAGTATTGCCTTTCTATTGGGATTGTTGTGCATGAAACGTGTGAACAGTTGCCACTCCGGGTAGACAAGAGAAAACAATCCATCACCCTCAGTTGTGCAAAGTCAATAGCCATTGAATGACTGACACAGATACGTGCGCTATATAAAATAAACATCATATACAGCGACATGTGAATGATGTATCGGAAGTAACATACAAGTGAATGGAGATGATATGTAACTTTGTTTGTAAACATGGTAAAATATATACTAGTATATGACGTAAAGATGATCAACTTAGTTTATCAAGGTCATGTCCTAAATTGAATGGAGTATCGCGGATTACATACTGGGGGTCTTACTCATTATCGGTAGCACGCACTGTGTTACCTATATGCGGAGATATTAGTCAAGCACTTTACTTTAAGAAAAGGCCAACCATTTCTCTAATCTTAACTCTAACTCTAGTATTACATCTAACGGGAAATAAGAAAATACCTATGCTTGTGTAGGACAAATTTCTGATGTGCAGAATCACTGGCGTGTATGACAAGCCAAATGCCCAATAAAGGGATAACATCAACTTCAGTTTCTCTCAGAAAAGCTCTGTTTATCATCGAAAACTAAGTTTATCGACGATAAACAAAGTTTTGCACGATAAACCTAGTATTTCACTCGATAAGCAGAGTTTCTCTCGAAAAATTATGTTCATCGCCGACAAATTTAATTTACGGCTATAATAATACAGAGTTTACTGCCGAAAAACTTAGTTTATGAGCGATAAACTGAATTAATTGATTTATTGGACATTTAGACTGAATATCAAGGTGTACATTTTCCTAGTGGTGTGTCGAGGGATGGGTTTGGGGTTTGAGAGTAGGGGCACTTTTCCCTTTAAGGTTAACTGAAAATAAAGAGACAGAAATAGAGAGATGGAAAGGGAAGGAGAGTTGTATAGAAGAGAAAGGCAGCTATGAAAATGAAAGAAAAAAAAAGGAACAGGAACAAGGTAAGAAATAAACGACGAAAACAAGAGAGAAAGAAAGAAATAAAGGAAAATAAAGAAGAAGAAAGAGAGGGATTTAGGTATAAAAGTTCCGTTCTCATTTTCAGTTCTCTTATATACATGTATGTCTTTTTTGTCTGTTATACAATATTGTTTACATTGTGTAATCTCAATTATTGATTTATGACGATGAGATAAAGATGAGATAAAGTTGATGAGTCAGATATGAATATATTAATCATTTCTAATTCAATTTGTTATATGTCGATGGTTAAATAGGACAGGTCAATACGTAAACATAGAATGTTCTCCATCAGGGCCCTGCTTCATAAAACAATAACAACTGCCACAGATCTATCATCAAATTTACTCCTAGCCAATCAAATGTAAGGATTTCAGTAGATTATATCAATTATTGTGTCTTGTTATTGATAACAAATGTTATGAAACAGAGCCTTGTTTCATAGGTCATGAAAGAGTAGGGGGATAATCTAATTCAAGAATTAGTATGTGTTTGTGCAAAACTCCCAGTATTGGTTGCAGAAATAGATCAAATTTTCATGAGATTACCTGGATTGCGTAGGGTGATACTCACCTATTTTATCCGCAAGTCTCAAACAGGTAGTCGTATTCTATAAATAGTACTTCAAAAGTGGAGCAAACAAGATTGGGCTTTTATTAAAATTTATGAAGTCCAATCCATGATCAAAAAGGAGGGATGACGATGAATGAGGATTTGGGAGTCACAAATATCTTTCTCTTTGTAGTGCAATAAATTCCAGAAAGCCTTCTCTTAGTTCTTGTAGAGAATTATTTAAAGGAGAAAATCAAAGTCCTGTAGGAAAATACGTATATTTTTTCAGCAGAGATGTATGAGAATATTTTATATTTTCTAGTAGATGTGCGTTTTTAGCGAGGAACAAGAATAAATTCCAGTTCTATCACGAAACAAAGTAAAATGCTTTGCTCGAGACTTGAATATAATTGAAATCGCAACACTGATTTCAAATGCATGACATTTGGCATTGCATGATTTTTTTTATTTGTTAAATCCTTGGATATCTCCTTGACAGATTTGTAACTTTGATTCAGAAATATTTATATATCATATGCCGTTGTTTATTCATGATTCGTATTGAGTAAAGAGTTATTTCTATAGAGTATAATCCTTAGCAATTCTGGGCTAAAATGATCACAAAGACATTTTAAAATTCCTTCAAAGGGCACTTTTAAAATGTCTTTTGCGATCGAGTTTGCTTTAATTTTTTAACCGCTTAAAACAAAAAAGAAAAAAATGAGATGGAAATTAATACTAGAGTGATAAAAGAGAAGGAAAGGGGCGGACAAAATAAACACAAAATAAGGTTGAAATTTCAATAGAATACATGTTAAAGACCCCCCCCCCTCTCCGGATCAAGCATACATCTCCAAGAGGTAACAGTCTTCTATGTTGATGTCAACATTCAGTGAAGTCCGCTATTTTTTTATTTAATCATAATCTATAATTGTGTAAATGGTAGATATGATTGGTCAGTTTCACAATTTATTATCGAACTCGTGAAGCTAATATACGTGGTCATAATTTCATTAGTTAGGTGATGTGCAGTCAGGATTTATGAGCAAAACCTTTAACTGACATGACTGAATAAATCACAACATTATATTTATGTGCGTGGGTGTGTGGGTGGAATTTCTGTCTTTCTCGTAATCAGACAAATATGTTGTGCCATGATTTTGTCTAATCTACTACAATCTTTGAAGTTTTCTCTTTTGTTGTCCTTTTTAAAATTTAAATTCTGCTCTATTTAATCTCTCTTTGTTAGTATTTCTTCTTTGTCTCCCTTGGCAATAAGAGCATTTTCTCCCACCAGGATATCCATAATTTAAATCATATAGAACTCTAGAAAATTATACTTCAACAATGATTACTTGAAGAAAAATGTTTGAGTGCTGTAATGCTGTACGGTACATATTACATTCAATTTATACCTTGTGTTAATTACCCGTGAAATATTAAAAATATAATTACAAAGAAATGTATGAATATACTCCACTTTTGAAAATTCAATGTATGTCATTTGTTTAATAACTTTTTTTAGGTTGGAATCTTCACACGTCTGTTTGTAATGTACGTAGCTGACCATACGTGTATATGTTATAATGATCCTATATATTACAATGTCATATTCAATAGAATACGATCGCAAGGACTTTCGAAGAATCACCCAAGGCAATTATTCCAGTAGCCTTTGGTTAAGCAGTCCAATGATATGTTACATAATCCGTACATCATTTATAAAGGCAGTACGTCAGGTAAATGAAATTGCCCAGGTGAATTTCTCATACATGTACGTCCTTGCTATTATGCTTGATGTTCCTTACGGGCGAAATAATATGAATTGAATTGATTATTAGACTTATTTCATTTGCCTTTGTGTTTTATGCCCGTTAGTTCTTTTAAGAGAGAAGCTGAAGGCTCAGGCTTATTTGATTTCCATAGTCGTACGAAGCAGACGAATTACGATATAAAATGCATTAATGTTTGTTTTTGCTGTTTGCACAAAAGATGCAAATACACACACTGTCATGACTGTCACAAGTTGTCAATCATGCCCATTAGGTTGTAGATGTCATCCCTAAAAGCATGAAAATTATGCTCTCGAACTACCCCTACCCCCTCCTCCCCTCCCAACACACACGCACAAGACACACACACAAGACACACACTCACACACACCCTCTCACACTTAAATTCGCGGCGTGGGTGATGGCTGAAGTTTAGCAGCATCAGCAAACAGCTCGAGGTTCCCTGGCACACAAATCTAACAGCTTTTACCCTGCAGCCATGTCCTTGGAAGTTTACTACGTGTGTTCGCCTAATGCATTTGGCTCGGGTGATGGGTATATTATTGCGACTTGAGCAGCGAGCGCGCGTTCGAAATTGTATACGACCGCACAAATTTTCGGCGCCGCACTTGAGCAGACGATCGCTTTGATGGTGGACGTGCGAGGATGTTTAATTTTCTATCATTTTGCTGACAGCTCAAAGAACTCTGATTGGACTATATTCCACCCGTGCCGAGTGCAAGGTAGCTTAGACTTTTGTTTTTGTTATTTCCTGAATTCCATCTCGAAACAAGTAGATGGAAACCGGGTGCCTTGAAAATACTTTGATTGCTGTTTGTTAAGGAGTTTTGTGAAGATGTGGTCCGTGTTTTCTATGCTGTGCTTGTTGCTGAGTGTCGTCGTCCCCGGAGCTCTGGGCGTCAGCCCCACAACCGTCTCGGTGGACACGTATCTCAAAAGCTGCTGTGGGACCGAATCCCAGTCTGTGGATTGCGTGGAATTACTTAAAAAGGATTTTTCTGACGAATTTGGAGCTACGGGAAACTCTTCTGACTTGAGGAATATTTTTGTAGGAGGCCTGTTTCCCCTCACGGGATCGCCGGTTTCAGCAAATGGAAAACTTGATTTAGAGGCAGCTTGCATGGCTTTAAACCACGTCAATGAACAGCAAGTTCTTGAAGGATATCGTTTGGTCATGTACTTCAATGATACACAGGTAAGACAGCTTTTTTCTCCTGATATGAATTAAGTGTATGCTTGAACCAATGCTTTATTAGAGACACTTGGTTATAAAAGCAGAGAGAGGGAGTGAAAAAGAGAGTTGTATTTTAGCTTGTGATGTAGGGTGACTGAGAAAGCAAGAATGACCAAAAAAGAAAGAAAGTTAGGGAATAGAAAACAGTTGTAGATCAGAGAAGAGAAATAAAAAGAATTCACACAAAAAGAAGAGGAAAATTACTGAAATTTGAGAAGTATTTATGTCATTTTATATTTCATTATTTTATTGTTTGGTTTCGGGGGGGGGGTCGATAAGCTAGATCGTCATAATTTGCGTGTAACTAATTAGAACACCGTATTGGTGTGAAACCATAACATTGATGAGAGTTTCAATCCTCTTCGAATTCGTTAGAACTATTTCAAAATTGAAGCGTTCAAGAGTGTTCGAAAGTTCGTGAAGTTGCAAACTCAAGTCAGAGGACAGCTTTTAATCCGCATCAAGATGTTAAGACTCATGAAATCGAGTTAAAAATGTTTGGAAAATAAGTCCAATTTGTATATACTTACATTTCTTCAGATGTTATATTGCTGAAACTTGAATCATTTTGGTGAAACGTATACATTTCGCTTTTAATAAAAACTTTAATTAAAAATCATGCGCGCGAAACTTTATTAAAACTTACTTCATCCTTTTATTCTCCCTTGACTATCTTACAGTCATTTTGTACATGCATATAATTATTACCAGTGATTTTAAGTGTAAGGTAATTACCTACAGTCATCCAGAGAATTTCACAAACTGGTCACACTCTCACTATATAGTACAGTCACCGCTGTATATCACTGTGGTATATACTGTATTGTATTAAAAATGATGGATTGGGAAATGGAGGCAGAGGGACGTTAACATAGATGCATGCATTATGGAGGAGGGGAGTTTTTGAGAGTGAGATAAAGGGGTAGAGATTGATAGTTAGAGAGGAGAGAGAGAGGGGGAGGTGGGTAAATATAATACGAACGAGGGGATAATGAGATTGATGTATGGAGAAAAAAAATGGGGTTAAAAATTAGAAAGAGAAAGAGAGAGAGAGAGAGAGAGAGAGGAGGGATGAGAAAGATATGTACATGATATAGAAAGAGAGGATGAAAGAAAGAAAGAGAGAGAGAGAGAGATTGATGAATAGATAGAGAGATGAGAAAGGGGTAAAGTAAAAAAGGAGATTGACGATTGGCGCTAGAAGAATTAAAACATAACCATGATAACAGCACGAGGGAGAGATATATAGATAGATAGAGAGAAAGAGAAAGAAAGGGAAAGAGAGAGAGAGTGAGGGTGATGGGGAGGATGGAGATAGGTCGTGGAGGAGGAAGTTTGAATAATTCTTTCCACTCTTGTAGTTAATTCGACGGGACAGTTTCATCCATCCTTCGCATAATCTGACATTTCCAGTAAAACTAGGTTAGGGTTTCCCAAAACAAATCTGAACGCCAAATGTATGTGTGCTTTACACATACATCTACTTTTCTATACATCGGCGTTGTACTAGTACATTGTTTAAAACATAACCTTTCTATCACTGCATTGTGTAAAACATTCCAAAGTTGCAAATTAATCAAGTGATGGTGAATTTCACATCGGTGGAATCTCGCCACCCAGCTGTTGCAAGGTTAATTCCATTCGTGTTCGTCGTAATTATCATACGGCCTAATTGCATGTGTATCCTCTAATATTGTAATAAAAGCTGATAGACCAAAAAAGAGCAATATATACGAGCAAACCTTGATATCCAACGGTGAATTTGATTACTCCCCCTCCCCTTTCTCTTGTCACAACAAGGTGACATTTAGCTTACAAAATCATATCATAAAATCATAACAAAACAGCAGTAACAGCAGTATGAATTAAAAACAACAATAATACAATACCTGTACAGCCGATCATAGGTTTTTAATACAAAAATCTTCTTTTTCCCTTCCAATTCAGTCCTCTGCGCATGCCCATAATTAATATTATCATACCTGAATATTTATAAGGTTTGTAAAACACACACACACTCTCTCTCTCTCTCTATATATATATATCTATCTCGTTTGATAAGTTATTACAAAAGTAATATTACACAGAAAGTATGAGTGGATTATACAAAATGTTTATGTATACATCTCTCCATGTATGCATCATGACTTGTGCTTTTTAAGATTAGTTGCACTTATTCTTTATATCTCTTTTACAGTTTAGTTTTATCTGTTTTATGTTCTAATTTTTTTCTTATTTCTACATATCTATTTTTACGGTCCTTTTTTCTTAAGATTTCTAGTTGCACTAATTCTGTATAATGCCAAAATCACAACGCTGCATTACAAGCTTAAAATAGGTTAACATCTTCTTCAGATCGCAGATCCAGTAATAGACCTGGGTAAGATAGAGGGAGTCCAATCAGTAATTGCAGTAGTAAATAATTCATATTGATAAATACATGTTGGGGAGCGTTTTTTTTTTGTCATTGGAAGCTTGCATAGCAGTGAACAATCTGGCAATTGACAATGTAATCACAAGATACCACCAGGATCTCATATTAAAAAATGCATTTCAGTCACTCAAATGGCATAGGAATCATTAAAATCCACCACCACCACCACCATGTATCTGATAAAGCGATGGAATATTCATCGTATTAATAACTTCCGATATACACTGTCACCATAATATAAAATTGAAGGTGTGCTCCTTTAACCTTATCTCGGCCCTGTCACACGTGGCTGTTAATCCGTCGGATAATCACTGTCCGAGACGCTGTCTGCATGCACGTTTCTCTACGTGAATCCAGGTGCACTTGGGCAGCCGGTGTTGTAGTAATTGTTCATATGTGAACGCACAGTGACATATCTATCTCTAAAATGGACATGGGGTAATACGAGGTGGTAATTAACACTGCCTGGGCATTCCTACGTTGATAGGGTGACAGTGATCTCGAGAGAAGCCTAATCTCTCATATATATAAACAGAGTTAGAGACAGGATTATGGTTGTCTTATACTCCCCGCTTAAAGCCCCTCTAAAGTGTTGGGAGCCCCGACAAATTGATGGCAAAATTTCACTTAAATTGTATTATAATGTGAAATAGGATGTCTTTTAAGATGTTCAAAACAAATGTGTTTGAAGTCGAATATTGATGAAAGAATACAAAATTTAGGTTTTCTGCGTACAACAGAAGACCAAAATTATGTATTCATGTATCAATATTTGTCTTCAAACACATTTTTTTTTTTGGGGGAATCTTTGCAGAAGTGGATCTTAAATTACATCCTCTTTCACATTATGATACAATTTAAGTGAAACTTTGCCAGTTTGGGGCTCCCAACACGTTAGAGGGACTTTAAACGATATATGATATACTGTACATTACGTTTACGTGTGTCATGGACTTAATCAGAGAAAAGTAGAATTCAACGAGAGAAACGAGCTAAAGAAATACAGGGAGAAAGGAAATAAACGTAGAAAGTGATAAAGGCAGATGATGTTTATGTGCAAGAGAGAGGGAAAGAAAGAAAGAAAGAGGTGGGAGGGGAGAGACAGAGATAGAGAGACAGAGAGAAAGGTAGACAGAGACAGAGATAGAGGAGGTGAAAGGGAATGCAAACACGGGATTTTTTTTGTTCCCACTGAAGGTCGAAATACCTCCTCCTTTAAAATCAATAAAAAAGGGTTTTTCAGTATCTTTTTTCAGTATCGTTTACAAAAATAAAGTATGAAAGAAAATGCCGTGAACTATGAAGCCGGAATATAGTTGGTAATCATGATGGGCATCATTATAGGCTATATGGTAGCGCTTGAAGTGCTGTATTATCTAATATTTAAGACTGAAAGTAAGTATTCTTGCATTTTAACAAAGGCGCGGTGATATTGTATAAAGAAATAATTAAACAGTCTGACCGTTTTATCACCTTGACCTCCTACACTATTAAACAATATCTGCGTTGTGACAGATTCAGATCGTTGCCAGTTTTCTGAAATTGTGTGAATCTATAGGTGAAACTGCAGTCCCATCTATCTATATTAACATCTCGTCAAAATAGTTCGAACACCTAAATGTACGAGATCGCTATTCGCTTTCTAACGCCTTCTCATTCATTCAGCTGAGCCATTTTTTACACTCCTGCGAGTGTTTAAAGTAATCTCCATTTATAACCTAGTTACATGTAAATTAAGAAATATACCTTTTTATATTTCTTTAAATTATCATGGGCAGTGTTAACATGGCCTATACCCTGTATCATTGTAAGCAATAATTAATTAACAGGATAATATTGTACAGTGTAATTACATTTAAAAAGATAAATTAACTAAAACCCATAAAGAAAGAAAAAAACGAAGAAAAGAAAGAAAATGGAGATGAGGTTCACGTTAAAAAAAACTCACCATGGAAGAGAAATCTACTCAACCATACAGGATCACAATCATGTCATGCAACGTTGCCTGGTGTTGAAGGTATGCAGTACTATCCATCAATTGTTCGGGGGTTGCCAGCCGGGTAACGTGGATGATGTGTACAATATCGAAATCAACTTCGTTGGTCAGGTTATTTTATAGTGTATTTTTACAAAAAAACTCACTTTAACATTGTTTCATTCGTTTTTGTAATTTCGATTTTTCCTTAATTCCTAATCTGAATTTATTGTATTGTATTGTAGAAGAACGTAGTGAATTTTATTGTATTGTTTTGTATGTATTGTATAGTATTGTGTACAACATACATCGTTCAATATTTACAATTTTAAATTAGACCTCACAATAAGAAAAAAAATTCCTCCTTACGGTATAATGACGTCCGAAAACAACCCACATCGAAGTCCGGGAGAGATTCTTATTGTGCGAAACGCTCTAAAGAGGCGAGGAAACATGAATCATATTTCGTTTCAATATCCCTTTAATGCTTGATATTCAAGCACATTATTGGGAGCCATCAGAGTGGATCTAATTGATCCGAAGTGCCTTTTGTTTTTGTTCTCTTCTTCGGGGTTAAGTGCACTTTACCCTCCACCTGTCCTCATCTTCTTCATAAATTTTCATTTTGTCTCATTTTCAAGGCCATTAAGAATGTCTTTTGAGATAATGATGCCTGAAAAAAAAAATCCCGGTGTCATTCGTGATATAGGATTTCAGTACAATTATTCTTCTTTTTTAAACAGGTTAAAAATTCAAGTAGACACATTTAAAATCAGGTAGAACAATGGGTCAAATTGTTCTGGAATATTTGGTCTATATAACAATTTGACAATTGTTAATTGAGAAATTATAGGGAAATATCTATATATCAGTTCTTGATATTAAAGGCAACTCATATCAATGTAATCCCTTAAGAAACTATGCATGAATAACTCGAAACAAACGGGAGGCTCTTTTGTTTTAAATAACGATTTACTGCGAACGAACACGGTACACCTATTTACTTAATCAATCATTCGTTTATTTATTTCATTTTCATGAAAATACAATTAAAGCAAATAAACATTCATACAACAAAACAATGAAAATAAAGAGTAATCAATATCATCGGCAATATATACTAAATGTTTCACTTACAATTTATATGAAATGAAAAAGGAGAATTTGTAAAAAGCTTATGATGGCTTTGTCAGACAAAGTTCCCATTAATGTATTCAATTAATTGTTATGGAGGATAGATTATAAATAACAAAAGGATACTAACAACTACAAAAGGGTCGAGTAGTATTTCTAGTTTTTCTACTAAAAAAAGAGAATACCATAATATATTTCACCTTTTCGCATAATATACTAGTAATAGATAACAAACTGATAAGGCAACCCATATTCAAATTTGTGCGATCTGATTGCACAAGATAAGATTGTAATCGCGGAACTTTATTGCAGAAATATATTTTCATCTGTCATGTCTGTAATGGATTCGGTTTATTTTTTCTCCTCCTCTTCCTCTTCCCCTTTCTTCTTCTTCTTTCTTCTTCTTCTTCTTCTTCTTCTTTTTCTTCGTCTTCTTATTCTTTTTTTTTCTGTTTCTCCTCTTTCTTTTTCTTCTTCTTGTTTGTCTTCACCCTTTCCTTATTCTTCTTGTTCTTCTTATTCTGTTTCTTCTTCCTCTTCGTATCGTTCCCCATTCTCTCTTTGTTCTCTCTCTGTCGCTGTTTGTTGGTCATCTATCTCTTCCTGTCCTTACCTTTCATTTCGTACTGTACACTCCTCTTTCTCTCTGTCTATTCATATCTTATTCTATCCCCATATTCTCCCTTTCATTTTTCCTCATTCGTTCTTTTCTCACCCCCTCTCCCTTTCTCACTCTCTTTCTCTCTCTCTTTCTCTCTGTGTCTCATCTCCCCTCTCTTTTCCCCTCCTTTATTTCCCTCTCTTCTTTTCTCCCCAACCCTCTTCCTCACCGTTAATTCCTTTCCTACCAGTCCTTACACTCCTCTTTCCTTCGCATTTGAACGTTAATTATTTTGTCTGTGATTTCTTTCTTTTCTATATAGTCATGTTAATATGAACTTTCATGCTACATCCACGCATATACTTGTATCTCACCCACTTCTGCCCTTTTAGCTCACTAGTGTATTCACGTTTTTTGTGAATATTACGATTGCTCTACAAATGTACAGAACAAACAAAATACTAACACCCTGGAATTGGCAGAATCCCAGGGCAGGTACCTTGTACACAAATACTTTCACGAGGTTACGCATGGTCGAATATATAACAATTTTTCTTTCCACCTGAAGTCGAATTTCACATTCATAACAACCGAGTAAACCAATAAGAGATGATCTTCACTGTTAGCAAATATAGGGGGATCATGGTATAATTTGTCAGTGAACGATTGGAATCATATCTGTTAATGCTGATAACGATGTTGCTTATGAGGATGATGACATTTAATGATAATGATAATAATAATAATATAACAACAATAATGATACTACTACTACTACTACTATTTATATTACTACTACTACTACTAGTAATAATAATAATAATAATGATAGCAGTAGTAACAGCAACAGCAAAAGCCTTCAAGATATCAATGAATTGGTATGATAATATTGGTTAAAATTTAACTTAAGGTGTATGCTACTTATTGTTACTAAAATTAACATATCAAACAAACCATGTTTACAAACACTTATACTTACACGATCAACATGACATTGAGAATTATACAAAGAGAAGATAGGGGAGGCGATGAGCTTGATCAAATGAGTTGAGTTTTGAGTTTGAAGTTTTATTATCCAAACAAAAAGTACATCAATATAACAATCAAATGTGAATGGTTAACATTGAAAGGATAAATGGTACCAGAAAATAGCATTACATGCTAATCGTGTCTGGTACCACTATAACACACAAAAGTATCACAACAATGAATGAGAATGTAATGAATAAATATAAATAACTATGGAATACATACTTAAGCTACAAACTATTCTACATCTAGGCTAAAATATGTTCTGTGATTAAATACAAAGCTTTGGTATTTTACACTAAATAAAAAGATAAAGAATTATATAACATGATATTTACAAAAAGGCAAGAAACTTCGGTTCAAAGTTCAAAACAATTATTCTATTAACATTTGTGATATTAGAGTTCTACGAAAGCAAGACACTGATGCTTTCTCCCGTACATATAGGGGTAGATCATTCCAAAAGCATGTGCCTCTGAATGTCATTGAAAATTTACCCTGCGTTGTCCTTACTTTAGGCACACTCAATTTCTTACTTTCTGTTTGTCTAGTCTCATATTTGTGCTCTATGAAACAGCAATACTGAATTAGGGACTGCGGCAATTTATCATTCAATAATTGATACATAAAACACAAATAGATAGTTTATGGAGTTGATACACATTCAATAACTTTAGCTCCCTAAATATCGGTTGTGAATGAGTCCTAATTGGACTAAACGTTATAACTCTTATTGCCATATTTTGGCTTAATAATAAACACTTCATGTTTATTTCATAATTACTTCCCAAGCCTCTATTCCGCAGGTCATATGCGGTTGAATTAACGTTGTATACAGTAATAATAAAACACGCCTTGGCACAAACTGTCTTAATCTATATAAAACACCAAGCTTTTTCCCTATACACTTATTAACCCTTTCGATATGAGGTTTCCACGTCAATTGTTGATCTATATAAATTCCTACAAATTAACGATGCAACATCAACCCGGACTATTTCAGTCTCTGCTATTTTTACTACCCCTTGAGTTACTATTGATTGCCTACTCCCTCTTATTAACAAATAATTAATCTTTAAGAGATTCACTGTAAGTTTATTCACCTTACACCATATGGTCACCTTATCAAGATGCATATTCACTATATCCATATCAATCAAATTCAGTCTCGGTGGAAATGTATGAAACAAGTTAGAATCATCGGCAAAAAGTCTCAAATTAAAATAATTTTTTGAGTTTGGCAAATCGTTTATATACATCAAAAACAGTGTAGGTCCCAACACGGAACCCTGAGGAACGCCACATGTTATTATCTGCCTTAATGAGCTATGTCCATCATAATTCACAAACTGAAATCTACTAAAAAGATCATCTTTAAACCACTGAAGAGGCAAGGAACATGCACAGAACCGTCCGGTATATCAAGATATTATGTATGCTATAATGATTGTTCCAAAGATATTCTCTGTTTCAACATGTAGAAATAACATTTGTCTTTGCCTCGGAGCAGAGGGTATTGGACGGAAGGAAAAACAACTTTTAAAAGGTGTGTAAAAATGGAGAGCATTATCTTTTGAGAGTTCTCCACGCAACACAGGGCAGGTGCGTTAAGAACGATTCAAGCAGAAAAGCTGGGTCTATTAAATCCGAGTTTGCCAATCCCTTGGGGTACTCCAAAGTGGCCAAGAGGTGAGAGGAGACAAACACTGCTCCTTCGGGAGGTTCACATTGACGCATCTTAATTTTCCCCTTCGGTTGCGCTTTCACCATCTCTCTCTCTCTCTCTTTCTTTCTGTCTTTCTCTCTTTCTGCCTCTCTCGCTGTCTCTATTTCTCTCTTTCTATGTATTTCTCTCTCGTCTTGTCGCTATTGTTTCCATTCCTCCCGACCTCCAAAGCTTAAACTGAGTTTCCCTGTCTCTTTCTTCCTCTTGTCCTTCTCTTCTGCATCTCCCTATCTTTTTATTACTCCATCGAACTCTCACCCCTCTCTCCCTCTCTCCCTCTCTCCACCCCTATATATATAATTTATTTTCCTTCTGCTTTGTCCCCGATTATCTCCCTTTCATGCATGTCTATGTCTCTGCCCCCTACTCTCTATCTCATCTCTATTTCTTGCACTCTCATTCTTCGCTATAATACTATTGCCCTTTTACACAAGCATTTATATTCTTTACGTCTATTTTTGCCCGGATTCTGCCCTGTTTTGTTTTGAGAGAATAATATGAATTCGCAGTTTTAAGTGAACCCAAACATCCATTAGCAGGGCTGCCATAACAAAAAACGTTTTTATAAAACATTTCTTCTTTCGGAAAAGTAATGGAATGGCGATGTGTATTTTGCATTTTGTAATATTCAATAATGCAATTTCTTTAATATGCATTTTACCCATATGAAAATTCGCATGGGTCCACTAAAATCATGGGTATATCGGCATATTTTCATGGGGGAGGTGGGGGCTGAGGCCTGATGGCTGAAAATAAACCATTATGTTAATAGATTTCACAATCAAGCGACGCGAGCTTGCAAACAAAAGATCTTCATCGTGGTAAAATTCAACAAAATAAATTCAATTTGGCCATCTCGCTGCACAAATATTTGAAGTCTTAAAATCCTCGACTGAAAAGGAACAGTAGTAATTTTAACATCAATATGGAGATAAGTACATGTAGTTTTATGTTGACTTCTTCCTGAAACCACTACAGTATGTGCATAATTCAACCAGGGTCATGTTAAAAGGTTTGAAGACTTAACGATTTTTCAAACCGAACATCCCAGCAGACGGCCGTTTTTAAACGCGTTTAAAAACGCAGTGTTTAAAGGTGCCAACCCTTATCATTGGTATGATTTTTCAGGACTTTCAAAAGCCTATTACAAATTTTAATTTTTCTCTGCGAATCGTGTCATTTATTTCACATAATGTTGACAACAACATTGATGTTCACGAATATGTTTCACATCTTCAGCAAGGTTAATGCATATTTTACACTAACATTCAAACACTTAACATTTATCGTTTCACAGTATTTTCAAAGAAGATGTACTAAAGGAATATGCTAGCATCGAGCTAAAAATATCGTGTAGATTCGAGTCAGTTCAAGAAATCTAATTTAAAAACTGTCGCAGCAAGCAGACGAGAACAGATTTGACCTCGGTATTCTGTCGTGTACCAAAATAGCATCAGGTATAAAAATTAACATCATACAAAAGATTTGATTCGATGTGATAGATAGGCTACTACGTTTAGATGAAGAATGACGTTTGGTATTCTATTACCAGTTTTTATGATATAATTTTTTTCATATAAAAAAGCAACATGTTTTTTTTTTTTTTTTTATTCAAGAGCGGGAGAGAAAATTACCAGAAAGAGTGGTTAAGAAAAACGTGAAAGAGATGGAGAGGGGAGGGGAAGGGAAGTGAGAATGTTAGTAGGAAAAGTGTGTGGGTGTTCATGTGTGTGTGTGTGAGAGAGAGAGAGAGAGAGAGAAGGGGTGAGGAAGGAGGGAAAGAGAGAGAGAGAGAGAGAGAGAGGGTGAGGAGGGAGTGAGAAAGAGAGAGAGAGCAATAGAGAAGGGGTGAGGAGGGAGAGAGAGAGAGAGAGAGAGTTTCACAGATATGAAGAGGAGTAGGGTCATTTTGGAGGAGAAAGATGATCTTGAAAACTATCAATTGCGACGAATCTTTCGAAATTTGGTTCCTGTCCTAGTAGGGGAATTAACCATACTCGTTAACTTCTTTCTAAAGCCACTCACCCTTGTAGCATCCATGACATCGTTTATCGTATCGGAGTCAGCAAATACATTTTTTCTCGACCCAATACGGACACGACCTCAAGAACGATCAATCTTGGCAGAGCAAACGAAGCGTTTCGCCACTACTCGAATCACACGCTCGATTTCAGGTGCCGGAAAATATAACGTTGATTCGATTTCAGCGATTAGTCGACCCATTAAATTGCCAATACAAGCGTAGAACATATATCTTAGCAAATATCAATATTAGCTGAACCAATGTTGTGCAAAGCATAATTCGTTGCTGCCTGTATATTCGGCGATGATTGTGAAGATAATGGCGAGTGACGGCCGATGGTATTGTGTAAGTAAACAATGAATAGTTCACGAAGAATACACATTTTCTGTCTGATTGCGCGAATATGTATAGAGATAGCATGGCGTGTGGGTTTTTAGATTTGAATTGGACGTGGCATGCGGCGGACACAATGCTAATATACTCGACTCCAACTCGATTTAGGTTTGATTTGGTTTTCTGATGAAAAAATCGCGACTAATCTTTAATATGATATCAAATTTGTTTCAATTTGCAATGACGGTGGCTTTTAAAGGTTGATGCAATGACGATAATGATTACCTGGGTAAACATGATTATTATTATTTTTTACTTGGGCTCAATAAATGAAATATCAACTTCAATAACGATTTATCGTAGGATCAATATAATCTTGTTAGTGTAAAATCATGACATTAGTTGGTTTACATAGCATTGCAAAGAGATTTTTCTCGTGAAATCATTTCCATGTACCCGAGGCAAAGTATTATTTTCGAAAAATACGTGATAATTTATTCCTTTTTAAATGTAAAACTTAAAATGATTAAACAACATAATTGTTTATGATTAGTACTTTCGGAGTTGATAGCCTGAATTTTGTTTGCGTTGAAAAAAGGTGTTGAATTTTACTCCCTTTAAATAGAAGCTACATAATAGATTAAACATTCTTGAAAATAACTAATCATGAGAATTCTCCAAGATTTATAATACAGCGCAACCTCGACCTAACCATGTACTAAGGGACGTGCCCGTGAACAATCTTACGATAGATATCATTCTTGACCACAAACTGACCAGCATGTCGGCTACAGACAGCTCTGGCCCCCAAGTGACCGTGCCGTGCAAGAATGAAAGGGTGAATTTAGACTATTCTCTAATAGCCGATGACTCGGAGTCGCTCTTCTTCAAAGATAGATCGCCTTGAACGTTGAAACGGATTCAAGGTGACACTAATTGGTTGGTTATACTTGATCACGTGGTCACGGGAGGAAAATGTTGTCTGTTGTCTGATCTTATGTGTTTATTTCATGATATAATAGTTTATCTTGAAGGCTTTTGACTAGGTCGTGTGACAACCACAGATGTCAATGGGCGAACAGTTTTAAGTATCCACTTGTGAAGTATAGCAATGATACGTTATTCATTATCAAATTTGTCGGATACAAAATACTATTTTTGCCGTATGGTAGCCATCATGCCGGTAAAGACCCGGTTTTCTCATTTCTAGAAACAGCCAGAAGTACTCTCGAATTCATGATTTTCAGTATTTTTTCTGTGTTTTAAACATGTCATAATAATAAGCAAAGAAGATATCAATGCACATGGTGCACGTACAAAGTAGAATAGGACAATATACTTCTATATCACTTCACATGCTGAATGCGCACTAAACTTCACAATTCTAGAAATGAGAAACATACCACAGGCTTTTTAGAATGAAATATTTAAATATTAAAATATTTGATGTTTGTTTGTTTGTTTATTTTACCTGACTGCTAAGAAAGCATGCGTTGCTTGTAATTAAGTAACCAGGGGACCGACGGCTTTAAGTCCTCACAGAGGACTTGGTATTGATAATTAATGCCGTACCAAAGGGCACTAGCGCATCGATTTGTTTTAAACCCGGGACTTCCCGGTTACGAGACCACTGCTCTACCACTGAGCCACCGTGCCTCCTTGATGGCCATACCTCCTTGATGTCCATGCCATATTTTACATGCTAAATAAACAGTGATATACCTGTAAAATGGTAGTCAAGTAGCGAAAATATGCAATACTTACACACGTACTATATCTCGTTATAACTGATGAGTGACCTGATTCTATTGCCGATTTTTTTTTTCCTCTTCTCTATGGTTAGAGGTTGCAGGCAATTTGTGAATAGTTATTTATATAGACCAAGGCCATTGGGTTATATTCCTATATCTCTCGATGTGGCTCACGTTTCGTCATTATCAATGGCATACAAAGACAGCTCTATATAATCTTCCATCCACAGATAAATACGATATATCTAGGCTTTCTCCTTTTCAGTATCACTGCGTTGTCTCATTTCTTTAAAAACTCTGTGTCTTTGTAACCTTAGTCTTGCCGCCACACTATAAAGAGAGGTTTTAGATTGGGGGAATAATGCATAGGAAATAATGACATGGAAGAGTAGAGAACTTGTGCAAGCTTTGCTTCTCCAATAAGCCGTCCATCTTCACATGTCACTTTAAGAATCATGAAAAGCACGAAATGATGAAATTCAAGCTCTGCGCTTTCCATCTCGAGTGGAGCCCTTTCACCCATCCATCTATCTACCCCTTCTTGCGTTCAGTGGCGAAGCGTGAGTCAGCTCATTGATGGGGCGCTGGAAAGATGGGGAGGGCTTCGGTCTTGCGTGGAAAATGAACTGCGAACTTTACAAAGCTACTGATTAGTGGGAGGGTGCAGGGGGCGGTGGCCCAAGTGTCTTTTCTTTTTGTCTTGTCCTCATTTCGCTTTCTCTCCTTTCTTTTATTCTCTCTCTCATATATTTTGTATTATATCTTTTGTTTTCTATTTGTTTGCACTTGATTAGGGGGCATATGCTTTCGTGCCACTCTGTATGTACGCCACTCCATCCATTGGTTGTCAGCATCTCTAGAAAGAGTAATGGTTAATCAATAGAACATCAGATTGACTCTAGCATCTCATCACACGGTTTGATGAGCCAATCGATTGCTTCCCTCAAACATTCTGGGTCATTCTGACAGCACACATACAAAAAGGAAAACAAAATAGCAAGGAGAAAAGAAAAGTAACGAAGAGGGAAAAAATATAACCCAAAAAGGAGAAATAAAAGAGCAAATTGTTCGCTTTAACAAAAAAAGCAATTCCGGACATGGGAAATCAAATCAAATCATACATTACCAGAAGCATATTAGCATTACTTTTGAAGTTAATTTGAGATATTTGGGGATCGTGACAAATATTAATCCAAGTGCACGGAATACAGTGCGATCCCCTATCTATCTTGTAAGTCGATCACTTCAACTGTCTTAGAGTGTGCTATTATTTAATTTCATCCAAGAAATAGTAAGGTCCCCCTCCCCCAAATAATTATTAAAAAAATAATAAAACACCAAGGCAAAGAAGAGGGGAAAATAATGCAAATTCAAAGCTGTGATTCTTTCCCACAATATCTAATTTTAATTTCCAGGGAAGAGGACGAAGTGTTCTTTAAAATGAGAGGAAATACGAAAGGAACACTCTCGCTTTGTGGCTGAAGATTTGATCCCGAAATAACCTCGAGACGACGGCAATAATAGATTCAATTTACTCCCACGTAGAGGAAGTGCGCTTGGCTGATCTGAATGATATTCACTAGCTTCGTTATTCCTCCTCCCCGTGTCTGGTTGGGGTTGAGAGTCGAAATGAAGAGACACGAGTATCTCTTCATATAGTCTATATTCGTCCGATTGATTTAGTAGCCGTGTAATTACGATACAGTATACGCCAACATATGAAATGATCGCACTCAAGTGTAAATAGGTTGAACTTTTCTTTCACTTGTACAAGTTATATGTCGGACTTGACGACGAAACCATTCAGCTTTTCTTTAAAACCTTCAGATTTCGACAGGTGAAAGAATCAAAACTGCCATGGGGACCAAAAGAGATTCAAGAAAATCTAATAGGCGTAGAGTGTTTTTTCTTCTTTCTTTTCAATATCAATTATAACGCGTAGGCCAAAGCAATACTGGTATACTCTGCATGTTTGTTTTGTTTTGTTTGTTTGTTTTAGCTGATTGCTAAGATAGCATGTGAATGCTTGTAAGTAAGCACACCGAGGGACTGACGGCTTTAAGTCCTCTCTGAGGGACTTGGTAAAGAGGATTTAATGCCTTACCAAAGGCTACTAGCGCATCGACTTGGTTCAGAACACGGGACCTGCCAGTTATGAGGTCACTCTTCTACCACTGAACCATTGCCCTTCCTATGTAAAAATGGGTGGGTATGCATTTCCAAAATAAGATGGATTTGTCGGTCAACTTGCATGGACTTGAACTTTAAACCTTGAAGACAGTGTACACGTTTATGAAAGAATTTGTTATCTATCCCGCAGTTGGATAGAAAGGTGTTAACATTTTGAGAGTAATTTCAAAATCGACACGTCCGTGGCTTCTTGGGACTGTCCATTTTCTCACTCTCACCCGTTTCAGGCCACGTTGCTTTACATAGGTGAGAACAAACACACAATGTCCATCTTGCACTCCCCAGGTCCATCTGCCTGCCGATCTTTTGGACGACTAGAACAGAAATTTCACACCTGCAATAACTGGATTAAGCGCGCACGCGATGGTAGGCACTATCAAGAATGCGTGTCCTTCGATGGTGGTGCGCGCGGTAATGTGCGTGGGTGTCACTCAAAAAGAAGAAAACTACTCATCTTTCGTGACTGGAGGTCATTTTCTGTTATATGGCTTTAGATCAGGGTTACTAGTACGTTTAATCTGCATATAGACACATGTAGTGATAAAAAGGAGTTAAAACTTAAGTATTAACCATGCAAAATGCTGCATGCTTACTTTAAAAAAAAAACTTTGTGATACACTGGGGTCAGTAGAGTACTGTGGTAATATGGGTTTTGAAATCTTTGCTAATTTTAAAGTATTAACACACTATTTTACAATCTGCCTTTTACAATCTCAAAACACGCTAGGTTCATAACCTATACATATTTTTCTTTCATTTTGGGAACACTGGTGAAAGGGGTTCAGCGCAAATCTTTTAAAATGTTTTTTTTTTAAATTATGTTACTTGTTCGCATTTTCTAAAATCTACTCGTTTCACATGGTTGGACTTTTCTGAATTTTGAATGATTTCAAATTCATGCATGTTTAAATTAAAACAAATATAAATTGCTCATGTGAAGGAAAATTATATCATATCTTTATAAATGGAACTTGTGATACCCTTATCCCATGTTGGTAGACCTAGGCCTACATGTATATCCGTTTATGTCGCATCCCATCGAACGATAATTTGTAAAACAAGAATTATCGTTAGACGGAAGGGAAAAATCTATAAAAACAACACAGGGTCTCGGGTGTGAATTTTATTGATCGGGCGGTCGAGAACGCGGACAGTCATGATTGATCGATCACAGTTCTCGAGTCTTCTCGAAATCCACCCCCCCCTTTTCATATAATCTGCAATTCTATATATAGCACTGAGTTAATTAGCAATGTCTAGGTAAAAACATTGGTCATATGAAACAATCATGGTCTGGCTTTTTTTCTTCACATGAGATATACAGTATGAATACTATACACTATTACAGCTCACTATTATAAGAAGTCAAAACTCAAAGGTACATGTACTTCATTTTCTCTTTTAGTTTTTGTTTATCTTGTTGTTTGTTTGTTTGTTTGATTGATTGGGTTTTAGGGGGACGGGGGTCCGGACGAACAATCCCTTTTTTTCAGCGAGAGGTTTGTGCTCAATGTGAGATGCGCTTTAGGGGTCGTTTAGCAGACAGTATTGTATCGGAAGAGAAAATGGCGCGAAAAGCGAGGCGTAAATTTCATATAGCTTTGACCCGCCACAATAACGGTATACAAATAGTAACCATGGTAATGATGATCGACCGAGAGCATACGAATTGTAACACCATGCATACGGCAGACGAAATGTAACAATAAATATAATAAAGGTTCCACAGTTTGAAAACATCGTAACAATATAATTTTAAACTTGATGTAATTCCTTTATCAACACTTTGAAAGTGTTCTTATTCATTTATTGCATAAATCTTTGTTCAGTGTCATCTTACAAATTATTTCATTCACCTGTTTAATACAAATAATTGTATTTCAATAGTCAGAAAGCGAATTCCATACATTAATTGTTGCTAGGTAGGACAAACAGTATGGCTAGTCCTACCTATAGTAACAACACTTAATGCATGCAATTCGTATTCTGACTACTGAATAACAAATTCATCGTAAGAGGTGAATGATATAATTTGTAACGTCGCACTTGACAAAAGATTCGTGCATTAGATTTGATTACATCACGAACATTGCTTATTAAGTTACCACGATCGACCACGATCTATTCAATTACTGGTTCGTGTGGAGTCGCCTTGGAGGTGTGACTGGGTATATACCGCCACCAAAATATAATATGAAATAGGGTATTTGTTAGAGAGCATCCCATTGGGTAGGAAGCTATCACGTGACGCTCAACATTTCGTTGTATATGAAACATAATTATGTAACATATATAACAACCTTTTTTTTCTTGTCTTTTGTCTTGTACGGTATTACGCGATAACGCGAACAAAGGTGAATTAGACTGTGCACTCTCTTCCCTGTCCGTATCCATTGTTTTCTTTGTTATAGCTGCGCGCATCTGACGCTAAGGCAATCTGAATGTAATTGAGATGGCCTGACTCCAAAAATGCAAGGAATGAGATTGCAAATACCCTGAATTGTATACAACAAATATTGCATACATGTCGTTGAATATATGACCTATATTCACCTCCCAAAATATATATGTATTTCAACCCCGCCCTGCGGCCTTGGTGTAATATAACATAACTTGGGAAATTCTGAATTATATTGTTTTATACAACACCTACGTAGATCCTTGTCATTTGATTGGAGGATTGTTGGTCACATGATATTCAATAAATAATACTTTTGCACGACCGTGCATTTTTGGTTATATTCGCCGTGCATTTTTGGTTATATGCAGACTGCGACGCGTACGTACCTCTCTGCCCTGCACGTATCCCATTGTCATTAGCTGCGCGCATCTGACGCGGAGGCAATCTGAATGTAATCGAGAAGGCCTGACTCCAACTTTAATTTATCTTTAATATAAGGAGCAAAGCATAATTTGTTGAAAGATGTTGTATAAAACAAATAATGAATGTTTTTCATTCGTTCAATAGTGCAAATATTTTCATTCGTTGAAAGATTAACGTTAATTCTATTCAACTCGACTGACGCCTCGATGAATAGAACGTTAATCTTTCAACTCATGAAAATATTCGCACCATTGAACTCATAAGCATTCATTATTAGTATACTATTGAACGTCGGAGCATACAATGTGTGTCTATTGTTGGTTTACATAACTATGTCATATAAATGTAATTTTCATTAATCTAAAGGTTTAACTTCTTAATGACTCCTAGCAAAAATCTAGATCAAAACCACTGATTACGAAGATAGTCAAAGGTGCCGCCATTAGTTATTCGAAATAATATCAGACATGAATAGAGTTATTGGGGTCATGATACAGTACCGGGAGAAAGACTGCCATTCGGGCAAAGGCGTAAATTTCATAACGATCGATATGCAGCTGCCGGTGGATCTTATTGTGCCAATGAAGACAAGGTTCAAGGGCATCGATTGTTCGAGATAACACTTGGATAATAACCCATAGGAAACCTGTTCATAAATGCATTTTGAAATAATGCACGAAGCTAAATATTAACACCAACTAGGCGAGCTTTTAATAAGAGGATAGTTTTTTTTGTGTGAAATGATATTAAATGAACAAAACTATCAATAACATTTGTGGGGGGAAAAGATTTCTATTCGATAAATGGATCATTTATCATGGATTCGAACCCGAGACCTTTGGTATGAAATTTCCGTGGTATATCATAACTGTCCACCCTGTACATAGGGGTTCTTGAAAGATTTTATCGTAAATTTGAGGTGGCAGTGATCCACCCTTAAATTCACCGAGAAAAGTTTCAATATGATAACCAGTATACGCCATTACCATGATTACGTTTCATAATTGAAAACAGTATTATCTACATAATTTGTATTAATATTGATTTATTTAGAGATATAACTTGATATAAATGCATAGTTATTAATTATGTATCACTTTAAAGAATACCTTGAAAACTAGACGATAATGAGTAAATTTTCCATTCCAATAATGATAACTTTTCAAGTTTTCGAGAACAATGATGCCCGTGGCTTGATTTATTTGCTATTTCCTACTCATCATGACACTGTAAATTAATTTTGCATCGTGATATTTTGAAATGTCAAAATACTCATGATACCTTTAAACTTTCTGAAAAGCTATGGGGATTACGAGGCTACTATGAATTTCAAAGAATTTTGATTACATTTAAATCGGGAGATTTGTGCCCTGGTAATGAAGGATTAGCTGTAATCCCGTTTGAAAATGAACCAATTAAAATCGCCGATGATACTTCTTGAATACGCGCGACTAAATGTCTCCTCGGATTTTCCATGACATCCAGGGCATGTATGATATTTGCTGCGACTGATTTATTGGATGATATGATGATTAATTATTCATAATATGTCCCGAGTACCATACATGTACATTAACCTTTTCTTTGCCAAAAGTACCAATTGACACAATCGTTCATGTGCCACGCGTGCCGATTTCCATACGAAACAGTATTCATCAATTATCAGAAGCTTTGATCTGTGTAACACATACTCTGTGCAACATTACCATTTCCGTTTTCGATTAGCTTATATGACAGCCAAGAATACATGTACAATTTAATTTTACACTATAAACACTTAGGTTTGGAAGAACATCGTGTTTTTCGCGCCTTTCTTTTCATAATCTTCCTCACCATCAATTACCAATCATACTGATTGCAAACCCATGGCATGTATGATATATGTTTTGAATTTGAATTTAAATTTATCATGTTCAGAAATGAAAGTGTTTCTCATAATTGTTTGGTGTTGTATACTTAGTTATTTTAGGCCAAAAAATGGAGCGTACAAAAGGTATATTTAAAAAGATCGAAAGCTTTGAGAGCGAAACAACGATAAACATGTGTCATGTATATGAGGAAACTCCCTTCAGAATACATGTAGAAGGAACTTTTCAATAGCAATCATGTTACTTTTGCGGAACTGAATCCCCCTTCCTCTCCCTCCCCTAAGATGGAAAGGGTTTCATTTTCAGGTAGGTTACCCTCAAGATGAATTAAAAGATCATTAAACAATATGATTTCAATTTTATAAATTTAAAGCAAGATCAGAGAACTCTCATATGTTTAACCTCCAAGATTGATTTAAGATGTGATCAATCAATATGATGTCAATGAAATCCGTATCTTTCGAAACATTATTCTATCTACTTCAGGAAATGTTATACCTATTGTGACATAGGGAGATTAAAGATGCCTCTCTGATAAAAAATTTAAAAAAAGCATAACGGGATGTAACAGTAATGATTTAAAAAATCGGCACTATAATCATGGTAATTTAGTATACTTCGTAGATGTAGATAATTTCAAAAAGATCATTTTTCATTTTCATTTTTTTATGAAAGGATATCAACCTTTTGGTCTTTGGTCTTAAGACTTTAAGCGATGAATGTTAAAAAAGAATTTCAAACTCAATATTGTAACTCCCTTTGACATTCACTGTTCATGCACAAAATATATGATGCCTTTATTTTCTACTTTAATCATTGAAAAAGGGGGAAAATGGGGATCAATGGGAAGAAAATTGAACTTTAAATAAACAGAAACTGATAGCTATTACATCCCTATAGCAAAGTCGAACAATCCTAAAACGCCTGTTCCATCCCGGGCGATTTCGGGCCGAGTGATTACATCAGTCCTTAGTGGTCCTTTCGCAATTTCTAAATTATTTCTGCCCAAAGCTTTACAAAGAGGAGGATGCTCGACCTGTTCTGTCCTTTGACATATTACATACCGTCCTGCCATGAAGAGAAAAAATAACAAATCAGATTGCAAGGGAGGGCCTTATTTCCCGGCGGCCACTTGTCAGGCAACGTTGCATCAAGCATCCGCTTGAAAATATTGTTTGATAAAATACTCAAGGCTCTCCCCTAATTCTCCTTTTTCGATTTCTTCGTGTTGGCACTAGACGCAAGAGACAACATGGAATAATGGTAAGGATAGATATAGGAGTGATGATGATCGACAGAGCAAGTCTCGTCTTCAACATCTCAATGAGACTCGCAAACATCGGCAATAAAATATTGGTGTTTGTTTTAACCCTTGGCGTATTTACCTGAATCTACCGTTTGACTCGATTGCGCTTCCAACTTGGTTCCCGATGGGCCCTTGACAGGGTCTGTTGCCACTAGCCAGTTTTCTGTGGCGCCACATACGTAGAAAAGCGCTTGACACAAAGTTGGCCTGGTGCAATGTGGCGTTCCTTGTGTTAACCTTGGTGGAGGTGCGCATCACGAGATCAGGCGCCATGTTCGTACACGAACCTCTACCCGAAGCAGTGGGAATACATCTGTATGCAGAGAACTCCGTTTTAAACGATGGATTTAAATTTGGCAGGGTTTTTTCACTAGTTCTCAGTTATTCAAAACAGCCCTGGAAGCAATTTCGTGGCGATCTTGTGATTTTTGACAAGGTAATGGAATTTCATCCGGAGGCTGTATTACATCTACCCACCTTATCAGTTATTTATCCGATATCATTTCATTTCCGACAGCTAGTGACGAAAAAGGTTTTTCGACAAAAGACTTGCGGTGAATCTGTTGCACTCGTCATAACCTTTTTTTAATTGCCGTTACTCTTCTATTTTTTAAAGATTTATTTTATGTACAATAATGACCATATTTTTGGCCTTCTCTTTGTGTCTGGAGTTGTTCACAGATTGAGAAATTAATACATGTATACACATGATAAAAGGTGCGAATTTCCGAAATGAGACAGTCGACATAATACTTAACTTGTTGGATGATCAAGAGGGAAGAACGTCGGTGTTATTTTTTTCCAATAAAGATGTAAACACTTGCAATTGTTTACCATAATGAGAAGTAAACATGGTAAAGGTAGATAATGTTATTAAAAGCAGACTTTCTTCTAGAGCAACGAAGAACACACTAATATATTTATGATTTACATTGCTTCTCTGATTTCCAATTTCCAATGATTCGAGAATGCAAAGAATCAAAGAATAGAATTATTCACTGTAAAAATAAAGAAACAAACATGAATAAAACAGACT
The DNA here is from genome assembly GCA_037976565.1 of Mesocentrotus franciscanus. NCBI lineage: Eukaryota > Metazoa > Echinodermata > Echinoidea > Camarodonta > Strongylocentrotidae > Mesocentrotus > Mesocentrotus franciscanus. The sequence continues at coordinate 19,739,754 of CP137680.1, read as the reverse complement.
AATAAATCCGATAAAAGTGCAGACAGTATTTTGCCACACATATCAGTAGACGTTATCATGGCTTTGGTGCAAGTTGTCTCATCATCATCATTTTTTTGCGTGAAATGCATACAAAAGATACCTTTTCCTGCTCCTTCGAGGCCTGAAGTGATTAACAAATCGATGGGGATCAAATCTCAATGTTCGTTCTCATATGAGTATCAGATGAATGATGTTCGTGCTATCTATGCAGTAAATGTCGGAGAGGCTTAGCTTATATTCTTTCCCGAGACACGTTCGTGCAAAGGTGTCTTTCATCATCTTCTCGGGCGAGTGTTTATCATGTAATACAAGACTGCGATGTAATCAGCTAGATTGATTGATACTAATGTCTCACATTCTTAAACATTCAGCAGGACAAGGTGTAAATTTATCAAAGTATTGTCTTTCAGAGGAGGGAACATTAGAATGATGCCTCGTTTTTGATGAGGTGCCTATTTTATACGTGACAAGGTGAAGAAGACTTAGTAATAATGCTACATGTAGTTTCTTTGTTTGCTTTTGTTCTTACAGTTTGCTAGTTCAGGCAACTCCTAAGACATCTTTCTTGTTTGCATAATCGTGAAGAAGCCTGACTTTCAGAGAGTTTTGGTTAGAAATATAATTTCATCATGTTCGTTGAAGAGTTATTTAATTAGTGTCTAGTATACAATGGCATAGTCGGTTTAAATGATCCGAATGTAAATATTGCATACAATTCTTGTTTTTTAATAAGAAAAGCTTGTTTTCCTCTTGAACATAAACATTAGCTAATGCTTGATTCATTTTGATGCCATACAAAACGACATAACACTGATTTTTTTTTCCCAAGATGAACGATATACAAAACGAACCATGACTACAAAATACTCATATGAACTCATGGTTGTGATACAGGTTTATTCTTTGTGGCACTTCGAGGGTTAAGGTATCTATCTGCAGGGCCATCCTGGACTTCAACCCCTGCCCATGTCGACCAGCATGCATGACTTAGACGTTTACCGGTTCACACAGCTATGTGATGATTCGCTTAGATAATGTCACAGCAGCTTGTCACATGAAGACAAATTCGTATGACGTATGTTGTGTCTGAAAGTGCGATGAGCATATAAACCTTTCTCACTTCATTAATCTATCATCGTTACACGTGTTACAAAGGGAGCAGGAAAAACGAGCAAGGATTGTGGAATGGCGTCGAGGAAAGGTTTGATGAATAGGAGGGGAGGAGTGAGAACAGAGAAGAGTTGGCGGGAGATATCCAAGCATCGGAAGAAAAACGTGTTTAATACATCTGTCACGCCGACAATAGACTACAAAACTCTACGTTACCTTCAATGACCTAATTTTTGCCCGTTATCAGTCGGTTATCGGTCGGTTTGGCGGTAATACTTGGCTGATATTCTGTTATTATGGCAAAGAGATATCGAGGAAGGTTTGTGTAGTGGAGTGGCAGGCGGGAGATCAGAAAGAGATTTGTTTCTTTGTTTTACCTGATTGCTAAGAAAGCATGTGTATGCTTATAAGTAAGCAAGGAGGGGATCAACGGCTTTAAGTCCCCTCCAAGGTACTTGGTAATGAGGATCAATGCCTTACCAAAGGGCACTAGCGCATCAACTTGGTTTCGAACCCTGGACCTCCCGGTTATGAGACCTCTGCTCTACCACTGAGCCAGCGCGCCTCCTATTCAGTCATGGAATTACATTGATTTCTTATTAACATGATTTTTTGTCCTTTCATTTCGTTGCAGATTTATGACAATTATTGTGGGATAAACGGTTTGAAACTTGATGCTCCATTAATCATATAGACTAAATCTATCTTTAACTAGCTTGGACTACTTAACATGTACTAGGCTTTACGGAATACAGACGATTTATCATTTTACAAAGAGTTTGTCCTTCATGATATTGGTACTGCTTCATAGGTGCTACAAGTTACATTATATCAAATGATAATCAACTAAAAGAAAAGACATTTTGATGAACACACCAAGGTAACTTATTTAAGCTTTGTTTGTATTATAAGAAGACTCACTTTTTGAAAACATGTTTGCATATCATTTGCTGTCAGCACTATAGCTCACGTGTGGGTTAGGGGAGGAGGATGGAGCAATTTTGATTGAGGACTCGGACAAAGCTTAGAATGCTTGCCGGGTTATTAGCCCGCCCGACGAAAATACATTTGATCTGTTGGGACGACATGAATGTGGATAAGATTGCCTGGAGGGTTTGGAAGTGGGTGATGAAATGAAAGAAATTGAATCATGTACTCTGGGGATACAATCAGGATTTTAGTTGAGCGTTTTATTCGGGACATGTTATTTGTACTGAACACATTATGCCTCCACACGTGGGATGTAACTTCACGCTTTCCTTTATTTCACGGTGCTCGAAGACGGCTGCTTCATTCCCGCTGGTTTCTCGTGACAGGTGCCCAAGTAGGCGCCTATGATATGGAAAACGGAGGGGGAGGGGTAGGTGGATGATGGAAAGGGAAAGGGGGAGGATGATGAGAAAGCGAGATGATCTTACAAGAGTTGATCAAGATAAGCAGACGCATGTACATTAAGTACTTGGAGGTGGAGTGGGGTTAGAAGGAACTGCAGGAGCGATGGGTAGAGGGAAAGTAAGAGACAGGAGGTATGATAGGGAAATAAAATTGAGATTTGTTTCAAATGAGTCATAATCTATTTTCAAAAAATCTCGACAGGGAAAAAGAAAAGAGAGAAACATATTTTTACGCACATGGGTGTGTGGATAGACATGGACAAATGGGTTGGAAAAGGAGAGGTGGTGTAAATGCGATCAAAGACTACAACTTGTGCATTAAAATGAGCAAACAATGTAACATCCAGAACCATTTGTTAAATATAAGGTTAAAAAGTTAATTATTCTTACCCTTAGCAAGTTTTGTAATTTTGCAAGTATGTGAAACATTGATTCGTCCCGATTTATGTTTCTTGAAAATATTGAATTGCGAGCGTAATCACAATGTGATGTTTTGATAATAGAATGTACGAGTAATGGAAATTTCTGTGACGGAGTTTCTGTGATGCTTTCATATTTATAGTGAATCAGTTTGGTATTATTTTTTTAGAACTCAAGTTTAACGAATGCAGCTCAGAATTTATGATCTCAAATAATCAAATTGATCTACCGCGCGATACATAAATCTCTACTGATCACCGAAAAAAATCCACGACTGAACGCGAATAACTTCAGAAGCCAGACGGATAAACGGAGTATACATTTACCGTACAAGGAACACTAACCCAATAGTATCCTTCAACCAGTTCCCTCTTGCCTCTGAAAGCTTTTAGCGTAAAACGACCCCGACTACTAGTACTCGGATTTCTTCTCTAAAAGCAAACGCCCCACACCTAACACCGTTTGCCCAAGCCGCTAAAGATAGTACTGGACATCGTGAATGAAATGAGTTAATGCGGCGGTGATAAGGCTATCTCTACTCCTTTTAGACGTATCAGATTTAACGATGGTTGATGTTTCAAGCCTTCCAACCACTCCTCCATGTGTATATTCTGGAATTTTATGTACTATATCGGGTTTCAAGGTGAACGATATGCGCAACAACTTCAAAAGAGAGCGGTCTGATGCGACTATTTGAACACAGGCTGTCTTCAACAGTTAGCAAGTATATAATTTTGAGATGCATTTTCCACTCAGACATTTTTGACACACGCGAACATTCCATACATTGTCCAGCGTTGTTCGGAATGCATTTTCATTACCGAATTGGCTGACCACACCCTCATACCTAATACCTCATAAAAGTGCAATTAACAAGTACGTTCGAAAATAATATCGCTAGTGATATTCGTTTGTCTCGCAATGTGGTCAATAAGGGATCTAAAAGATCACGACGTTTCGTGCGCCGCTGCAACACTTCGTCAGGTGATAAAAACTAATGTAAGCAAGCGCGTTTTATACTCTACGGGAGGACCGGCGCGGCGGTCAATAATTTGATCGAATATCACTAGCGATATTATTTTCGATACTACATCCGCAATGAGTAATATATTTAACAAGTACGTTGTTCATTAATATTGTATTCTTTGAGCCCACCGACTACGATCTGATTTTCGTAGAATTTGCGATAGTATTTGAAATGAACATTCAGACTTCAACAATCTTGATGATCGATGATCTGAATATTCATATGATTAATACAATTTTAATTTCAATGGATTTTAAGTTTCCTTTTGATTAGCGAAAGCTAAATCGGCTCAGAATCGTAGTGACGTCATACCAGTAGTGCGACTGTCTACGATCTGAAGACGATTCGTCTTTTGTTCTGACTAGAAGGCTTAACAAGTACTAAATTCATGTCGTAGTATTATAATGGTTAATTAGAACCTAAAAAGGAACACTATGTTTCTTTAGATTTCCGTATCTAATCAAATTGCGATTTCTTCAAAAACCGGATCGCATGAAGATCGTATAGTCTGCGGTGGGCTTTTATGGAAACGAAAGGTGGTAATTCTACGCCAGAATAAGCAATTATTTATTGCCTTCATTACAATATACTATAAACTTCTTAACCGACGTGGAAAATACTTTTGCCTGCAAACAACTGGTTCTGAATCAACCGAAAAAGTTTACGTTGTATGATATTATAATTTCGGGCCAAACCGTATCAATCGCAGAAGTGGAGTTAAAAAGGAGTGTATGCAGTGACTGAGGCAAATCTACTCCGAATTTATTTACTGTTACAATCTATTCAGCACCTTTAATATGTTACTCTTTCGAAAATAATTATGAACTACTTCTTAATTGTCAATGTTTTGCTATCAGGGTAAGATATGAACGTATAACAGGTTAATTTTGGATCGCGTGCTTCACTTAAAAATTCTGGCAAGTAATAATTGAGACAAGGGTAGAAGAAGGTTGGACGTGCGTATTATGGGTACAGAATTAACCCCTACCTTTCTGCGGAGGGACGCCCCCAATTTCGAGATCTGCTCCGCATGTGACGACATTTCAATATAATTCATTTCTATTTCTCTGTGTATCTCAGTTGTATCTATGTTTTTTTAATTCTCAACTCACTGCAAAATCTTCATATCTCTAGTATAAAAGGAATGAGAGACTACTCATTCTGTTATACAGTGACATATGACTGTTGAATTGCCCTTTAAAGTGCGGAATTGCCAAAAATAGATGCATACGAACACCACTTGCTGAAACAGTAGAGACACATTCCAGCATTTTACAGTGTTCATCGTAGCAACAGATCCCCGACGGATCTCGACAATCCATCTTTGCGCCTCTATCTAAAAGGAGATATCCGCTGCGACAGTGAAATCCAATCGACCTGTCAGCTTCTTTCTGCAACTCAAACCCGACATCCAGCTCGGAGCAAAACATCTGCGATTTAAAAGATAATATTCGTATTGATCTGAGAACTGTGAAAATACGAATCGGAGTCACGGCTGCCATAGCATCCTGTGAAAAGTGGTGAGGACGTCTATCCATGACATATAATATATACTCATCTTCAACTGATGGCATGTTTTGATTGTTAGCATGCACATGAAAACGATTATTCAGGAATCCATTTTCAGCGTTTTAAGCACCCCCAATTTCCCCATTGTAAGCACTTCTCTCAATATACAGTATACCTGTTACCCTCATCACCTTGCTCCGTCTCCCTCCTCCCCCCCCTCTACCAATCAATTTATCTTTCTCTGTTTCTTGCTCTCCCACTCTTTCCAAGACAACAAAGGCTTACCATAATGAATAGATAATTGTTGATTATGTTTTTTGTTCAATTATCCTTGCTAATTTACCCCTGTATTTTCCGAGAACCCGCAAATGTATGTACATCACTATAGGATGGATATCATGAAATATGTACTATTCATAAAAGGATCTAACTATTTATTAGAATCCAGTGCCACTTTGAGCCTTTAATGCTTAACTAATTGAAAAATGTAATAATGTAATAATTTTCTGATTATGCACAACTTTGTAAATATTATGGTTCAAGTAGCCTGATGAAGCATTAGAACTAACAGAAGTGCTCGATTTGTCATTAAGAAAAATGTGCTATTAATGTGTGTTTAGTCAATTCGAAGAAGACTGAAAAAGAAGAAGAAGAATAAGATGAAGAGGAAAAGACAACGAATAGGAGAAAGAGGAAGAAGAAGAAAACGAAGAAGGGAAAAAAGAAGAAGAAGTGAACAAAGAAAGGAAGATGAGAAAAAGGAAAGGATTTTAATCAGGATCATGATGGTAATATGATGATGAAGTGAAAATGGCAATGGATAGAACATACCAAACAGTACTGAATAGGAAACAAAACACGGATGATAAATAAAAGACAAGAGAACAAGTAGATGGAAAGAGAAGTGCAGATGGATACACGAAAATAGAAAAGAAAATAGAAGAACGATAAAAATGAATGATATAAGACAACAAACAAAGGGCGGTGTGGACGAAAAGGAACAAGGAGAGATACACTAGCGTAATTCTAAACGCTTTCCGATGTTGTTACAAAGTAAAACATCTATTAAGGCCATCTGATAGCCGAGCCGCGCGCTTGGGCGCCAAAAGGCGGAGAACTTTTTTCGTCCGCATCTATTGATCGATCACCGGAGATCCTAACATCGATACAACTTTGCTATCATGTCGTCTGCAACACGAAACTAAATACATGCATTCTGTCGAAGAACTTTCGTGACTTGCATGTTGGAAGCGAAATGATGCATCATTCTAAAATCTGGTAAATAAGGTTCAATGTGCACACTTTCTTGAAGCTAATTGACAGTAATCAGCGCTTATTTTCGTAATAAGCTGAAAAACCGCAGCGATCTATAACAAACAATTCATTTAATTTGCATGAACTATCTATCCGCTAAGAATGTTGTGGTTTACGTATATCAACACCAAAACAAACAACATAGTAGAATTTCGCAAAATTTGTCATTATTACCAATTACTTGCAATTAAATCTAAAAGCTGCAAACAGATGCCATGTAACCCAAGGTATAAATTTAACAGCAGTACATCAATTTGTGTCTGAGAAATTGATTTAAAAAATAAATGTACTTAAGGAGAGAAAGTCAGATACAGAGGAAAATACAGGTAGGCCTAGATTTTTAAATAAGGAGAAAAAACAGATGGGCAATATGCATATTTTAACGCTTTATTAGCCTACATTTGTTTTATTCATATAGGCAATAAAATACTTATCACCACGGCATATATAATGAATAGAATTAATGGGTAATCTTTCACAAACACATCGACTCCCACTTCAGGATGATTCAGGTGGTAGAACTTTGAAGTAGATTTTCTTTCCTTTTTATTCCGGTGCCCCGTTGCATAAAACGATAATGGTGATTTTGCCATCAATATTTAATACCATGGTAACTTCACTCAACCGCCAATCAAATCAATGTTTCCATGGATGTTACGATCAATGGCAAATTTACCATCAATTGTACGTTTTATGCAACGGGGCCCTAGTGAGGTCCATGTCGTTATATTGAGGTTTTAACCTACATATTCATATCTCGACGGTTTGTTGAAACCCCCAAAAAAAAAAAAAAAAATCATGATTGCAGGGACTTTTAAGAACTCAACTCAATTCAATTCAATATTGCCCTTAGAAAATCAAGGTCTGATTACAAAATATGCCTATATAATGGCGAATATTGAAATAGGTGATGCACATGGCTATTGAAATTGCCATAGGCTGATTTTCCGAAAGTATGTGACCAATAATTGGGTTGGATTTTTCATCAATCACCTTTCCTCGCAGATGCTTGCGCCACCCGCTACATGCATTCATAAACATTATCTGGTAGAACAGCGTTGGCGGCGTGGCCACGAACAACCCAGACGTTTTCCTGACTTTGCTATAACGTGAGGCGTCACCGGCTTCTACCTGCCATAATGCATAATCTCCCCATCGCTAACAAACCGATAAATCGCATACACGTACGTAAGGGTTCACTCTGGTACCACAAAAAGAAGAACAAAAACTGGGTCGGAAGTTGACTGCTGCATGGTTAATTAAAGCAAGGGAGACCGATGTATGATGTGATCATGAACTTGAGAGAGATAATTATCGGCAGGTTAAAAGAAATAACACGTGTGCCATTAATGAAACGGCTACAACCTTTATTTGCATAATTATGAACGGTGAATGACATCGCTGTGTTTACACCAAAAAGATATTATCCTTAAAATTGTAAGTTCGTAGTGGATGATCAACAGAGCGTGGGATGGAGTAAAATATAGACATGATTGTGTTTCATGAAAACACCCTCTCAAAAATATAATTTCGACGTGTCTAATATTATCAGTGAGAGCGATCGCTGAATATACCTGAATGATGGTTTAACGATTATTACTATCACAAACACTGGTCCAAATGGGTTTCAGCATGATCATTAATATCTGGGGTTAATAAACATTAAAAGGTTAAGAAAAGACAAAATGTAATATTTTAGTTTAGACTTTCAACTATTCAAAATATCTGACTATTCAAGAAATCAGTGGGGGGGGGGACCCTCCTTAAAGCGTCACATGAATGATGTACATGGCTGAAACGAAATTCTCATCAAGTATGAGAGCAAGGTAAATGAGATTCAACACCCGAAATTTTGAAAAGCAGAGCGATTGATGAGAAGGACAAATGTACAAGTGCTGAACACTGTTGTGTTTTTTTTCAGACCAATCAGTTTTCGAAAAGTTGCCTTTAAAAAACGTCTCTTTATTAGTAACAGTGCTAGGAAAATTGTCTCTGTAATCTCTCTTCCTCTTATTCCAAGCATTGGAAAATATTTCAATTTTAGTGTTATGTAGTGTATGGAGTCTCTTTGTTCTTCTATAGCAAACAGTGATACACAATCAATTGACCAGACTCCAATTTATGGTTCCAAGAACATTTGAATTGATTGAAGATCGTCGTCCTTTTATTCCTCCTTTTGTATCTTAGGAATTATTGGGAATACATTAAATTCGACTAACATTTTTTTCCCATGGTGCCGATGCAAAAAGTACAGTTAAGGGCATCAGTGAGCAGTCTGAAATCGGAAGGTAAAGAATGAAATATGACCGATGGAAGCGAAGGGAGGAGCCTGTCTGCTCTTAGGACAAAAACTCCGGAAGCTAGAAGAGAAGAGCGCTTCATGGGAGCCTGGAATTTCGGTAGCCGGCCGGATATTTGTCCTTCTAAACGAACGCACGCAAAATCATTATCAATCAGGGGAAAATCACTTCTTGGGAGAATTGACTTCACTCGAGCAAACTCAACGATTTTTTTGTTGTTCAATGTTCTTTTTATGATGATGATGTAAGTTATGGAATCGGAAACGGGTGGATTGGGGCTCGGAGAACGTCGAAGGAAAGAATGGGATGTTTTTCACTTTTCACATCTGGTTTGGATTATTTGTGGAGAAATTTTAGAGGAAATCTAGAACAGAGTTTGGAAAGGATTGACAGAGAGGCAATGAGAGACAGTTAGACAGACAGCGACAAAGCGAGACAGACAGACAGATAGACAGACATCTAGATAAATAGATGGATATGGACTCAAAGAAATGACTAAAACCAATGATGAGTCATTTTTTGAGTAGAGAGGTTCTGCAGTCTGAACCAATTCTATCCATCAATACATTTGAGCAACGACAAATTTCCACCTCTTTTTTTGTTTTTTGTTTGTTTTTTGTCTATTCATGTAGATGTAGCCCAATGCGATTGCGAATTAAAATGTAATAATAGATTATTCGACAAAAATTATAATTCATGGAAATCGTATATTGATAACACACTAGTTTTGTTATTTTCTTGAAAACCATTATTTTTCACTTTTTTTGGTGGGGGCTTATGCATAAGCCGTATTGGTGTCAGCAACAAATGTTTCAAAATCAAAATTTTTAACGAACAAATGACCTGTTTTTTCCAAAGGCTTGCAAATATTGAGGAGAACCTCAAAACCACATATCATTTTAAGCGCATGTAGCCTAAACAGTGACCCATTTATCGACTTCTAAATACCAATTCCCAAATGGCCTGTTCGATGATTGCTTCACTTAACCTCCACACCGGTGATCTTTAATAACATTATCTAGAAGGAGTCCATCGAATTCAGGCTTTTCTAATCCCGAATTGCAGTGTTCTAGACTGCGAACTGGAACACGCCGGTATTGTGTTTGCATCGTCTTGTTAATGAACTCAACATTGGCGCATCGCATCCATTACAGGGGGAGTTGAGAGACCTGGGTCTGCACTACAATGTCAAAAGGACGCAAGTCACACATTGCAGAAATGTTAGCTTTAAACTGTCCACAGGACACAGAATCAAGTCCAAAAGTGTATTATTTTTAGCAGATTATGATTTACTACTATGATATTATTACAATTAAAAATGCCCTTATCAAAATATCATCTCTGTCTAGGGGTATATTTATACTAACATGACTGAAATTCGATTTACCTCGGATGTCACTTACCTCTTTATTTCGAAGTCGAGTAGTAATGTTTAGGCTAGGAGAATGTGGCAGATTACTCACGATCAAAGATGACTGTTTGTGTAGCTGGCCTCTCCCATTCACATTACCTCTTCATTCCAAATTTCTGAGAAACATTACTCGACAAGCCTGCTATACATTAGCAGACATGGTCGAGACGCCGAATACGGGTTACATTAATTTTCTACGATATTTCTATTTTCAAAATTTCATTTCAATCAAAATGAGTAACTTTACTGAGCATTAAAATATAATTTAATTCAGATAATTACGTTAACCCACAAATAAATAATGTTATAATGAAATAAATATAATAATATTAATAGAAATAAAACAGTTTTAACTTTTATGTATGGACTAACTGTGTATTTTTCCATGGAGAAAAATAACTCTTGGATTACATATGAGATGTCGTCTGCTATGAGCCCGAAGGGTAACACTTTTCTGACTTTCAGCAGACGACTTTTTAATCATAAAATATGACAAATCATTACTTATATTGAGCTTGATATTTCTGTGTAGGATATGAGATTGACGGTTTAACAAAAAAGGTTTTTTTTTTGCTTAAGGACTGTGGCACGACAAACATGACAAAAGGTGTTTGTTTCTTTAAAATCATGACATAAAGCCGTACACACAAAAGTGACAAAACACACAACCGTTCTACCTAGAACATAACTTCCCTTAGACCCTACAGACCATATGAGCATAGCAGACTATGAAAAGGATGAATAGTTTATACCAAAACCATTAGACCTCAACAGAGTGCATTATATGCAATCAAACGAACTTGCTCTTTTCAGAAGAACGTGATGGGCACTGTAAAAAGGCTCCCATCTTTCAGAAATAATTGCAAATGTCAACAGGGATCAAACATTAATGAATACTCTCAAGATGCCATGTTCATATACCGGAAGGTTTTTGCCTCCATGACAACCATGTTATTTATTGACCGTTATCCTTTATTATGGAATGTCAGGAGCGACTTCGGGATTGTCAAAATGATAGGTGGGTTTTATTTTTTTGAAGAGAAATGATCCCCCGTGATGAAACGTCAATTGTTAATAGAAGCTTTGCTCGATGCTCCAAACTTACTCAGTGTGGTCAAGAGAGGGGGTGCAAATTCTTCCAAACTTAATCAATTTTCCTCTTTAAAGTAAGGGATGCTCCCTCTTTAGCCAACCCCTTAGACATTTGAATGAAAAGTGGTCATGAGGTCGTTCTATTGCTGTGTTCCGGGGATGTCGTAAGAGTGCTTAGTGTAGGATTTGGTCACCTTCTGTTCAACAATAGGATGCTTTCGGTTTCCACGACGGTTGGTGATGCGACAGTCGGGTGTATAAGGTGTCCTTTCTGCGGACAATGCGAAGACCGACAACCCACAAAGTCGGCCAAACATAGTATGATATAAGTGGGAAGTAGAAAGATAGAATAAGAGAAAGGAAATGAAAGATACGTGGGTGGAAATGTAGAAAATGTTCGAAGCCTTCGGCAGACATGGCAGACGCCCCCTCTCTCTCTCGGGCTCAGCGTCTCAACATCTGTTTTATCTGTTTAACCACGTAGGGATAAGACTTACACCAGCTAAACACTGTAATGCTGTCTCTCTATAACCCATGGCGTAGTTAGAGATATCATGGACCTTCGCAGTTACCAAACTCCCCAACACTTCCCTTCCGACAATCTTGGATCTTCCCTTACCATACTTGCCTAAGTGGGTGCTAAGTCACTTTTACTTTAGCATGGCAAGGGGCAGGGGCAAAGTTTGATCCAGGAATGTACTCCTTGTTAGACTTTCAATCATTATTTTTTGTATTCGTTCATTTTTTATTTGTTTATTTACATATTTTTCTTAACTCATGTTTGTATGTTCATGTATTTATATATGTATGTATTTATTTATTTAGCAACTCATTAATTCATTTTTTTATGCATTCGTTTATTTATGTATTTTTTAAAGCTTTTGATTATTTGTTTAATATTTATTAATCTATTTTTAAATTTCTGTTAAGGATACAAAGTTGTCATCTTGCATGCTTTAAAAAAAGAAAAGTATAAAGATTAATCTTTCCGTTGAGAAGTGAAATCAAGCTGAAAACGGACGTCTTTTACTACGTCAGATCAATAAACTGTCCAGCCACCGTGAAGGCAGCGGAGCAGACACGAAAAATGAAATAAATGGTGCATTAAAGAGGAGATTGAGTTCTGGTAAAAGTAAGAAAAACAAATATTTGGAGGGCTTTCTCATTCTTTGTATGCCACTTTTAAAGAATATCATCGTAGAAATATCCCCAGAAAATGCTTTCTCTTTAAATCCCCCTATGAGGAGGAAAGGCTGAGGGATTTGGGCCACATATGCAAGCTAAAAGGGGGTGTAGTTCCATATACCCATTTTTGTGTGCACTGCATGTGACCTTCAGCAAGACCGAGTCAATTTATTATCATTACGATAATTTAAAAATAAATCACCCTATGCATCATTTCTCATGTTCTATGCACGTATAAGTTATAACCAGCCTTCCAAGATGCCTTCAGACCGTTTCTTTCTCATTGTAATCGCTTGACCAGGACTGAACTTTAATATCTTTAATATGTAATGGGAAGACGGTACGGTCCCCTGATCTTACTTCAAGCAGGTGGGGTTTCACCAGATAGCTCCGGAGGAGACGTGCGCGTGGTCATTCCTAGACTTCTGGCAATTAGCGCGAGAGGGTTGGACCATTTAAGACGATGGGTCGCCTCGATATACTATCTCACCCAGCGCTCAAAATAGGTTAATCCGTGGCTTGTGTTGGTTTGGAAGTAGGTCGAGAGTGAAGAATGACAGTGGAAGGTGCTCATGATTAGGACGAGGGGTCGGGGAATACATTAGATGAAAGAAGTAAGAAATGTAGGCCTACTACACTGACGAATGCGACTGCCACCATGGCCACAGAGACCAAGTCATTCAGAAGAAGAGCTGTAATATAATGAAGACAACGTGTGTAGGTGTGTAGGTGACTAGGTGTGTGTGTGTGTTGTGAGAGAGAGAGAGAGAGAGAGAGAGGTGGAGAAAGAAGAAGAGGTGTAATATAATATAATAAAGACAATGTAAGAGAGAGAGAGAGAAAGAGAAAGAGAAAAAGAGAGAGAGAGAGAGAGAGAGAGAGAGGGGGGGAGATATCATTTTGTAAACCCTATTGCACCAACATTAGTAATCTACACCTCATAATCCCATTTTTAACTGTTTTCCAAAGATTTTAAATAATAAGGTTGGATATCGAGCACTGGATACTAACTTGAGTACATGGGCATCAACATTTAGTCCAAGATTGTAGACGACATTCGAAATATGAGAGTACTTCCAGAACAATTCTCATTTCTAGTATGATTCTCTTCATGCGGGAATGAAGAGAGATCAGGAACTATACATTAATATCTTTGTATTATTCTCTCTGTGGTTCCTAAATTGTCTTTATATTTATGTTCATATATATCTGACTTCACATAATCCCTCTGGTGGTCTAAAACTTTGTCTGCAGTGACCCTATAAAGGTACTCGAACAGTGAGAAATCTAGCCATACGTGAATGCTTCTATCGCTTCTTATTGCTAAATGATCTGATCATTCGCCATCGCGCATCTTTTGAAATGTCACGCTTTCATCAGCATAATTGAAATTATTGAGTGCTATCTACATTCCCATTACTGTAAAAGGAAAGCCCGACTACTTGGTTTCTGTACAGGTAACACTGGGGAGATCACTAAGGATTGATTATTGTCATCATGCATATCCAATGACAAAGGACTATAGTGCTACAAAATGGAAAATGTGCAGGTCGACCTCATATTATAATAATAATTATGATAATAATAATAATAATAATGATAATAATTGTGATGATATTTATGATAATAGTATTAATGATAATATGCCATTCTTGCATAGCGAATATCGGATTATCGTGATTATAACGTCTTTCTGCGCTACCAAAGGACTTTGGATATTATACGAGAATGAGATAATGCAATAAATAAAATCTTAATATTTTAGCTCTATCTAAATCATCCGTTATGAAAAGAATCTATGATTATGAAGGTGAAAGTAAATGCAAGCCTCCAAGCGATTATTGAAGCTAATATCTACACATTATTTGTTTATGTGTGAAATTAAAATAATATGAAAGCGTAAACAAGTTAAATTTAAACAACAACCACCACCCCTCGCCCCACCCCAATAGATTCAGTTTTATGCTTGAGTTTCTTTGAATCGAACATTTTCTGATTCCTTTGTGGATTGTGTTCTGAATTTAAATTTTCGAATCGAGATGATCAGAACTGTGTCTCACGCCAGATTTCTGAGAGTCATTTATTTCCCATATCTATCTCATAATCGAAACGTTTCATTTCAAATATGCGAACGTCGCGTTCAATTTTCCGTAACCTATTTCTATCTCTCTATTTTCAACATTAACAAAAGTCAATGAGGTATGAGATCACATTCGGTTCCCGAGGGAAATGACCTAGTTTTCATTGTTGGAAATTAGGTTAATTATAATTCAATGAGGTTAAACATTGCAACAGTTCTTCCGACCCCTCGATTGTCGTTCCCTCTTCATAAAGATAACATAGTTCCGACGACTGCCCGGGAAAAAAAATCATCTATGCAAAGTATTTAATTCCGACAGAAGTCCGCGTCTCTGCGTCGAGAGTAAAATTTAAAAATTGCACCGATCCCCGCACACTGTATACCTTCCACTTTTTCCATGATTTTAACTTCTTTTTGTGTTATTCTCATTATCATGGATGATAAACGAAAGTCGTTAACGACTTTAAAATACCACCATTGCTGTCCCATCCTTTCTATAGAATGATAGCTAAAATTAAGACAGTATCCGAATCCAGTGATTAGTACCAGAGGGCAAGATTTCATTCACTTTGCAACAATGAATGAGTCCATCCCAGGCCGCCCCCATCCATGCTCATTCCGTCACCTCCCGATGGTGAAAATCACTCCCCTATCTCGGTCGCCTATTGCTTCAAGCGTAGAGACCTCTCATCTACCTCTCAGACATGATAGAAAACGAGATAGGAGGAGGAGGAGGAGAGGATGGTCACGTAGTCATGTGACCTATTTCATGTTATATCGTCCTACGCAGACGAAGGAAATGTTCGTGCCCTGAAGGCTCTAGACGAAAATAAAGTTGGAAATTGTGAAAGGCATGCTTCAGAGCAAAATTTTCATATAACATGTGCCAGATAAAAGCTGTTAAAAAGTTCTTTGAAACGAGCTAGGAGGAGGAGGAGATGGCCATGTTGTCATGTGACTTATCACGCTATTGTACTCTTATCGCTTCACGCAGGACGATGGAATAATACGTATCCGGAAGGAAGGTTTTGAACATTAATGTAGTTTCAAAAAGTCTCGAATTTTCCTTCAGAGCAAAATTTGTCACATCAGTGACGGATGAATTCAAAAGTTCTCAGAAACGAGAAAGGAGGAGGAAAAGGAAAAGGAGGAGATATTCATGTAGTCAAAGGATTTACTTCATGGTGTAAATCCAGACAGGGCCAGATAAATGTTCATGTCCTGAAGGCACTAGACGAAAATATATTTGAAAAATCATGAAACCCATGCTTCAGAGCAAAATGTTCATGCACGTGACAGATAAAAGCTTTTAAATACATGTAGTTATTAAAAAAGAGATAGGAGGAGGAGGAGAAGAGGGTGGTGATGTAGTCTTATGACCTATATCACTGTTGTACAAGGCGAGATAAATGTTCATATCCTGAAGGCTCTAGACATAAATGTATGTGGAAATCATAAAATGCATGCTTCTGGGCAAAATGAGCATGTCGGTGAAAGATAAAAGAGCGTTTAATAATTCTTTGAAACGAGATAGGAAGAGGATATGGTACTGTAGAGTCATGTGATCTATTTCATGTCGTACTGTATCACTCCACACATGGAGAGGGAAGTGTTCATATCCTGACGGTTCTAGATATAAATGTAATTGAATATCACTTCGCACAGGTTTTTATTTTATTTTATGAGCAACATAGTCAGGCCTAGCTTAACTATAGGCCCCTCCTCTGTACGTCATGTTTATATTAAATGAAGGATGAAACGTTTAAACCTATTCATTCTGTTGTAATTGACTTAAGTGCTTTACTATTACCTTGGTTATTCAATTGAGACAAAAAAAATCGTTTGTACTGTTTTGGTTTATTAGTATTTTATTTATTAGTATTTTAAACGAAATGTCCGTGAAATTCAAGTGGGTAGATTGACTTCTTCTATTTTGCGATCGCTTACAGGAAGTATTCCTAAACCACTCTCTCTCGTTTACTCTCTCTCCTCCTCCTCTTCTATTTTCATCTAATTTCCTATTTGTATAAAATGTTTTATAGTTTGTTTATATTATGTTTTTATTGTATATTTCATGTATTTTTATGTGTATTGTAAGATATTTGAAATGTGATTTGTTTGTTACAGCAGGGCTCCCTTGGAAAGCAGGCCTTGCGGCTTGAATGGGACCACCCTGCTTTTATAAAGAACACATGAATAAATGAATAAATAAAGGATGCACAAGAAATGAATTATATTATGTATAAAAAAACATATTTGGAATATAAATGAATTTGAACTTGAACTTGAAATTGATGGTCTTCTCCATTTAATTTCCTTAGCTCACTAGCTCATCTGTAACAAAAACACAATATGAATGCTCGTGCAGCATATGCTATTTATATTTTCACCCTGTCCCTCAAAAATTTGGTATAATTTCAACGCACGCAAACTTTGACGCACATTAAAGTTCCATGCATTAGAGGAACCTCGGGCCCTCGTATCTTGACGCACATTGAGCCTAACTGGTTAAGGGCAGACCCTGGGGTTGCATGGCCCATGCTTGCCCGACTGGTATGGCGTTGGACGAGAAAGGGTGCCAAGTAGCTCCACTTTTCTTAATTATGTTCTTCGCTGGCGCTGCGGGGATCCTGTCTGTGTGATTGACAGTCGCTGTATCGACTCGAGTAATATGTTCTGAATCGTTAACATTCAAACTGAGCCATGTTTGCCACCCTTAACATTTATTGCTGACAACCACCCCTCTCTCCTTTTTTCTCTCTCTCTATCTCTCTTTTACTCCATTATGTTATCTATAATTTCGGTTTTCTTTATATCTCTCTTTCTCTTTCTCTCAAACTCTCTCCCCTTCCGTTTATTTCTCCTTACCATTCACTATTATCTCCCTCCCCGCCTCTTTCTTCCCTTATTTATTCCAATCTCTCTTCCCTCTCCAGTCCTAATCTCACAAATTACCCCCCTCCCCTCTCTCTCTCTCTCTCTCTCTGTCTCCACATTTGAATGTGTCTTAGCCTGATTAAAGTCATTCTCTCTCCCTCACCCGTATTTAAATCAGTGTATTTTTTTCATATGTGTCTCATTAAAACACTATATACATAAATAGGGAAAACACGGATGCACATACATCAATGTTCTCTTCCTCTCGTCTCTGTTTCAAATTAAACATACACCTGTTGCAAAGGTAAATGAACACATTGTGTTTAACCCAGGTACCATTCACATCCAGTTGTACTTAAATACATACATAGCGAAAACACGGATGTACATACATCAATGCGCTCTTCCTCTCGTCTCTGTTTCAAATTCAACATACACCTGTTGCAAAGGTAAATGAATACATGTTTTTAACACAGCTACCATTCACATCCAGTTCTACAGAACAAAACAATGTTGCGGAAGAGATCACCGTGATCACTTTCCTGGAGCATCTGTCCACCATTTAAGTCTCTCTCGCTCTGACCATCCTCTCCCTCTTTTAACCAAAGGTTGTTAACCTTCAATTGTAGTCACGGCGACCGCCAAACATGAAATATTGAACAAATATTTGATGTCTGGAGAGCAAATAGGAGAGAAATTTTCGACGCCCCTCTGCCGCCAATGAAAAAGTAAAGCGGGAGACTAAGCCAACATTCACTGCATACAATAATCCACTCATCATGCTTACATCATGTGTACATACTATCATTCATTGTGACAATGATGATCATATGATCAGATGGCAGCTATCAAGAGTTAATTGATTGGGCATCTTCGGTCTTTTTGTTTGGTTGCCTATCGACGGATAGACGGGCTCATAGAATGAATGTATTTGCTTGTTGTATTTAGAGAAGTCCATCCGATCTATTATTGGCAGGATGATCTTTTGAATAGCACATGAAAATACAGGACATACCCGGATGATGTGTTATTGAGTCGAAACACAGAATTAGCAAAAAACAATATGTCCTTGTTAAAGCTTTTAATTGCATATTAATTAAATACGTAACGTATTTACAGATGCAAGGTGAAGCATGATTGTTTTCATATAGACCTACAAAGGATATATTGATTAATTTGTATTGCGCAATTGCCCAGCATTTAATGAAAATCTATCAAGGTTCTTTACGTGTGACATTCACTTCGTCGAAGCGAACTTCTGTCACTAACTAATCCACCCTTGAGATGATGATAATCGTCGCGGTATACATTGATGATATCCAGAAGGATCAAGCGAGATTGGTTCGGCTTGAAATATCCTCATTCTCACTTAATTCTGTTTCGAATGACAATTGATTAGGGAAAAATGACACTCAATGTAACGAATATGTTAGCAAACCGAAGATTGAGCAACATGAGTAACGAAGAGTCAATTCAGTAGTCTCGAACTGACTAGCAGCATGCTTAAAAGTCAATAATTGGTTAAAAGGTAATAAGATAAAACCAGATATGAAGGTGAGAACTTTGAAAACGTTGTAAATTTAAAGGGATATGACCTTAAGTACCACAGTAGTACCGCAATTATGAAAGTATTGTACTGAGCATTTATATTTGATGACAATAATTATATAATAAGGTATTGGAATCATTAGAACTATCAAAAGCATAGTAAACTTGTTACATACAAAATAACTATTATTGGACCTTATTTACCTAGGATAGGCACACGTGCTCTTCCTGCGGGCCCGGCAATTATTATTATCATAAAGTTGCCAGGTACCCATTTACACCCGAGTGGAGAGTGGCAAATGTGGATTAACGTCTTGCCAAAGCACGTTAGTATTGGGTTGGGATTCGAACCCTCAACCTTGAGATTGAGAGTCAAGTGAGTAAACCACTAAAACATGATAAATCACCGTTATCCATTGGCAATGCTGTTTTAAGTTAAAACCGAGAAAAATTGATAATAGACAGACTTGTGTGGCGTTGTTTAATCGTCTCCATAGCATCGGAAGTTATACAGGGCAAATACATGGACCACCTGTACTATGTTTTTTCCCTTCCACAGGGTCCTTTATTTTCAAAACAAATTCCATTATATACTGTGTATCCATACATTATATGCAAGTAATTAAAGAAATAATTTCCATACACAATGGCTTAACACAGGTAATAATCATCACGACCGAAAACTTTGTGGCAGATAAAAACAAATATTTATGACAAAATTAGTATTTTAAATAGGCCTATATACGAAAATACCAAACATAAGATACATGATCATGTTCGTGTCGGCACATTTCCAACACTCTCAAAATATTTTCTAAAGGGAAACCATTTCTTTTTCAATTTATTCTCTCTGATATTTGTTTGGTATATATATATTTCCATTTCATAATAACGTTTTACAGCTGATAACATTATATCAAATGAAGGTAGTTGATTTCGTAATTTGGTTGAAAATATTGTTTGTCTTACAACCATCAGAACACAGTTGAGTGCATTATTATTGCTACCGCAAAATCCAAACAATTTATTTTGATTTGTAAGTACTATTAATCATAGAATTGATACTGCACAGTCTTTTCGGAGCTCTCAAATATATATTTTTGTTTCAGTGCATTCACGTGAATGGTAATTTCAGATCTGTTAGGCAATGATTAATTTGAATCAATGACAAATCAAGACTATCTTGTCTTCAGCCCACGAGACCGACAGCCCACCATACTGACGGGTCAGCCACGCCTGGAATTATTTTTTGAGGATTCACGAGATCAAGAACTCTTTAGAAATGGAAAATCCAGTCGAAAGAAAGCCAAGATAATCACCTACTATAATATGTTATGATGCCCACGTGCACGAAGTTCGTATTGAGATATTTAATCGTTATTGTATACAGACGTGTCTTAGCGCATGTTGCATGCGCGTTAAGGGTTCGCTTAAAGAAAGTTGGCAAACACTGTAAATCCCAGAATGATCCACTAGTTACAAAGAAGTGGGAAGTGGAAGTGTCGTGGTATAGTGGTTCATTCTCTTGACTCTCAATCCAAGGGTTAAGGGTTCGAATCCCATCCCTGGACTGACGTCCACTCATCACTCTCTACTTAGGTGTGTGAATGGATACCTGGCAATTGAGGGGGAAATATTAACTGCAGGGTCCTCAGGAAGAACATTGTTGATGATGAGGCTAATGAGGCTCTCTTGGGTTAACAAAAGAGTTATGATAATAATTAAAATATTACTACTACCATTGCTACTACTATTACTACTATTAATAATAATAACTATAATAATGATAACAAAATTCATAATAATGATAATAGTAATAGTAATAATAATAATATAATTATAATTATTAGTGGTATGCATCACGCATCATGAATAGGCCCTCCTGCGTTGTTTAATTAGCAGGCCTACTATGAACCGGCAGCCCTTTGTAAAACAAAAAATCGCTTCAAGAAATTTGGTGAAGAAGATGAATAATGATTGCTAGAAATACGAGCAGCATGCTAATAATGAAGGACGAGAAAGTATGATCGCGGAATGCTTTTGTGCATGGAGAATACAAAACTTTCCACTGGACCATAACTGCCAAGTCTTCTGCATGAACAGATTTATACTTCTCATAGTCTAGTGGTGTTGTCCTTCTAGATCCTGGCTTTGTGGCAACATGATTTTGCTAACGTGTATTAATCAACCGTAAAGAAACCATATGATCGGTGATGAGAGATTCAAAAGTGTAATCATTTGCTTTAAATAAATGAGTGCAGGGCCCTCATGCATGAGAACAGTATTAATACAGAACTGATGAGGCTACCCTGGGTAAACAAGACATATTATTTTAATTTGGGGGAATACACGCGCATTGAAATGGAAGGAATTACCTAGGTGATGGAATTATTTTGCTTTGGTATAAGTTTCCCTTGCACGACAACCGGATCTAAAAAAAGGGATCTAAATGCTTTCGTCATGCTCCCCCGCAAAAATGCCCTTGTAATTCAGCAAGAGACAAAAGCGTTGACGA
This sequence comes from Mesocentrotus franciscanus, assembly GCA_037976565.1. Lineage (NCBI taxonomy): Eukaryota > Metazoa > Echinodermata > Echinoidea > Camarodonta > Strongylocentrotidae > Mesocentrotus > Mesocentrotus franciscanus. Next base: position 19,717,951 of record CP137680.1, on the reverse strand, counting down.
AAGACAAAAAATATAACCATGCTGTTATGATCGTGATTACTGCACTGTTATAAATTAATGTGCATTTAAATTAAAAATTACTGATCAAGGTTATTTAAAATATATTAATTATTATCCATGTATCATTTATTCAATTCTGCTTTTAAATCATCTTGATTGTATTACACTTTCTATTCCCAAGGAAACCCGGCTAGTCGATCGCCATTTTACAAGGCTAACGTTAATTCAATACATTATGACGCTCGCTTTCCATTGCGGTATCCATATATGCACCTGGGTGAAGAGTCATTAATATAAAATGCTTGTTCAGTTACCAAAGAACACAATTGCCATGCCGGAGTTTGAATCGTGAAATCCTCATATCGGAGCAAGTCCTTAAACCAATGGACTACCAGTATACAAATATGTTAACACTTGACAAAAAAGGTTGTTTTCTAACTTGTTCTAATAAAGACACATGATTAAAATAAATTTCTGCTGAGACAAAACATCTTTAGGGACATATAAATCCCCCCGTTTTACTCGAACAGAAATATCGATGCTATTAATGTCATGGATCCAAATAATATGTTTATACAAATTGTGCATGTTAACGATCTCATTGGACATGTTGCATTATAGATATGAATTATAAACTAACCAACACTGACAAACCTGCCAAAAAACATCACTATCAGAATTTCGTTTTTTTTTATTTCATTTGGAAATGAATTATCCTGACATTGGCAACAAAATGTCAAAGGGCATGCTCAACAAAATGCAAAATGAATTTGATATCTCGTAGAAAAACGGGAGCGACACTTGCTTTATTGATGCGGGCGCCTGCACTAATAACCTGACTTTCGATTGACAACCCTGAAGCGTGTGCCTGAAAATGATGCCGACGATGATGATGTTTCCGCTATTGGTCGATACCGCTGGCCGCGAGATCAGTCAATGTTGCTACATCGATCGTTTACTTGCGTTATGACGATTTCGAACAAGGCACTGGACGACGTGTGTTATTTAAACGAGATTAGATGGAATAAGTGATGTAGCACAGGGGGTAAAGAGGATACAGTGTACCTCAAAATAAATAGGTCTACTCGCTCTATTGTAAGTATAGGAATGAAATACCATAATGTTGCACACGTATGGTTTGTAATGTACGCAAATATAGTATTAGGAACAATTCCAAAAATTGCAAATGCACTAAATGGGACCTTGACTTCTTAGTTCGCCTTAACAATATATTATGTTGCTCTAGTAATAAGTTTGCCCGCCAGTTCACCCTGCGCTAATAAAAATATGGCATCATTTGGTATTGACCATGGTGACCAATTTTGTAATAAATATGGGCACCGATTTAGACCAAACTGTAGGACAGATAATAAACGAGGACATTGCAATAAAATTCTTATTCAAGGGAGATGCGTGTTGATTAGTTTTCAGTCGTCTAGTGTTCTCATTGGCCGACTCGGGTTCGAACGGTAGTTGCATCGTCTTTTGGAGGTCAATCCCAGACGTAAATTTGTATTTGTAAAAATTAATCGTTTTTTCTTCAAAATCTCACTTACATTGTGCTGCTCATTCTACGTTGCCATTGTTTTTAAATATTTATACATATGAGTCTATCTCCCCAGGAAGTCCTAAAAAGCTAATACCCGGTCATGCCCTTGAGTTAGACAAAATGAAATAACCGTGACGTATTGATCAGTAACACTGATGGAAAGTCGTAAGGCAATTGTTTATTGCGTTTTGCAATTGCTGCCTCTCGTACTGTTTCATATCCATTGTCCATCGCAAAATGGATGCGAACGTGCGCCAGTATTTAGTTTTTCTTAAAGGTATACATTTTCTGTTGTTGTTGTTTTGTTTGGGTTCTTTACAATGAAAATGATTTTAAAAAAATATTTGTTGGAGGGAGAGAGAGAGAGATAGAGGGGGGCATTATTTTTGGAATATTTCAATCTTTGGTTATATATTTTATTATTATTATGATGTATGCGAAGATCAATATCCACCCCCGCACCCAAAGCTATTTCTAGTTTGATGTATTTTGTCCACTGTTTTCCCATTGTGTTTGCAAACCTGATCCTAGATTTCGTTAGAGGACAGCATCTGCACATATAGTAACACTCATTTAATGATACTGATAATAAAGATGATACACTACATTGCAATTAGAAACATCCCGGTGTGAGTCACATTATTTTATGGGTGAGAGAGCAAATAACTCCATAGTGCGAGGCTAAGTTCTAACTTCATCGATGTGGAGAGGTGACTTACAATGGCGTAGCCGAGGGGGCGGGACAATTGCCCCTTCCACGTAAACAGACATGTAAGAATTATGTTGGCAGATTTAAAATGCTATCTGCAATCATGAGCCCGATTATCCCGTTCTCTTGTAGATTTTGTCCTGACTAAAGGGGGGTGCGGTAGGTCAACTAAAATGTGGATGAAATGCGAATGAAAAAGGAAATACAGTAAGCGAAATGTATGATAAGGCGGCCCCATCATCTTCTAATTATTGCCTCATCCTCTTCCATTCTCTCTTTTTATCCATCTCCCTCTCCCCCCTCTCTCCCCCTCTCTCTCCCCCACCTCTCTCTCTCACTTTTTTCTTTCTCTTTCTCTATATATACACAGTCTCTGATCATGCTTATCTTTCTTTTTGCGGCAAGGTCGGCGAAACAGACACCGCCGTGTTTTTTGTCTTTGTCTAACAATTGGCACATTACCGAGTAAGACTCCCCTCTCTCTCTGTGAAACCTTTGAGCGACTAATCTTGGTGACATGGTGTGAGTACATGGTGTGTGATTGATAGCTACAGAATCTCTAATTAATTCAATGATGGGACTCCTGGCTCGGGCCGTTCCACACGGACATATTTCGCCCACCTCCCCAGGTAGATACTTGACGCCGTGTGGACACGCTACATACATGTATGCCGGGACGAAGGCGGCCTCTTTGGTGATCAGATTTTGGTCCTGCAATATTTTATTTCGTTAAATAATAGGGTCAGGGATAAATTTGCGAAGTAGTTTAGAGGTAGACTTACATGTAGGATAAGGTGAAGACTTTTATCCAGGGTTGAAGTTATGAATTCGGTTGGTGTCGAAATTGGCCCGCGGACCAATCGTTGCCGGAGCATATGCAGCATAACCATTTGCTCAACGGTCCGCTTTTCCTACTTGGAACATAAATTATCCATAGCAAAGCCAACTTGAACCCACGCCCTTAACATCTTCTGGTGAAGTGTACACACCACTTGACCTTGGCCACTTCAGTGATTTAGACAAAACGACAGCAGGACATACTCGATGGACGAATCCATTTGGTGGATACTCAAGTCACACCTAGGAAAAAGGAATTTGTCATCTCCATAGCTGTTAAGGTAGAATCTTCGCATCTTCATTAAAGTGCACAAGCACTCAACACCTATGCAACTTTCTACACGTACTTGTTATTAACACAAGATCATTAGAATTGACGGTACAGCTTTGTTAAATTCACCTCAAAAAGTGCATTCATTTATGTTCAATGTGTGAGAGGCCAAATAATTGGAATGACGACACGGCATATATTACAGTTTTAGCAAATAAATGAATAAAAAGGTAAATAAATAACATGTTGAAAATACTTTTAAACAAATAGATAAATAGATGAATTAACAAATTAATAAGTAAATAAATAAAAAATTATAACTACATTTTAAAAAATCAAAAGAATGAAAACGTTGCTCTGAAGGAACCTAATATTTGGACAGGTTGGTATTGTTTTTAGTAATGGGATGGGAAAGCGATTTGCGAATGTTCATATTCTTGATCATATTCTTGTTATAAAACGGTGAAAGTGTTTGATATCAAAACGATGCCAATCTATTACGTTCATACGTTTAATCATTTTGTTTGACATTATTTATGATTATTCTAAATTTATTTATTTCTCATTTAAGGCATAAAAAAAGTAAAGTAAATGCAGTCCAATAATCCCATCCTGAATAGCAACGGTAAGCCATATCAGGGCCCTGTCTTACAAAGAGTTGATATCAATCGCAACTTATTTGCGATTGATATCAATCGCAACTATGTGCATAAGAGATAGGAGATTGCAAACTTGCGATTGATTGGAGAACTTGCGATTGATTTGGATCAATCGTAACTCTTTGTAAGACAGGGCCCAGATTATCCCCATATTCTCCTATAATACGTCTACCTAACAACAATGCTCGACTGTAATCACCAGTCTTACTTACTTGGTGATGCATCTTAAAAGGAAGGTTGAGTTATGATGGAACTGAAATGTTAGTTATAAGCTTTCTCAATCTATCTGCATGATATATATATATATATATCAGTTTGAAAAAATATCATATTAAAAATGCCTTCCTGAAAAAGGAATGCTCTTCAAACGCTCTAAATATTCAAAATATGACCAGAAAAAGCTGAAAAGTTTCATTCCAACTTTCATGCCACAACTGTTATGAACGTGTAGTCTCTTATGCACATTTATGTGTGCAGTACATGTGATTTCAGTAAGATTGAGTCAACTTATTCCCTATGTTGGCCATTCCAAATCCTCACGCTTGTCTAAAGTCTCCAATCCTTATGACTACATAATCAGCGTTTCCCATTTACTAACACGCTGGTGTGTTCACAACTTGATTGCATGACGAGAACTCAACTTTATCCTTGAGTTGTTCAGGAGACAGTCGAAATCTTCGTCTATACATTTTTGTACCTTCCTCGGGGCTAGACTTAATCACTGTGCCTTCCTTTGTGGATATCCTGACGATCCACTGCGTTGATCCCCTGATCGAGGAGCTTTGATAATGGGATTTGTGCCATGTAGCTTGAGGTAAGATCGCTGGTTACAAAGCGCAAAACGCCTTTGCACAGTGTAGGCAATGATGAATAAGAATACGACGTTAGTTGAAGAGGAGTAAGGTGCAAATATAGCTAACAGTTGTTGTATTAACATCATCACAACGATTTTTGAAAAAAATCAACGTAAGGACTATTTCAATAACCTATTGTACGTCCCAAAGTAATCATGTTTAGATGACGTAATACGTCATTTTCATGTTCACACATTTCAATAGGCTATTGATATTGCCTTAGGTTGATTTTTCGAAAGTATTTGCTGTTGTGTTTAAAAAGTCGTTCAAATACATCATGAGAAACTTTTACTTCATTTTTGTTAGCGCTCGGTCCTGTGAATCACGCGATTACTCATAACTTCTCTATGTTCGATAAGAAGTGCTATGCAATCGAAATAGTCGTTTTGCGGTTGCACATCTGGGGGGCATTTCATCAACATTTGTCCACCGACAACTGTCGGCTCTGACTAAATTTGACCAATCAGAGACCTGGAAATTAGTCGGTGACAATAAAATTGTCGGTGAAAATGATATTAGTCGGTGAAAACCACCGACTAATTGTTTCATGAAACACCCCCCTGGTTTCCAATAGTGCCATTGTCACATGGAGAGGGTGATCGAGGGCTTTGAATGCAAAGTTCATCAAAAGTAGTACATGTATAAGCTAGGGATGAAATTACGACCCTATCTTTTTCTAGATCTTATTAAAATCATAATGCAGCCTAATATTAATTATAATGGAAGAAAAAAAAGATAAAAAGGGAGGGGGAGAAATGGAAAAGGGGTAATAGAGGGAAAATGTGAGGGACAAGCAGAGTGACAGACAGAGAAGGGAGAGATACAGAGAGAAAAAAGATAGTAAAATTTAAGAATATATAGAGCGCAAAGAGAGTGAAAGTAGGTTATAATAGGCCCAGCGAGTTCTTTCATCTATTGTACTGTCTACGTTAGATGTGAAGGTAGCGATATAAGATATACGATATAACCTTACACTAAACCTTCGAGTACATGGATTTTGTATGTCAAAGTCTATGTCGGAATCCTTATTATTGATTAATATGATGCAATACTTCCACGAATAAGGAATCTTTCTTTAATCGCTCGTTCTTGCTTTGTGAGTATGGAAACACGCCCAGCATTAGAATTACGTATTTCATTATTATACGGATCAGAGATTTTGTTTAATTTTAAATTGTCAGTTCTTTTCTCTATTCGTTCCCCCTTTGAATGAAGATATGAAACCGTGTGACAGAAATACGACGTCAATGATTTCTTAATGCACCGAACCTGTCATCGAAAGTTATCACAACTTTTTCAGCAGGGGTATGTGGTAGGGTGACGCATATTGAATAACGAGGCGAGAGAATTCGTATACCCTTCGTAATTGGCTCGTTGACAGAAGTGCGTTCCACGGCCGCGGGAAGGGCCGTGGTGGCCGAATGTGCGCCATGATTTATTGCAGGGAGGCGCGAACTTACGACCTTGACGCTCTACGCTTTTGTGTATAATGGCTTTCGTTGGGTAAACACAGAAAGCCGCGTAAACTAAATCATTGGCAAATTGCCGTAGCTTTGCTTTAGAGAGGGTTGGTGGAACACTTAAAGGGGTATGGCATTTATTGCTCTAGTCGTATTTTATAGTCGTCTGGTAAAGGCAGAAAGGCACATGATCATAAAAATCATTGCAGAATAACAAAATGACTCAAATCCTATTCTGTAGAAATTTGAAGTATGGCATGTCGAAACATCAAATGCTTTATCCCCCATTCCCCTCTCTCTCTTTCTCTCTCTCTCTCTAGTTGTTTTGACCGTATGTCTAGCATAATTGTCGGCCATGCCATTGGCCAGCCAAAATGGGTATTTAGATGTTTTGTAAAAACATTTGATATTGTTGAGGTAAGTACGGGCCTATTTTGTGACAAGATAGTTGATGCACTTGTCTGTACTACTACCCCCCAAGAAAATATATTGAAAAGATATGGCTACGCCCTTGTGGCCCCCTCTGTCACTCACTTATCTCTAGGACACCCTGCTATATGGCTTTCTTCCACACCTCTGCGTGGAGGGAGGGCACATAAGTAGATTTTGATTAATGAACCTGACAAGAGGAACATATGAAGCGTGACAGAATGGACCCCACCAAGTTTGCCCAGATAAATCACGTGGGATTAGAGCAAATAAACTTTGATTTGATTCGGATGAAATGAGACCTCAAAAATTGCTTTGCGGGGAATGTCAAGGGGCAGTAATTCTGCGTCACGTGCTTTTTTTTTTGCATTCAAAGCAAATAACGACAGATTTGAGGTGTTCATATCCGTTAGTGTTCGAATACACTGTGTTAGTCCTGTCCCGGATACTGTTTAATCATTTAATAAAGTTCTGAAGTATGACGTCATAAGTCTGGCTAACACCTAGTCCCACTCCCAGTATAGACATGCTTTTCTCGCCGCGTTCTCCATTTTCAGACAGCGCGCATGAATTCCTGTATGCAGGATTTTTATCGGACCAAAATGCTTTAGCGTAGGGACAAACGGTCGGTACGACCAGTGGTGTCTACAGCGTCGGACAAACGTTTCGTAGGACCAGTGGGATGTCATCTTTAAGCAAACACTGCGAAAGTGCGGTGTATTTTTGAAGGCCGCTCTAGAGTATCATACGAGTAGTCCCGAGTTCTTTCCTCATGCAGTACTTACATTCTTGTACAAGGTGTTTTGTCCACATGGGTCCCTCTCAACAATGCTGGGCAAAGAGTGATCGAAGGGCCCGCGTAAAGATCAGTAATAGTAATGATGAGACTATACGCTAGGTTAATGATATGTCGTAATGCGATCACCTGGGTGCATTACAACATGGAATTTTCTACATAACAATCACTGTTGAGAAAGGGGTGGGATCCCCCCAACCCCCACCCCACCCCCTTATATGATTAGATACTTTGCTGGTAATTTAACTTTCTCCTACGACAATTTACATTCCGCTGTACAGAATTTGTCAGTACATTTGCCACTGGCGCAAAGTGCTATCTGCGCCATAGGGTCCAGAGTCACGTAGAACTGCACTCTATCTTGATTACAATATATGACTATTTACATTACTCGCATCTTATCATTTAAGAATCGTAATAGAAATACATGTCAGTGTATCATGATTGATCGCAATAACAACATGACAGAGAAAATTGCACACAAAAGCACACTTTGTCTACACCATATCAATCAAACAGCGCAAGGATAATGCATTTTTCATTTTTACTCTCTTTACGGACAAAAAAAATAATGCGTTTGATTCTTCCTTCAAAAGGAAAAGGGACAATACTGTTGAGATATTCAGTAAGTTCTGAAGTTTGCTTTCACATTGGGTCACACAAACTCATATGATGGTAACTAATATACAAATCTAGATGTCATGGACGAAAATATGAACAGATAAATTTCCCACGCGCCATCATGCGTTGGACAACATAATGTCAAAATAGACCAAGGGGGATTATTAATGGGCGAATAATTCGCTGGAGTTGTATATTTTCAAGTAACAGAAAGACCGACGGGAACGCTTGAAGCCCACTCTATAGAGACACGTCCATTGACAAGATAATGAAACACTGAATGATATATTACGAGATTAATTTGTTGCTCCATGTCTCCTATGAGTAAAGGGATGAGAAGATGACGAAGGGGGATGGTTTGTTTGAAGAACGTATACAGAGCAGAGGGCCAAATAGAACCCCAAAGTTACGCATGGTATGATGTGTTTACGAAGATGTCTTGTCTGTGCGTGCCTATCAACGTCTGCTTCCCGACAACGTAGTCTAATTCCAAGTGAGTTAGCACGGGTGGAAAATCAAATTCATTTTCAAGAAGACTGTTTTTTTTTACCGAAACGAATACAGTGTTCATTATTTGTCGGTGCACTGATAAGATGTTATTTTTTTGCGGAGACTATTTTTGTTCCTTTATGAGACTGACCGATTCGGGTGTGCGTTCGACTCTTTTGCGCTGTAAGTTTCGTATTGGTTAGCGGTAAGGCCTGCACTGATCGACTCTTATGTCTGTTATGGAAGACTTTTTTAATATTTTGATGTTAAAGCACATAATTTGTTGAAATATTTACTATCCTATTGGTGTGCTTACATAAATTCACTATTCTGTATCAGTTTGTTAACCCCCTTGCTGCGTATATCAATTTAAAAAAATTGTCATTTCAAATTATGAATGCGAGAATACACTGCAGATTGAAAAGATAAGGATAATGATGGATTACGTAACGACAACAGCAATGCTGAACGCACGTGTTTTTCGACACCAGATGCACGTCAAAAAGCCCTAAGTGGTTTTAGAGTCTATGCACAAAGATAGGGGACCCTGATATCAATCAAAGAAAATATCGAGATGTCGATTGCATCTGCTAACCCCGCCCCCGCCCCTCCCCCTTCCTCCTTCATCACTCTGAATTTACTGTCTCTACTTCCTTTCCCACTTTCTATCATTTTCTGTTATTCTCTCTACTGCCCTTCTCCGTGCGTGTCCCCGCCGTCCCCTCTCTTTTGCAGAAACACAAACGCGTATAAAATTCACTTTAACCTCTTCCCCTTATATGTTCCAATTTTCATTTTAAATTAAGTACAAGTGAACTTTGTGATTACTATAAGGTGATAACAAAAGAATGGATATCTGATCTTATATTCTCCGTCGTTTTTAGAACAATTTTGTCTAAAGTGCTAAAATAAATCCAAGGAAATTGGATTTTGAATTTCTTGTGGAAGACATTTAGGGGCATATCGTCGTATTAAACTGACAAGTCACTTCACAGGAGTACAGGGCTTCACCCCCCCTGTTTTTAGTTTATGTTTAAAGGCGCTTTTCATTCAAATTTGAATATTTGCCCCCCCCCCCTCCTCCGCCTTCCTTTTAACCCTCTCAAGAGGCTCAAAGACAGTTAATCAATCACAAACGCAATACACTATTCAAAATTCGTCCAATAATGTGCATATTTGCTCAGACAAATATTGCCAGTTTCATCGCAACCAATCAAAACTGTCATATTTCTTTCTTCTCTCATAATATATCCCTAATAGTGCGAATGCTCTTGACATTTCCCTACACCAGGCTGTTGCCTGACCACTCGAGGATGACGCCCTCTTTGAATCGTGTTCAAACAAACCCCTGTGATTGTGTGTGCATACCCTAAAGTGGTTTCTAAGTGCTACCCTCTTCATAGGTCCCAAATGATGAGACTGTATTCCACAAAACAAGGTTAAAAGCTGAAGCATCGGGTATCAGCCATTTGTGACGATTGTCTGCGATTCAAACGCGTGATATCAACATTTTTTTTCTCTTCTTTACTTTTCGCTAGTTAAAGGTTTGTTCTAAAGTATTATTATGCAGTCCTAATCTTAGTAGAGATCACAATATTCTTGTGGCCATTGTTGTTTACATTCGTTGTAAAAACCGATGTAGAAAAATAGGAAAAAAATCATGATAATAAATTTGAAATTTTCCAATGATGATATTCGTTATTCCAATCATTTAATTGAATAAAAGGGCAGACTTATTTATCCTTTCAACTTTTTTTCCTGCTTCGAGTTGCATCCCTTTAAACTATCACTATTTCTTAAAGGATTGTATTCATTGTCAATTTCATTTATCCCTAATGAAAACCGTCAGTATTTCATGAAAGTAATCAACCATTTTACCGTTATTACAAGAATGGTTGTTGGGCTGGAAGCGCCAAAAATTGGCAATTTTCTCGTCGTAATGGATTTAGTCTGTGTCTCGTTTGGTAATAGCATTCGCAACAGTTGATTTTCTGCTATAATAATTATCACGGCCTTGGTTGGCATATTTTTTACCCCGACTTTGACCCTAATACACCGTGGTGCCATAATATAGGCTTACATTTTGCAAAGGCAATCAAATACCACTTTGTGATTGTGGTCTTAATACGTTTTCATAAGAATAAGATTGATTTAATTTTCTCCCAGACTGCGAAAAGAATTACTTATCCAGCTGGGCGTAATGGGCTTTTAAGGGGGGCCCTATGCACCATTAATTATTGCGCATTGTGACGCTATTATATTTTCTTTAACGTCGAAAGGGAATGGAAGTGTGTCAACCTATTCTAAATGTACTACGGGTCCCATAGTTCCTTGTAGACCGGGATTTGTTGACAAAACTCGACACAAAGTTTGCATGGAATCATATAATAAGTATAATAATGCATAATTAATCGGTGATCAGGAAGGATACCATTAAAACATGCTATAAGTGATGTATCTTTCATAACTAGAGATCTCTCAATGCCCATCATATTCTAATGATTGGCAATTCCAGAAAGGATAATTTGTATCTTCAAATGAAATCAGGGAAAATATAAACATTGATTTAGCTTTCATGTTTTTGTATCAATAATTGTGCAATGATTTTGACAGGTTATTTCCAAATGATATTGAAAATAGCAGGATTTTGTTTCGTTCAACAGATAGGAGCACATTGCAATATTTCTCATTATACGGGATGACAGAAGTGGCCTTGCAAAATTGTGAGATTGTATCGTCCGGCGACATATTGCCAATTAGTTTCAGATTGGAGTCCGGGTATTGTTAGTCATGTGTGAGCCAGATTTGTAGCCAAATGATGATCATGATGATGATATCTAAGCGATTAATTGATCAAAAGTGATAATGTATCATAATCTTTGAAACAAATTGCAGGCTGACCACGCTCTTATCATAGTGGTGATTTTTTTTCCTTCGCGAACATGATTTTCTTCGCTGGATGTTTTAGATAGCAATCAACGATAACTTAAGTCTATTTTAGGCGTGTTGTACAAAACTTCTTATATGGACACCTATAGCTCTGCAAGGGCGTGGAAACGTGTGTGATGTGATTTATTTTGTATTACGGAGGTGAAGGCTCTTGAGAATTTTCCCGCCTCCAATCAATCGCAAATTACGCTTCGAGACCGAGCTCTTTGATTTCCCGGAACACTTGGGTCTGGCCATTGCTAGCCTTTGCTAGCCACCGCTGGCTAACATGCAGCCATCCCAGTCAAAAGCAGAATTGAAATGTCAATACAATTAAGCTCAATATCTCAATCTGACAAGCAATTGCTGCTATACAATCTAATACGGATGTTAACTTGTTGAGTAGAGACGTTATTCGCGTACACACTGCCCAGAACTTTGCGTGATAGCTAAATTCGAGAAATGAGTTGGTCTAGTGGTCAGCTCTTTGGTCCAGTGGCGGACACAGAGGGTAGGTGGGGCGGAGGGGGGGGGGGGTGGCGTACCCCCTCCAAAAAAAAGGGTTATAAAGGGGGTCGAGGGGGAAGGGAAAAATGAGAATCGTGGGCCAATAAATTTTCTTACTTTTTAAAGGATTATCCTAAGACGTGAATTTTAATCAGATGTGGTCAATACACGTCTGTAAATAAAATGCACACAGAAATATTCACTCACCCCCGTGTAGTTCTCATGCTGCATGATCTATATTGACCAAGTTTGCAAAAAATGCCTTAGAGATTGTTAAAAAATAAAATCGATCATGTCCGCTTTCTTAAGCAAATGAATCTAACTGAAAGCAAAAATGACAAATCCTTTGGATAAGCAAATCCACAAAATCAACATTATGGTTAAAGAATTTGTGTCTTTTTATCATAGCCACACAAATTACAAAGCCGCTTTTAAAGGATAAAATTAAAGACACATGCAATGATGACTTGTTTTATTTATCAAATGATAGTGTGGACTGATGTCAATGGGATTTGTAATAGACTGTTAGATGTGTTGTTATGGTACATGAAAGAGGCAAAGAAGTCTCGTTTTTGAATGTGCATAACACTGGACGTTGCGCAGCTTCGCGGTTACGCTAAGAAGACATCCCGGCAGTGGAAACGAGCCTATGTGTACACAATTTGACGAGTGGTTAAACGAAAAAGGAATGTTAACATGTTTAAGATTGACATCATCAGTTGGACATTTGCCCCATGTCCGAGGTGAGAGAACGGTAGGGGTTTTAACATGGAAGGGGACATATCTTCACACATTCCCCCACCATCATGTGGCGAGCTTGTTACATGCTATGTATCAGGAAAATGTCAGTGTGTGTGTGTGCGTGTGTATGTGTGTGTGATGATACCTTGGCCACTAGTTCTGTCACAGTTGTTCATGGACAGACACTGCTGCGTATGAAACCCACTCTCCATTTTCTAGCTTTCTCTCTCCTTATCACCCATATTATTCGCCCTGCTGTTTGTCTGTTTCTTTGAATATCTAACACCACAGACCGACAACGATCTTGATGATTGAGGAAAGGAAAGCTCACGAATTCCATACGGGATAGTATGATCTATACTTTATTATAAATATGGCTGATTGTATTAAAGGGACTTGGTAATATTATGCAGATGAGAGAAAATAGTGCTAAGGTAGTGACTTCAATGTTCGATGTAAAATTCAAGATAATCTGAAAGTTCGAGTGAAAACAGACAATTATTAACGATACAAATTGGGAAAAACTGATCTGATCGATTCCTTGATTCTCCCAACTATATTATTACAATTTAATTACATTTTAGGTGAATGTAAATCGTTACAAAGCTATGAATTGGCTCTATATATCATTCCAGACATTTAAGTGTTGACAGATATTAACAATCCTGTCTTATGTCGTACTTTCAAACGGTTGGGAAAATTCAAAAATGGTTGGGAGAATTTACTGTCAGAAGGTGTTGACCAGTGACGCCTTCAAAGAAAACCATAAATATCTTTGTGATTTAAAAATTTGTTCAGGATTTTTTGCATGATAGAGGGTTAGTACAGTAGAAGGAATATAATAAGTAACATTTCATACAAAATTTACGCAGTTTTTTCATCAACCTTCAACAATGTTATCATTTCACTTTAAAAGGGGTAGAAAGGTTCTTAGACATGTGAATGCGTTCTTTCAAATAGTAATAGAAAGAACTGCATGATATCGTGTTTCAAGACGCATGTGTGCACAGGAATCTATTTTGGTTGACAGTTGAAAAAAACATGGAGGTAACGCTCTAAGGGATAGACTGGCAGTTCGTACCTCAAGGGCGGGGAGAATCAATGCAGTCATTTTGGCTTTCTAGTTTTAGGTAATTTCGCGCTAAAATTCATCAGAATTCATGAATGGGATGGAGACATCTGGTTGTAGATCTTTTGATACACGTGTAATAATTATGATCTCACATCCAACAGATTTCATTTTAATTCCATTTTGTTTACCAAACTAAGCCCCGGTCTTCTGACATTTCGTATTCACAGGGGGGGGGGAAGAGATTTTTCGGGTTTTGTACACTGTACTCCTGTTTACAGTTCCTTTTGAGAGGAGGTGGGGGATCTGGAGGTAAAATGATGGGGTCCCATATGCAGTAGATCCATCTTCAAGAGTGTCAGTCATGCGTAACATTACCTTTAAAATATAGGACATCATGTTGACTTTAAGTGCAGCGTGCTTTTGTTTTTAGAATCCAGCCGAGGTGGCATGCAGGCTTGTTGGAGTGCTGAAATTCTAGCCTAATTTACGAGTAAACATGGGTGGTAGATTAGGGTAAACTTGGACGAGGCACGCCTGTCGACGGCTTTATTTATCTGCGAGTAATAACACCAAAATATATTTCATAAAGCTCTAGATTTATTTTATCCACGGAGAGATGACTTATGATTGTAAGGCCCTTACAATGCAAGACCCTTACAATGCAAGACTGATTGAGAAATATAATTCCTGCATAACGCATTCATATATTCATTGGTATTCTAACATTATGAAGTCTCACCCGCACTGGATAATATGAACTCACAATCTGTCAAATGTGAATTCAGTCTTGATGAATTTGGCAACTTAAATCGATACATAAATCGGTGCAAAGTGGCAATAACAACATATATCAATAAGCTGTAAACGACGTTGTAACAAAAGAAAATTATGATATCAAGTGTTTCAATTAAGCTCCTTGCATGGGAACCGTTAATCTAAACAGATTTTTTCTCGAGAATCACTATGTGCCAATGTGTTATTGACAAACATGTATACAACTATGCATTAATTTAGTATACTATTTTGACTCAAATCATTCTGATATACATTTATCACTTCCCTTATTTTTATAAGCCAGAACATCGAATAAACAAGTATTTCATCCGTCACCATTCAAATGAACTTTCTCAGGATTCATTAAACGGATTCATCTCATGTTTGAAATCATTTGTTTGTATAAAGAGAAATCAATTGTTTGTATAGAGAAATCGTGTTAATGGGATATGAGCTCGCCAAAATAGAGGTATCGTAGTCTAGTGGGTATGCTACCGGACTTTCGGTCACATGGTTTGCGGTTCGAGTCCCACCGTGGCACCAGTGTCCTTTAGCAAGACATTAATCTACATTTGCCACTATCCACTCATGTGTTATATGTGTACCCGGTAGGATTGCTATATGAGCGCTTGTAAAATGGCACCTAGCCGGAATAGTACCCAGGGAGCGGTGCATGTGTACTACCGTGTTTAGCAATGGAACCCAATGACCGGGGTAATAATAATTACAATATAAAGCGCTTCTGAACGTAGTTTTAAGCGCTATAATAATGTGACGTTATTATTAAATTATAAAATACCGTGAAATTAACCATAGAGGAGTCTATAAAAATATCATGTCTTCATTGAAAATCAGATAAGATAACCATGATTCATGGAATTGTTTATGAAATCGTGAACTAGTTCGATTTCTTAAAGTGATGATGCTGCTGAGCGATATCAATACAAAGCACTTCTTCGCTGTTTTCCCCTCGGGACGTTAGTGACATTCTAAAAGGCATTTCAGGTTTCAGAATAGTTGTTTAGTAAATGATTTTCAGATTCTTGATAAATTAGGTTTAGTGTGATATCACAAAACATATCAATCATCGTAATAATCATTGGGATTATTGTCTTTGCTTCTCATTACTGTCATAAAAGAAGTCACTTAAATATTATATCTTGTAGCGATCTTGTTTCCTGAAGGATAAATCAATAGCATATGTTTGCCTTATATACATACCAGCAAGAAGCGTAAAACATTATGATAGATAACCAACTGTTAGTTGAAAATATTGCTAGAAGCAAAAAGAAAGAGAAAATTAGACAGGTTGATGGAAAACTTGTTAAGGAAATGCATTCTCAATATCCAAACCCACCAATCAAACTTATGGAACCTTTAGCTGCTTTTCTTAAATGAAAGTTTCTTCAACTGTGATATCATTCTGTTAGGATGATTTGTCACCGCATAATATCCCTTAGTGGCAGTACCAGTGACACAGGCGCCCCCTCCACTGATTACTCCACAATTATATTTATGTATTATTATTATTACATGCACTTTTTTCTTGGGGGGGGGAGCTTGTCAAAGGCATTATAGGAAGGCTTAGAGACATTATGGTAAGTGATAAAAGGGGTTCAAAATTATTACGTTATATTATTTGGGAGAGAGAGAGAGAAAGAAAGAAAGAGAGAGAGAGAAGATGAGAGCGTGTTGTAATACATTTTTTAAACAAAAAAGGTATCAAAACCATTCCTTTTTTCCGACGGGGCCTTTCAGAATTGTTGAAGTCATCTGCCCCTTTCCTCCATCTCACCCTCGTCTCCCTCCGCCTTATACAAGCTCGCCCCCGGACCTCAGCAATGTCGACTCCCACCAAGCTTACCCTTGATACCCCTGCCAATGTCAATAGGCGGACTTGATCGGTTATTAACCTGATTTATAGCTTCATGTATTGCAACAGCTCAGCATTCAATTCATGCATTCCATACGTGCATTCAACACCATTGAATTATAGGTCTTCAATACCTTGATTGAATTAAATGTTGTACCGTGCCGGCTTTTCTAATGACCTCCAGCTTTTTTTCAAACTGTGCGCTTCATTGAGACACAAGCGTTAAAGAGTTACACATTGCATTACTTTTTGTGACGATTCGACTTCGTGAAAAACTGTATTTTCAACGAGATTTCTATTTTGTATATTTGAATCTGATCCGAGACTCGAGTTTTACCTTTTAAAACAGTGTTTAAAGTCGTGGCCATTCTTGAAAGTTAAACCTAAACATAATTACATGTATTCCGATGAAAAAAAATTATATCTTACCATGACAGAACTCGTTATGCCCTCATACACGTTTCACTTCTCATTCCACACTACAACAACCTTCGTCACCACCACAACCACCACCACCAACATCAACAACAACAGCAACAACAATCCACCTTTCATTTCTCATCTCACACCCCAACAACCATCGTCACCACCACCAACGCCACCACCACCAACAACAACATCAACAACAACAACAATAAACCTTTCACTACTTCTCATCCCACACCACAACAACCATCGTCACCACCACCACCGCCACCACCAACAACAACAACAGCAACAACATCAACAATACACCTTTCACTTCTCATCCCACACCACAACAACCATCGCCACCACCACCAACAACAACAACAACACTGCCACCTCTACCATCATCGCCATTGTCCCCAATGGCGCCAGAATAATTATGTCCCTGATGAGATCACGATGCGAAGTGATGACAAACATCACCACACCCTCATACGCCTCTTACCACCACTCCCACCACCACCACCATCACCACAAGCAGCATCACCACCACTGCCCCACCCCTTCCCATCTACCAACACGATGCTCCATTCCTTTTCATATTATATAAAATACCATCATGTAATGTAATATTAACTTTCTGGAAAGTGATGACAACAAGATGGTGAATGAAACCCTCATCATTCGGCGTTGCCTGTCATCAACAGACACACGCT
Source organism: Mesocentrotus franciscanus (assembly GCA_037976565.1). NCBI lineage: Eukaryota > Metazoa > Echinodermata > Echinoidea > Camarodonta > Strongylocentrotidae > Mesocentrotus > Mesocentrotus franciscanus. The sequence continues at coordinate 19,700,258 of CP137680.1, read as the reverse complement.
TCGTTGCCAGCTTGCCAGCCAGCCAGCCTAAACACCGCGCTGTTTTAATGTATGCCAGTTATTTAAGGGCGTCGTTCAAAATTAGATCACGTCGAATCGCAAGTGATAGTATTCCCTTGCACGAGACGAGGGTGAGCAGTGATTAAAAGAAAACAATCCCTCGATTGGTTAGGCGATAGTCCGGGTGATAATGAATGGTAATTCATAGAGAGGAGGAGGCTATAGGGATGCGGAAATCTCGTGAGCGGAAGGAGAATAATGTAGACGTTGCTTAAAGAGCGAACTGGGTCACCCATGGCAGGTTTATTGTCCCTCGGACAATTGCAAATCAGGACAGGAATGGTGCCCCCATTTTTTATATTGGGGACAGCCCCTATGGACCGGCATCTCCCATTATTTATGGATATGATTTTGCTGACACTCCCGATTTGTTGCCCCCCCTCCTCCTCCTCCTTCCCCATTTCAACATCCTGGTACTTCGCTTGGTCGGAAATTCATATTGCCTAGTTACATAATACCCTTGAATTTGTTTCAATGTCTTTAGATGGTTATTTTGGGTGACCTATAAATACAATCGTAGGGATACGCCCTGCATCGTTTACCGTAGCGCTGCAGTATTTCCTTCAAAGAAGCGGAAGGATATGGGAAGTGTACATTTAGAGTTAGAGTATTATGGTCAAATCAAGTGTGAACTTGGAAGCCCTTCTCAATGCTTTTTTACATGTAGTTCATATCTTTGTACAAGGTTGAGAAGTAGGATGAGAAATGCAGCTGTTGGCTCAAGAGATCGTGCAACTTGGAAAGACATTTTGTTTTAGAAATTGATAGTGTCGCCAAAACTGTCATTTTCGATAGATTACCATGATGATGATGATGATGATGGTAATGCACTGGAAAGATACTATGGGTAACATATTATATCCTGAATAAATGAAAATATAATTCCTTACTCAAGGTCATGACTATCAATTGTGAATGTTCCCGGCCAAAGAACATCTTGAAGAGCACTTTCACAATTGTTAAACGTTATAATAATGATGATTATGATCAGATGATGCTTGGCTTTCATTTTTGTACGTTCCCAGAAACATTGTTATTCCATTAACCTATCGAATCAATTTGATTTGCATATTTATTGACGTATTGTAGTGAGCGATGTAGGGGAAATTAGGATGCTCTTGACCGACAAACTGCCATTAACATGGACTACCAAAATTTGTATCCCGACAATGTGCTTATTCTGGCCATACTTGATCTCGTGTATGCACTATGAAGAGGGCTCGACGAGTGCTAAGCTGTGAAATATATATATACGTACGTCAAATGCATCTATCGTCAAATATGTTTTGTTTCAAAGCGCCAGCGAGGTGAAACTTAATCTCCATAGAGTCAGCATTTTCGTCGTTAATCGCACCGGTAGTGCTTACATTTCGTGCGAAAATCACAGTGTCATGGTACTTTTTTCATAGCGTGCCTTGTCTTATTTCTTCGTTCGCTTGCTCTCTCTCTCTCTCTCTCTCTCTCTCCTTCTTCTTCTTCTTCTTCTTATTTTTTCCTTCTCTCTTTCCTTCTCTCTTTTGTCGTTTCTTTTTCTCCTTTTCACTCTCATAACCCCATGTTTCCTCTTCGATCGTCTCTTCTATTTTCTCTTTCTCTGTCCACATTCCTTTCACTCTGATTTCGAGATCCCATTCTATTTTGTTTAATATCTAAGTGAACTGTTTAAACAAGTTTACTTTTTCTTTAGAAACTTTTTTGATAGCCTTATCGCTTTCTTTTTAATTTATTGATTGTCATGTCACTTTTTGCTTTTTCAATTGGTAAAGAAATATGACGAGTGCTATTTTCCAGTTTTCTCCGTCAAAAATGTTTCACTCTTTATCTCTTCTCCTCTGCTTCTTCTTTCATCCGTCTCTCTCTCTCTCTCTCTCTGTTTCTCCCATTTTCTCCTTCCACCTATCCATCTCTCTCTATCTATCTCTCTCTCTTTCCTCCATTGGTCTGTGTCACTCAAGATTCGAGATTCCATACGAGGCCTATAAAATACAGAAATTTATCTTCGCTTGGTGTTACATGACCTTTTTTCTCTATCTCTCTCTCTCTCTCTCCCCTTAACGCATATTTGCCCTCCTCTTGCCTTCTACCCGCCACCTTCTCTCTCTCTCTCTCTCTCTCTATCTCTCTCTATTCACCTTATCCCCAATGAGAGGCTGAAGTGGGACTTGAGCAGGACGATTGAAATCTCACTTAGTGTTTAGGAAAGATAGAAATACGAGCTGGGTGACGATCACCAAAGTAGTCTCTGCTCCTGTCATTTTTTCATTTGAAGAATTTTTCTTAAGAAATAAATGATTCGCACACCATCCACAACGAATAAATTCAATTCATTGGTTGTGCTTTTACAGTTTTTATTAAAAATCTGCTTTAAGGGTACTATCGAGTATTTGTGGGGAGGAGGGAGGGCAGTATCTAATTATTCGTTCAAATGTTTTAGGAAATCAAAATGACAACCTTTTAAAAAAAACATCGTGAAATAGCACTCTCAGAAGAGGAAAATTGTTTTACATGTAGTAACGTTAGCATAAAAGTTTCATCTTGGTTTACAGATCATACTCCGAAATCAACGAAATACAAAAATGTGGCAAATTTCATTAAGAGCACACTTTTATGGACATTCTTTTTGCTCAAACTCTTTTTATCACACATTTTAAGATAGATTGGAGTAAATAAAAAATTTCGCCCGTATCCATAAACGAATAATTATAGTACTAAATTACAGTAATGAATAATAAATTCTTAATAATTTCCGTCTGAAGGTTTCGATGCTTCAAAATGATACTCACAATTCCCAGGAGGTATCATGTGGTGTCATGATAATTCTTTATTACTATTTAAATCAGCATGATCAAATGTCCACGCTCGTGAAGTTCTCCCTGAAAAATGACAACAACTGAAGCATATAAGTTCGTAAGAAGATAATCACCGTTGATGTGGAAATATTTTTGTTATCAAAAGAAATCCTGGCTCTTCTAGTAAAGATCGCATTATACACGTAGATGTAAAGTATTCAAACTTGAAAGAATATATGGACTTCACTTAACATTGCAACAATATGAATTTATGTTTAACACGCTCGCAAGTAAAGGACTTTCAAGAAATTAATTTAAAGGTATTTTCAACACCCCCATTGTATTGCCTATAGAAATCACGTTCGGATTACGTAATACGTCATTGTCATGTTCGCGCATTTCAATAGGTGACGCGCAAGCATCTTAGAATCGCCTGAGGTTGATTTTCTCTTCTCTTTTTTTTTCTCGACGTTGTGAGCGTGTTCTTTCTATATGTCTATCTAGTTCTCTAATTACAATAACGGCAGGGAAAATGCATGACGGTTCAGTAAGGATTTTGATTGATTGTTCATTCGTATGCAGTGGGCGTCGTTTGGTCAGGAAACACATAAGTGGTTTGTGTAGGTAGTGACCAAGTACCATTCAAGTCTTCTCGAATTTTATGAATAGGATTTATATTATTCGAGGGGTGACCCGAGGCTTTACTCTCTCTGCTTTACTGATTCACGTTCAAGAACACATTATGCTTTACACGTACTTGTCTCTTTTTTAAATCCTAAGTTAATCAAGTACTCTCTCCCCTCTCTTTATTGGTATCTACGAATGTGATGATTGTTTTAAATTTAAAGTAGCTGTGCGAAGATTTTAAAAACTAATTTTATTTTCATTATTGCAAAGGTGAAACTTTGCCCAACATGCCCAACCTGTGATGTCACACATCTCAGCAGCGTTCGGAGAGCTCTTCAGGTGCTATGCCGCGCTGTATTTAAGCGTTTTGTAATTGATAATAATCATTACTTCGAATGTTTCCAAGCATTGAATTTTGATAAAATTGTCCAATCAAAGTTTCACCTTCGCAATAATGAAAATAAAGATTTTTAAAATCTTCGCACAGCTACTTTAAGGACTTTTTTATAGTCAGAAACAAATATTTCCTTTATAGTATAGATTTGGGAAAATGGTCTTTATACATATTTCACCTTTTTGTTTTTGCTACACCATTGTGCGCTTGTCGAAGGTGTTTAGTGAATATTATATTGTATTACTGATTTTAAACGAATGAAGACATGGACGATAGAAAAAAATGTGGTGGATAAAATTCGCAATCGCTTTAGATTTTGTTGAATGCATTAGACATCGCGTGTCTGTTTAAAAAATAATAATTTCAACAGCGATTGAAACTAGATGACAAAATTATACACGTCCTGTCATATCGATGATATGACTTGGTGTAAATGCAATGTGTCATCAAGCTGTCCTTCTCAGCTGATATTAAACTGACCAGTAATGTAGCGTGTGTCCAGTCATTGGGCTGGGATGGGAGAGTGAGAAGAGAAAGGCCTGTCTACAGGTCGATGTTCTAAAACCTGGAAGGAAATGAACTGACCAAGTACAAGGTTCGATGCAGAAGAATCTGACCTTCTAAAATTTCACTTATTTTTTCATTATTCCCCTCCCCCCCTCGTCACCAGGGTTTTACTAACGTAAACGTTTGTCTTGGATAAATCCGCTTTTCCAAGTCAGTTTGAGTCTTTTGATACACCTCTCTGTCAGTACCTGACTTACGTAGTAGGATCAATCGAGACGAAAATAAAACGATTGGGTTGCATTGAAGGTACTGTGTAACATGTCTTGATCCATTACAAGAGTTTCATTGATAAATCTTTTGAAAAGGGAAGGACACGAAACAATATGCAAAAAGTGGAAATTTTCTTTCCATGAAGGATGTCACTGGATGGCGATTTTGTCATTTTGGTGTTGCGTTTCATAAGATAAGGAAGCAGAATCGGTTTTCATTTTTAATACATTAAATTACAATCTGTGTTTTTTTTTTTAATTCAACACATGTCTTTTAATTTTTTTGTATCCCTAATGATTTGATATTGAACGAATTCTACGTTACCATGGATACGTTAGCTGGTGAATGTCGAATGATACCATGCAAAAACTTTCTATTCTTTTTCACGTTGAGTATAAGATGAGTTTGAATTGCCCATATCAATTTACTTTGATCGATAGATGTTCTTTTGTGATTATCACATAGTTTCATCGATTTAGTTGTGAGTCACATCAAATCACGAATATATTTGTTCGCCGATCGCGACAATGGCAGAGAGTAAGCAGACACCTGTTTCCCTTATGGTCCATTCAGTCACGAACAAAAATCCAGTGTTATTAAACTTTATGAACAGATATGCATTTTTAATAGATTCATCATGCGTAACAAATTCAGAGTAAACTATGTTCACTGATACGTGTTAATTCACGATGAAATATCGCGAACTTGAGTCTCCTTTGGTGCAAAAGCGATCGATTGTTGTAAAGTCAATTCGTCTTTGTCGATACGATGGAGACATTTGAAATCACAGCACTCGAGCGCTTTACATAATTCACAATGCCGAGGTCTTTGAACCAAAGTAGAGAGCATTTGCTCCAAGATTGGTGTCTCTAGAGTTTTCATGGATGTTTATCTAACTTCCCGTGGTTTTTATATGTTTAAATGTTTATTTGACGAATGTAAATCATGTAAATAAAGTCAGATAAGGCAGGAAAGGGGTACGTGACGTGTATATGCAGTGACCGGTGACGGATCTTGGATTTTTCTAAAAATTATAAACGGTATGACATAAGGATACCGAGAAATATTTGATGGTTATAATAACTGTTAGTGTTAAATGGGTCAAAAGAACACCCACCCCCTTAAAAAAGAACAAGAGAACATGCTGACCTGCAGAACAAACAAAAGTATACAATGATATTTGTCTTTAATCACAATGAATTGTCAACACCTCATAAATGTTAAACACACGATATTTTTGTTTAAATAACACAGTAAATAATAATAAAATATAAAATAAGCAGTTAACTTGCACGGACAATGCCTCTTACTTTTGAATTAAGAGATTCGCAGTTTTGCCCTAAACATAGTTTAGAGTAAATTGCTCTAAATACTAAATCCATCGTCTGAACGCGGATGGATATGTTTTAGTTATCTTTGCTAAAACGAGCGTGTTTATCCATGTCATTCCGTCCATCCGTCATATTCCAGAACGGATGATGTGCTAAAAGTGATCTTGTATTTTCTTAAGATCCACGGCATAGTTTCTAAGAAATCTTGAAATTGTGTACTCTTCGCGTATTTTAGTAGTGAACATGATATCGCATAACTGGATCCTATGTAAGATGCATTTTCGTATTATATTGTGGGGTGATCTTTTTGGGGTTGTTGTTGTTGTTTTACTCACTATTAAGAAACGTACACATATCCTATCAGATTTAGATTGAAGTTACAACAAGAATCTTCTCCGGGATGCAATAAAAGAGGGTCTACAACTGCATTACTATACAAATATGAACTATTTATTGACACGTCTTAGGGTTCCGTTCAAAAGAATATGTGTGTAAAATGTGTGTGTATCATGTACTTAGAGTATAGTTTAGGCAGTGTGGACGGGTTATTGATGCCTGTCTGTCGGGGCTAGGTGCCCCCTTGCTCCGATTGGCATACACCTTGTTTTTGCTGACCGTTGGGCTGTTGTGAAGCCATTGGCGAATACACATGTTTTCTACTTCTTCCGTAACCGATCAAACAACGATGCTCCTCTCCTTCCTCGAGACCCCTTAGGCGATCTTTATGGTCTTTCACGGGTAAGGAGGAATCCAGGAACCCGTCTTATAAACAGTTGCGATTAATCGCAACCTATTTTGCGATTGATATCAATCGCAACTCATGCACATATAAGAGATATGGGACTTCAAACTTGCGATCGATCTGGGTTCCTGCAAGAATTCAATTCGAGTTATTTGACCATTTAAAACAACAAAACGTAGTACAGGACTGTGCACATACATTAGATTCTGATAGGTATGTGATAGGTGTATCGTTTAAAAGCAATTGGCTTGAATGTAGGACGACCCCATTCAAATTAAAAATAGAAATATATATTATTTTGAAAAAAAAATCCTCCTCCACACAGTTAGGCTATTTACTAATCACATTTCCGATTTCGCCGAAACCCAGAGCGAACAGGATGGAAGATTAAGAATAAATGTGGATTGGTTTATAACGAAATAACATTATTGTCAACTCACTGTTCGTTTATATCACACAATACGAATCACATACCGCTCAAAGGAACCTAAACGCATGCAAGAAATGGCAACTACAACGACTCTAACTTTAAACATAAATATATCTATATACACTGACTAGTTCATATCTTCCGTAGATAACAGTCTGGCATTGTAAAGGGAACGGTTAATCAAAATTAATACAATATTAATGACTCATACCATTTGTAATCATAGGAATAAGCTGAATGTGACTGTCGCCCTATTGGTCGAATTTGTCTGAATGGCGGTTAGAAGCATGGCCCTCTATTCAAACTTCAGAGAAACTTCACTTGATGCAGGCAAATGTATTTATTTTAAAAAAAAACATTCATCATTTATTTAACTTATTAATGTTAACCACATTAAAGGAAATGATAGAGCACTGTTAAATGTGTCAGAATCACCCAGATACACGTTCAACTACAACAGCTTCATTTGTAAAGAAGCGTCTTTTCTATGAATCATGAATAGGTTGACACCATGTCCATATCTAGGGAAGATCACGATGTTTGGTATTACAGTCACGGAAAAAATGACAATCTCTTTCATTATCAAACAGAAATCAGTATTGTAGTTCTTTTATCATGACATAATTAACTTAGCTAAGGGAAGGGGAAACGGTAAACTCGTTTATCAATATCAAGAAAATCCTCGAAATATCACACTATGAGCAAGTAAAATTTGAGTTTGAATTTCGACTTAGTTCCCAAATGAAAGAGAAATTATTCTGAAGTTGTCCTTATCGATTTTTTGTCTCGCATTCGAAGAATGATTATCCAGAGTGAAAAATCCATGCGCTATTTCGTTGCTACACGTGACGGCGAATTGATCGTCGTCGGCAATTTCGGCAACTTCATGTCGAAAACACGCCAGCAGTGTTTAATCACGTGGTCATGAAAATGTTGATGATAATGATACCAAAGGTTTATACAAAAGCATCGCATCCCAGGCTTTTCATCCCTCTTCTCATTCGTGTCATGTCACATCCCTCTACCTATTTGTCACCAAATTATCGCCTATTCAACGAGGCACGCTTTCACGTTTTTTTGTCCTTACGACGGTTAAAAATAAGTGCTCTCTCGGGAAATCGAGAGCAGATCATGATGACAGATTTACAGTTTTGTTGGTTCATGTTTCCCCTCTATCCCTCCCCCATCTCTCTCTCTCTCAATAAAGTTTCTTACTAGATACCAGTGTACACGTTGTCAAGAGGAAGGATTTATAGCATGGCATTGAATTGTTTAGCTCCGTAGTATGTGGTTGATCTTACTTAAATATTGTGCAAATTAAGAGACAAATATTTAATATTAATCTAGTTCGGCTGTCAATTGAAATACGAAGAGCAGATAAATATGCGTATAACAGAATGACGTAAACTAAACTGTTTTATTTTTTCTTCTTTTTTAATCGGAAATGTGACTTTTCTCGTGGAAGATATAGGTTCAAAATGATGTTGTGAGAATGGTGTAAATCCAACACTACTCGACTAGTTTGTGTCTATTATCATTTCTGTAATATTATCGAAATATGTTGTTTGGTTGTTTGTTTGTTTTCAATGTCAATGGATGATATCCTACAATGAACGAATATCCTTCCACGGTAGCGATGGAGGTGCCTTTAAGAAAAATGTTTCAGGGTTCAGCATGATCAGTCTTACTCATCTTACTGTTGATAGCAGACCAATAAATCGCCCCGCAAGAGTCAATAGTAATAATGATAATAATATGGATTTACATAGCGCTTGATACGAAATACCATCTCTGGGCGCTTTACATATACATGCACAATGTGCACCATCTCCACTCCCGGGGGAGTGTTCCTACCATATGGTCTCCGTAAGGGCATTTTGGCATTTACCGACACAAATGCTTCGGTCATCCTACCAGCTCCCCCCCCCTTCTCTCTTGGATATGGAGTGACAAATGCCTTGCCAAAGGACATTAGTGCCGTGTCGGGATCGAACCCACGACCTTTGCGTTTCAATTCAAGACAAGTGCTTAAACCACTCGACTACGACACCTCTACATGTATACAGCCATCTGATTATGACGTACATTCCATCCGTTCGGATGCAGGCTAATTCCAATCCATTATAAAGTGATTCTATTCATGCTGCTGTGGCTACAGAGAACATATATCTGTCACGCACCAGTTAATCATCACTTCGGCTAAGAGCATGGGGGTGTCATCTTACGCGACAGATTTAGATATTAATATGGACCCAGAGGCGTATCCAGACAACATATGTCACTTCCATTTGCAACCCTCCCTTTAAAAAAAAATATATATACATAAATGAAAATTAAAAAAATAAATAAACGGAACCTTTGTAAGAATTCATGTTTGATGTGCAATGTTAAGTACACAGTTTGTGTATGCATGAGAGTGCAGGGAAATGACTTGGATATTTAGAAAAATGACATGGGAAAGCCCACTCCCCCCCCCCTTTTCTGTTAAAACATGCATCCTAGATACGTCTATCTAGCTACGATGAGTATTGTGGGTGAGTGCCCACTTCTCTGTGGCATTTGGTCTTCTTTCATTTCCTTTTTTACAATTCGGGATTGATGAGAAGTGGCCGTTGACCAGAAGGCCGTTCATCTGAAAAATGAAATTCCATCAAGATGTCTACTTCAGCTTACTTGTCAAATAGCATCCACATTACGATAACGATATTCGAACATTCCCGAGTACTTTTAGATGAGGGAGAGAAAAAGAGGACGAGGGCTTCCCAACAGTCAGGCAGCAAAAAAGAGAGAGGTAGAGGGGACTGAGGTACAGGGATTGAGACGTAGACAGATTGGTATAGAGTACAGAGATACGTTTAAAGATTAGAGGTAGAGAGTGAACAGAAGAAAAGTAAAGGGAGGGAGAGAGATAAAGAGAAAGAGAGAGATGAAATGGGTATAAAACGAAGGTGCATGGGTATGTAAGTCATATGGGAAGAGACATATAAAGAGAGACAGAGTTCATAAGCCTTGGTCTATAGAACCCCCAAATTATGGAAATTTCTTCACAACCTAGACGTCTATCATAGCATAGCAATGTAAGTTTGCACCACTGTTTGCTACACGAAACATTCGCATGGTTAGACTTTAACATCATACAACCTCATATCTCTCTCAGATCATCCAAACCGCGGCGCCAGAAACAGATAAAACGAGACGAGGGCAAAGCGAAGAAATCGGGTCATTACCGGTTAACACACCATCTTCTCAAAACATACAACTTCCTCGTTTGTTCTTTTCTTTTTGGGGATTCTTCGACCCGGAGGGCGAACAGCGTGGCAGAAAGGTCCTAGCATCCGCTGTCTGTTTACACCAAAAATGTTATATGAACAGCGTGTGATTCCAACCATAATCCAATAAGAACATTTTATCGACAGCAGGAGCAACAACAGTGTGGGAGATGATAAATCAGGAAGGGATTCTTTCAGGAGAGTCGGTTATTCCACTCAAAAGGATGAGGAGGGTAAAGAGAAAGCAACATAGGATGGGGAGACATGGTACATGTATGCCACGTTACTTTGGGCCATTGGCCGACTTCAGGGGTTAGAAATAGCAGTTGAGTTCCGGTATCGGCAAAAAGCCGGGGATTTTTACAACTTGAAGTCAATAAACCTTACAAGGAATACGAACACTGCAAAGAGATCTGCTGAAAGTATTTTATGAACAATAAAAGCTGATGAATAGACAGAGAAACGTACCAAACTGAGTATAGATTTCTGAACAATAAAACACTTGGTGATATCTGCTTGCGGTTTTCAGAGTATATCAGAGTAAAGGACTGTTCAAAATGCCGTTGGTTCGAACAACCCATTAACTGATGATAAACTATATACAAAACGACTTTCGCTCTCTTCATCACGATACCCCACCCCCCCCCTCCCCATCCCGCTCCTTCGAATGTCCGATGTTCAATCAAAGCATGTCAATATTACAACAACTACACTATCACAAGAGTGGTACCACTGCATACAGCAAACGCAAATAGATTAACAATAACGGAGTGGTCATGCCGGTTAGAATACTAAATTGACGCGTGTTATTTTGTGATGCAGCAATCCGTCCTATAGCACCGGCTGGCATAACAAATAAGAGTCGATGGTCAATCACGTGCTGTGTCACTCGCATTGGTATTCCATCTTTGTCTTTCTCGTTGCTGAGGTGTCAGGGTGCGTTGTAGGTGGCGAACCGTGTGTCCCTTGATCCTGAACAGATTTTTGTTTTAATCACGTATTAACAGGCCACTCTACTTAAAATGGATGCAGGTCAGGCCAATATAGTATTGATCTATAAGTTATGTAAAAATGAGTCTGTCCATACAGATAGATGTGTGTCTGCTAGACAGATTATTTTGCTCAAAAGTTCATGAACATAACATGTTTCTCTAGAGTGTATATTTCATGGTCATTGTGTGTACCCTCACTCCCGTAATCAGACAATGTCCTATCCTTTAAAAAAAAATACATTGATTGACGACCATACTCAGTGTATACCCGTTCTGCTTGTTGGGATCCAATCAGTACATAGTCCATAAATATGTTCGTACATGTACATACTTCATGAAAATGTTGAAATATAGTTCATGAAAATATTCTCAAATTCGAACCACATAATGTTTATTCTCATGTCTACATAGCCTATCATATCAAATAAAACGGTTCGACGTCCTCGCTTCAGTGTTATACAGCTCATAAAATGGTTATATATATAAGAATAATTGAATACATTCAAGGTAATTTTCGTATATGTTTCGTGAAAATCTTCATAATACATGTCATGGAAATAATTTCTTTCTGAAATGTATACTTCAAACTGCGTCATGTTTGTCCTCCTGATTCCTACATATCCTAAAGAACGGATTAACGTCCTCGCTTCAGTATTCTCATTCACCTTGCTGCAAGCTAATCATAATGAAATATTATTTCATATCTCATAAAATGGTTGTATATAGTTAATAAAAATGCTCATCTATATTCAAAGGAATTGTTCGTTGCTTGCTGCAAGCTAATCATGATTAGTTTTTTGAAATATTGTTATACAGCTCATAAAATGGTTGTATATTATATAAGAACAATTGAATACATTCAAGGAAGTTTTCGTATATGTTTCGTGAAAATCTTCATAACACATGTCATGAGAAAAAAAATTATGAAATGAATACTTCGAATATCTTCATCTTTGTCCTCCCTACTCCTACATATCCTAAAGAACGGGTCGACGTCCTCGCTTCAGTATTCACATTCTCTTTGCTGCAAGCTAATCATAATTAGTTCTCGAAATATTATTATATAGATCATAAAATCGTTGTATATCGTTAATAAGAATGCAAGTTTTATTTTGCAGTCGGTTGTAGTTATAGTTTATTAACACTATATCCGATTATTTTTTCTAGTTCTCCTTTTCAGCCTATTTATCTGTCCTACCCTTTATCTGTCCCTTTTATTACGTAGTCTCCTCTCCAGCTTCTCTTTCTCAATTATCTACGCTCTCTCTCTCTCTCTCTCTCTCGTATCGTCTTACCAGTCCCTCTAATCTTCTATTTCATTTGTCTTATTGCCTTCTGTTACGAGATCGTTCTTCTTCAATTATCCTCTAGTCATCCGTTTCAATCTCTTCTCTTGTTTCGCTTTCTTTACTTTGATAATATCCTTGATTATTTATGTGAATTACCATTTATATGTTATGCTTTTGTATGTATATTTTGTAAATTCAATTTGTTTCAGCCTCTGGCTGCTATTTGAATGTTTTTTTAATCAATAAACCATATCAAATCAAATCAAATCAAAAGTCTATATTCAAGGAAACTTTTCGTACGTTTCATGAAAATTGTCATATTACAGATAATGAAAACAAAATGAAATGTATACTTCGAACCGCATCATGTTTGTCCTCCCCACTCCTACTCATCCTAAAGAATGGGTCGACGTCCTCGCTTAAGTACTCTCATTCTCCGTGTTGTAAGCTGATCATAATTAGTCCTTGAAATATTATTATATAGATCATAAAATCCTTGGATATCGTAAATAAGAACATTCGTCTATGTTCAAGGGACGTTTGCGTATATGTTTCATGAAAATCTTCATAAAGGAGTTCATGAAAATAATTTTTTTGAAATGTATACTTCGAACCACATCCTGTTTGTCTCCCTATACACCATATCCTTTAAAAAAACGGGTCGACGTCCTAGGCTCGACAACTAGGCGTTGTGGCGTGCGCCTGTAATCCAGCTAACAGTGGAAGTTACAAACTGATTCAGCCGAGGACGCAGGTTCGAAACTGAATCGCGTCTTTCGGATGGTGACGTTAAGGTCGGTCCCCAGACGTAAATAATCATATCTGATTGATACACGTCTGTAAAAACCCAATACACACACTCGCTTTGGTATCCTTGTTCTGCTTACTGCAACTAATCATATATTATAGTTTATGGAAATAATCTGATATATCTCAAGATGATTTCGTATATGACTCATGAAAATATTCACTAAACATCAGCCATAATTGAACTCTTTACAAAAAATTATGCTATATACACATACCAATATTATCTTCCTCTATAAACCAGGACAGTTTTCGCCAAAAAAAAACAATTTCATACACAGGACCATACTACTGGAGCAACATTGATCCGAATCTCAAACAGCTTAAAAACTGTGGCAGCTTCAAAAAACATAATAAATTGTCATTATTGAATTCTTACGTTTAATGGACAACTATACTATATTTTTTTCCCGACTGTGACTCCCGACCTTGAACATTCTATTCTAAAACTTCCTTCCTTTCTCTCTTCTCATTCTACTTCTGACTCCCATTCTTTACCTTCTCTTCCTATTTCTCTTTTTTCTTACATCCATCATCCATATCATTTCATAGTTTTTATCTGTTTATACTTTGCTTTTTAATTATTATACTTATACCTGATTATGAATGACACTGTGTCAAAACTATTTGAGGAACTTAAACTCTACAAGCTATATGCTTTTTATTAAAGTTCCTTTTTTCACATGTAATTTCGAAATTATCTAGTGTAAATGCAATACAAACTTATGCTTTGTAGATTCTTTATTGTTCATGAATATCAATTTTGTAAATATGATTTTTTTTTTCATGTGAAAATAAAAGAAACTAAACTAAACTAAAATAACTAATATAGTTAATGATGATATTCATATATACACGGTGGATATAGTTCATGAAAATATTAATAAACATTTCATGATTTTTCGTATATATTTAATGAAAACATCCATACACAGTTTATGGAAACATTATTATATAGTTCATGAAAATGTTCATAATTGTATTGATCATGACAATCTACATGATATAGTTGAAATGCAGTACATGTACATGTATGTGAAGAGATATTCAAATCTCGTTAAGTTTGTCCTAACTCCTACCCCCTATTCTAACAACCCCAGAAACCGAGTCGATGTCCTCGCTGCAGTATTCTCGTTTTGCTAGCTGCAAGCTAATCATATATAGTCCAAGAAAATGGGTCATGACATACATGGAGTATTATTCCTAGATACTAGAGGGTGTCTCTAGGAAAACACTTCGGCTCAATGGGATGAGGTTTCAAGAACAGTGGGAGAAGCAAGATATCTATGACCTGCTTCTTTAACCTTACATATCACATCTCTTTTACAATTTCATCGGTTCGCACGTTGTTTCTTTTATTCACTTTTATATTTGTTTATTGTAATTTTGCTGTTGTTGTTTTTTATAGAATGGTATTGAAGGGTTGTGATTTTATGTGATTTCATCATTTGCACTTGCGCGCTCTAAACATTTGATTTTTAAGAGGATTTGGCGCCGTATAAATCTTATATTTTATCCTTATACTAAAGAGAAAAATGTTGGCAGATTATTCAGAACGCGACCCCATGCAGTGTATTATGCGTACTCGATATTGGTTTTCGTTGTAACTACAATGAATGGCAAAAATTTGAAGTAATGGCAAAAATTTGTGAGGCAATAATGTCACATGCACTACATAATCTCATCGACATGCTGGGTGTTTTCTTTGAGGTATTCAATTTTGCCCTAATCTCTCTCTCTCTCTCTCTCTCTCTCTTTATCTCTTTCTCTCTCTCTCTCTCTCTCTCTCTCTCCCTCCCTCCCTTTCTTTCATTAATCATTATCTCTTTCTCTCTCACTCTCTCTCTCTCTCTCTCTCCATGTTTGTTCATCTCTATGTGTTTAGAACGCGCTCTCTCTTCCTCTCACTTCACTCCATCTCTCGCTCTACCCCTCTCTAGCTCTTTCTGCATTTCTATCTAGTTCTCTTCATCTCTCATTCTTTATCTCTCATTCCTTCTCACTCGCTATATACCCTTCCTCGCCTTTATCATCCTCCTATTTTTCCCCGAGCATGCATTAATGTGATTTCTGGGCATTACAAGATCGGGTCTATTGACATAGCACAGATAGCGATGTCCCTGCAAAACCCAAACATCCCTACACGTGGGTCTTCTTTCTTTCCTATACACCCTGCATCCCTCGCTAATGTTTGCAGAATGTTGTTGCAGGAGCAAAACCAGGTACACAGTGTAAACCGATGGTGGAGCTTGCAGAATGCGATGACAAGGTCGCCTCGAGGTCGCTCAATGGACAGTTCAAAGAAGATGTAGAAATTAGCCTGCTTTTTTGTATCCACTCCCCATTCTCTCCTTTAGTTTTCTATTATACAGGTGGGAAAATTGTTAGTAGATTTTGCATTTATCAGCACAGGAGTATTACATTTCAGTTCAGAGAAAACAAATAAGTAGCAGTCCTGTATAATAGCGACTTCATCTCTTTCTCTCTCTCTCTCTCTTTCTATCTCTCACCCACACACACACTTTCTCTCTTCTTCTTTTTTCTCTCTCTTCCATTGGTATTTAAACGCTATTACATGGTTAAGATACACATCACGAACATGGAGGCAGATTTTGAATATAATTATATGCTTGAAAGAAGTTAATGAATGTTCAGATAATTAAACGGGAACATTATTTTAATCAACACCTACAATAAAGACCTTTTTTGTTAGGAGTTTGTCACGAAACCTTTGAAAAGCAATGTCTTGATATTTCATTGCATTTATGCAACGAATGACAGAGCCTTAGTTATGACCTGCATGTATTATTAAGGATAGGCCCACCACGAAATCTCACAAACTTTACAAACCAGAATTGCTAATGCAAAATGCATGTATCTGCCATCAGTT
Organism: Mesocentrotus franciscanus; assembly: GCA_037976565.1. Taxonomy (NCBI): domain Eukaryota; kingdom Metazoa; phylum Echinodermata; class Echinoidea; order Camarodonta; family Strongylocentrotidae; genus Mesocentrotus; species Mesocentrotus franciscanus. The sequence goes on along the minus strand of CP137680.1, from coordinate 19,683,861 downwards.
TTCTTTTAAGGGTTTAACAGTCATATTGTGCAAACTTGTCAGGACAACTTAGAAATCTATGTGATCCTTTCCTCTTTTTTTTAGAAGAACAGTATTACTTTCAGAAACTATTATATTACATTTCTCCTTTTGCTTATTAATCCACTTTAAACACAGGAGAATGAGCTCCACCTTTTACGATTGTAAAATTATCGCTATGTTTACCAGCAAGAAGCATTACAATCAGACCAGATGCTCTTTAAAGTCTCAAAATAGTTTAATACATTTAAACTTCGACGTATATGGTCAATATTTCACTGAGATAATTTTTCAATTCAGTCTTTATTCATTCTTCCGTTTAAAAAACATTGCAAACATTAAAGTAATATTATGTACAAAGCATTTCAAGGGCAAAATATAAGGTATATTTAAATGAATTCATACAAAAAAGAAGCACAAAAGGGTCCATCATTAAAAGCCTATTGATGCTTCACAGTTTGATGGTCCCAACAATTAGCAAATAACAACATTAATATTTCGGCGGAAGAGAAAAGATAAGGTAAAACAAAGGTGTTGGGGTATTAAATTAGTCATTTCCAACTGTTTCTTCAACTGTTCCTTTAAATCGAGAGAAGTAAAAATAGAAACAAGGTTCTTTAGTGATTCGCTACGCCGGTGTGACCAAACAAACCAAGACCCAGTGGGGGAATTGTGCGAATTAGGAGCACATACTGAGAATTGGCAACTGTATTTCAATTTCGGTCGGTGGAATACTTTTCATTTCAGCAGTCGCAATCATTGCGCCTGTCGGGGACAGGAGAGAGAATGAGAATGAATACTCAAGCAAGCATGAGGAGGCAGTCGTGATAGGATGACATTGTTTCCTAACCTTAAAGGGATTGGGTAACTTTGTCTCAGATTCTGAAACAAAATCCTGGATTTAGCTCATGATGCGATGATAATTATAAACCTTTAGGTCAGTCAGGAACCCCATGACTTTTACAAGCCGATCGCCTGTCTGATTATCAAGATATTTATGATTGGAAATCGAAATCAAATTTTGCGTTTTCCTAACGGTTTTCATAACACTACAGTCTGTTGGGGAAAACGAGTATGGTAAAACCGGTCACTCAAAGATTTTTACTTTTTTGAGGCACTTCTTGATCATTTTGAAGCGCAATTTTGTTAGGGCTTCAATATTACACCATATCACGAATACTGATAACACGTAGGGCTATGCATCTCAGATTTAACATTGTTAAACGATACCTTTAAAGGGAAGGAACGACTCGTCTGGAAGAAGTTATACATTTGACGACGTTTCGTTATATTTCTATCTGTCATGCCTGTATTCTGTTCACTTTCGAACTTGATAATAATACTGATGATAGGTTGATTTGCAAAGCGCTTCTTCCTCAATTTTGGAGGATTCTAATGCATCGAATAGTATTATTACAGTGGTTTTAACCAAGCTACCATGATAAGACGCTCAAGCATTCAAAGAATTTTCTTCAATTGGTTTGAGCGTGGCGAATATAGATTAATATCTCGTCACAGTTATCAACATTCCGCTGAATAAAATGCCTAAGGCAAATCATTTATTTTGATACGATTGCATAGGTCATATTTTAAATATAATGTTTTCATTCATTATCATACGACTACAACGACTACTACTTCTAAGTCTACTAATAATACTGTCCCATCTCTCTCTCTCTCTCTCTCTCTCTATCTCTTCCCCTCTCGCCCTTTCACCCTCTCTCTCCATCCCTCCCTCTACCCCTCCCCCTCTCTCTCTCACCCTCTCCCTCTCTCCCTATTCTATTCCCTCTACATTTCATAACTCATTTTCAATCGGAAATTCTCATAAATCAAAACCTGTCGTACAACATTACATGGGCAGTGTGTAGTCACATGACTCAAGGTCGTGAACGATGAGTAATTCTGTCATAACGAGGCAAATTAGGATTGCTTGATTATCCTCCCCTCTATACTGTCTTTGTCTGCATTTAATCAATATGGGTACATACATGCTACATGATGTCCGCAAGCCGTGTAATGATCGTCTCGCAATAAAAGGTCACCACAGGTCCCTGATTAATGTAATCATACATGGAAGCAAACGAACGGATTGTGTTTTAACAAAAAAATAAATGGATTGATTTGAAACAAATTTGTAACAGGAAAATACTTTTGAATTCCTCGTATTTAAAAAAAAAACTATGGTTCAAGTTGGAACCCTACTAAAATGATCCCTTTTTGTAAAGATTGAATAGTGCTATTGCAATAGTGTAGCGTTGCCCCATTCATAAGGGCCTTGTTATTGAGAACATTACTGATATCCGCAAATATTTTCGAAAATGATAAGATCTAAAGAGAATTATATACCTCACTTTAGATATCTAGCCATCTGATTGGTCGAAATTGGAGTCGTGATTTTATCCATGCCCGCCTACCAGTCAACAGTCTTTTAAAAAGTGCCATCATACCCGCCTACCTGTCAATAGTCTTGTAAAAAGTGCCATCCTACCCGCCTACCGGTCAATAGTCTTTTAGAAAAATGTCCTCATGCTGCGATCTCCATTGGTTTACGTGTTAAAATTGTCTTTGTGCGAGCGCGGATACCATACAGCGCTTTTTGTCTGCGATTCCCAAATGATTGTAAGATTCAGTCATCTTTCCAGCGAAGATTAACAGACAGTGTCTCAGATTTTCTGTGATGTGTTAACCAATCTTTACCAAGAAAAGGATAAAGTAAGAATTCTTGGTAGACTTTTATTTCAATTCGGTATATAATATATATAATTGACTGCTTTAATATTCGAGGCATATTTGTTTTATAGGCTCTTGCGGACGTTACATCCTGCCATCACCCCTCGGCACGCCACGGGTGATAACAGGATGTAACATCCCCTTGAGCCTATATAAAAACAAATATCCCTCTCATAGCAGTCATTATATCTATAATATACATGTCATGGTTAGCCATACAATGAAAGCAATACATGTAGGTTAGAGAGAAAAAAAGGAAAGAAGGAAAGAAAGAAAGAAAGAAACAGAGAAACAAACAAACAGACGAAAGGAAAGAAAAATGAGAGGGGTGAGGAGAATATGAAATGAGAAAAGACCACGGGGGAAAAAGACGATTATACATATTTTAGAATATAATTAAATGAAGGCAATAAGTCAACAGAAAAAGGCCGTGTTACACCACTTTTATCTTTTAAGTCACTGAGAGCAACCATTTACGTGTATTTAAATGATTACCCAATAATAATAAACTTCACAATGGAAAATAGACCACAGGCAATTATCATATTCATCGTCCATTATTGTGACAAGCCGACGTCGAGGTCATGTCGGCCCCTCACATCTCCGGCGAATCTTGATGACCAATTATATCTTTATTAACCCGACTAATTATGACATATTAATAGTTTGCTAGGCCTTGACCATCCACACAAAGAAAGGTCAGTAAAATAATCAAAAGTAGATGAAAGGTGATTATAATTCCATTGATAGTGTGATCACAAGATAATGTTTGCAAATATCAATTATGATAATGGTATTTAAGACGATAGATAGTATCAACTATATACCTATATGTATCTCCAATTTTATTCTCACATGTCAGGATTCTAATATTGACGGTTAAGAAAAAAATTAAAAACTAATAAGAAAATTGTTTCATATCAGTTCAAAATACACAAATAAGCGGACTTATCAATACATCAAAATACACTTAAATAATTGCGGATTCATTATTGATTCATAATGGCAACACCTTCAGGTCCTTAAAGCGGATGGTTACTCTGAAGGATAACGTTTTTCTTTTTGCATACTAAAGAAGTGTATAGTACATACTCTGTGTTTATTGATAACGCTCGTGATATACGGCACTTGAAATGTCTATAAGACGAGAGTTGAGTTTTAGGCGTTATCAGACATTGTGTAGACCTTGACTCGAAAAAGTACATGACTTCAATTTGTGTTTGCGAGAAAATTACAGGAGATGTATTTTGATTGATCAGTATTTTGTTTTTCTCAAAATTTGCGTCGCAACCTCTCCCCACACCGAAGCAGAATACGACAGACAGCATAATGGATGCAGGCTTCCTCTCTACCTGTCTATACAGATCTTGTCCTGTCTCTCTCTCTCTGCCCTCTCTTTTATCCTCTTTGAGTCAAATACCCCCTTTCTGTACTCCCTGTCTTACTCGTTTTTACACTCTCTCAATGGTTCATTAATCTTTCTTTCTGTCTTAACCCTTCATCGTCCTCCACTCGTTCTCTCAGTCTCTCTCTCTCCTAACTCCCTCTTTATTAATTTACTCTCCCTCTTTCTCTCTCTCTCTCTCTCTCTCTTTCTTTGTCATCCCTTTCTACTGTCACTCTTTCTGAATCTCATTCCCCCCTCTCTCTCTCTCTCTCTCTGTCTCTCTCTCTTTCTGTATATACCCGGCCTCCCTGCGACAACGACGTATAAACATAGACCTACCATGACTATTCCGAGAACATGTCAGTCTAATCTTTGATCGAAAAGGAACATTGGCAGGATAATCTCTGACTGATCGTTTACTTTTTTTTGGAGCTACCATCCATTAACTGCAAGCTATATTTAATGACATTGCCTGTGATGACATGGCAAAGGAAAGACAAGGGATACAAAGAGATGCGAAGCATTGGTACTATAAGAAACCGTGATTAAATAAGAGAGAGAGAAGAAGAAAAAAACTGATGAAGCATCGTTGTTATTATTGTGCTAGTCATGTCTTGTCGTTGTTGCTTGAGAAAAAAACCTATGTACTGTCATCAAATCATCTGATATATTTGCCGTGCCAGGAAAACGTCTATGACTGAGATAGAAAGAGAGAGAGAGAGAGAGAGAGAGGGGGGAGGGAGAGAGAGAGAAAGAAAGAGAGAGAAGTTTAACATGCATGACATTGGTTTCGATAGAGCGTCTAGCAAGGCCTTAGAGGGGAGAACAGAGAAAACTTGGGATGTGTGATACAGAGAAGGTAGATGGAGAGAGATAGAGAGAGAGATGGAGAAAGAAATAGAGAGAGAGAAGTTTAACATGCATGACATTGGTTTCTATATAGTGTCTATAGCAAGGCCTGAGGGGAGAACAGAGAAAATATGGGATGTGTGATACAGATAAAACAGATGGAGAGAGAGAGAGAGAGAGAGAGAGAGATGGGTGTGAAATTGACGTGGATGGCATGGTTTAAAATAGAGAAAGAGGCGGAAAGGGAAGAAAGGAAACAAAGAGGGGATTTGTCAAACAGAGAGACAGACAGACAGACAGACAGACAAAGAGACAGACTGACACACGAAAAAAATATAATAGTAATAGTAATGGTTATGGTAATGGCAATGGTAAAGTTAATGGTATAATAGTAATAGTAACAGTAACAGTAATAATAATGATGATAATATATTATGATAATAATAATAATAATAATAATAATAATAATAATAATAATAATAATAATAATAATAATGATGATGATAGTGATAGTGATAACGATAGTAACAGAATAGAAATAGGATGCATTTACGTCTTCGTGAAACAAGGATTGCAATAGCAAACATGTTTCAAAATAGCTCGAACACACATAATGACATTTATCAACTCTCCACTCAAAATCACAGTATTTGCCCTTGATATATTGTGGATCTACGAATAAAGAGGGGAAGAAAACATGCTTTGTGTTGAAAGGGTGCCGCCTTCCAATATGTTTCATAATGGGTGTAAACAGATCTAGTCGTGACGCGCGTAACCTTTACCCTTTTCATTTGTATTCTTTTTCCAGATCATCTCCTAAAAGGACATTTCTCTTGTCTCTTTTCATTTCCAAATTGTCCTTGATGCATGCTTAAGAGTTGAGGCTATTACGCGGCATAAAAGAACGTTTTTCGCGTCTGTCATAAAAAATATGTCCTTACTAATGACCTCACTTCGTTATGCACGATATTTTTCACCTGCGTCGCTATATTTTGCCAAATGAGGCAAATGTACATGCATAGCCTTGTTGCTCTGATATGTATTTTCCAAAGTATCTATCTGTCCTTGTTTCCCTATCAAAAATCATTAAATTTCATATCTATGGCGTTGCTATGGTAGCCGTTTCTGTTAAGATGTAATGTACCGGTCGATGTCTACAAGATAGGGATGATAAGCAATGTTAAAGCTGCGCTTACAACCATTTGGATTGCAAAAATATGTTCATTCGTTCAATGATGCATTTATCTCATCCATTTTTTCTTTGTTATATCTATCTGAATGTACTAAGTCCTAGCTAAGAAGAGAGTTTTAATGTGTATGTTGGGGGCTCACCTGCTCACCTATAACCATAATAGAGAGGGGAGGGGGAGAGGGGGTGAGGTATAGATAGAACTCGGTGTGGGGAAGGGGGTCAACACTAAGAAATAGGAAGTAATAACATAAAATATGTGGTGCAAATGACAAAAAACATAAAGTTATACGTGCTCAATACGTACAGTAGTAAAGGAGAACAGGGGTCGGGGGGGGGGATGTGTTAAAAATCCTGAGAACGATTAAAACCAACTCAAAGATGACTTTATCAAGATTTATTTTAATGGTCACGTCATATGATTCCCTTTAATCATAACCATCTGATAAGGCGCGGTAGAGCGATACTTATCTTAGGGATGCCGCTAGATCGGCGGGAATCCGAAAGAAAAAGGTGCATCAGAGATCAAACGCGCGAGGTGTTACCACGGACGCCTTGCCTAGCTGCCTGCTTCCGATCCGGGCTCCCCCGCGGGAGAAACGGGTAACTAATAATAGAACTGAACACTGATAGAAAAAATATTATGATAGTACAGTGCATGCAATGGTATTATAAAGTATACAAGCAAGAGATAGTTCAGCAAATTCCTTTAGAGATTTGGAGAAATTGGTTATTCTTGTGTAATCACTGCAATATGCAATAAAACAAATGTATTTTGTTTACTTTCTTGTGTTTTAAATTTTGTTTTACTACCGCACTGAGATACATTTTTTTTGTGGGGGGAGGGGGGGGGGGTGGGGTTGAAACACATGTTTTTACCTTGGTGTTTATAATTTAAATACCATAGTATAGGATGGTTTTGCGTCATTTGATTTTTGCAATTCATTCAATTAAGTTTTATTGCCCATTTCATTTCCATTCTATATTCAGATTCATCTTCAATGCGATGTTGTTGTTTTTTAAAAATATAATCTTCAATGTAATTTTTTTGTTTTGTTATCATACATCATTCGTTGATAATCATATTTAAGTTTTTGTTCACTTTTTTCGAAATCTTTTAGCAGTACACGGAATTGTTTGAATTATTTATCAGCTTATATTTATTTAAAGAACATTTAAATTAGGGATAATGTTGTTCTAACAATGAAGCTTACCGATCTCACACCATTACTAATCATTTTGGACACTTTTCACAATGTAGCTCGCCGATCTCACCCTCATTAATCAGATCATGGACACAGAAAGTTTACATGGTTTTGAGCACGTTCCCGACTTTAATCTCCTGCTAGATCTCGGTCAGTTACCTTGAATATCATTCTTCTACAAGGATACTTCATTATTGACCACGAAAACGAATAATTGGATGATGATAAAAATCAAGCAAACAAACAAAAGAGGAATAAACGCAGTCGATTTTTAATAAAGGATAGATATACTTCAGGGTAAGAAGAAAAATATGTTTTCGTTTCTTGATGATAGTCGTATAAATTAATGTTTCTCGGCAATCACCACCTGTGCCTTTTTGTGTGTGATAAATACATCAAGTGGTTCTTAACTTGGGGTAATTAATAACTGCCATTGAAATCTGTATCTTCTTCTTCTTCTTGTTCATCATCATCATCAGCATCTTCTTCTTCTTCTTCTCCTCCTCCTTCCTCTTCGTTTTGTATTCGATTACTTATAAACGATATTTTGTATTACTTTATTTTTGTTTTTTGTTTTGGGTCACCGTACTGACCATAATAATCCGATAGGGGCGTGACACAAATGGTTAAGAACCACTGTAATAGTCTGAGTACAATGAGGATGAGTACAATGAATTGAATGCAAGCATGAAGACAGAAATGCATACGAGGGTGAGAAAGAGAGGGGTGAGACTAAGGAGTGATAGTCGAAGATGAATGGATGAAAAAGAGAGGAAGTCGAAGAAGAATGATGGGAGTGAGAGCAACAGAAATTGGGATAATTTGACCTGGGAAGACAGAGACTTTTATTAAAAATCAAATGGGTAGCTGGAAATAGTTATATTTAGCCACTTACCATTATATTTTTTGGTTGTTTGATGAGATGTCATTTTAAAGAAAACAATTCGTTACCATGGAAACGGCCAAAGACCTCATGTAGAACAATGGTAACAGGTAGATTCGTGTTCAGCACCTCCAAAATAGGGGAAATAGCGCATAAAATCACGTTTCGAAATTGTGACGAGGAGCCGTGTACTAAAAGAAAAAAAGAAAAAAAAGAAAAAAGAGGTGACATAAAAAGGAGAATCGCATTTTAAATTTGTGTTCGCGAATGTGCGTTTGAGACAAAGAGAGGGAGAGCGCAAAGGAGAAGGAGGAAGGAGAGTTAAAGATCGATTAAATTACAAAACATAATACCATATTTGATTACAAATTGCATAAATATATATGGAGTTTAAAAAATAATGGAAATATGATACGTAACACTTTTATTTTCACGTGAATGGAAGTAAGAAAATATCCCTCAAGTACTTCAAGTTTCAATTTTGATCAGCTTATTTTCCCATGGTAACAAATTATAGATAAAGATAAAAAAAATTTAAATAAGTTCTCGGAAGACCCTCTGATAATTCTGATCAACCGATTATATTACATGCATTGCTTTTCCTTCAAATTTTGACTGGGACAACAATTATTAAGTTATCTGAGTGGGAAGCATATAAAAAGAAGTATATATCATTACAAATAGATACACTCGCTCGTTATCTGATACTCTCAATCTTTATAGATGTGTTGTTCTTTTAAAAAAACCACTGAACCCGAATAACACTTTTTTTAATGTAGGTCAATATTATATTTGTTTAAGAATTCTTTCTCGTCTACAATAAATTTTCACTCGCGGGAAATGATCTACTCCGTCATGTCCATAAAAAATAGTTTTTTCTTCTAATCGGATAAACTAATTAGGCCTTTTTTAAGTTTGAAGCGAAAACAAAATGTTTTCTATCTTCCGGTAGATATTCAACTAAAACGTTTTGGTAAAACCACACGTTCTTGTCTCATTCATTAGGACCCCGTCTTATAAAGAGATACGATTGATCCGAATCAATCACAAGTCCTCTAATCAATCGCAAGTTTGCAGTCCCCTATCTCTTATGTACATAGTAGCGATCGAAACCAATCGCAAATAAGTTGCAATTAATATCAACTCTTTATGAGACGGGTCCCTGGTCTTCTTATCGCCAGAAGCATCGACCGCTAGAAGGGGAATGTGGGGACCCACTCTCCATTTGAAATCACTGTCAGAAAATCCGATATTATGGTTGGCAAATTTGCTCTTGCCGGCATGAAACACCTAGGCCTATAATAATTGTTCAATATTCTCCATCTATCTGTGGTTTTATGACAATTTTTCGTCCGGTGGCAGTATATTCGTTCAAACCCTCAATGATGATGGATTCACTTTCAAGTGTGATATTTCTAGGAATTATGAGTCTGCTACATACCTGCCAATATTTGCCCCCCCCCCATTCACTTTTATTCGAACTGTCCAAGCGACGCCCCTGCATATCACGATAACAAGTGTATGTTCAGCAGTCACTAAGAGACCGTCATTATAAATGAGATTCGTATTCAGGCACCCCTGTCAGGTGTCCGCATAATAGCTTAACACTTTTTTTTAACAGAAAGGTTCACTTAACGCTCTTTATTTTCTGTGGACGAGTTTGGAAGAGTACTTGACATGTGTTCCAATTGACCACAGTCTTAAAGGTTTGTTCAGATGACACTCAACACACAACTAATATGCCACCTGATTTGTTGCAGGCCTTTTCGACACGTTTTCTCTCTGTCTAAATCTACTCCTCTCTCTCTTAATATCTCTCTTTCAGTCTTTCTCTGCCGCCCCCATCTCCCCCCTCTCTCTCCCTTCTCTCTCTTCTCTCTTCTTTCTCTCCTTCACTGTCTCTTATCTGCATCTCTACTACTCTCTACCCAACATCCCTTAGGGGACTTTTGTACTATTCTGGTTAAGTATGTCCACATCTACCTAAGATCTCAATCATCTAACAGCAGACCTTTCAAAGGACAGTGGTCGCGTTTTAATCATGTGGTCGCTCTTGGATGAGTTTTTTGACATAAGTCTCTACTGACCACATGATGGTTCGGATTGACACGTAACACTCAATTGATGTGCCACCTGACTTGAGTGCTAGCCTTCTCATCACATTACCCCCCCCCCTTTCTCCCCCTCCCTCTCTCTATTTAGTTGTCTGTCGTAACTATTCATCTATCTCTCTTTCCGTTCTTTTTCAATTCGCTCTCTCCCCCTTTCTCTCTCGCTTTTACGTCGCTTGGAGGACTTGTCCATATTTAAATTGGCTAGCTCGCACGGTGTGTCCACATCTACCTAAGATCTATGTAATTGAACACCTAATTCCTCTAAGATCTCTCTCTCTCTCTCTCTCTATACCTCTTCATCACGTACCATTGTTATTGCTTAATTGATAAAAGACTTGTCCATCTACCCTGAATTACGTTTGACTCTATATCGACATCCACCTCAGATTATGTGACATGGATAGATCTCTTTTTTGTCATTCTCTGACGGGTACCTTACAGTCATGTGCCTGCAAATAACCATAAGGTTGTATTTGATTGACACATCACATCCTCTGTTATGCAATCTGGTTGTTCCTGAAAGGCTTTCTAATCATACTTCTCTCTCTCTTTCTCTCTCTCTTTCTCTCTCTCTCTCTCTCTATCTTTCTCTCGCTCCCTCCCTTCCCTAACGCCATCGCCAAGGGTTTGCCTCAGTTTTCACCAACCCAGTTTCCTACAAACTAATTTCCTTTTATGATTCTATTACCTCATTGATTGATTAGTCATATATTTCCCTCTCACATTCTTAATCTTTCTCATTTCAACCTATTTATCATACAAATTCGCATTTTCCCTCTCACGCCCCCTTCCCCGCACATTTTCTAATCATCTGCGCATGTGCACTCCGTTCTTGTATTTGCCTGAAGGAACACCGTATCTTATCGAATCCTAATCTGTAGAATGCATAAACAGACCCTTCAGAATAATCCAGAACACAGTCTAATACGGTACTCGACCAGTATGGCTTTTGATGAAGGCCCACTTACGTTCTACAGGGTGAAGTATACGTGTGACGGTATCAATGATTGCAGCGAGTCTCAAAAAGGAAAGAGCAAAAGGTGGGAACAAAATGGTGTGCATTGATACTTTGGACTGGGTGATTAAAGGGCCATACATTGGTGTGTAATGCTCATATCTTACGTTGGATACCGTAGACCATTCGCTGGATGCGTCGAAATTGAAATTCACTATTTCACTAACCTCAACTTCCAGAATTGTCATTATCAATAATTATATCAAACATGATGTTAGCTATTTTTGAAAAATCAACTCAAGGGCAATTTCAATACCCTATTGTATGTCCCATAAATATCATGTACCGATTACGTAACACGTCAATGTCATGTTCGCACATCTAAATAGGTGGCACACAAGACTGTTGAAATTGCCTGTAATGATTGTGTTCTGAATGTTTAATCAATTCTTTATCCCCTCCGGAAAGCCTGATTTGGAGAATGGCAGGCCTACGTATACTAATCTTCTCCATTTATACGTGCCCCACCACCAGCCCCCCCCCCCACACACACACATACTGGTTCAACTACAACCTTCCTCTCTTCCACACCGTCAACCTTCCCCTCGTCCTCATCACGATGCTACAAACTCAATTTCACCTTTGCTAGAGTCCCATGCAAGCAGGAGCCTTATTAAGAAGAAATTTCGCCTCGAGTTACGACTTTATTGAACATGTAACAAGTTGGGGGTTTCGGAATCCATCTTGGGTTTCGCGCCAGGGGAGTAGGTAGCCTGCTACGTAGCTGCAGGTGAAATCATATCCTTGCGTGTGTGGGGTTTAAGCAGAGCACTCGTGTTATCTTAAGTAGATGGCCGGGACAGAGTATCCGATTGTGCTGGTTTCTTATGGACAATAACAATTGATGACGGCTGTGTTACTTTTAAAGGGGGACATCGGCCATGCCCTTCGGCTCCTCCAAGAAATGCGAGGCTCTTAAGTTTCGAGGGACCTTGAGTTTAGGGCCTAGAGCGTCTCACATATTGTGCAATGCCAATGCCAGACGAGATCCTTTGGAATAAAGTGATCTGGTTTTGACATTGACAAAAGAATGCAAGTAAAAATAAATCATGTCACAAAAAGGATGTATTCGGAGGTATTTGGCTCTACAGTGCGTATAATAAAAGTATACCAAACGTTGATAGATTCCCATTTAACCGTTATAACCTGTTTGATCTTGAAATGTATTCCATTTTAAAGATGAACTAATATGCTGTCTAATGATACGTTATTCATAACTCTGCTGCCCCAGATGACTGAGCAGCGGGCTTTTCAAAAAATATTGTTTAAATCCTCTTGTACCAAGTTTGAGCTGAAGCAATGAATGTAGGTCAAGCCCTTATGCCTGAGTCACACCTTTGCGTATTTGGCTTGCGTATTGCTGCGTATTTATGGCGAGCCGTTTTAACATTTATTCCTATTTCTTGATATCAAGAAATAAGTTCTTGATATCAAGAAATTATTTCCTGTTGTAAAGCAATGGTAATTCTTGATATCAAGAATTCGATTTCTTGATATCAAGAACTCATTTCTTGATATCAATAAATCAGTTCTTGATATCAAGAAATAGGAATAAATGTTAAAACGGCTCGCCATAAATACGCAGCAATACGCAAGCCAAATACGCAAAGGTGTGACTCAGGCATTACGCATTGTTATTTCAGTCCGAAAACAATTTGCTGACGTATTCACATTGATTTTGTGCACTTAAATAGAAAAAGGTGATGATGTCAACTCAAACTCAAGAAAATGTCTCATTTAAAAGCAATATCTTTCATATTCTCTTTTTTTGTGATGACAAAATTCTTGGCTTCTCTCGCATCCCTCGTTTAAGGTAATCCTTGGCATTGAGCCATTCTAAATCGACAAATTTTACTTGGGATGGTATCTATTTTTCATGAAAGTCTACTGTCACAATCTATCTATCGACGTGTATTCGTTCTTGCATTCAATAAATATCTGAGGTTGGTAAACTTCTAAGCAGATGATAACTTTTTAAACGATGTAAGACCCAAGTAACATATGCATCTTGCCCGATTCACATTCAGTGCATCATCCCAAACTTGGTACATGAAGATTTTGACGGCACTTTTTTAAAGAAACCTGGGTCCGTATTCAATAAACTTCTTAAGCATGAATTTTAAGAACTTGTTCTTATCTTTTTGTTAAGAAAAAATTCCTAGCGAAAATGTGTATTCTATGCTCTGTTATTCGTAGCAGAAAAATATGAATATGGTATCATTTAAAGGACAGACAACAAGATACTCTTTGCAATGAAATAGATTTCAAGTTAACATTGATTAATATGAATGTTAGATTAAAAGTTAACAAAGTTGAGTATACTTTTTTGATACGCACTGTACTTACCAAGCATTATCGTTACAAAGTTCGGTTGCAATGTGTTATTTACTCAACATATGCTAAATAGATTTGTCAATATTTGATTGGCATTTCATGAAATGCATATAATGTTCTTTTGATCTGTTGATAAGAGTGATGAATTTGTATTTTAGGGATAATCAGGAGAATTGCTAGAATTTATCTAATTGAGGCAAACTTTATTGTATCATATTTGATGATGATGGAGTTTTGCGACTCCAAAACATTTTACATGCTTTAACATTTGATGTTTTTATGTTTGTTTTGTTTGTTTGTTTTGGGGGTTGGTTGTCGTTGCTACCATTTCGTTATCTGATGAAGTACGTAGGCTAGGTGTGATATGACTTTGCACGACTTTCGACGAGTTCAAATATAAACGGGGTGGTAATAAAACAGGAAATGAAAATAGCAGGAAATTGAATGTGATTAATCATTAACTTTGCCATCTCCTGGCAAGGACAGTGTCATAGCTTTCAAGGTCACCCATATAAGATTCCAAAGAGTTTGCTCAATTTTGTTGAGAGTTTGAGAGTTTGGGAAAACAAGACACAGTATTAATGTCTCGTGATTAATTATTAGTTAGGGAAAGGGATGACACGGATCTTGAATCTGACCTTATCCGGTATCTTCCTAAACTCCGCCAAAGGCGTTTCTCGTGCTTTGCATTACATAAGCTCCCCTGGCAGCATAGTCGCTAAATACAGACTTTATTTTAATGAAAGTGGTTACAAACAAAAAGCAACAAAAACAACAAGAACAACGAGAGCCAGAAAAAAGGGATAAGCCATTTGAGACCATCTTAATTTTGTTTGTTTGTTTGTTTTGTTTTGTTTTTTGTTTTAATAACGATGGAGGACTGAAAATAAATTACCCGGAAATGAAACTTGTTGATGGCGTCATATTATATACCATTCCATATGTATCAAAAGATCTTTGTGCCAAATTATGTTGATATTATTTTCGAGATTTCCAATGACAAAGAGATTAAATGTCTATAATATAAACCTATCGCCCAAATCTGTGGCGTCTTAGCTTACTGCATGGTTCGTAGAATATATGCACAATTATGTGAATTATGAATACACACACGATCCTATTGCACTCTCGAGGACGAATTCATTTCGATGACCCATTAAAGGAAAGGGGATATTCAGTCTTTTATCATGGTTTCATTAACTAAGGATGTTATCAAATATAGTAATGGTTTGTCTTATTTGATCATCAATACACCAACTCTTTTGAAATCGGTTGGCGTTTTTGTTCTTCCTATTCGACGTGACTGTGTGCATGAACCCAAATCTATCTTCATCAACGTATGCAGCGCCGGTCCCCGCTATCCTATACTTCATCCGCAATCGCAAAGACTCCGTGCTGCAGACTAGTTAACGCATTGGCGTTATAAGCCTAGAATTACTTGCCGTGTATCATTTACAGAAACAAAATCCCCGGGATAGTCTAGGACTCATACCGACACCGGATATCCACATATACACACGACGGGAAATCAAGTTTCAAAAGCAATCCTACCACGGCTTAGTATCGTCCATGAGCCCGTGATTGGTTTGGAGGGGGTGTTTCTTGGGTTCGAGTCAATATTGCTATCCCTCAGGTTTTGCAACTCAAGCTATCTCTCTCCCGTGGATGTAATTAGAGATTATGAAACTCTCTTTGTTGTTTATTATGTAAAACGTAGTAATTAAAGAGTATTACCTCATACTGATCGAGCGTGCATTCACCCCTCCATGCAGTATTTTAAGTTTTGTTATGCTTTTTTTTAGGAGCTTCGCTTGAAGGTATTAATTTCCCTGTAGATCCCCTTGCCCTTGTTCTACCAAAGGCAACGCTCCTCCTAGAAAGAATGGTATTTAATGAATTCATGGATGTTCTATCTTCAAACTCAAGAGCTATGTCATTATTAAAAGATTCTGAGTTGTTTTGAAAGTCACAGAGTTATTAATGATTGGAAATAGCAATCGCAATCAATCATCTGATATGAGTTTCACGTTTCAGACATGTCAGATGAGCACGTTTCTATTTAAACATGCTTACATCCCAAAATCCATTTTCTGAATCGACACATGAGGTGAAACTGCAACCTCCAATTAGATGCATAGATTTCGTGACAAATCAGTCACGTAATTGACCATGCATTCAATGTTAACATTTTCTATTGGTTGGATTGCTGATTTACTGAGCTCATCCCAGCTACCTACATTTGGGTACTTGACGATGTGCGCTTTTGTTCCTGTTCAATTTTCTAGCACAATCGTTTGTTGCTCCCCCAAAAAAAAAAGAGGTTGGCTATCTTCACTACTACTATACTCAGGAGAGAGGGGGAGAGAGATTGCCTTCTTACGGTTTGGAAGACATCTAATCGTAGACTTGAGAAACCAATCAGTAGACAAAAACAATGTAGATGTTGGGCACTCCAGAATGAAGAACGAATTTGCATTTTGGTATTCATGGTTAATGAAAGTGAGAAGAATACATGAAACAGAATCTCTTTCATGGACTTTCCGAAGAAATGGCGAAAATGATTCGGTGCAAATTCCGTCAGTGACCAGCTGATTGGCGAGACGGCCATCGATATCAAGTGTCGGTAGAAAGGGCCGTCGGGGTCCATCGCGCTTGATCCAACTTCCATTCGTTCAAGTGGTCATTACTCAAATACCCATTACCCGATTGCCCTCGCAAGTCACCGTATCAAGCTCTGAGTGGTCGTCGGTGAAACAAAATATTTACGGTATCGCAGACAAGAGGTGCACTTCTCGTAGTCAGAAGATGTTGAGGCATTGACTGACGCGTTGTCACTCTGTTACAGGGGATCACGGAGGAGTTTCGGGAGCCTCAAAGGGGACTCGAGCATTCCCATTTTGTCTAATCACTAGTTCACGTCCATGTACAGACTCCCTGAGTCCGAGTCCTTCGTTCATGTTAAGCACACCCTTTATCGCATTCATCTTGCAGTCATGGCAGTACCTCTCCTGCACCCTCCTTCTGTGAACATGATGAAGTTCTATATTTGTCTTATAGCGCATAAGGTGACTGGAACTTGAAGCTGCTCATCATGTAGATGCGTCACAAGTCGGGCGGGAATTAGGGCATAATATTTGCCTGCGATCTGCTCGATTTCTCAAGGTTATTTTCTGGAGAAGAAAAAATATACATCTTGCCAAGAATTTTCAAAGGAGCCTGAACTACATTCAAGGCAGGGTCATTTTTTTTTAGACGGTGATTACATCATAAATATTCGACATTTGAAAAGATATCACCATAAAGTTTAATCATAATAAGGACATTATTCCTTCAATGACCATCAGACAATGGCCTGAAATTCCTTTCAAAGTGACGTCGTTCCTCAAACAAAGTGTCTGTAACCAAATAGTCTTTTGTACTTCAATACCTGGCTATACGTGCATAGGCTCCACTGCAAACATATTTTGATCATATTGTGATAACTATGAATACAAATAGATGTTCATGATTGGTTCTTCCATTACAATGTTGATCGGTTACTTCTAAATATAATGTGCCCTTTGAAAAGATATCATGAGGCACGTTTGGTTTCATTCAGTAAACAGTATCTCAAGATTTTACGTCACGCACACATTGATGTCGTCATTCCTGTGTAGGTATTCCGAACTTAGCTTCCCGTCTTGCAATCTACTCTATAACCGATTGAGAAATAAATGATTACCATGCACTTGGCATAGAAGTGCCATCATTCACAGTTAAAATTGACCTGAACATGTTGAAAATATCCTTCCCTTGATTCAAAAGTAAGTAAATAAATGAATGCCTGGCGCAAAACAATATATCGGGTTCTTATTTTAATAATGATAATGATGATAATAGAACAGTTCCTATATAATTATTAAGCATAATACGTTTTTAAAGGTCTTGAAGCGCTTAGGAAAAAGTAAGAAAGAAGTGAGACAAATTGAAAAGCTGCAGAAAAAATGTCTTTGACTAATTAGTGAAAATATCAATTAATCAAGTAATCCGTTAAATAGATATGTTTTAAGAGCAGTTTTTAATTCGTCAGGGAAGGGGTATTGTTTTATGAGCGTCTTGAGCGAATATCATCTTTCCAGTTTCTATACTTTGCAAGAGAGCGAAACAAACGAGAAAAAAAAGACTTTTTGTTGTGAAACTGTATTACTGTCACAGAATAAGATGCCTCCAAATACACACATACATACAATTACTTCCATTGCAGACTTGATTTGAGATGACAGGTGCTCGAATATTGGTAATCTAAAAAGTCTGGGATGCAGCCCCGAAGCATCCCCCGAGGGGGAGGGGGGGGGGCACAAACGCGTATGCTTTCCTGCTTTAGATCATGTGGTATTGTGGTTATTCCTCCGTCCTGTGGAACTTGATTTCAAGATGGCAGCCTTACAAGTATTAAAGTACGATTGAGAGGGAATGAAAATCAAATTTGTCGTTGATTAGTATTTGGTTAGCATTCTCTCCCATGAGTGAAGTGATAGAGGGCTTCTTCCATCGAAATGTTTTACCCTGTTCCCTGTGGTAGCTTTGTCGTGTGCTGTCGTGGGATGGAACAAAATAAAGCAGGGCAATTACGTTTTTACCGCGTTTCTGAGAAATACCGTGTGAAGTAATGCTCCGAGTCTGGGGAATTTTCTATTCCCAGATTCGGTATTACTTCATGTAATTACTGCTCTCTCTATTCGGAGTGAGACACACCACAGAAGTTTTTGATATCGAACGTGTACATACATGTAGATATGCATGTGCTCCTGAATTAATAGGGACTTTTAGATTTTACACGACGAGAACGTGGACTGCCACGGTGACATCCTGACGTCCTTTAAGGCAGCACGGGCCAGTGCCTTGAAAGAATGGACGTTGCACACTACGTCGACATCAGATAGTAGATTTTGAACGTGGACTGCCACGGTGACATCCTTTTAAGGTAATGTGACGTCCTTTTAAGGCACTGCCGGGCACGGGCCAGTGCCTTGAACGAATGGCACACGTTGCAGTCCACTACGTCGACGTGCAAATCTAAAAGTCCCTATTGTCGCGATAGAGTTGACGCCTCATTTACAGCCGGTTTTAATACCGAACATAGTTACACAGCTGAGAGAGGGTAAATAGTTAAAATGGACTTCTAATGAAACCACGGAAGCCGAACGAATTATGTACTTGGTTCCAATTTGCCTTTTAGAAACATACCGCTTAGGACATGCACAAAGCAACAATAACCCGCACTTCTAAAATACCAGTCTTAATTAGGACGGAGTTGACTCCTGTCAGCTCTTTCAGTTACCAGTGTAACGATGGAGACATAAAACATATAAAAGAATAAAACGTGGATACCACCGGAATGATGTCATGGATAATTAACAGAGGTCAGATTAAGGTGTTTCTGTCTGTATGACAAACAATTACAAAGGCGTGGACTAGAAAACCAACCATGCTTACAAAAGAAATCACGTTTCCTTCCAAAATATGCATGGGCAGATGGCAGACGGTTACAGAGAGTGCCGGGTATCTAGGATGGTTAAAGGTCAACGGGGTTCAAGAACCGACTTAGCCATTGAACCAACCCCCTCAATCACCCACCTTTCTTAACTGTGGAACTATAGAGATACAGAGGCGATGGTAAAGTGCCACCTACCACCCACCGGTTTTGTTTAATTGGCCCGTATAACAAAAATAAAATGGGAGCGCTGCCCCTAATTAAAAGATGCGCACAGTCTTCTTCGGACTTTGATCTTGCCAATTAAGAGGCATATGGCGCCTGCATGATGGACGGTGGTGGTATTGTCAAGTTTTGGAAGGGGACAGGGGGACGATGGGGCAGAAAGTAAGTGGAATGTCAAAACTGTGCATTTGTCGACCCCTGTGTAGGTCATAGCAAGCATTCTTAATGTTATCATCATTGTTTGATGTTGAATGTTGTATAACTGAACGAAGGAATTACGTGGGTTCATTTGTTTCAGGAGAAGATGTTTCTCACATTACCCCCACGACCCCAACCACCCCCTCTCTCTCTCTCTCTCTCTCTCTCTCTCTCTCTCTCAGCCTCCGCCCTATAAATCTGCCCCTATTACTATTTCTCTTGGTCTTGCCCTCTCTATCTCTCACTCTCTTCTCAAACCCACATAACCTACTTTCATTCTCTCTTCAATACCCTCTCGTTAACGTATCTCAAGTTGTTTGCCCCCGCCTACTTCTTGCTGTCTGTCGCCTAGCATTTTAATGGGCATAGCAGATCTCTGTCAATTGAAGGCACATCGGAAGACAGTAGCAATTAATCATACTCATAATTATGATACGGCCAATTGTGTTTGCCAAAGTCGGAAGTATTTTGTCAACTCAGATTTAGTTTGAAAAGGTCATGATATTTTTTGTATCCCATATCGAGGCGCAATAGGTAATTTTTTTAACATTTCCCCGTAACTGCATGTTCCAGAAGTTTGTTAAAATCAGTGTCCTGGTTCTAGTTATTTTTTAAAGCTAAAAAGCCCACCAAAGACGACACAATCATCATGCGACCCAATTTTTGAAGAAATTGCAATTGTATTACATATGACATTTACACATACATCATCTTCCGGATTTAGCTTCTAAATAATGATGAGAATACTAACAACCGGACATAGTGCATTGAAGCCTTCTAGTCAGAATAAAAGCCGAATCGGCTGTAAATTTTAGACAATCGCACGACTGGTCTGACGTCATTACCACTCAGACGATTTAGCTTTTCCTCTTACAAGGAAGCATGGAAATATTTGAATTATGACAATTAAGATCCTCGGCCAATAATATTTTTTCATGTTTGAATGTTCGTATCAAATGCTATTGCAAATTCTTCCACGGCTTCCTATGTCATGATTTCTTCTCACGATCCCACTTAGTACATTAGGCTACTCTAAACTAGAATGTTAGATCAATGTTTAAAAAAGGGATGAGGAGTGACGAGGTTATCAACAACTCTTATCAAATAATTGCATTACAGAAATACAGAACCACGTGGGCAGGGAGGGTTCATTGACAAGTATTCTTAAACCCTGTTCCTTCAATATCTTGACATTTAGAGATAATTTGAAACGAAAGAGGAATCAAGAAATGCCGACTAAACAGATTATTAGTTCCTTAAGATCATCGGTCTTACGACATAATACCACATGTCTAGAGGAAACGAGTCTTATCAATTCTGTGATTCATCGATCAAACCAAAAAGTGCCGCCGCGATTGAGATTTATCTACGACAGTTTGATGCATAGGGCACATTTGAGGTGTAAACCCCAAAAAGGGAGCACGTAGGAGGTCACGTGGGAGGGTATTACACAAGTTGATCAATAAATTCTTCCTCCACATCAATTAATATTAGAGACGCCTTTTCTGTAATTTACAGTGACAAAGAAGGATTATCATTAGTAATTCGTGTAGGCAATAAGTAATATGAGCGGACTGGCAATATGAGAGAATTACAAAGTAGTTTTGAGTTGACAGATGGTTGAGAGCTTCATGTTTTTTGCATTAATTTAAACAACGGGTCTTAAAATCAGTATTCATGTAATATTAAAGCTTGTTCTTTCCAATAATAATATATCAAAGGGTATTTGCTTGAAATAAAGCAGTAATGTTTGCGAATATACGCAGTAAAAAGAAGAGTTATCTTTACCCGCCCTTGTCATGTTTTTACATTTAATCTTATCATATATTTAAATTCTTGCTTCTTTCATGTACATGATATAAACGCAAGATTAGACAGGATTTATTGTGGGAAATGGTAGGCTGACATATTCGAGTAATACAGGGTGCCAAATTTGATAGACGCGTCGGGTGTAAATTTGTTTGTCAGTCCAGCCGTGAACGTGTGCGAGATTTCATAGTACATCTTGCATGCTTCATTCAGTTTTCATTCCAACCATTCAGAACTTCCCATCGAATCATGGTCAGTCATTACCGAACGTTCCATCGTCCAACCGTATAGTCCCATCAACTTCATTCTATGGGGTTGCTCAACCAAATGAAACCCCACCCCTACATAATGGCATGTATTCTTCATGCATGCAAGGGGGACGTTTCAAATCGGTTGCAATGCATTGAGCCTGACAGATTTCTGTATGAATTGATCAGTCACTTTATCAAGGTCAGATGACACTTGCTCTTTATCATTGACCTCCTTGGGGGTGATTGGGAAGTAGGGCTGAGCAATATTGGTATCAAATCCAAAGTACGTTCGCATCTCTTGAAGGATTTCTATGGATGCGGGAGAATGCTGAGAATACTATAAAAATCAATGTCGATGAAGATTTGAGAGAGTTTATGCGAAATTCCGAATGATGGATGTTTTAAACTAGTGATTCTTAACCTTTTTGGCTCCACGACCTCATTTTGCATTCCTCTTCAGTGTGACAGCCATAATCGCAATAGAATTGTTACTTCCAGCTTGTTCAGGGAAAATTTTATAACAGTATCCCACGAGATGAGAATTGGAATCTTGATAGTTTCACCGTGCACTGCATTTCAAGGAAAAGACAAATAAGCATTACAAAGAAAATAATAAAAAGGAAGTCGAATAGGGACGAGTGACCTAAAGTTGATACTCCTGCATAACTATCTTTTTTTTCTGGTGGGATAGAACCATAGCTTCAATCGTATGTGTTCGTTTGATTATCAGTTTGAACCGTTTTCCTTTAAAGTGACTCGGTAACATTGCCTCAGATTCTGAAACAAAATCCTGGATTTAGCTCATGCTGCAATCATAATTATAAACCTTTAGGTCAGTCAGGAATCCCATGACTTTTACAAGCCGATCGCCTGTCTGATTATCAAGATATTTATGATTGGAAATCGAAATTTCATTTTTCGTTTTCCTAACGGTTTTTATAACACTACAGTCTACTGGGGAAAATGAGTATGGTAAAACCGGTCACTCAAAGATTTTTACTTTTTTGAGGCACTTCATGATCATTTTGAAGCGCAATTTGTTTAGGGCTTCAATATTACACCATATCACAGACGCTGATAACACGTACATGTAGGGCCATGCATCTCAGAATTAACATTGTTAGACGATGCCTTTAACAATTACATGTTACAGAGGTGTAAGAAAAGCACGTGATCCTCCTAAAATTGCGAGCAGATAGACTACTTGCATAATCATGGTAACATGACTATGGTTCCCAATTATCGAGACATTCCATAAACAAGGAAGATTTTATGTGACTGTAAAATGAAAGAACATGTCTATTTTGAGTGTCACGTACGTCGTTAAAAATTCTGAGTAACACTTTCACATCTACCCAAGATCAGGTCAGGACCGAGTCTGTATACGCGCTCCCCATTCGCACGCACCGATCAAATCTTTTATAGCACCATTCACAACCGTTTTACGACGTTTCTCAGACAGTTTAAGAGGTTCTCCAAGGGCTTTCGCTAGTTCCAGATCTGTCTAGGGGTTATGATGGGATGTTGTGACAGATGAGATGTGTAATGGGGTCGTAAACGATGACGCGTAATAGCCAGCTCACTCTTTAGTGGTCGTTCATGGAAAGGTTATTGTGGCTATAAATGTGCGTTTGTACATACTAGACAGCTCTCTACACCACGAACACGTAGAACTGCCCTACTAATGGTCGTTTCCATAAAAGCACCATGGCATTTGTCTCTGTATTGTCGCTCTGTTTTGAAAATAATATTTAGGGAATGGGAATGTAGACTTTTGGAAATCGTATATCAACTCACATAAATTTACCTTTGTCATGTTGATGTAGCAGAGCAATGTTTTCCTGCTGTTATCCAGTCTAGGAATAGCTTAATTCCTGCCATAAATCTATCACAAAATAATTGAATGTGCCTTGAGAAGAATTCGATAATTGATATTGGGCCTTAAAATATAATCCCATGATAGAAATACATCCTGAGAGTAATTACAAGTTAGAGAGTTTGAAGTAGTGTACCTGAAAAGAATATAGTAAGGCTGGTCGTCATTTCATTCTACGGGCAGTGTGAATAACCAAGTGGCATCAAAAGCACAAGTGGGTTTAATATATTGCTATCATTCAACCACCACAATCTACTACAATAAACTTGACGCTTCGGGTTCCATCACATCATAATAGCAATATATAACAGTTATACTAGCTTATCAAAACGTCGTAGCTATTTGATATTAACGTTAATTAAGTGACATTTGGCAGGAAACTACTACATCATGACAACATGCATCCATTAACGGTGGACCAAATTGCCAAATGACTCGCTCAAATCGAGTTTTAAACGGTATTTTCATCCATCATCTCCTCCACTCCGCCTCCGAAAATTAGCAAATATGCCTGTAATGTGGTAGAGGGTAAATCCTGTCATTGGTGGTCTCCATTCAGGGATATTGACAGCTATGAGTATAGGGGAGGATGATGGTGCATATCCCCGTCCTTATTGACAACTAAGTGATCTAATCCATTAGACCATACCGTTTCCACTGCTCAGTTATTGCAACCTCGTTTCGTCGTCGTTCACACACGCACGTCATTTTTCATCAATCCCGTCTGGAAAACGTATGGATCAATTTTGAGAAATGCAACTCATCCACATTCCCCGATGTTAACACGATTGAAAAACGATTTTAACACTATATTAACACGATCAATCTTGTTCAGGTAGAGCGGATTTTACGTGCTCTAAAATGGAAATGCATGTATGCCAATTACATTTCTTCTATACTGAACGTAACTTTGCCGGACGTACATGTAGTATTCGATTAATATGCTCAGGAGAACTTAATTTCATTGAATTCAGTGTCTGTGGAACTTTCCAGACAGGGTACAGTTTTTTTGAGTTTGTGCTTTATATCGTGTTAGAAGAGAGCAAGTGTCATTAAACACCGAGAACAGTTCTGTAGCTATAATGGGAACGTGACTCTTAAATTGTAACTCGATAGAGAGAAAGAGAGCAAAATGGCGTCGCGATCCATAACTGGGGGACTTGATTTCGCTGCTCCCAATGGAGATAAAAGGCACGACTTGGAACCTTCGGGGATCAGGGAGCATGGAAATGAGGGCGAAAATACGGGGTCATGGATCAAGCCGAAAGCAATTCTGAGAAATGGTAGGAATGACCACTGGCACTGATCAACAGGTTCGTCATCTCCCATTACTATCTCGCAATCACCTGGATGTCTCACCTTATCTAAACACACGTATTGTAATTGAGGTTTTATTTACAGAGCGAACTTTTGATCAGCATGTAATCTATCCACGGGCATCATACACATGTGTCAATGTGATGTTTGACATGACGAGTTGATGATATGAACTTTAAAGCCCCCCTGCACTACTTGTAGCTACTTGCTCCCTCTATATAGAAACCAATGCCTAAGCGGTGCCCGTTGGTCCCCCATGATCCTCTTTTTCTTATGTTAATTGAGAGCTGAGTTGATGAGATAACCACCTGTCAGTGACCACGCATGGAGGTCTAATCCCTCCTGGCCAAACTAGTGCAGACAGGCTTTAATGTTGTCTATCTTCGGTAGTAGAGTGGAGAATTTCAAAGTAGATATCTGACAGGCTTATTCTCTTTAAAAGTTATCTTATTATGGTAAGACGTGACTGAAATACGTTATCACACCTTGATACATTGACAATGGCACTGTATTATGTAGGACGATTTCACTGACGTACGACCACTATCATTCTTCCGTATCCTTTAAGAATTACATTCATCGTATTCCCATGTTACGCCACAAATTCCTGATCAACAAATCCCCTGTTTCGATCAGAAAGAATGAAATTGAGGTCAATTAAGTTTTTCGGCGCCGCCCTGTTTCCCGCGAGCCCACTACAAATCGGCACATGCAGTGCTCTGCTTTAACGGCTGCAGGTAAAAGGAGTGCGTGAAATTAAGTAACTACTAAGGTCCCAAGAGTATATGTAAGGACCTATATTTACAAGTAATCGTGTGTAACCCATCGGATCAGGAAAAAAGAGTTGAGAATTCATTCTTGTTCAAGACTATGATATTGTTCGGTACGTTAGTGCTTTAAGACACATCAATGAAAAAGGAGTTAGAGGGTTTTTTCTTTTCAAATTCATTTTTGTTCAAGACTATGATATTGTTCGGTACGTTAGTGCTTTAAGACACGTCAATGAAAACGGACGTACATCATGTATTTTGTTTTTCTCCCTATTTGCTCTGTATCTATGAACAAAAATATAATCACCATTACCCAAATTCTTTTTATCCAAACTTTCTTTATTTCCTATACGATAAGGAAGCACTTATTATATTCAAATGTCTGATTTCTTGTCTTTATTCACTGGTTTTGTCCCTCACGGAAGTCCTCATTCTTGTACTTTTGTTAATTGAACTCTAACTATATTATTCTTTATATACTACTTAAATGATATCATAGTACAGTTAGCATATTCGAAACAATGTACCAAGTGCCTGAACTTACGTCGCGACTCCACATGACATTTTTGACGTATTTATCCAATGTATGTTCATCCTGTTTTATTTAAGTATATTTATTCGTATTTTTTCTGTCTTGTACTGTTCTCTGTATTCAGGCAGTAGCCTTGTCTTGATTGTTTCTTTTAAATGATATTTGTTGCTGCACTTACTAAATAAAGTTTGTGATTTAAAAAAAAAGTAGATCGTAAAGTGTTATAATTAACTTCGAAAGCTTTTAATCCCCTTTGGATGTATTGTTTTGTTACAAATCGAAACGATTTGAAAATTGGGAGATAGTGCTTTTAGATTTGGATTGAGAAATACTGTGAAATCGATAGTCTGAGGCAAACAATGTTCAATTCGTCAATCGAATTCAAAGAAGATACTCAAATTTGATTTTAGGATAAATTTACATATAGTATGATATAGTATGGTTAGGTAAGTAAAGCTAATAGGGCTTAGTATTATTATATCAGTGCTTTTTCCTGTCCATTAGTCTCATGTACACAATATCATACAATAAAATGTGTTCAACTCCTTCCCCCTGGAAAGTATCTATGATATATGGTCACAATGATGTTACATTGGCGAGTTCAATAAATCAGTGCCATCATATCCTTCCAGGTCATTACTAACAAGGGCAGTCATTCTTCCGCAAATAATTGTATAAAGTTTGATGAAATTTAGTTTAATAATCTATCTTTTCTTTCATTCTGTAGTAATTTGTATGTATATTTGTTTATTTATGATTAATTGTCAGAAAATACTTTTCAGTATTTTATGTTTTCATGTTACCGAAAATTGTTTATATTTGTATGGAATGCAGAAGAAACTAAATCAAATAAAATCAAAACAAATCAATTCAAATCAAAACGAATCATAATTTTCTACCATATGTACAGAGTGGCAAATGCAGTTTAATAGGACAAATGTCACGTACAGTATATGGTGGGACGGCTCGAACCCATGATCTTATGATCGTACATTAAGTATAAAATGTTCAGACCACACGACGACACTTCTGAACATTAATTCAAATGGATCAATAATCATTGCGTACTATTCATAACGTGCTTCAAATTTCCTTAGTCTTGAACAAATTATATGAGGCTTAATTGTGAAAAAAATGAAACATGTTATGTGATAGCAAAGTATTAAATATTTTCAAAACTTAAGACCACTGATTTCGCTGGTGCATGGACTTAACTTGCGAATGAGCATGATCATGATAATAAAGTCATGCGAAAAGTTTTCGAAGCACATCATTCTATAACGCGCTGATTTTTGTTTGAACGTGTAAACTTGAAGACAATCATTAGACGTGGTAGGAGTACGTAATCATTGTACCAGCTTGTGGTTTCCAAAGGCCTTGTATTCTCTCTTGCACAGTCTGCAGCGTCAGACTAGAATTTCTGGCCATGGAAAACTTCTGCCCGGCGGGAATTTACCGACAAATTTACGGCAGCTGGCAAAGCCTCGCGGGATGGCCTTCGCACAAAATACACCAACGGAACAGAAAAGAGGGAAAGGACGTTCACACGGTGACGTTATTGGAGCTGAATGGTGTCTGAGTCCTTGTAACCCTTCTTCGACGCATACTGCTTTAGGAAAACCCGCGTAGTCTGCCAATCTTGTGCTGGTGCAAAGTGGTTGTGCACCACTCAGCACTACAGTGATAGTAATGCAAAATTGTGGGTTGTGTCCGTTTGTGTGGAAATGTGTATGAAGGTAAAGAGTGTGAGATTTGTTGTGGGTCGTGTGAGTGTGCAAAATATATGAAATGCACTACATGCTAGGTTCGTTTTAAAGATATGTTTGCCACAAACAGGGAACCCAGGAAGATATGTCATGACATGTACAAAGATATATTGAGAGACATTTTGCATAGACACGTATTACCTCATCGTAAATTCAGAAAATCCATTTCCCAATTTAAAATGATCTACCTCTTCAAGTCACTAACCCCATGTCACATCCCATATTACATTACAGCAGTTTTTAATCGTGAGATTTGTCATAACGTTGCATTTTAATGCAGGTGATGGAATCTAAATACTTCAACAACAAAATTACAACACTATACCTTTAAAGGTCGACCTGAACTCGAAATAATTTTAAAAATGCATTGGTATTTCCAATTAATGGTTTAGCCCTCATATTTTTCTCCCATTGCCGATTTATTCTATGTGGAAATTAATAAACTAAAAAAGCACATTTGACTGAGGGAGAACCGGTGTTTCATTTGCCCCATTGAATGCACTCACCAGTTTACACTACATTGGTTCTCTGGAAGCTATAAAGTTGTATTTCTTGCTGAAGTTCAAGATTTCATGTTTCATGTGATCAATTCATTTTTTCATTATTGTTTTTAACATTTTTTTAACTTGCAGTGCGATACTGGAATCGGAGTAGACGCCCTCTACGATCAGCTGTACCGTAAACCCACCATGTCCATGCTGCTGGGATGCTCCTGTTCGGACGTGTCGAAGAGAGTGGGCCAGATCCTGCCATATTGGAACGTGGTCATGGTAGGTAAGGGCTCGTCCAAACCTTTCTAGATTATGCCTCTGAGCAGTGGGGAAGTTCTAGAATAATTGTGCTATTGAAATCATTTACGAATGGGGTATGGCTTAAGGGTAAATCTATTTTCAGTGCATGTTTGAACAAAAGTTATGCAAACATGTTTGTATGTTTTATAAGAGTGAAACAGTTTGCCACAGTTTATATAAGCGATATTTCAACTTTTACGGGATCGCTGGATCTGTTTCATTAAATGTGTTCATGGAGTTACCAGTGAGCCGTCACAACCACAATTGCATGAGACTGAACTTAAAGATAAAGACCAGTTCTGGTCATGCGATTGCATTGTGAAAGAAACGTTGTGAAATCGATCAGAAAAGGTTGATCATGTAGCATATAAGTATTGGTACGTACTGCAAGGTTCTGGAATCATCAAAATGATAAGAAATTTGGCCCAGTCTTGGTAAAGTTACAAGCACTGTAGGCCTACACAGAAAGATATATATGGGACTACGCGACCACGTGCGCGATATCTATTTGGTCCCAATATATATAATAATTTACCAAATATACCAATTAGTAGGCGGTTTCCCAGCAAAATTTGTATCATCACGTATTAGTCAAAACATATTCTTTCACATGATTGGTAATGAGAGCTTCCATTTCATTTTTTGAGAGAGGGGCGTTTCCAAAATTGGTCTTTACCTTTAACGATGAACCGAAGACAATACGGTGGGGCAGTGATGTATTCGCGCTTTCGTTTTTGCCATGGACATCTTTTAGAGACGCACATTCCTTAAAGATTACTTCTAATGCTAAAATTACACTACAGCCTTCTTAAATTTATAAGTGGAAACTGTAATTCCCAATCCATGATATAATTTTTATACTAAGTAATTTTAATATATTTTCTTTGTTATCAGGTCTCGTACGGGTCCACATCGGTGGCCCTCACCGATCAGGAGTATTATCCGACCTTCTTCCGGACAGTGACACCAGATTCCTCCCACAATGCAGCACGAGCTTCCTTCATTGAGTACTTTAAATGGAATATGGTGGCCAGTCTCAGTCAGGAACAAGAACTGTTCTCGCTGGTGAGTTCAAATGTTGACTTGAAATTACTTGTTCAGGTGTTGCATGCCGTTGCATCAAAGTATATTCATCGGTATTTAGCTTTTTAGCAGGTGTTTATTAAACATTTTTAGAAGATACTTTTCTATCAAAAGAATATGTTGAATTGTTTTCAGGTGTAAGTTTGAATTAGTTTTCAAGGTTACATGCAAAATGAAATTTAGATGGTGACTTTATGACATCTTTTTGTCCGACCACAAGATTGTGTGCCTTCAGACAATTGATTTTTACACGGTGAAGCATTTAGGTCCTAAAGTTTTCTCTCTCTTTTTTTTCGCGCGCACGCGCACGTGTGTTCGTTTAAAAATATCAAATATTGATTAGAGAGAGGAAAGATGATTCCACGCGGCCAATAGTTCTTCCTTACTAATCATTCTAATCAAGCTTTGAGATGTTGCTCTCCTTAAAATCTTGTTTCAATGAGTTAAGAAAGAACTCGTGTATGGATACACACGATATATAGTCTTATACATTTGTATGGATTGTTATTCATGGTATGTACGCCCTCGTGTCATGGATACTTTGGTCCCCTGCATTAGTTCAGTGACCCGTGCCCCGTTCATCTCTCTCCGGGAAAGTGGAACTGACAAGCACTAATCAGCGAGTTCATTTTCCTAAAAGCCTTCTGGTAAACATGGCGATAATGCCTTCCTTAAATTGAAGATTTAAGAGTAATTTTCCATGTTCCACCATCGGCATTCCTCATCCTCTTCCCACAGTCTGCACATCCACGAGTAGAATCAGAAATGAGGATGGGGGTGTGGAAGCCCTGTTATGCAAATCCAGCAAAATAGAGCACATATGCTGACGAGAACTAGTTTTTTGACACATTGCGTGCAAGGAGGAGATGGGTAAAACTAAAAGGGAGGATGCTAGAATACTAATCAGGATACAGGGCTATTATAGAGAGTTATTTCGGGAAAGTACGTGAATGAGAATTTGGTAATGGTACGGCAAGTAAGAGTGACAGCTGAAGAATTAAATGCCAAAGGATTGAGACGGTACTTGAAATTCCCTTTTAAAGTGTATCTGTACTCCAAGCTTAAAGACATCCGGTAATGTTGTCACTAGAACAATGAAAATGCATCTCCCCTTCGGTTAAACCATGTATTCCTATTGTAAAGTGCTAGAAAAGAGCGATTTGATAGTTCAAAGGCCCAACAATGGAAAGCTGAATTAATGTAGAATACAAATATAAAGGAATTAAAAAGAAAATCCCTTTCAGTATTGCACATAAGTAAATTAATAGCTCATTTTCCGCACCCTTCCAAATTACGGGTCAACAGGGGTCAAATATGCCGCAGTTACGGTGACGATATAACATGTAAACCCGATCGGCTCGCCTGTATAGCTGAGGTAATGAGACGTGCTTCATAAATGCAAAGTCATTGTGAATATGCGTACTCCAAATAAGATGATGTCATCAAGTCGATAGCTAGATTTTAGGTCAAAGTCTTCCGACTTAAATTACTTATTATATAAAGCTTACAAAGCTTTGGATTTTACAGGGAAATCCAACCCAAATAGACAACTACTCTAAAAGAAAGCAGAAAAATCAGAGAAGCTAACTGATGAGAGTTTCAGTTAAATCTGACTAAATATATGAAAGTTATGAATTTTGGCAAATTGTAATCACCAAACGTATGTGCAATTCAAATTGGCTAAAGCGGTAATGTCAATGTAATGTAGTACCGGACTACTTTCCCATCTGTTCCAACATATAAAATGACTAAAATTTAAATTTTTCAAAAAATCATGGCTCAGGAGGATTGACTTTAGAGGACCTATAACAATATGCTATCTGTATGCTATCCAAGGGAGAAGGAACTTACGAGAAAAACAGAAATTAGTGATATTTTTGTACACGGCCAATGGGAGAGTTATCCACGTCCTACGTCACAATCCACTGACCAAACTACCAATTTGAGATTCGCATAGACTTAGTAATCTCATATTTTAAACATTCATAATTTCCTTACTATTGGTCCGATTCATTTCAAACTTTTGCCATTCTGTTTCTGTTATTTTTTTGCTTTCATACGAATCAACTTATTACAAGGGTTGGACTGCCCTTTAAGTCTTTTCTTTAATTATCTGTCTAATTGTGTTAAGGATGGAGCGTAAAATGGTGGATGGACACACCATGTACCACGCTATGAGACCGTGAGTGACCACCAAGTCCTATAATATAATGGTGCTCCCTGGCAACTAGATACTACCGTGGTTTTTAATGACTATACCCCTAGGTATTAAAGATAAAGTTGAGTTCTGGTCATGCGATTGCAATGTGAAAGAAACGTTGTGGAATCGATCAGAAAAGGTTGATCATCTAGCATATAAGTATTGGTGTGTACTGCAAGGTTCTGGAGTCATCAAAATGATAAGAAATTTGGCCTAGTCTTGGTAGAGTTACAAGCACTGTACACAAAAAGATGTATATGGGACTACACGAACATGTGGCATAAAAATCCGTCCCGATTTTTATGATGTTACATGCCATATTTAGAATATTAAGGCATTTGAAGAGCCATGCTTTTCAGGGAACATTTTTTTCCTTAATCTTCTTCCACACTTGCATAATACAATGAAAACGCTCATAAATTATTTTTCACCTCTTCCCAGAACTCAACCTTCTCTTTAACTAGCCATCACAGAGGCATCATCACTGAGTTCTTGCCAAGATAGGGCTGGGAGAGGTTTTAGAGCAATGATGAAGTCGAAAATTTGAGGATGGATGAAGCAGAAGTGACACACAAGGAGAAAGAGATGTGGGAGTTTTGAGGGAGGGTGACAGAGAAGGCAAGAGAGAAGAGAGAAGAAATATTGAATTTATACTAAGATAGGGTCTGGAGAAAGGTTTCGGAGCGATTAGAAAGTCAAAGATTTTAGAACGAACAAGGGAGAAGTAAAACACACGGAGAAATGGATATGAATATAAGGAGCGAACGAGAGAGAGAGAGAGAGAGAGAGAGAGAGATGGGGATGGGTGTGTGATAATGTCGATAAATTCCAAACTTTCTCTCCTTGTTGAAATTTCACAGCTCGTATCGGCAAATTCAAAGATCTGATAATGTATTTTTCTTCTTGCCCGGAAATTTCACTTTCAGAGAAAAAAAAATCACCTTTATTTTTCTTTGAATTTTTTTTTAAGGAGGGGGGTCCGACATCCTCTGCTCAAGTTTAGCGACCTCACTAAGAATCATGCTAGTTGCAAGTTTGTTTTTAGTGCTGTATCGCAAGTGTAAATAACGCTGCATGGGGAAATAGACAGCTCCTCAAGACCATGATTACAAAATTTATCCCTGTGGAGTAAGACTTAAATACAATAAATACAATACTTTTATCCTGAATACATGCAATTCAAATGACTCCTTTTCAACACTTGAATGCAATTTAAATACTGTAACCGTGAATGATCATGATCGGTGAGGCTCATTTACAATACCCATAGAGCATGCATGGCAAGGGCGCGGATCCAGTACTTTTGTATTTAAAAAAAGGTTGCCTCAATCCCGACAATTTTAAGAATTTATGACAAACAAACGAACGAAAAAAAAAGAAAGAAGAAAGGAAGAAATAGTTAAACGGAAGCGAGAGAGAGAGAGAGAAAGAAAGAGAGAAATTAAGAAAGGAATAAATAATAAGTGATCATTGCATTTTCGCCCTCCTAGTTTACTAATATAGAAATATGAGACTGAGAGGCATGGCAGTTTCTATAGGCTCAAGGAGACGTTGCATCCTGCCATGACCCCGAGGCGCGGCAGTGCCCCAAGAGCCAGTATAAAAACTGCCATGCCTCGAATATTAAAGCAGGCCATATATTATCTTTTATATACCGAATTCACACAAAAAATCTACAAAGAATTCTTGCTTTATCATTTTCTTGAGTACAGGTTGGTTAAAACATCACAGAAAATTTGAGACACTGTCTATTAATCTTCGCTGGAAAGTTGCCTTAATGTTACGATCATTCGGGAATCGCACAAATTGCATTTTCGCCCTCCTAGTTTACTAATATAGAAATATGAGACTGAGAGGCATGGCAGTTTCTATAGGCTCAAGGAGACGTTGCATCCTGCCATGACCCCGAGGCGCGCGGCAGTGCCCCAAGAGCCAGTATAAAAACTGCCATGCCTCGAATATTAAAGCAGGCCATATATTATCTTTTATATACCGACCAAATCGCACACACACTGTATGGTATCCGCGCTCGCACAAAGAAAATTGACCGGGCATTTTTTTTAACTATTGACCGGTAGGCGTTGGTAGGCGGGCATGGCTAAAATCACGACTCCAATTTCGACCAATCAAATGGCTAGATTTCTAAAGAAAGGTATATAAAAATATATATATTGCAAGTACGTGGGCCGGTTGCCCCCCCCCCCCTCCACCCCAAACACACACACCATCAAACAACACCTCCCGAGGAGCAGCAGAGCTTTGACAGGTGTATGGGTTTTGACGTTAACATTTACATATCACATAATCGCCTTTATTATCGAGACAATGAGAGAGAAAATTGTCCTCATGTAACCGTGATAGGAAAATATAAACGAGACAATTTTGCTTCGACATCTTGCAAGGACACAAAGAACGAAAATCGATGAGACATGTTTACGATTGAGTTATTAAGGGATATGAGCTTACGTCAGTGACAATTATGTGTATTAGATTCGTCCTCATCTAAATTGCTTCGTAATCGTCTTTTTTTTCTCCATTAATGGGATTTGTCGTTTAATATTTTTTGTACCTTTACGTACAGATATTCCACTCCTAATAAACACTAATGAAGCTCTTTGATGGAATAAACGTTAGGTATCCAATGCCATTGTAAAACCGACAGTGATTTGGTGTACTTTTAAGCAGAACAAAAATCTCCAGGCGCTTTGTTGAGTAAGTCATATGTAAATTTGATTGAATTGATTTCATTAATTATTCATCAGCACGCGTTTCCATTTTTAATCATACTTTCAAAGTAGAAAACAATACACTGAGAAGTGAAATCCATAACATAATGATGATAATAGAAACAAACTTCTTGTAACAAAAAACATACCAAAGGAATAGAAAAATGTTATTGTTTTTGGAGTTCTGTCAGACGTGACACCCTTATAGCACTATAGTATTGTTGATGGCATGAAGATGATCTACATAGATGAAAACCTAACATTCTCGAAGGTACATGTACATTACGTTATCTGAATGTCTCTCTCCAAAGAATAATTGCGTGCTAGTATCCATTTTGTCTGTTAAAGGATCTAATTTGTCTTGCAGACCGGTACGTCACATTTGATCACGTGATATAATGTGATCAGCAAACAGTGGCTAGTAAAATCGATTTTTATCTGTCACCTGTCGGATTTTCTCCTTTAATCTAACCACAAATTCACCCCCTACACTATTCTTTCTCATTCCGTCCTCCTCATCCGCTGCCACCCTTTCCCGCTCTCTATTTATGTTAATTTTCATTCTATCACTTATGTTCCCCAAGATAATGTTAGTATCTCTCTCTCTCCCCCTCTCCCCCTCTCTCTCTCTCTCTCTCTCTTTCTACCCCCCACCATGCTTATTTATGTCTCTCGTTTCCTCTATAGGCCCATTTACATCGCAAAATACTTACACTACTGGAAAAACCCACAAAACCATCAGTGTTTGATGATTTCGTTGTTTGTTTGTGCGTGTGTGTGTTTTTTTTTAGGGGGGTGTTGATTTGTGCGCATTCGCTACTAGCAATTTACACGGCAAAACTGGTGGAGTTCGGCCGGCGTTTAAAAAAACACACACCCTCGAGAGAAGATTTTTTTGATTCTGGTTTTTCGTCATGTTTATGGGTAGATGCCTAGCAACTTTCGACAAAACTCCGGATTGTCAGAAAAACCGATGGTTTTTGCTTGCAGTGTAAATGCCCTTAGAGAGAGTAATGTGTCTCTTTCTCACTCTCTTTCCTTCGCTCTCTCTCTCTCTCTCTCTCTTTCTCTCTCTTTATCTCCCTTATATATCTCTACCTCTGAAAATCATGCCCATTTTCTATACCTCGCATATCAAATTCACAACTACACACACACACACACACTCTCTCTCTCACTCTCTTCTCAAATTAAACTCTCCTCTTGTCCAGTCACTTTCTTTCCGTTATTTCGTTGTCTTTTATTCACTTCGTATCAACCATACACACAGTGTGTCTAAAATTTCGTTAGAAAGAATGTTGCTTGTACTGTTTGGTAGGCAAGTTATAAGATAAAAGAAACAATTAGGCCCTACCTCTTTTGGGAGGAGATATAAAAGATGTTTGGGGATAGTTCTATCGTGTTTTTTGTTTGGTTGTTTGTTTGAAAGTGTTCGGCTAACTTTGATCAGATGGTTTCAATGGCTTTAATTTGTCCACTTCTTTTTTAAATGTTTTTACCCCTCCCCTCCCCCCCCCTACGAAAGAAAGAGTCGCAATCAAGTCGTAACGTGTTTTGTTGACAAAAATGCAATCGTGCGTCGGACAGCCATCCACATTCGTATATGATGAAGTATTTTCTTCCCCCTTCTGTCTTGGCTTCCTCTTTCCCTTTAGGCCCAGACCAAGATGAGCAAGTACTTCGAGAGCGATACGAACATCACTTTCTCGGCTGTATTAAGTTTCGTGGATGACCCCGGGCCGCAGATACAGCAATTAGAAGAGAAAGATGCCCGTATCATTATCGGAAGTTTTCAAGAGGATGCTGCCAGGGCTGTCTTCTGTGAGGTGAGTACCTAAGTGACGCCCCCAAATATACCTGGAGTATAAGCCAAACAAAGGATAAACAACAAGAAAAAAAATAGTCGTTTGCGAAATCCATGTGCACAAGAATTATGCTCCATTGTTTAGATGGGTTATGTTTGGGCGTCAACTTATTGTCTGATTGTGTAATTATTGACTATCGTCAAAATTTGTTTCGAAATGTCGGTGTTGAATACGATCCGATCTGTAACTTGAGGGTTCAAGTATATGCGTGGGTTTTCCGTACCCGTCGTCTTTGCGTTGCCGTCATTGGGTCATTTTCAGTGGGGAAATTTTATGAAACTTCCGTAACAGTGGTTTACAAAAAGAATCGCATAATCCCTCAAAAAGCCCCCAAATTTCATACACAAAGTTTGTGTGTAATCTTTTTTTCAGTCAGCCATAAGCAAGACATGTTCGGGCGCCAGAATAGCTAAGCGCCTAACAAAGTTTTTTGCCCATGAAAATATTAAATTTTCCACTGCAAAGCTAAAACATCAACATTGAAATATCGTTTAAATGGCTTACTTCGAATCATCGGGTCGTCGCGTCCGGTGTGGAGTCACGTTACACGAACTTTCGAGAAAAAAAAAACGGAGGTTCATGTTTAAGGACGCGACCTTTTGTAGATTTGCCGTAGGATTCTCACAAAGTGTGTGTCGGGTAAATTGGACCAGACCATTGCAGATGAGAGGGATTTATTTCGCAAACATTACCCCCGATATTTCGTGAATAGAGGGGGGATGTTTTCACAAAAGGTCGGGTAATCGACCACGATGTCCCGATGAATCGAAGTAAGCCCGTTTAAATTGTGGAAGAAGCCCTTCCGTTTAATATTGGCCATTGTAGTACAAAATAAAGAACAACTTTCTGCTAAGAAAGTTTAACACGTTCATAATATTGTAAGTACCAAAATGCCCTTAGTATTATCTGAAGGTTATATCTTTGCTCAATTCACCTGGCGGAAATGATATCGATTGTTTAAAGAATTCAGTGTGTCATATTTTATATACATATGGAAGCAAGCTATGATTAGCTATCACATCGATTCGAGGTCATCACCTTGAAAATGTTGACAAAAATGCGTCCGTGATGACCTCCAAAAATGGTCTGTCAGGTGTCATGGAATAAACAAACAATCAGAAACCCCTGTGAATAATCAAAGCACTAGGAGATAATTCCCTAGATGCGTCACACAAATTAGCTCTAATTCTTGATCTACAATCAAGAGATGAAACCCAGAGGATGCATGAAGACACTGACGGCTGGAGAATTCATTTATCCCCAATTACCTGGCGCAAATGGCTTTTCGGGTTCTCTGAATAGGAGTTGTCACTTTGAGGATTGATGTGCGCCGCTTTTTCTATGCCAAGGAGCGGCATCCTTCCTTTGCTTTTATAGGTTATTGTTTTACGATCAATTTATTGTACTTATTTACTTTTTAGGGAAGGCTTGCTTGGGTAAATTGACACACTATATGTGTTTTATATTTGTTCCTGTTTGTTATTTTGCTGATAAAATTGTTTGTGCAATGGCTTTGATTTCTTCACGAGACAATCGTCTTGGATTTCACTCATCAGGCAAAGTTGCACAGCAGGGGGTTTAGGGTAATTCAAAATATAATGAACTAGGTTGCTAACATAGGGCTAAAGCGGTTTGAGGAAGTTCGTAAATGATTTTAACGGTTTATTTTGTAATCTCTTTGGACATGCTTGATACATAAGTGAACATTATGACTCGGTTTCTTCCTAAGTCATTATCATCAAAGTGTACATGATAGCGGCTTAAGAAAAAAATAATTACATATCATTTTCTATGACCAGACACTTACCTTAATCCTTATTTTTAAAAAAAAAACTACATTGTATAGATAAAGCATATCAACATTTAGCCTTTTAGGCCCAGGATACTCCCCGAAAAAAGGGAAGACAGAAATAGACATGACAACATAAACCCGATGAAAACATTATATGCACACATTAGGGAAATCCAAAGATAAGAATCATTTGAATCGTTCAAAAAAACTTAAACAAACATCACAGAATTAATGTGAGCCCTGTAACGGTGGATGCCGATGAACCAGATAGCACAAAAGGTCATCTCAACTTCATAGGGTCTATCCCAGACACCAAACAAAACAAACAAAAGACTCATGGGATTTTGTGCTTGCGTGGTCATCATCTGCATGGCTGAACCGATTATCATTAATTCTTCATGGCGGAATTCATACGGACGACGACCGCAGAAAATGACAGAGCGAAACAACAAGCACGACCTCGGTGATGACCTAGGGAAAGAATTTGCGAACCAACAATGATTGTACATGTACAATGATAATTTTGAATTGATTGATATGCTGAAAGAAAGCACGAAATGATCACGACCTGTGTCGATAAAGCGCAAAAATAGAAATAGATCGGTGGAAGTGGTGGTTTGAATTACGCTATACGTGATTGAATCTGTGTTTTCTGAATGGCTGCACACGGAAGAATCTCATTAGTGAAGTAATTGGAAGATCAAGGACGGACGTTTCAAAAACTATCATATCGAAGAGAATACAAATTCTGGTATTGTCATGATTATTCGGCGCTTGCGTTTTCCTCAAGGATGTGATATCTAAATATCCTTTTCCCTTTATTCATTCATTTTATTCGTCATTGGATCGAATCCAGATTCATTTTTAAGGATAAATATAAGTGCGTAATGGCTCAGAATGAACTCGAATGACCTAGAGCTTCATGGGCTTTCTGATTGAGCAAAATAGAAGGATTTTCATTTGTTTCTTTCATTAGCGCTTAAAAATGACTTTGAGCATTCATTTTGATATATATCTAAGTGCATTCTTCGTTAATTCGTACCTTGGTTTACATTTATGAACATGATGATTTGAATGCTAAGCTTTTAAAATGACAGAGTGGTCCTACGCAGAGTTATCAATAGTGTAAGTACCAGAAGTAAATTTTATACGAATCGATCATGATAACAACTTAGATAAATTAATTAAATCACTGTAATAGAAACATTAATGTCAACAGAAACAGTAGCAGCAGCAGCAACAGGAGGAGGAGGAGGAGTATTATAATAATTATTATTATTATTAGTAGTAGTAGTAGTAGTAGTAGTAGTAGTAGTAGTAGTAGTAGTAGAAGTAGTAGTAGCAGTAGTAGTAGAAGTAGCAATAGTTGTAGTATATAATAGTAGTAGTAGCAGTGTTGTGTAGTAGCAATTGTAGTAATAATAGTAGTAGTAGTAGTAGTAGCAGTGTAGTGTAGTAGCAAGGTTGTGTATATAATGGTTGTAGTGTAGTAGTAGTGTTAGTAAGTGGCAATGGTTGTGGTATATAATAGTAGTAGTAGCAGCTGTTGTGTAGTAGTAGCTGTAGTAGTAGTGTGTTGTGGTAGTAGTTAAGTGGCAATAGTCATATAAAGGCAGCAGGTGCAATGGTTGTAGTATATAATAGTAGTAGTAGTAGTTGCAGTAGTAGTTGCTAGTAGTAGCAGTAGTAGTAGAAGTAGCAATAGTTGTAGTATATAATAGTAGTAGTAGTAGTAGCAGTAGTAGTAGAAGTAGCAATAGTTGTAGTATATAATAGTAGTAGTAGTAGTAGTAGTAGTAGTAGTAGTAGTAGTAGTAGTAGTAGTAGTAGTAGAAGTAGCAATAGTTGTAGTATATAATAGTAGTAGTAGAAGTAGCAGTAGTAGTAGAAGTAGCAATAGTTGTAGTATATAATAGTAGTAGTAGTAGATGTAGTAGTGGGCCTAGTATAGTAGCAGTAGATATTGTAACTGCTGTAGAAGTAGAAGTAGGGGTAGATAAAAAACGGTGATGTTGATTTTAATACTGAGTTCACTTAGTGGTAAATGATGTCAAAGAAAAAAAAGAGATCGTCAGACATTTCTTTGCTAAGATCACCAATTGTCTTTCTCATACGTGACACCATCTTTATCAAACCACTCTATCACTTTAATTACAGTCGTAGATAAGTTATAACCACCTACACCTCTTTAAGATGGCAGCTTACAGACAGAACTGTCTCGGGTTTGGAAATCTATCGTTCTTTCGTCCGCCGAAGAGTCACCTCATTACCACAATCTGGTCAGGATGCGTAACACGACTCTGCCGTTTACTGTGAAAATCCTCTCGTGCCATCCCAATACGCCTCATAGTTTTCATTAAAGTAACCCGGATTGTATGACAATGTGATCACCATTGGGACATTCTAGACGCGATCAAACTATACGTAGCGTGCACGTGCGTTGAATGGTACACAGTGGGTACGGGGTACACGTAGGAAACGGGAGCGCGTGGCGTCCTGTGCCTGGGTATGTTTCATCACGTGACTTGCCTACCATTGTGGCGCCACGGAGGGCGTTCGCACAGTGTATGCTATCACGTGTACGTTTATTTTAATCGACAATTTAAAAAGCAAGTGGACCTGGGGGTGTTTCACAAAACTTGTCATCAGTGACAAATGACAGTTTTTGTTATAAGCTACTGAAATCCTTGCTTCTGATTGGTTATCAGCAGATTTGTGACTGATCTTTGTAATTTGTCATTGAAAACAGGCTTTGTGAAACGGGTCCCTGTGCGTTTGTAAATAAGCAACTAGGAACCGACAAATTTAAGTCTTCTCCATGCGATATAGGGTAAATTCAGGATTAAAGTCTTACGAAGGGGCACGAGTGCACGGACTTCTTCTCGACAAAAATGGACCTATTCCAATACAAGTCCGAATACACGTGTTGTTAAAATCGAAAAATCTCGTGAACTTTCGGATTCAAGGAAAATGTCGTGTATATGTATCTAGAGAAAACATTTTCTCATAACTTAATTGCACACAAGAGACGAAATCATATCTTCGCTCTTCCT
The DNA here is from genome assembly GCA_037976565.1 of Mesocentrotus franciscanus. Taxonomy (NCBI): domain Eukaryota; kingdom Metazoa; phylum Echinodermata; class Echinoidea; order Camarodonta; family Strongylocentrotidae; genus Mesocentrotus; species Mesocentrotus franciscanus. The sequence continues at coordinate 19,642,407 of CP137680.1, read as the reverse complement.
TCCTCTCGCGAAATCTGTCTACCCATTCTCCCACTTGACTTGGTTCATCAATCTTCATGTTGTTTTCGCTTCTATCCATGTCTTTTCTTCGTTCAATCTCTGTCTTTGTCTGTGACTGTCCCCCCTTCTACATCTCTCCCACGTCCTCTATAGATCTATATCTTTTTATTTGTCAGTATATATCTTGTAGTTGTAGCAGTGTATATACTCACGCGATTGTCGGTGTTAAGTGTCTTAATGAGGTTCGTTAGAATAAAATAATGCATGTCTCGAAATCTGCAACCTGCTACGTTTACGTTCCATATGTCTGGGAGGGCAACGGCTGTACCCAGGGGCTGTCATTTCGGATTTGAAAGAAAATATCCTGAGCCAGTTCTGGTAGTATAAGCTGTCAGTTGCTCTTTGGGGCGCCCTTTTCCTTTGCGCTCTTCTTCTGAGCTCGATTAGTGTGTTCATATTACGGCCGAATCAACAAACTAGCCCACGACGAAGTAGATTCATTTGTGGTCAATCTGTGTGATTGCATGTCTGTGTAAGGTTACACTGCCCTCGAAAGGTGCACTGTGCTCGAGTCAAGAAAAATTCATGAGCATGTATCCTCCTCGTAATATGTGGATTATCAGTGCCTCACGTAACGAAAATATAGTAATACTGAAACCTAATTCATATGATTAAGAGCCCCTATAGTCTCTGTAGGCATGGTAGGAGGGGGTTCCCATCCCCACTTTTTTTTAAAACCAAAAGGCTGCCTTCTATAGATTTTGCCTGCGTCTTGCGATACCTACCCCCAGATCAATAAATCTCAACACTCATTAGTGCTTTTAAGAACCTTTGAAAAAATTATTGTCGAATTTATGTCAATTATCCCAGTATCAAATATGAAAAAATTAAGGAAAAGTAATATTCACTTTTCATCAGAATAGTACTAATTCTGAGCACCTAAAGCGCAAACTAGGTTTCTGTCATTAAAATGATATTAACACTGAAAAGTTGTGATTGTTAAATGTTTAAAATACGTCGTAATTATATGCCTACCGTGCCTAAGATCCAATGATCTTTGAAGGTTGGGTCATGATGGCGGTGTGTATAAATTCTTGTTTTTTTCGGTTTCAACGCGTGGGTACTCCTGAAAAGGGCTGTTGGGTTTTAAAGTGAGTTTTAAGAAAGTGAGACAGAGGTATCTTTTCCGCTTCGTCCTATGGAGGACTACTTGGTATTGTATGGATGGAGGTAGATGAATTCTTTGGTGAGAGGTGTTATACATTCATCCTTCAAGATATATGATTATAATAATAATACAGTGTAATAATGATAATAGGTCCATTTGTATAGGGCAGCTGCAGTATGAATTTACTCAACTACGCTCAATGTCATATACATGTATCATATTATTACCCCGGATGTAGCTGAGCAACCGTAATAAGGATAAAGCATGTAAGGAATTTCTTTCTATTGGATACCCATTTACTTCACCTGGGTGGAGAGTGGCAAATGAAGATTAATGTTTTATCTTATGGCTCGAACCGCGAACCATGTGATCCCCAGTCCGGTGACGTATCCACTAGATCACGACACCACTGAATATAATCCTTCCTCTCTTACTAATGTTTCTACCTGACATTTGTCTTCTTCACTTTAGGCCTACAAGCGGGGCCTGTATGGGGCGAAGTACGTATGGCTTTTGGTGGGCTGGTACATGCGGGACTGGTGGCTGGTCGAGGACGATCGCATAGACTGCACACCCGAGGAGCTCACCGAGGCCGTCGAGGGCTACTTCGCTGTCGACAGCATGGATACGAACGTCGATGACCGGATGTCAGTCTCGGGTCTGGTGAGTAAGGTGTTGTCGCGACTTCTTTTAATTTGTATCTCCCTCTATCTTGCCTATTCTTAGTTTTTGTGTCGTTTGATTGGAATTGTCTGTCCTTTCATCTCAATAAACAGAGGAATGTTTAGTATTAGAATTTCACTCCAAGTGCGTTTAGACATTCAGAATAAAAGAATATCACCGTTTTTCTTTATTTTTTCCTATGCAGACGTATACGCCAAAACGACCGATTATTGTCCATAGGATGTAATGTAATTGTTTTATCGGTCTGTTGCCGGTCTTATCGGTGTGACTGGGGTATAATAATTAAGGATAGTTTCGTGCAAAACTAAAAACTAAAAGCTCAAAATAATTATTCACATAGTTCATTAACATCTTGGAAACCCCAGATCTCCAGCAGACTGTATTATTTTAAAGAGTCCCTGACTCAGCAAGTATAAGTAACATAAATCATCCTTCCATTAGTTTTGGTGTTCATTTGAACTGCATGTAGTACTGCAGCAGTTAATTCATGGGCCTATGAGCAGATGAGTACCTAACTGGTCTGATTTTTAATACTTCATATTTCTATCCACTCTAGACCTCATCAGAGTTCCGAGAGGAGATGAAGCAGCGTGGAATCGAACACCTCTCCACCCATGCCGCTCAGACCTACGATGCTGTCTGGACAATCACGCTCGCCCTCAAAGAAGCCATGCAGATAGTGGAACCGACGCCGAGCAACGCATCGATTCCAACGACGACGACGACGGTGATGAACGACGTCGGGTCCGCGGACTTCTCGTACACGGATGAAGGCATGAAGGATGCGCTGATCGACATCATGTCCGAAGTAAAATTCACGGGTGTTTCGGTGAGTGTCAAATGGTTGTAGTGTAGCCCGATTTTTGTGATGGCTCCTGATTTTTACCACCCCAAAATGGGTAGGGCAAGCTGAAGGCAGGAAATATGTGAGGAGGCGAATAACCTTTGCACGGGATCTTACAGGAGAAAGTAGATATTCTCCTCCCCCTCCCCCGTGCCATCATGGTGCACATGCCCGGTAGGATGTTTTGCAATAAAATATCGTAAAGTGTAGGCATCATTATTTTGCATTCAGTATACAGTATTAAGACATGCAAACTCGGCACTTAAGTGGATTTGCGACAATCGTTTTGAATTCGTTAACGCAATAAAGGCAATTCTCATAAAACTTCTTCTTTGTTAGGCCTTTAATATCAAGATGCGGGAGGCACCAGTGAGTGCATTTTCTCTTAAATGGATTGAGTAACTTTGTCTCAGATTCTGAAACAAAATCCTGGATTTAGCTCATGATGCAATCATAATTATAAACCTTTAGGTCAGTCAGTAACCCCATGACTTTTACCAGCCGATCGCCTGTCTGATTATCAAGATATTTATGATTGGAAATCGAAACCAAATTTTGCGTTTTCCTAACGGTTTTCATAATACTACAGTCTATTGGGGAAAATGAGTATGGTAAAACCGGTCACTAAAAGATTTTTGCTTTTTTGAGACACTTCTTGATCATTTTGAAGCGCAATTTTTTGGGGCCTTTAATATTACACCATATCACAGACACTGATAAAACGTAGGACCATGCATCTCAGATTTAATATTGTTAAACGATGCCTTTAAATCTAGACATCACTGGGTCTTAGGTCTAATCCATGTAAATGATCAGAATCTATATGATGCAATGATAAAGACCACTGGTTAATTATTAACAAATACGAAATATCTCATGAAATAGATAGGCACCAAATATAACCAAAATGATAGAGATTCTTACTCATTTCTGTTCACCTTTTTACAGGGTCCCGTTTCGTTCGCTGGTCCAGATCGATTTGGTATCACCACATTCCGGCAAAATCAAGGTAATTACTTTTCTTTCAAACACTCATGATTTTCCACATAATTATGCATAGATTGTACATTCCATATTCCACAGGGTTGTTTCATTATCATCGACTATAAAGCATTTCTCTTGCCCTTTTTCAGGTGGTGAATTAAAACGGGTTGCTTTGTATTTCCCAGAGAGTGAGCTGCTAGACTTCGAAACGGAGGGGACTGTGCCAATCCACTGGGCCGGTGAGTTAAACTATTCTAGAACCATGTTAAGCAGAAATGTCACATACAGCAGGAAAGTTACGGAAGGGGTGGGGCACAGGGTCACTTGCCAAGTGCCATAATTTAGCAATATCATACCAATTTTTGTATATATCCATCCGCTAAATTTAATCATGGAAATTAGGTACAGTAAATAAAGAAGAAGATTACGAAGTTTGATTATAAAGAAATATGATGAATACGATAAGGTATAAATAATATTTGGGTGATCAACTTGTAAATCATTCATGCTCGAAGCAGCATACAAGGAAATATGTAGTATGTTTCATTCACAGAAATGCACAATATTTGATTTGATATATACCGACAGAAATAGAGCCCAAAATTATAGTTCTGCATGAAAACTAAAGTTAAGAACTCTGAAACCATGGAAACTGTAGATGGTCAACGACCTGAATGAAAATACAGCGAAGAAAAGGAAAATTGCAGCGAGAAAGTAACACCTGATATTTCAAATGTAACCTTTTCTCCCCCAATACGAGCCAGTCTTCTTCATCATGTTCATTTCATTGAAAGGGGCTCCGACAGGTTGCCAAATTTTTATCGCGGAGTAAGCATTCTGCGATGCTGCTCCAAATAATGTTGAAATAGTTGTTCTTTGCAAGAGAAAGAAAGTCATTCACCCCGCACACTCCAATAAAATGTCTCCTTCGTGTCAGTGTCGTTTCATTATTACCATAGCCATCCAGCGCAGTTTGATTGTATTGTTTCGAACATTTTCAATAGAGAAACGTTTACTACAAATAAAAAACATATACAGTGATATATTTTGTTTGAGTGCAATAAAACAAATTGCATTCGTGCGTTTCATTTGTGAAGAAAAAAATGTTCTCAACTCAAAATGGTAACCATGTTTACATGTCATATTGATTCTCTCTTCTGTTGACTGTTTTTCTTTTTCGTAAATCAAAATTACACTCCCCTCGCTTTTTTCTTTCTCTTTCTCATTCAGTCTATTTTCTACTTCACCTTTTCTCACTATCTCTCTTAATATCTCTTTTTTTTTTTACTCTTTCACTCTCCCACTCTCTATCTCTAACTCTCTCTGTCTCTTGCCTCAATCTCAGTCTTTCTCTTTCACAATGTATACTCCCCTCCAACCCCCAACCTCCCAACCCCCGCTCTCTATCTCTCTCTGCATGTCTCTCTCCCTTTTTTTTCCTCTCTCTCTCTCTATCTCTCTCTCTTCCCCTCTCTCTCTCTGTATCTCTCTCTGTCTCTCTATATCTCTCTGTCTTTCTCTTTCTGAACTATTTCCCCTCACCCCCCATCTCTCTTTCTGTCACTCCCCCTTCCCTCTCTCGATTGATGGAATTTTCCCTCTCCATCTCTCTCTATATCTGCTCTTTTTCATTATACACAAGATCGCCATTCATCTCCCTAATTAACTAGCTCAATGTCATTCCGTTAACCAACCAACCTTTTCCGGATTGAAAACGAAGTCGCCAAATACCACCAAGAGAACTGAGGAAACGAGAAAAGGAGTATTACAGAGATGTTATTACATGCAAACAGCAAAGCACTGGTCTATATCCTGCATGATTAAACCCAAGCCTTATACGTCCGTTGTAATCAAAATAGAAAGACTGAGACAATAACCCTAATAAAGGCATTGTAATATCACTCTATATATCATCAATCTGCTCGATACAGTCATTAAATGCATAATACTTTGATCAACCAGGATTGGCGGTGCTTGGATTACCTCGTATTATACCGCATAGACATTTGCATTCTCGAAACAAATTAAAGGAGACATTTTGAAAATGGAGACAAACTGGATAGTCTATAGCTTAATAATGGAATGGCAACATCGATTATGGTAGACCCAATGATACGCAGGGTACTTATTACATGATACGAACGTTGCCCATAATTATAGTTGTTATAAAACGAGGGTCGCTTTTCAAAGGCATCATTCGCACAGCCACACGTTAAACATATCATTTTCAAGTAAAATATACCCAGCCCCTTTCTCATTACTCTACGCTGAGGACATGACTTGGCTCTCGGACAGCGCGTAATTGCTAACGTATCCATGGACCCCGTTCTCACTCACTTTGAAAGTGGTCTTAGTTAGACCATGGAGCTAAAAGTCTTTTAGCTCCATGGTTAGACCGCTCCAGAGGAACGGGTCTTGAGGAACGGTTTGCGAGGGTTCACACTCCGAGCAGTTTTTTATGGCTCAAACCACTCCACGAGTCAAAGTGGTCTTGTTGCTATAGCAGCTCAAGTCAGCGGGTAATTTTTTTCGCGCGCGGAATACTAAGCGTATGTACCGTACTACATGTTTCGCGCGGAACGTCACTAGCTCACTTCCGTTCAAAGTACGCTTTCGTTCACACTCGCACGTTAGAGCGCTCCAAACCGCTCTTAATAAGACTCGTTCCTCAAGACCACCTCCCGAGGTGGTCTTCTGGAGCGGTCCAGAAGTCCACTTCCTGGACCACTTTGACCGTTCTCACTCACCTAAGAACCGCTCCTGAGGAACGGGTCTTAGTTAGACCGCTCCAACGAAGTGAATGGGAACGGGGTCCATGATATGATTGCGATCCACGCGAACATGCCTGGAGATGGCCAGCCGGTCTCATATGAACAAGTATCATTTCTCGGAAACAATACCATGTAATGTGGCTCATTAGATCGCCTGTCTTTCTGTCGTCTGACATTTTGCTGATGGACGTAATTCCAATCGCTCTTATTTCTTTCTTGAGCGTATCCACTTGCAGTGGCGTATTTTCAGCTCGTACCAGATGAGAATAAAAGTACACGTGGCATTCTATTACCGTAATGAAACACGCCGCGAGAGAATATGTTTGAGTATGATTTTACTTCCAATTTCTTTGTCCTTTCTGAACGCGGATTCTCCAGGGGATGACTTGCACTTTTACCAGGGCGTAGCCAAATCGTAGTGAAGGCATTCAGCGAGAGGCAGGGGGCTCAACAGTGGGCAATCAAGACGTAAATCGCTTCATTATGTTTATACTTCAGTGTGATGTTGCATATTGGAAAATTGTCGGGAACTTATTATATTAATTTCAGTGGTGTAATAATGATCAGGGCAAATGGTTGGAGAGAGTAAAATAAGAGAGAGAAAAATACAGATAGGCAAACATGCAGAGGGAGGTCGAGAGAGACAGACAGACAGATATGGGGGAGAAGGAGAGCGAGAAAGAGAGAGAGGGGGAAGAAAAATACAAAGAGAGAAGGTAAGGGAGGGTAAACGTGAGAAGAACACACATTCTGTTCCGATTTGAGGTTCTGATAGGGGCTACCCCGCCCCCGAATCTTTCGTTTGTTGCCCTCGTAAAACAAGAGTAATTCCAATGTTCAACTCATGCTACGCCTCTGAATACACGAATTTACATTCCGTGGTTTAGGCCTACATTTAAAAAAATACATCGAAAAGAGATTGATAAATAGTGTGGTTATGTTAATATTTAAGTGATTCGTAGAAGAACACTGAACACGTTTAAGTTGGAAGTCATAATTGTATTGCCAAGAATAAGACCAAGGCAAAGTTACAGATTTTAATAACAGGTAGTGTTTGTCCACTCGATATATCGCAGAAAAGGACTTTGCCATCATTTAGAATCGTTAAAATCTTATCCCTATCAGCTGAAATCAAATAAAGAAATTTGGTTATAGATATATTTAGATTTTTACGTAAATTGGCCTAATTTTAATTTGTGTCTTGACCCAAAATATGCTTTATTTTTAGTAAACATGTGATGCTATTAACAAACGCTCGCTGTTGTACGTACTGAATCGAGAACATGATGTTGTATGGGAAAGAATCAACACTGTATGTCAATAACACTTGTTAGAAATCACATCAAAAATCGTCACTCAATATTTTCCCCAAATTTGTAGCATCATGAACGATTGGAGAAACACATCCGTCTTTCCTCTGCGGCGGCGGCTGAAATTCTTTGTACGAAAAGGGAACTCTCCGTGTTTCCAATATTTCACTGTAATATCTTCAATTTCATTTTGTTTTCCCAAAGGCAAACCGATACACCATTAATCTTCATCGAGTTACATATTATGTTCAATTTACGTTCGAGTTGCAGAGCAAATTTGAGCTTTATATTCGTTATATCCGAGTGCAGTTTAAGAGTTAGCAAATTAAACCATTGCTCAGGAGAAAGATTGATGAAAAATATACATTCAATAATAATGGCAAGAATCTTACACAGGAATTATCATCGTAACGTTTTCCTTTTATCTCAGCTACCTTTCGTTTTCTTTCTGTCACGTTGATTCTATATGTCATTTCACTTTTCAATAGTTTTCTAATGTTTTTCTCTTGTATTGCCCATCAACTGGTCCTTACGAGTTATTTTTTCTTTTGTAAGTATTGAGTTGTCCGTGTCTTTCCGCTTTCGATATTATTTCAAATTCAACTGGTTCTAGAGGACTTTGAGGAAAAGTGTCACGTTGCGAGTATAATGATGGTTATTGAGTCAAGTAACCATGATAATTGAGACTAAAATCTTACAAGCCCTATTTTTAAAGCTAGAATTCCGTGAAGTGGCACTTTGCCCCATCCCCCTCCTGAACACCTTCAAAAATGTTACTTTGAAGACCATGATAGAGAGAAATAGAGCATGGATGTATCCGTGGGTGACGAGAATCCGACCCGATCACAAAGCGTAAGGGGATACCCTGGCGCTTACAGGTCCTTGCTCAAATCACCGGGAAACCATTTTATCTGTGTGGAAACCGGGTGAAGAATCGAGCAATTTGTGCTCATTCATGAAGCGGGGTGTATCAAATAGCGCTCAAATCCAGGCCGAAGTCACCCCCGCGTACATCTGACGACGCCGCGGTACCACGGCGATTTTTGGAAATTGATTAGAGACCGAAGCGGAAGCCAAATATGCATCCATCATGTCTCTGGAATGGATGAAACATTTCTTGTTATGATGTTAAAGTGGGGTGATTGTGTAGAAGTGGTGGAGGGGTATACGGGCGCGTACCCCCATTTATCAATGAGTAAATCACATTGCAATATAGTTCGATTCATATTTCAGTAACAGTTTCTCCGCGGTCAAGCTCTCGCTGTCAGAATAAATTATTTCAACCCCGAACCCAGCACTACTCCTAATTGTAACCTGAAACCTTATCATAAACTCAAACCCAATTACATTCCAATCCCTAACCCCATATTGAAAAGGAAATGTCGCCAAGCAATGTCAGAGCAGGCACATGTAAGTTTTGCCCCCCTCCCTCCCCGAAAAAATCCTGGGTCCGCGATTGTACAGTTCCTTGAGAAGTCTATTTCGGAATCGGGTCAATTGTTGACTGCATATTTCTTGATCAAATCTGTTCTGAGTCAAGAGTTCAATGTCGATGGAAGTGGGATTATTGGATGGGCTCTGATGAAGTGTGTTTCGGGTTACATACACTGTAGGAGCCCAGAAATGAGATGGAGTTATATTTTTTTATTGCAAGTATTTCGATACAGAGAGCAAACGGTCAATTCAGATAGAAGTAGAATAGTTGTACCCGTATTGGCTTTGTTTAATAGTGTTTCAGGACACAAGTCCGTTATGAAAGAAATAGTTGAGTGTATCATCGTTCTTTATTGAATGCATTTTGGTACATGGGTCAACTTGAGATGATAAGGAGGGTAATTCTATATTGTGAGAAGTGTTCGAGAATAAATTATTAACTTGTGATAGGGTCTGGGCAAGGTTGCATAGATCTGGTAAAGTAAATTTCCAGGACAAAGTCAGTTGATATCAGGAGAACGGGGTAGTTTCACATCTTCTAAAGATAGGGTAGATAAATCCAGAAGTATTGTTTTATGGAAGCAGGTGCAGCTAATGCGTTTCTTTTATTTTCTTTACCTTTTTTTTCTCCTGTCTATCTTTCTTTCTTTCTTTTTCTTTGAGTGGGCAAGTGCTAATCGGAGTACACACAAATTCTTCTCTGGTAGAGGTGATCAAAATATTTCTCCGTATTTCATGCAAACACGATCGCAATAACTTTCAAGAAATCAACTTTCGGGCAAATTCAGAAGTCTATTGTATTGCCTTTAGAAATCATGTTCAGATTATCTCATTGTAATGTTCGCAGAATTATTTCAAGAGGTTATGTACAAAGATTTTGACATTTTCTTAGGTTGATTTATCAAAAATCTTTGCGATCATGTTGTCACAGGAACGGCTCCTCAGGAAGTGGAGAAAGTGCATACATTGTGTGCGGCAAGCCAGAATCCGATGACCGGGGTAATAGCATATCTGTAAAGTGTTAAGAAACTCGGACATTGCCAATGTATTAAGCGCTATATAAGCAGAAATATTATTATTATTATTATTATAGGTGAATTCTAAAGAGTTATACACATGTATTGCTTAACTTATGAGCATCATGATCATCGTATCTATGCAATCGACCTCTATCTTTCTTTCTCTTGTTGGCTTAGGTGGTTTTATACCAGTCGACCATCTGATCGTTCTCGACAAGCCTATTCGGATCAACTCTGCTGCTTTCCTGTCGATCTCCGTCCTGACCGTCCTCGGAATCATCCTCGCTTTCCTCTTCCTAGCATTCAACATCAAGTACAGGAAAACAAAGTAGGTTCCTTCTCGCTTTCATCGTCAGGCAGATAAAAGAAGCACTGGGGTACACTTGGGAGAGTGGTGACCGCATTTATGATATGCACATGATCCCAAGTGATGCTCAATGCACACCATGTCATGTCCATAAAGTGTATCTCGTGGGATGCGCACAAGAAGGCCACTAACTATTCCTGACAATACATAGGTCTTACGACCTCCTTGCAGAACAGCTGACGATCTGTTCGAACCAAGAAGATAAAGCATCTAGGGTGGTTGACTGATGTGATTTTAGACAACATTACAAACCATGCTCCTCTGCCGTGTCTGTACATATTTGTTTGTACCTGTGATTTCTTTGCTTCAGTATTTCATACTACTTTCTTAGTTTTTAAATGAATGGGGAAAAAAATATTCAATTAACCTAAAAAACTACTTGTGTCAAACATTTTGTTGACGACTCTGTCATTATTTTTTAATCGAAAAGAGGGAGCAGAGTATAGGGATACATTTTATCGGTTTTTTAAATGATTTACTCTCGTATAATGCCTGCAGAATATATGAAAGAATAATGTCTGCAGCCATGTCCCATTTTAAGATCATCCTCTTTTTCAATAGTTTTCCGTTTTCATATAATTTTATTATGTTTCCTTGTCTCCGTTTCAGGTACATCAAACTATCGAGCCCCAATCTGAACAACATCCTGGTGGTAGGTTGTATAGCGGTCTACTCAGCCATTCTTATGATGGGCCTCGATGGGGATAAAGTCTCTGATGTTGTTTTCGCTCCTCTCTGCACGGTATGTATCATGCATTGGCGGATCCAGGGCACAGGGGCATGTGCCCCGGCCCCAAACAAAAAAAAAAAAAAAAAACACATGCAGTGTCAATCTGCCTGTTCCAGACGCTTCAGTGCTGCAAACTTGCCTTTGTCAACATGGTCAATTGTTTTCAATTGCATGGCTGTACGACTGCTCTCCCGCATTCAAGGAACTTCTTACTGCCATTTTCCAATGTTCTACACCTGTGGTGAGAGAGGCAACTGTAGGTGAAATACCTTTTCAAGGACATAGGCACTACCTATTATACCATGGTCCCGCATAATTGTGGTGACATTGGTTGATCTATGGTGTAGGATAAGAAGAAAATTCCTGAGAAAATCTATGAAGAAATAGTAATTTGATATTCAAAATCATGCTGTAACTCAATCCATATAAATATATTATGTGACACACAATTACCAATATCTTTCAACATCACACCATGTTATTGTAATTATTATTATTAATGTTATTGTTTACAACTTACAAAGTCGTTGTTCTCCCTCACGTTTGCTTTTTCTTTCAGATCCGCACATCGTTCCTAGCGGTCGGATTCTCCATGGCTTTCGGATCTATGTTTGTCAAGACGTATCGGGTATATCACATCATTACACATGCTATGAGTAGAGTCATCAAAAGAAAAGTAAGTGACTGAATTTATTATTTCACTGTCATAACTGTCTTCATTTAAAGGTACTATGTCCCATTTGCAGGCCAAAAAATGAATAGGTTAAATTCCAACGGCATTTGAAAGACAATACTAATTTAGAACTTTCCTAAAAAAGGGGGCTTGAAAATGTCTTTAAGTGGGAAAATAACGACTATTAGTTGTCGAATCGACTTAGGAGCTATAGAGCCAGTAAGTAATAGTCTGATTTTTCAGACCATTGTACCGAATGGTCGTACGTTTTATGCTGCGCAAAGATTCAATCAGTTTAATTTTGGCCATTACAAGAAGTGGGTTATTGATGTAGACAAATGCTCATGTACCCTTTACAGCTCATTTTATGTATGTTATTACCAAAGATGAAAAAGCAAGTCAGTCACCCAATAGTGTCTGACAGTGAAGTCTAGCAAGTAAACGGATTTCCTTGCATAATTTGAATATTAGGACACTGCTAAAATTTAAATTTCACAGATAGGACATACATGACATATTCATAATTCCTGCAAAGTTCTACAGAATTTGATGTTGGCTGCAGAGGGACATAGTATCTTTAATGAAAGATCACAGGGCTAGGGTAAACCGAAAGCTTCAGTCTCTGAGACTACGTCTGGCTCCACTGCCTTTATACATAATTATGTGTATATGGGGAAGGTTGACAAATGTCAGTTTTATTAAAGAATTCTCCATACCAGATGGTTATTTTTGTCTAGGCTAGGGTTGCAATCGGGTTTCGGATGCGGTCTAGGGATAGTCTTAGGGTCAGGTCTAGTGTTTGGTCTCGTGTTTGGTCTAGGTTGAAGTTAATAATTCGGCTAGTGTAGGATATTTACCACGGAGCGAGTGTTGCCAGAACGCGTGCTTGAACTTGCCAAAGGACATTAGTGCCACAGCGGCACTTGAACCGCGAACCGTGTGATTGACAGTCCAGCGACTTATCCACTAGAAAACGTCACCTCTACATTACTGCTTCACATTCTGCATGCCTTGATGCGATTCATTGTTTCAGCTTATCTGATTATAGATTGTGATTGCCAAAATGATCCCTGACTTGAGCTCTGACGTAGACCACTTTATATTAGTGCTTAATCTGAGCACGTGGGAGGAAGATTATACTACAATTTCTCAATCACTTAAACCAGATAGGAAATGAGATTTTGAAAAATATAAAGAAATATTTAAGAAGCTTGCCTGATTTTAAAACCATATTATCGAATTCATCCTGCTCCTGGGGGAATACTTGCAAACAACATAAACACAGACAAAAACTATGATATCATCCGTGTCAGAGTAAGGGTGGCAGCACACCGAGTAGTCGCCCCCTTTCTTTTTCAAAGCAAATGTGTCGCACCTTGATCACACTATGTTCCTCCTAATTTCCCTCGTATGCCCTCTTTGAAAACTTTAACCTAATTTTCGGAATTGTACACCCCCCCCTTTTTTTTTTAAAGAATCCTGAATCCGCTCCTGAATGACATTCCCCCGTTCATATTAAGACAGCTTAATTACTGTCCTAGATATTTTTGTCTGAGCAGTAATTACGGTATATCAGCTTTGACTTTAATGATGTATGATTTGACCTACCTAGATAGGAAATGGAACAGAGTCAATTATAACCTAAATGGAATGATCAAGTCTGGAGATTTGTTAACCTGTAAAATTCAAAACAACGCTCTGAAGCATGCAGCATCATCGTAGATGTGTTGAGAATGGAAGTTTATAAGAATCTGTTTATATTAACCACCATAATTCTGATTTAAAATACTGTCCAGTTCATGTAACTGCGCATTTGGAAATGAATGTTCAAATTTGAACACTAAACTGGTACACTGCAAAAACACCACTAAAATAATGATAATTGTTATTTCAGTCTTATTTACCTAATGCAATAACCGCATACTGCTCTTTCTGAGTACGTTACATTTATTGTTTAATACCCCGAGCATTGCCATCTTTTAAAGGCATCGTTTAACAATGTTAAATCTGAGATGCGTGGCCCTACGTGTTATCAGTGTCTGTGATATGGTGTAATATTGAAGCCCTAAAAAAATGAAGTGCCTCAAAAAAGTAAAAATCTTTGAGAGACCGGTTTTACCGTCCTCATCTTCCCCAATAGACTGTAGTGTTATAAAAACCGTTAGGAAAACGAAAAATGAAATTTCGATTTCCAATCATAATATCTTGATAATCAGACAGGCGATCGGCTTGTAAAAGTCATGGGATTCCTGACTGACCTAAAGGTTTATAATTATGATTGCAGCATGAGCTAAATCCAGGATTTTGTTTCAGAATCTGAGGCAATATGTTACCGAGTCACTTTAAGTGATCGCATCCCATGTACACTAGTTATGCTAATCTTTAAATGCAAGGTTAACTCTGTTTTGTATGATTGCCCTTCTTAGATGCTGCACGAATCAACGTTATTCCTCATGATCGGAGTTTTACTATTACTGGACGTCATTATCATTGCATTGTGGGTAATACTGGATCCCATGTACCGACAAGAAAAACGCATGAGTGTCGAGGTGAGTTCATACTTACGTGGGGCATGGCTCATTTCATTGATTTATTGTCGATTTGCATCGTAACAATTCCCCCAAAATAGCGTTCTTTAAACTTCCCTTCATTAATCACCTACTCAAAGGGTACTGTCAACTTTTTGACTCAATACCAGGCGGGTGTTTCACAAAGACTAAGATCGACCTTAAGTTGGACTTAACAATGGCAGGCCGTTCATGCCACTGTTTGCTCTCACCATTATGATCTTTAGATAATATTTTTTTCCTTCAATAATGAATTATCCAAAAATTTAAATTCTGTAGATTTGTGACCATTATTTGTACGTCCCTTGAGAGACCAATGCCAGTAAACAGTGAGAGCAAACAGTGGCATGAACGGCCTGCCATAGTTAAGTCCAACTTAAAGTCGATCTTAGTCTTTGTGGAACACTCCCCAGTTTGGATTTGCGTATATTCTTGTTTCTTGTTTTCTTCATTTTATTGAATAATTATTTACATCACCTACACTGTATGAGTTAGCAAATGGTTTGATTAAGGTCAGTTTGTAAAGGGTTACAGAGGTGAAATTTTGTTTTGAACTGATAATTACGCTGCGGAAAAAAAAAAATACGGAAAGATCTGACAAGGAAAACCCTCCGGTCTGACAGGAATTCTGATGTCACTTTGTAAGAGTATAGTTGGATAACTTGCAGAACAAAATCGAAAATTTACTCCTGTCTTCTTCTATTCAAGATTTCAGACGACGGCACGCGCGCGTACGTGCCCGTCATCGAAGAATGCACGTCGTCCCACCAGAGCAAATGGTTGGTTGCTCTCTACTCCTACAAGGGCCTTCTACTTCTCTTCGGTGTCTTCCTCGCCTGGGAGACCCGCAATGTCAAGATCCCCGCCCTCAACGACTCCCACTACATCGCCGTCTGCGTGTACAACGTCGTCATCATGAGCGTGCTCGCCGTCGTCGTCAATAACTGGGTCATCCAAGGCAACCATCGTACGATGTCCTTCATGCTCGTGTCTCTCTGTATCTGTATTACTACCACTGCCACGCTGTGTCTACTTTTTGTGCCAAAGGTAAATTTTATGTTTCGGTCTTGAATAAAGAAAGTTTGATGTAGCTTCAAAATACAGTCAAACCTGTCTATAGCGACCGCCCAAGGGAAACAGAAAAAGTGGTCTTTGTAGACAGGTGGTCTTTGAAGACAGGTTCCTTTAGTACATGTTTCAATGAGAAACTATTTTCAAGGGAAACAAAAAATGTGGTCTTTGTAGACAGGTGGTCTTTGTAGACAGGTGGTCACTAAAGCAGGTTTGACTGTAGTAGTCAAATTCATCATGTAGAGAACTTTAGTGACTTCCGTCGTTTTGTGGTCCATGCCATGTAAGATATTTCACCTGTCTCTGGGTAAGTTTAAATGCGTGCCCTTAAGTATAATCCCATTAAAATAGAAATTATGGAAATAATTAGCATACATTTTATTCTAAATCTAAAAGGAAATATTGCGATATCAATGTACTTTTAGAACTCAACTAAAGACATACCTATTTCAGATTGCTTACAATTTATTAGTCACTGCTTTTTTGTCTTTCCCGGTTGTAATCATGAACAGACATTTTTGGTAGTTTTTCAGTCTCATCAGCGCCTTTGATTAGGCAACTAGATATTGGCGCTATATAAATTCCTGGATTGGATTGGATTGGAATGTAATGTATCTATTTGTCCAATGTCATTCAACATGGATATTTGTTTGCTCACATGTAAAATAAAGGCTCAGACAAAGTTTACAAAGAACAGAAATATGATTCAGAACATGGATACATTTTGGTGATAACAAAATAATAGTCATACGTTTGGTTACGTAATTTAACTGTCTTCATGCATATTTATAAATAAAAATTATTTACCACTATAGTTATACACACATAGAAAATTAAGCTTTATCAGCTGCAATGCCTCAAACCAATAGATGAGACAGTCCATAGAATATTGAGTAGTAGGGGTGTACAGGAGAAGTCAGATATTGTGTTTCGACATCACCGGCGATTTGAGTTTATTAATATCATTTGATCGTTATTTTCTATTGTAGCTTCATGCAATAAGAATTAGTGTGAGCAATGATCCAGTCACCAGATCAGTCGGGTTAGAGGTCAAAGGTCGAACCCGTCGCTTCGTGATGGACGAATCGACGGAGCTAAAAGAGAGCATCTATAGAGCTGAAATTCATATACGAGCATTCAGAAGAGAAAATAGAAAAGTAAGTGGTGACGAGATATTATCACAACTCTTTCGTAGAAGTATTCCTTGAAAAGTGGGTTGGTATAATGGGAAGCCCACTGGCCTTTCGATAAACAGACGTGGGTTCGAACCTGAGTTGCGTCCGATGGTGATGGTCCTGGCCAATGCACATCTGTAAAAACGCCGTTCACACAAACGCACACCGATTTTCGAAGTTGTTTACAAGAGTTGAAAATATGTCAACCTCCAAAAGTCTTCAAATTGTTTTACAAATAATAATAATAATAATAGTTCAGTTCTTGTATAGCGCATAATACGTTATGAAATAACATCTCTATGCGCTTCCAAAGAGCTTTGGACATTATTACCCTAGCTTTAGCTCCGGCAGCCGTTATCAGCGCACAGTGCATTTCAAGGAATAATCCTACCAGGTACCCATTTACCTCACCTGGGTTGAGTGTGGCAAATGTAGATCAATGTCTTGCCAAAGGACATTAGTGCCGTGGCGGGACTCGAACCGCGGACCTTGTGATCGACAGTCCGGTGACCTATCCACTCGACCACAACACCTCTACGACGTAGGTTGTAAAATAAATTGCCCGAAGAAACTTTTAATGGATGGGTTTCAACCTACTCCCCCTGAAGTCCCTGACTTAGTACTTACGAAATCTAAGATGTCATCCAGCCACCAGGAATTGGTTGTTCCCTAATAATGTACTCATATTTAAACACAAAGGATAGTTCTTACAAATAAACTGTATCATCTGGATTATCTCTTTTATCTTTGCAGCTTGATTCCAAAATAGCCGAGCTTGAAGGTATACTGCGCATGCTCGAACGAGAGGAGCAATACCGACTAGGTCATCTAAGTGAATTTGATCTGGACACATCAGGGAAGGAACATGAATTACAAATGCTGCTACACTTACCAGAGACTCCCATAGACAATCAAGAATCGTGTGCGGTTAATCGATTCGAACAGGAATACAAGCGAATAGTGACTCAAAATCTGAATTCGGTTAGTGGTGGTGGTGGTGGTGGACGGAGCGAGGAGCGACCGGGAAAAACCGAAACCCGACGTAGGACATCAGTGTTGCCTTTCAGAGGGCTGGGGAAGGAGAACAGTTTCACGCATACGCCGCTCATGGCAAGATTTAGTACGGATACCGACGAGACCAACTCGGATATCTGTCCGGATTTGGATACGGAGAGGAGTACGGTTGTGGAACGGTCGTATGGTACGTTGCGCGGGACAAGTAGCGCAGGAAGCAGTGAAAGTTTGTCTTCGAAACTCAGGGCGATTAGTGACGGCGGTGTAGGGATGATAGGGGATAATAAAGGAAAGAGGACAAACGACGTGGACGAGGAAGACGAGACAGAGATCGAGAATAACGATCAGGAGGATGCCGACGAGACGTCAGTTCTCGCGTACCGCCGAAGCAGCAGCGCGGCCAACCGCGGTAGCAACAAGGATATCCCCAGTACTTCAGAAACAGCTGACAAAGGAGACCTTGATGAAAGGACACTCATAACAGAAATGCAAGACCTTCAGCTTCGACTATTGCAATTGAATGGCAAAGCCAATATGATCTATTACGTATAATATATACCGATTCTAAGCAATGACTTTCTTCAAAGTACTTCACCTCATGGTGACTGATGATTTTATTTCTTCGTTTTTGTACTGTGGTGTTTCAATATATTGACAGAAATTTTGCAAAAATGTATAATACTTGTCATATAATATATAGAATCTTTTTATAGAAACAAAATGTTTCATATCATTATGAGATGGTATTTGATGCCATCTTAAATCTGAAATCGAGGAGGATATCTTTTTATACTGTGATCTATAACCAACATGTATACATTATTTTATATTGTATTGAAGTACTAATACCCAGTGTTCTTTGTTTTATTGACAGACTTTGTTTCTTGAAATGGCATTACATAGATCAAGCTCTCTCACAAATGACGGAATATGAGTGTCAAATTAATTAAAGGTTTTTAAACACAGGTGATGTTCTAAATTCTCAAATAATCATTTCTTTATCATTAAATGATTTTTTTTTAAATCCTAACCTAACTAGCTAACTGTACGATAGGATATGAATTTTCTTGACAAGGTCGCAGAAGTGATAGGACACATAAAAATATCAACAACGAACGACGATTTGGATCCGACATGACCCGACCAGATCTGACCTGATCATCACTATACTTGAATTGCAGTACGTTGAATTGAACTGATTTATTGATTTAAAAACATACACGCACAATAGAATAATAAAAACCTCCCCCATAAAACTAACGTTTTTTTATTTTAAAGGGGGCTATTCCGATTGACCGATGGCTCACGAGAAGTTGTTAAAAAAAGGCAGGTAATGAGACGGACATGTCGTTCTCGTGGGTCTTTGATCTCGTGAACCCTCATATAGGTTGTCAGAAGGACTAGAAGACCGGCATTGTTGATCTTATTCGTGTTATGGGCCGTCAGTCTTGCAGACCTTTGACCATGTGCACTGTAGCCTTAATGGAACGAACGACAGGTGTTGGCTTATATAAGACGGATATCATCTTTACACTTTTCACAAAACTGGACAACCACCATGATTACTTACCCTACGACTGAAAATACTGGGACTTTGACTCACGAATTTGTATGACAAAACACTTGAACCATTTTGTTTTGAAGCCGACGTATCTTCTCGGCAAAGACTATTGCATTGGTTTGGTTGCTATGACTATTCGGACCACACGCAATGGTAACATTAATCTGATGTGATCCAAGAAAGGACAAACTTACCATACCACCGTGACAAGGTTGTTGGGACCCAACATTTAGAGAGTGAAGTTGATTGCACGAATGACCATTTTAGAACCAGCACTACGGAGTCCCACACCTTTGGGTCATGTTTCTGACGAAATGGTTGCACCGACATCTCTTCTAACGATACTGTATGTTTCTCATTACTGTCATTTTTATTAGTAGTATTATTATTATTAATTATTATTAAGTATTTGGCGTCACTTGTGCCTGGGAGGTGAAAAGCGAACTGAATCACTGAACTCTCGATCGGGTCCCGGTATAACTTATTGTTGTGTGCAGGTGGACCACTACACCGGGGTTTCCCCCTGCTCTTAAACGAATAGTGTAGTGGGTTCTTAACGTGCAAAAGTGGTAACTATACTCTACACGGGGCTTCAATTTAACGTCCTATCCGAGGGACAGGGTGGTTTCCCCTTAACATAGCGAGCGTCTATGAAACAGGGGAGGGACACGTTAACACACCAATGCAGGCCTCAGTCCTCCGCCTGGGTTGGATTCGAACCCACAATCTTTGGTTCGACAGGCAGAAGTTTTACCGACTCAGCCAGCTCACCTCATTATGTATTATTTTGTAGAGGACAAGAACGATGTCATGACTAGTGTGACCTCCGTGACTATATACTCCAGTCTTGGCAGTGGGTGAACGACACACGTACTGGACGAATAAATCAAACGATTGTCCATTCAGAAACTCCGTCAAAGAATCCAAGTATTGTATTTCTGATGAAATGTTCCATCGGCAAGCCTTCTCGTCAGATACTATACTAGTATTAGTTGGATAATTAAGACTTCAAGGCGACATGCAAGATGACGACACGACTTGTGTGACCTACAACAGACGAACTTACCAATTCACATTGATGACAGTGACTTGGTGGGTGTTACGTGCGGATCCAGGGGCACATAGGCATGTGTACCATCGTTAGAGATTGGGATGCGTTGTGTTTGACAAGAGCTATAAATGACACGTTGGTACAGGATTTTAAACTATAATCTTCGGTAATTCGACATCATCACGAACAACTGGTTGGCAATACTGACTGATGATACGATTGATGGGCAACCTGTGCTAATTCGCACATTGGTTCTGTTTCACATAAAATTGCAAAAATGGGAAGTTCTAATTTATTCACGTTTCATCATTTAAGGATAGCCAAAATTAACTTTGAAGAAAAGTTGAACCTGTGACGGTGATCATGATTGCCCAAGTTTGAATATCATCGACTGGTACGTGACTGGTTGAATTTGCGACTGACCATAACGAGATAACCAGAGATGGCATGGGAATACATACTATAATGCAGGGGCGGATCCAGCCGGCGGCAAGGGAGGGGCAAAAAAAGGGGCGCACTTCGTGCGAAATTTTGAAAATCGTGTCGGCCGATTTTTCGCTCATTTTTGCTCGGGGGAGTGAGCACAATTTTTTTTTTTGGACCCGAAATTTTTGCGTAAAACGGGGGATTTCTTTCTTTTTAAACCGCCACCCCTTGAGCGCTAGAGGGGCCCATCTTCTTTTTACAAAAAGGGTGTTTTACTTCTTTTTTTTGCTAGTGGAGGTGGCCCGCCCGCCCCCCCCTGGATCCACCACTGCTATAATGGATCGGACAAGTGCCCGACGTGACGCAACATTCATCCAGGACACCACCTGACAAAAAAACAAAAACTGACACGACAACCACAGAGCTCCTTGATGACAGGTACTTTCAAAATTACTTCAAAATTAAACGGCATTGTGCTTTGCTAAGTGACCGCGACTATTTCTAACATGTGAGAAGGCTCAGCTCAATGGTATCGATGTGATGCTACTTCTTGGTATATGAAAATCTGTTTTGTTATTAAAAGCTGACGTTTCGACAAATCCCTTTTTCGGAGAATTAAACTTACGGTTTTATAGGACTTCTGACAACTATGATGCACATCTAATGTAAAGCTCATCGTCAAAGGTTTCGGGAGATGTTTGTAAAGAAGCACGAGGAAGCCGCCGACGAGACTGACAGTAAAACGGACTTAAAGACATGGAGAGATTAACGGACACTTAAATTGACAGGAATTTCAGGATCTGGGATCTGAGTAGCAAGGAAAGTAAAAGTGCTTCACAAAGTGAAGCACTTTATGCCCTCGCACTGGCTAAAACATAAGCTTTTACACTGCTACTGTAGTTTTGACCTCCCAATATAAATAGGGGTAGATCACAGTATTCACGGACAACGTGACATGGAGAGACGCAAAGTACATGGCAGAGGACAGATCAAACATACAGACTGGTATGTGTGGGAATGCGGAAACCTGCATTATGATTGTATTGACCAATGAACCAACCAGTCAACCAACCAACCAACCGACAACTACCGACCAACCAGCCTAACTGACCGACCGACTAGTCGACAAACCAACCACCCGACTGACAAACCAACCGACCGACCAACCATCCAGTACCGACCGACTGACCACCCGACCGACCACGCAACCAACGACCCGATCGACCGACTGACCACCAACCAGCTGACCAAGGCCGAACTCCCGACCGACTGACCGCGGAAGCAACTTCCCGATTGACCACCCAACCAACCGACGACCGATCAACCGATCAACATGTGACCAACCAACCAACCACCCGTCCGTCCGACCAACCAACCGACCAACCACCCTAACCACCCTACCCACCCACTGACCATCTAACCAACCGACCACCCGTATGACGTATCAACCCCGTCCATTCGACCGGCCGACGTACCAACCACCCGACCGACCGCCCAACCAACTAACCAACCAAACCATCTAATCACCCATTCAACGAATAACCAACGAACAGATAGACAGCCCAGCCAACCAACTAATGGACCAACCGAGAGAACGATCAAAGAGAACCCGGCCAACTGACCATCCTGACAACCACACAACCGACCCATCAACCAATCATTTGACCATCCACCAAGATTACCAAGTACCAACCATCCACCTACCTATCAAACCAACCCATCAACTGGTAAATCGAATCAATGTACAGACGAAATGGCAAACGGACAGGACAAACGATTGATCGACGTTGGTGACGAAAGAATGAATGTTACAGCAATTTTTTTCTCTCCACACTTCCTATCTTGGATATGCTGTACAAATGTAAATCATAGTGAACTCTTGACGAAAACCGATGGCCCTTCATAATTATTATTTCTTTAGGGGTAGTAAGAAAGTACCGAGTTTTAGAGGGACATTCATGCATTAAATACTCGTCATTTTGTCGGATGTCCAAGGTGTTCGTTACGATCTGTGTCTCGCATATTACTACGTGAATTATATGCTATTGAGAGTACACATATTATGGCAAGTGTCAGAATGTAAAAGAGAAAGAAAAAAAGTGTGATCTATTTCATCTTCCTGACACGCATCGAATATGCGGCTTTGAAGAAGCCATCTACTTGCAATCTGTTTCGTAAGATTAGAACGGGAGCTTGCATTCTGTGTTGTTATTAAATGAAAACCAAAGCTAGCTCATTTAAACTGTATGACATGATCAGGTATTATAAATAGTTTTCTTTCATTTATTTCCCCCATTTTAGAAGAGAAAAAAACGTTCTTGCAGCCCTTTACAATATGGACTGTATTGCCATATTCAAACAAAAATCATTCGTTGCAACCCACTGCTTTGTTAGGCTTAGTAATATCCTAAAATCTAATATCAAATTCATAGGTAGATGACGCATTTTTATGAAAGAAGAATATTTTGTAAGACGCATACTGCTTTTAGACATGAATAATTTCGCATATTTCTCAATTTGAATCGAGTGATGTGTCTCCAGCGCCTAAAAACTATTTTAAAGCCCCACTGCACTACTTGTAGCTAGTTACTTGCTCCCTCTATATAGAAAACAATGCCTAAGCGGTGCCCGTTGGTTCCCCCATGATCCTCTTTTTCTTATGTTAATTGAGAGCCGAGTTGATGAGATAACCACCTGTCAGTGACCACGCTGGGTGGTCTAATCCTTCCTGGCCAAACTAGTGCAGACGGGCTTTAAAAGACAGAAAATGACTACTAGACAAGTTTGATAAATACATAGTTTGTCAGCACCTGATTCATACAGTATTCGATATCCATCCTTGTATTTTTCCTCCTTTTCAGAGAACTGCAATAATAAAATACTTCCACTAAAGATATCTCATGTTTCTTTATTTTCATATTGTGTTCGTTTGTTTGTCTATAATAGGGAGTTTTCGCAAGCTCAACGCGGACGGAGAATCTGCGGTTCGTGTGCAAAATCGAGAAGCTACTATAGCAACAGTGGGGTGACCGCTGAGGTACTGAAATCTAGAACGGTGTTTAGCCAAATCTACGGGCGTTCTCAATGACACCCTAAGTGAATCAACAGCCAATCAGCGAGCTCGTAAAGATGGTTGCCAGGTGTGTTGATATCACTAAGAAGCATGAACTCTACATCATCTATAATGTCGAAAGCATAGGCTGCCATAAGTGCATCTTGCACTCGATGTAAATTCGCCATGTTTGAAGGAGAGGAATATTCCCAAGCGGTGACGTCAGCCACTCTGTAATTATACGTCCGCGTTCGTCACGAAAAAGCGAAACCGTTTATTGTAACCAGGGCGGTCTGTGTGCGCGGACATAACCCTGAGTGTTCGCGCGTCCTAGATGGTCTGTCCGTCCTTGAGCGAAAACTCCATAATTATGTATCAACGCAGAGAGATTAAAACCAACACTATCAATGACCAAACCTAATACAAGCATTACAATGACTTTTCAAGCATATCATATTTCATTTTATTACATCATTTCAAAGACTGTTTATAGCAACAGAAATATTTTATAGGTAAATTGTGTCACTGAGGCTGGGGTCTCATAAAATACATCAACACATTTGTATATCTCTGCACAACCATAAATACAACACATAATCAATAAAGACTTATTTCCGACTTGTTCTTTTACGATACCTCATAAATGTCAGAGATCTTTATATAATATATTCTTGTATCACACGAAAACAAAGCCATACAATATTATTATTATCAGGTGGGCTGTATATAATACAGACCACCTCATGTTTTCGTTAGAATTGCCTTTATTTATTATTATCAGGTGGGCTGTATATAATACAGACCACCTAATGTTTTCGTTAGAATTGCCTTTATTTATTTATTATTATTATTTATTTATTTTTCTTATTTCCAATCACTTTTTTGTTAGCAAGATAACTTGAAAATGGCTAGATCAAATGCCTTGAAATTTGGCATACATATGTATAGGCATATGCAAAAATCAAAATAACGTTTTCAACCTTGACCTTGACTGATGACGTCATCTAGGCGCCATTTTGTAAAATTTTCTGAAAATCTACTCATGATCATATCTTCATAACGAAAAGTCGTTTTTCATTCATATTTATCATGATCAAGGTCAATATCCGTCCGGTCAATTTCAGGTCAAAAAACGCGCGCGCATGCGTACGTCCGTGCGTTAACGCGCGCGCAAAATTTCAAAATGTTCCAAATCGTCTCAAATTCATTTTGGATACGTTTCAGGCCATTTTAAGCATTTTATAAAAAAATCGCGCACACGCACATGCGCGCGTTTTCGCGCGTTACACTTTTACACAACATAGAATCGCCATTTTTTTCCTTCATGATATTTCCCATATTTTTCGAACAATTTGATACCATGTTTATCTCTTTATGACCATTAATAACAAGATGAGCGTCCATTCAAGATAAATGTCCGTGCGCGCGAGCTCTTGTAATACATAGCATATATGGGCAAAAACATGCCTATACAAAATTCATTGTAACTCTTCAGAATGGATGGGAACTCCCAATTTTTTTCATATTTGGATAGATTATGAGTCGGAGATATGATTTCATGTCTCATTTGACCCTCAATTAACTCATGACGTCATCATAATGGCCTCCGAACTCAAAATTTCAATTTGCATATTATGACGTCAGCATATTTTTGGAAAATTGATTGTATCTCTGTAAATATTGATCGATTTTCTTCCAAATTTTGATATGTTCTAGCTGAGACAATTTTCTACAAATGCAGTCAACACGATTTTTCATTTTGACAAAGGCATCATGGCGTATTTTTGCGATTAAAGGAGGCATGTCAATTTTCCAATTTTGCGTGTATTCTCTATGGGACATGACTTTTCTCAAATCTGGATTCTACATTCCAGTCTTTTTGAGCAATATCTCCGTCGTTTTAGTTTTGTTTTGCTGAGCTTCGAGTATGTTGTAGCTGAGACAATAAGCTATCACAAATGTGCCCTTTATTTTTCGATCAGATGCCGGGATCATGCTCATATTTCACTTGCAAAGTGGGATTTGAGAATTCCATTTTCCGTTCACGTGTAATGTCTATGGGGATTATTTTGGTATAGTGGTCATAGCACTTGCCTCCCATTCCGGCGACCCAAGTTCGATTCCTGGTGGGTCAACTTTTTAATTTTTTTTTTTTGCCGTCGTTTTGATTTTATGATCTTCTTCGACTATTATAACATATTATCATATACTATCACAAACAATGTAATAAAATGCCTAATTTTGCGTGTTATATCTATGGGAGAAATATGTCAATCGTTTGAGTACAACCTTATGGGAAATCTGAGTCCTTGTCGTGTATTAATTTTTTATTCATAGTTGGATAGAGTATGAGTCGGAGATATGATTTCTTATAAAAACAAAATCTAGAAAATGCATATTTCATTTTGATATTTAGATTTGAGGGTCAAAGGTCAAATATACTGTACATGGTTTCTCTAAAACCATGCATCGTATAGACTAGAAATTTGGCACACTAATAGACCTGAATAAGAGGATTATTTCAAAAATAAGGTCAAATCATGCCAATGTTTTCTTAACTACTTAGTATGTCACTAAACATGTGTGGCATGTACTTGGAACAGCCCACCTATACTTGTTATTAACAAGTATTATATGTCTAGTTATTTATTTATTTTTCTTATTTCCAATCACTTTTTTGTTAGCAAGATAACTTGAAAATAGCTAAATCAAATGCCTTGAAATTTGGCATACATATGTATAGGCATATGGAAAAATCAAAATAACGTTTTCAACCTTGACCTTGACTGATGACGTCATCTAGGCGCCATTTTGTAAAATTTTCTGAAAATCTACTCATGATCATATCTTCATAACGAAAAGTCGTTTCTCATTCATATTTATCATGATCAAGGTCAATATCCGTCCGGTCAATTTCAGGTCAAAACGCGCGCGCATGCGTACGTCCGCGCGTAAGCGCGCGCAAAATTAAAAATGCTCCAAATCGTCTCAAATTCATTTTGAATACGTTTCAGGCCATTTTAAGCATTTCGCAAAACGCGCACACGCGCATGCGCGTGCGTTTTCGCGCGTACTGGCCTTTGCAACATAGAATCGCCAAATTTTCTTTGTCATCATATTTGGCACATTTTTCTAAGCATTTTGATACCTTGTTCACCTTTTTGACCATTAATAACGCAATGAGCGTCCGTTCAAGAAACATGTCCGTGCGCGCGAGCTCTTGTAATACATAGCATATATGGGCAAAAACATGCCTATACAAAATTCATTGTAACTCTTCAGAATGGATGGGAACTCCCATTTTTTTCATATTTGGATAGATTATGAGTCGGAGATATGATTTCATGTCTCATTTGACCCTCAATTAACACATGACGTCACCATAATGGCCTCCAAACTCAAAATTTCAATTTGCATATTATGACGTCAGCATATTTTTGGAAAATTGATTGTATCTCTGTAAATATTGTTGAATTTTCTTTCAAATTTTGATATGTTCTAGCTGAGACAATTCTCTACACATGGTGCGACATTTATTTTTCGATCAGATGCCAGGATCATGCTCATATTTCACTTGCAAAGTGGGATTTGAGAATTCCATTTTCCGTTCACGTGTAATGTCTATGTGGATTATTTTGGTATAGTGGTCATAGCACTTGCCTCCCATTCCGGCGACCCAATTTCGATTCCTGGTGGGTCAATTTTTTTTTTTTTTTTTGCCGTAGTTTTGAATTTGATTTTATGATCTTCTTCGACTATTATAACATATTATCATATACTATCACAAACAATGTAATAAAATGCCCAATTTTGCGTGTTATATCTATGGGAGAAATATGTCAATCGTTTGAGTACAACCTTATGGGAAATCTGAGTCCTTGTCGTGTATTAATTTTTATTCATAGTTGGATAGAGTATGAGTCGGAGATATGATTTCTTATAAAAACAAAATCTAGAAAATGCATATTTCATTTTGATATTTAGATTTGAGGGTCAAAGGTCAAATATACTGTACATGGTTTCTCTAAAACCATGCATTGTATAGACTTGAAAGTTGGCACACTAATAGACCTGAATATGGATTATTTCAAAAAATAAGGTCAAATCATGCCAATGTTATCTTAACTACTTAGTATGTCACTAAACATGTGTGGCATGCACTTGGAACAGCCCACCTATACTTGTTATTAACAAGTATTACATGTCTAGTTATTATCTATATCAGGCTGACTAGCGAAATAACAACATTTGACTTACCTCGGTAAATATGACTTTGTTTTCGTGTGATATCGATATCGAAAGTTGAAGTTCCCGGATGACTGAGCAATACGAAAACTATATTGATCAGTCATCCGGGTACTGCGCTAAAGATATTAAATACACTAATTTATTGTACTACTTGGAACCCTTCATAGATAATAATTAAAGATATTATTCAACACATGGATGAAGGCATAGCAATGTAATTTCATAAGCATGAACTATAAGTTGTTTTCAAACTTTCTCAAGTAGCCTATACAGCTAACATTACGGATAGGTTCGTAATTTACTAATTCAGTTAAACCCAACCCGGGCTTTAAAAACAATTCAGACCAACTTCTTTGTTTAAACCGACTTTACATCAAGCTTAAACCCAGCATACTGTTTAAATTTTGGAGGCATACAGACCAAAGTGTTTCGAAAAATTGGTAGAAGAAGGTAGCCATGTGGCATAAATATAATTGTGCTATGTGCTTGCCGGACAAAGCAACATATACCATATTCAAACATAGTTGGCTAAACTCTGTGTCAGTGGCTCTGGGTAGGGAGCACCTAGTATTCTATTACCTGCAATTTCATATAGGCCAAATAACAAAAATAAAGAGTTTCTCGTCCCCGCCCGCCTCCATTTTGGCCGCCGCCTCCTTTTTCTACTATTTACTATTCAGAAAAAAGCACCCCCTCAAAAAAAGGCTGTGATGTACATTTTGTATAAATAGCTTCTATAGCTAATTCAAGCTGAACACATGTACAGTTTCACTGTTTCTGAATTTTGAAACTTGCTTAGCAAGTGGACTAAAATGATACAAATCATTTGTTTTGTCATACATTGCATCAGTATACTCAAATAGCACACGATGTCGATGTATGTGAATAAATATACCTTGGCCAGCTACATTTAGCATGGCGGCCATCTTGGAAAAAATAGCAAAAAATTGAAAAATAGTAAATAGTAATGCCCTGACTCCTCCTTTTTTTGAAAAAGTCCGGACGAGAAACTGGTTATTTTTGTTATTTGGCCATATTTATATATTGGACACCTACAAAATTCATTACAATTGTAGAAACATTGCTGAAAATTTGTGTGCGATTCTGTGATGAACAACTAAGTCAATATCTGCAAACTTTCCCTCAAAATTCAATCTTAATACATTTATGTGTGAGACAATATGAAATAATGAATATCATTCAAATGATCAAAACACCATTAATCTATCATGAATTCACTTTACGCCAATACAATGCTTACATTGTAAGACAAACTGTAGTAGATTGTCAACAACCCAAAAATAATGTCATTGATATCCTTTGCAGTGATACTGCTGAATGAGGGTTCATCCAATACTGTTATGGGTAAAGAAAAAAAATATATCTTCAATAAATCACCAAGACAGAAGCAAATTCTTGATTAAATGTTGCACGTCATAACACTGCTGTGCATAGAAACTATCCATGTTAAATCTGGTTTTGTCATCATATTTTACAAACAATGCTGTTGGAAGTCTTACTTCTATTACACCATCATACAGAACAAGTTTGAAAATATGACAGAGAAAGAACCTGCATAAAAGAGCATTATTACTATTTACTGACAAACACAAAAGATAATACCACATGTAAATACTTAAGAAGTTTGTCACATTTCTCCCCCTCTTTTGGGCATTTATTTGTATACACAAAACATCTTAATTATTCAATAATGACAAGTGTAAATCTGAATATGTTGGAAGTGTGCTCAGTGTTGAATAAAACTTCACAATATTTCAGAATAAGTAATTTCATTTTATTGCATGCAATTCTACTAAAATGCCACGAATCTACCGATGCTAAAATTGCGTTAATATTGGGGGCTGTGCAGAATGAAGATTTATACAGGTAAAATAAATATCTTTTGTGCAATACTGTTGCAATAATCAAACGAGTAACTATTTGATTGGAATGAATCACCTGTACTGATAATGATTTGGTCTGATTTACCAAAGGGCAGCTAAATATGTGCTTCATGTGGACCCTGCACTTATAACCCAGGCATTGTCAGGTACCTAATAAATAAATCTCGGTTGAGAGGGACAACTGAAGAGTTCAGTTCCAAAACATGCTACATCCACATTTTATCATGAATGTACTCATTTATAGTAGGTACATTCATTGATACATCCAAACAGTTCAATTTCCTATGAGAAAATAAGAAGATGTGGCCTCAAAACATGAGTTTGGTTCGAAAGCATGGTACAGTCAAACCTGTCTATTAAGGCCACCCAAGGGAGACAGGAAAAGTGGCCACTGTAGACAGGTGGCCTTTATAGAGAGGTGGCCACTAAGACAGGTTTGACTGTACATCCTTTTCAGTTTATTGCCAGAACAATCACGGAGCAGCATGATGCGCATGAATGAACCCACACTAACCTTCAGTTTCCCACATAGCAGAGGGTGGTTTGTTGCACTGTATAAACTGCACGTATGGGTGATCCAGAGTTCGGTTCCAAGACATGCTACATCCACAGAATGTTTAAAGTAATCATTAATTACACACAAAATTATGCAACCTGGATTTTTGAATAAGAGTGATCAAGTCATCCCAATACACAGTATTACAATAGGGCTCAGTTTTATTTCAAATTTATAATAGGGATATTTAAAAACCTTGTTTTTCTCGGAAATCAGCATTATGGATTGTGGGTGAAACGCCTTGTACAAGGATGTAAGCGCAGAGCAAGGATCGAACCCAATCACAATCATAATGTACTCTCATCATATTAATGCATATCTCTCAGGACTTTAGGACATTTATCCCATCATTATTACTACCACACTCAGACTGCTACCCCAAGAAAACTACGCCCGAGAACAATTCAACCGGTCTACTATAGCAAGAACAACTACCCTCTACGAAGTATTCCAGGGGTTGGTCTTAAAAGGGTAGTCATACAGATAAATCTTTGGTGATCATGAAGAAGGTGTATGATTACATAATGGGATTGCCAGTACATAAATAAACTGAACCATTTACTTATTTCACAAAATTTCACAAAATTTCACCCCAAAATATGAAGGAAGTGAAGGATTTCTTGAACAAAAAAAGAAAGACTTATACAGCTCATATGGTAAACAAAAATGACAAGCAACTGGCTAATACATTTCAACATATTGACCTTTTCTTTTTCATACTGCAAAGACAAGACCACGTAACTCTACAAAATAAAATCTGAGCGATACCTATTACAATATTTTTTATTTACCTATCATATACATCTACTTCACATCCTGGAGCAAATGATAATAAAAATGAAATATTTATCAGATTTCTAGCTGTATACATGTACAAGGTATATTGCAGAAGTAAATATATTTATAATTACCATCAATTAACCATGGTTGATCATAATCTGAGCTTGATTTTAGCAGGGGTTAAATGGGAAAATTTGTTGCAGCCCTAATTGCAGGTGTTTATCCATTATATGAATGTTTGTATTCATATATCATTTGTACCACTGGCAGGTTGGCTTTAGCCATTGAAACAATGAATACTTGCTAAAACAGGCGGTGCGCTCGAGTGCAATTACCTCACGATTTCGTTTTGATTTGACCTTGCTTTTCTCTTGAATAAACACGTTGTTTATGTGAAACCGCTGGGAAAGTGTCACAGCAAACCTGCCATAACTTTGGCATATGACAATGAATCTTAAAGATCTTTACATTTTTGAAAAGAGGAATAATCATATTAACTATACATTTAAAAAAAATTTGTAATAACGAAGAAAAATGGGGACAAAAAGACAAGAAACTTTCTATGAAAAACAAAAAAAGGTCAAAAATAATGTATAAAATTACACATTTTTAATCTGTGGACAACAACGATATTCGAACATGTTATTAAATAACTATTAAAGAAAATTTCTGTGAAATATCGATTTTATAAACCAATGCGACCGGATGTGTCTGGAAATAATCCAACATAATGCATTTTCATACCTTCAATACGAGCACCGATCTGCCGAGTCGTCCCCACATTACATCGCGGGCGATGACGTCATGCTCAATAGCACAGTCCCACACACGCTAGTTTGTGTTGGGGTTGATCGGTAAAAACGGCTTTCAACATGATTTCGTGGCGTAGATTGTAATTGTTGCAATGTTTGAATTAACCCCCAAATTTCTCCAATATTTATAACAAATGTATATTACGGAAATAAAGCTAAATTACACTGATTATCAACCTGATAGCTTTACTGTAATAAGACGGAATAACATGGCGCCAAATATGTACACTGTCGTCTGCACCATTCAGTGCACCGCGAGCTCATGCCTGTGTCCATCGTTGGAGCAGGAGGAGGTGTACTCCACCACTACTACTTTCAAATAGTAGTAGTTGTATAGTAGTAGTAGCAGTCGTAGTTGTAATAATAATAATAGTAATAATAATATTGATAACAATTATTATAATAATAATGATAATAATATATTATTATTATCTTTAGAGGATTTTACAAAGTCAAAGATCCACTCGGCTCGGCTGAAATACCTCAGCTCACGATCACTACAGTCAATGCTAATGCGTATAGACCTCTAGCTTAGCACTACGTGCTAAGAGGCAGCAATCGCACACATGAATAGTCTATACACAAATTACAAACGAATGTACACAATAAATACGATGTGGTTGATCGGCAAGTTTGACGGTAGACTCACGGTTTGAATTTTTAAATTATTCTTTCTAACATCTTTAAGTTGAAAAATTGTATTTTATTGCTAGTTAGGTGTCATCAATTGTCACTAGTATGCCGATTTTGAGTGAAATCTGTTGAGTTTTGTACAGTGGTGTTTGAAATGTTGAGAATCAAAAGCACAGCTTTTAATACACAGCCAGGATAGTAATGCAGCTATGTGTGCTCACGATCAGCTGGCTGCTTAGGTTTACGTAATTTCGTGTCAATGCGCATGCGCGAGTCTGTGAAGGAGCAGTGCAGTGACGTCGATTTCTCGTAAGTTTGCTGCTTCTCAATTTCTGAAAAACACCCCATTCATTTTCCACTGTATCTCCGAAAATATGTCATGGACACAGCGAAAATTTCGTCACCAGCACCGTAAAGGTCTCATGAATATGCATATTAAGTCTCATGAATATGTAGCCATGCGACCGGATATGTCTGGAAATAATCTGAGGGTAGTTTTCGGAGACAACTGAACACGAAATGTTTGTTAAAATGACAAATAGATCATCATTTAATACAATTTTTCAGATGTATTTCGATATGACCATTTTACATCGTTCCTCAAAGTCTGAGCGAAATCCGCTGACAAACAAAGGAGATATGAGAGGGAGAAATTTCGGTGAAAACGTGAGTGCTTCGATGACCGTTGAATATTCAAAACGATTTCGGTGTTATCAGTAAGATAATTGTAGCGCTCCGCACCGCCTGAAAAAATACTTGTCATTACTGACAGACATTGTGCTATGCAAATGATTATCATTATGTCGATTTCATGCAAGACAATCTGCATTTTCATGTCATTTTATCTAAATTATACATACAATATAAACACTTTGCTCAAGCTTTAATGATATGAACCTGACGATAAATAATTGCCCCAAAGTAACAACTACGATACCTTGTTTACTTACAATAGATGCAGCGATTTTAAGGGAAGCACAAGAAGACTGATTCATCATAGACTTTTTTTTTCTTCTGAACACAGGGAAACGTCAAAAGACTCACACTTGTGGTAGAAGAGGCTCCATACAATGCTGATAGCATAACAGTAAGAGATGTGTGTTTGTGGCTTGCGCACCAAACTCCCACATGGCACAATACAGCAACCAAAGATCTGTGCCACAAAGTTCCAGCTTTCGAAAAGCTTAAAAACTCAGTCAGTATCCAACTCCAAACATAACAATGAAGCCTAGTCTTGCCTATGGTATATCCTATTCTGAAAAAGATAACTAACTGCCTGAAACCAGTAGCCTCCGTGAGCACAGGTTCTGTATATGTATTTTTGAGGGATGACTTTCTCATCCATCCATCGTAGTTCTCTATCTCACTGAACACCAAACACAATTAGCTTCACCTTTCCTCATCAGACCACAATCCTTTCATGTTTACTTAACATGCACTTCCTTGGGCTCCATCCCACATTATCTCAGGCATTGTCATAACTCTTTATCCGCTTTGGTCGTCTACCAGAACAATCATTGCACAGCCAGTCGACTTTTTTCACATATACAATGTATCTGTAATATGCACTCAAACACAATGTGGCCGCCGAAGGTTTCAATCCGTAGCAGAAAAGAAGGTTAATGGCATGTGGTCTTTGACGACAGCTGGAACACCTCAAGACTCCTTGGTCTTATGAAACAAGTAGATCCAAGTGGATGCAATGAAAAACGAGAAACATCCCAAAGAGATGTGATCTTAGAGGATTTCAAGGTCCACGTGCCGTACCTCTGGATCCGTTGCCTGTGAGCAAAGATGAAAAACAACATCATCGAAGTTGGCAGAACACACAAAGCTTACATGTATACACTGCAAGAAAAGATGAGCAACTGACTGAGCTATTAATTACCTAGACTAAAGAAACAGTTGGGGATTTTACACCGATGTTATTCATCCTATACAAACACAGACAGAGGATCAGTCTAGACTTATCTCCACGGATTAATAAATATATCAAAAGAATAATGTACAATCAAAACGTGATCTCTCTTAAAATTGAGGCACTCCAGAACTAAATTTTTAGCAGTTTCAATTCTATCCTCATAGCTTTATCAAAAATTAAAATTTGAAGAAAAAAATACTGAAATCTATCTCTTTGTTTCAACTCCCTCACATCACAAGTAATATTTTGAAAGAAAGCTTGGTAATAATTGTTCTTTTTTAATAAAATTATTATTCAACATAATATACACAATATTCAGTGACATCAAAACTTCCTAATTCATTTTAATAATCCTACCTTGATAAGCTTTTCTATCCTGTCCACCTCTGCACCCAGCTGGTCAATGATCCTCTCTCCATGTTTCAGCATGAAATATTCCACATCCTCTAAGTTTTTAAAGCTCTGAATCTCCTGCAAATAAGAGTTTTAAAAAAAAATCAGTTGAGATATTTAGATTTTTAATAATACTTTGCCTTCTTGGTGATAACTCTATGTTCCAACATATTTATTTAAACTTATTCTTTAATATTGATGTATAAAAAGTTTTTTTCAAACATAAACCCACGAGCCTGATCTAAAGCTATCATAAGAGTACAAAGGTACAAAGATATGGAGATGTTGGGACATATTACATTCATTAGAATTGAATTCCTACAGCAGTCTAAACTTCTAAACACACTAAATATCAAATTGTGATGCAACCATTTGGAACAAGGAACAGACATGTCAACAATCAAAACATCATGGCAGCTTAGATGCATTTTGAAATCTTAAATACAGTGTAGAATAAAGGTAGTGTATCCCTTTTGCAGCCAACATCAAATTCTGTAGAACTTTGCAGGAATGATGAATATGTCACATATGTCCTATCTGTAAAATTTAAACGTTAGCAGTGTCCTAGTATTCAAACTATGCAAGGAAACCCGTTTACTTTCTAGACTTCACTGTCAGACACTATTGACTGACTTACTGACTTCTTTTTTTCTTTGTTAATAACATACATAAAATGAGCTGTAACAGGTACATGAGCATTTGTCTACATCAATAACCCACTTTTTGTAATGGCCAAAATTAAACTGACTGAATCTTTGCGCAGCACAAAACATACAACCGTTCGGTACAAGGGTCTGAAAATCAGACTATTTAATTAAACGACCGCGATCGCTAAATTCGATTCAACAACTAACGGTCGTTATTTTCCCACAAAAAGACATTTTCAAGCCCTTTTGTTTTGAGGGAAGTCTTAATTAGTATTATCTTTCAAATGCCATTAAAATTCAACCTTTTCATTTTTGGAGCCTGCAAATGGGACATAGTACCTTAAAATGGGTTTCACATCAATGTATATAAACAAAAACTGTTATTTGTTTTAAAGCCACGTAGTAGTCGGTGTCCATGTGTATTGCATCAAAATTCACTGACACTGGATTTGGTTGAATTACCAATCAATGTGTCTGTGTGTGCAAAGGTCTCTGAAGCAGCGAACCCATGGTCCCACCAAAAAATACTCCAACTTGCCTATATGAAGAGCTCGGTTCCAAAAGATACTACATCCATAAATCAAAGTTCTGATAAAAACATGATTTTTTAATTGTCATAGTTAGCAATGTCAGTTTGGAATGATACTTTGGTTGATTATACTATTGTATGATACAAGTATAAAACCACTCTTTAAAAAA
The DNA here is from genome assembly GCA_037976565.1 of Mesocentrotus franciscanus. Lineage (NCBI taxonomy): Eukaryota > Metazoa > Echinodermata > Echinoidea > Camarodonta > Strongylocentrotidae > Mesocentrotus > Mesocentrotus franciscanus. The sequence goes on along the minus strand of CP137680.1, from coordinate 19,605,913 downwards.
ATCTAAGTCTGCACAAATATTTTTCATGAAGTTATGTTTTTTTAATTTTTGTGGATGTATGTAGTACCTTTTGGGACCGAAATGGGATGTACACCTGTAGTACTTTTTGGAACCGAAAATCTTGAATACTGTATGCAAGTTACAATGCATAACTTGAATGGATATAGAACCTTTTGGAACTGAACTGATTTTTAAAAGCCATTTTTCACTTTTGGGGGGAAATTCAGCTTTTTGGTAGTGTCAGTGTATGAGGCTACTGGAAATGTGTACATTAATGCAAACAAATTTTGATAAAAATGGATGTGGTACCTTTTGGAACCGAGCTCTTCATATCATTATTGTGAGGGAAATTTGACATACATGATGAGAATTCCATTAGGTGGAAGGATAGGGCACAGACACAAGACATGTCTGTCGTAAAAAAGAGAAGTCCACTCTTGGTGACTGACAACACCTTGGGTAAACACCATTTGGAATGAGCTGAATTACCCTAATTCCACCACTGTATCAATTGAAGCCTTTAAGCGTCACATAAATAGTAACCCCATCATCCTGACCATTCTTAGCAGACAGACTTAACACCCTATATTTAACAAATTAAGCTAAAAATACAAGAACCCCACTTTTCTTTCTTTTCTTCTTATTCGTAATTTTTTTTTTGTTGTTACTCCCTTATCCGTTTTTACCATGTAAGGACACGTTCCTCCTTTTGTAGATGCTTCCCCCCATAGTGATGTTATTGTTGTTGTTGTAGATAGTATACTTTTAGTATAGTTTTATTTTTATATTATGTAAATTATATTTTGTGTGTGTTCATTTGTCTATTTTTATGAGTATATACATGTATTGATTATTCTGATTGTATGTTTTTATCTTGGCTTGGACCCCTTTAAAAAACAGCTTGTAGCTGACAAGGGCAATCCATCCCATGAGTGGAGAATAAATAAAAAAATCAAAATAAATAAAATTTAAAAAAATCAAAAAAAGCTGAATAGGGACAATTCTCCATGAGAACCCACTACTATGCATCATTAAAACTTGGTCTAACCTTAAGAAGAACTTCCAGGTCCTGAGTATCGAGGTACGATCTTGTGAGTTCAGCACCATCGATGTCCAGCTCTGCTTTGAAACGTATCGTATTCACCCCCATGTCTGTAGCCTTCACATCGTATATACCTCTGTGAAAAGATTTGTGCGTAAAAAAATATATAGTTGGAATATACATGACTGTATGATTATTGTTATGAGGGTCCTCAGGGAGACCAGTATTAATACTGATGACACTAACCCAGGTAAAGAAGACATAATATTATTAGTAGTAGTATTATCATTATTTATTATTATTAAATATGAGTAGAAATCTATTATGTTATGCAACAAGTGAATTGCCCCTTCCTTGATTCACATTTACTTTTATAAGCACTCACATTAGAACAATTATCTTGACCAAATAAATATGACTTTAAAAATGTGAAAATGACATAATTATGGGTGATCTTCCCTTTTCAATCACTTAAAGGGAAATCCAACCCCAAAAGACAGCTACTCTAAATGAAAGCAGAAAAATCAGAGATGCTAACTGATGACAGTTTCAATTAAATCTGACTAAATATAAGAAAGTTATGAATTTTTGAAAGTTGTAATCACTATACGTATGGGCACTTCAAATTGGCTGAAGCGATAAAGTCAATGTGATGCAGTGGCGCGGACTACTTTCTCATCTGTTCCAACATTTAAAATTACTAAAAATTTAAATTTGTCAAATATTCTTGGCTCAGGAGGTTCTATTCTTTTTAGAGGACCTATAATAATATACAATCTATAATATCTTTTGATTAATGCCCCAAGAAGGAACTTACGAGAAAAACATAAATTGGTGATATTTTTGTACAGGGCAAATGGGAGAGTTATTCACGTCCTACGTCACAATCCACTAACCAAACTACCAATTTGAAATTCGCATGGCCTTAGTGATCTCATATTTCAAACATTCATAACTTCATTTCAAACTTTTGCCATTCTGTTTCTGTTATTTTTCTGCTTTCATACAAGTCAAATTATTACAAGGGTTGGACTGCCCTTTAAAGGGATCCGGTAACTTTGTCTCAGGTTCATGCTGCAATGATAATTATAAACCTTTAGGTCAGTCAGGAACCCCATGACTTTTACAAGCCGATCGCCTGTCTGATTATCAAGATATTTATGATTGGAAATCGAAACCAAATTTTGCGTTTTCCTAACGGTTTTCATAACACTACAGTCTACTGGGGAAAAGGAGTATGGTAAAACTGGCCCTCAAAGATTTTTATTTTTTGATGCACTTCTTGATCAATTCGAAGCGCGATTTTTTTTAGGGCTTCAATATTACACCATATCACAGACATTGATAACACGTAGGGCCGTGCATCTCAGATTTAACATTGTTAAACGATACCTTTAAGTGTGCTACATCGGATTTTGGGACTACCCCCCACCCCTTTATTTTTGTTGCTATCCCATGTCAAAGAGACAAAAGCAGATAGAGACTGAGAAACAGAAACAGAGAGAGAGAAAGAAAGGGAACAATAGATGTAGTTAACATGCAGTTCAGTTAAATCTTCTTGTTTCAAACTTGATCATGAAAGTAGGGGGTAAAAAAACTGCTTAAACGCCAGTATATTTGTCACCAAGGCTAAAAATACACGGTGGCGATGGGCGATTCGCCCACATGAGCTACATAATCGCCTCCGTCAGATTGCTCACGGGGGCGATTGCAAAATAAAAAATCGCCCCCGTGGAATTATAAAATATAGATTATCTTTTCTGTTATAACTTTCACAAAATATTGAGTTTGAACTTTCAAACCAAATGGAACTATGGAAGTAACTTAGATTAGCGTGCAGGATTTCTCGCTCGAATTTGACGGTGTCTCGCAGTCGCCATATTGTAAACAAATGTTTGCTTATTCACCGGAAGATGGCGCTATATCTCCCATCTCCATATCTCTATGAGTATTACCGATACAAACAACAGTAGCTCGCAGTGCAGTGCGGCCGTCAACAGTGACTATACTACGCCGGTAGTACCGGTGTGCACGCTGACGCCCCGTATCTGTCTGACTGCTGGAGCTAGAGGCGATTGCGCAAGGACCGAAACATGGAGAAGTTTTTCGTTGTGAAAAGCGAGAATCCTCTGAAATCTGGGGATTCCTAAAGACCAGCAAATAATAAACCTCAACCAGTAAATCAATATTGAGAAGAAGAGGAAGACCAACGATGTTGTGGAAGGATATGGTAATTAGACTAAAACTAGATGGACCTTCGACTGCGCGCAGTCGAAAATGATGCCTCCGCCATAGAGCGATTTTACAAACCAAAACAGAAGCAAATTTTAAAATTCAAGTTTGATTGTAATCCATTAACAGGTTCTCAGAATATTGGGATAACAAACTATTTTTCATATACATGTACATGTATGACCCTTTGATCTTTGACCTCATGACCCTCAAATCTAATCAGTTCATTGGCTCTGCAAGATACATACATGTACGTGTCCTGAGTTTGATAGTAATCCATCCGTTGGTTCTATTGATAATAAGTTCACAAGCTTTTTTTGCATACATAATGAGCCCCATGACCTTTGAACTTGGACCTCGTGACCCCAAAATCTAATCACTTCATTGGCTCTGCAAGATACATACAGGACCCAAGTTTGGCGGAAATCCATCAATCGGTTCTTGAGATAACGCGATCACGAGAACGGGACGTACGGATGGACAACCCGAAAACATAACTAGGTTGCTCTGAATGACGAGGAGGAAATAATGTGCAGAACGGGAAGAAAGAAATGGAGAGATTGTCATCACGGGATGAAAGTCAGTAACCCCTATGTTACTTGTAAATTTGTAAGAGGGAGGAGTATCATGGGTACAAATTCAATGGAAATTTGTATTTAAAAAAAGCCCCCTTGAGTACTAAAAGAGCCCCCGTGAGGAGGCTCATAGGGGCTCTTTTTTTTTGGAAGAGCCCCCGTGGACAAAAAATTAATTTGATCCTTATTCGTCACCCTAAAATGGTACGGGCTTCATGAATATAAGATATCTTAAAGTGTTCAAGACTGGCAATTCTACTGACCTAATCATGACATCATTTTCCATGACCTCGCTGAGTCTGAGCAGCTGATCATCTGGGATGGAGCGTCCCGTCAGGGCCATGGTGTTTGTATAGATGAGGAAACCAGACACGGCTCCTGTTTGAAAGAGAAGGTGAGAGGATTATCATCAACAGGAGAATCTACAAATAATAGGCCACTTTGTAAATGTAACCAAATTTATGCATATGCCTTCCTGCAGCGCCTCGATACAAATTATTTCATTCACCTGTTTAATGTATCTTGATAGTCAGAATTCAAATTACATACATTAGTTGTTGCTAGGTAGGACACACATTATGGCTTGCCCTCCCTAACAACACCTAATATACGCAATTTGCAATCCGACTACTGAAATACAAATACTCGTAACAGGTGAATGAATAATAATTTGAATCGAGGCACTTCAGTATAAATTTGGTTACATTACGAAAATGGCCTATTCCTTACGGATATATATTTTTTTTAATGTAGCCTGCATAGCAACCTGCTCTAAAACAAAGTATAGATCAAAGAAACAGAGTACTTAGTGAAAGTCTGAATGAATTCAGATATACAGAATAAAATATATGTCAAGTGCCACATTGTACATGTCTCAACTTTTTCTGCGTCGTTGTGCATGAAGTTTAAAAATGAATTATGGATAAGATAGTGAATAGGTGTGTCTTACATGTACAAATTTCAATACAGAAACAATAAGTGTTTGTTGAGGTATCAGGTATGCTATAAAGTGAATGTTATAACATTGTTTTACACAACTTCCATTTTGAATCACCTTATTACAGCTTACCTTTCCAAGAGGCCAGCCCATAAAACTGACAGTGAGGACCACAATAACCAATATACAATTATCTTACCAAGCAGAAGTCCAAATTTCAAAGCTTTATATTGAATCATTTATGGGGTTACAAATAAATGGACACGGAATCAACTTACCTAGTAGAGTCCCAATTCCTAACGCTCCCATCGAGTCATACATGGGATTCCCGGTTATTGAGGTGAGCCCCATACAGCTACCAGCGATGATCACACCAATAACAGCAGCAGTGTCTTCCATAAATACCACGTTAACACTGGGGTCTCTAGCCCTCCACACTGTAGAATGGAGTGGAACAAGAGCAATGGGTAAATAACAAATCTCTTCCTTTTAAGATTGATCCCCCTCCTACTAATGTCTCTTGACAAGGAATTAATCTACATTTGCCACTCCATACCCAGGAGAGAAATGGGGACCTGGTAGGAGGACGAAAGCCTTTGTGTTAGTAATTGCCATCTGCCCTCACGGTGACCGTATGGTAGGAATACTCCCCAGGGAGTGGAGATGGTGCACATTGTGCATGAATGAATCTGATGACAGGGGTAATAATATCTGTAAAGCGCTTAGAGACAGTATTTCGTCTTAAGCGCTATATAAATCCTGACTATAATTAGTGGTCTCACAAGACGGCGGTGTGACAGTGTAACACTACTCATTATAAATTACCTACTAAAATTACTGTGTACGTGGCACATAAATTCAATGACAATACAACATTTCAACTGGTACGAGTGTCAAGAAGTTGTTCCATACAAGACCTACATAAGTGCAACTGCCGTAGTACCACGCTCTGCCTGTATACGTGTGCTTAAAACCACACAATGTGTATCGTCCGCTTAACTGCACAACCATACAATGATTTTTTTTTTTAATAGGAAAATGCAACTCAGTGCGCAAGTCAATGTATGGGCAATGGAGAGAGGACATCATTTCAAAGCTGTTTGATGATACTCACCATAATCCCAAAACCTCATCTTTCTGGTAGCAGAGCCTTTCCTGATAGCATTGATTGCAATGGACAGAGTTGCTGAAATAATACAAATATGTTTGTGTCAGAGTTCATACTTTAATAATGACATGAATTATCAAGATATTTGTGATTTTTTTTTTAATGGGGGAGGGGTCTAAATTGAAAATACAACCGCATATTACATTTTTAGAAAAAAATATCCAATAAATAAATGTTTGATTGTTTGTTTTATGATATCATTTGAGTGCTCATTGAATTTTTTTTGTTTGGCCAATCAAGAAAACGAATATTGCATCAAATTTGCCAGAAAATGTTAATACCATTAAAAGAACTCTTTGATATGTCCTACATACATTTAAGTCTATTGTAAAGAATAGCTTTTCCCAAATATTATCTTAATTTTCCAATTTAACATACTGCCGTTGCTTTATAGGCCTCAATATATTTGTCAGAAGACACTACAAATCATATATACCGGTATCTTATTGATACATGGAGGTGTAAAACTACATTGCAGCAATACGCTGAAGCGATTGTTAACTAGATCAAAGCATAAGACAGCATAAAGACGGATTATGATTTAAAAATTATTTCTTTCCACAAGAGTTATTGAAAAAGTTCACCTAGAATAAAAGTTAATTCAGATATGAAATTACCTTTTGAAATCGAGCAGCTCTGATGTTACTGAACTTCACAACAGGCTTGATCATAAAATGATCACTTATCTAGTAAGTTACATTCCTACTTGTTTACAACTGTTGGGCAGGCAAGAGATTATTCCTCTTGTCTCGATGTAGATTTCTTTATTTCTGTAATTTGCATCATGGATGTGAATTTTGGCATTGTTCAAACTCCTGCTTGTGTAATTTCACTCTCGGGTATTTCCTGTAATAGACAACCTGTCAATCATCAGCACCTGACATGATAAATGACCTTCATCTCTCTCTCTCTCTCTCTCTCTTTCTCTCTCTTTCTCTGTATTTGTCTCTGTCTGTCCGTCTCAAAAACCAGCATAAACTGAAGTTATAGCATGATAGAATGAGAGACCATGGGTGGGGTAGGAGGAGGAGAGGGGAGAGTGGGGGGGGGGGAAGGGTGTTACAACTTACAACCTACCTCCTTCTGTAAGGAGAGCCCCTCCCAGTATACAGTAGGACCAGATAAGGGAAAAGGGATGCTATAGACTCAGGTTGAAGTAACTGTGATACCTGTGATAGACCACGGGTGGAGGAGGGGGTAGAGAGAGGGGTAGAGAGAGGGGTAGAGAGAGGGGGAGGGAAGAAGAGAGAGTTAGAGAGTTGGGAGGGGGGTTACAACCTACCTCCTTCAGTAAGAAGAGCACCTCCCAGTATACAGTAGGACCAGAAGAGCGATTGTACAGGCTCGGGATGAAGTAACCCTGTGATACCGTGATAAAACGAGAGACCAGCTCCCACACAGAAGATACCCACGCCGCTGATCAGGGATGAGATATGACGCATGTTGCTGAACCCGTACCTGAGGAAAAGAAGGAGAGAAAAATTAGCATAAAAAGAATTGAATTGAATTGAAATGGCAGCCCAAGAGCTGAATTGCATGGAGTTTACAAAGTCATACAATAATATGACAGAGAGAATCAGAGAGAAACAGAGAGACAGAGAGACAGAGAATGAGGGAACTGGGTAGGACTTGACACAAAAGGCAATACAAGAGCAAAGGCACCATGAATGTGGAAAGATGGCTAACCCATTACACTTGTCCCATGAATGAGACAACCCTGTGATATTACTGTGCATCTGCGTCTTTTAAAAAAATATTCTATAGAATAATGAAAATTACTACAAATGGAACATTAGGCCCCTGGAAATGGAAGTATTAATAGAGTTTTAATATGTGAGTGTGGGTGGGGCATGCAGGATAATAACCAGTATGTTAAAGGCTTAGTCATCAAGGTATCTTGCAAACTTTCTGGCAAAATTGTATATTTTTTCCAAAACACAGAGTACACAGTAACAAATTTGAAAATGTGAAAGAAGAGGATCTCAAAAAATAAATCTATATATAAAACAAACACCAGAGGCTTCAAATTACCAAACAGCCAAACAGAATTTTGCAGCTTTAATGTATGCCTACTCAAAATTACAAAGCTGGAGGTCAACGGACTTCATAACGGTTTGCCCCCTTTTATGCCCATCTGACTGACAACAGAGCCATTTCTATAAAGATCACACAAGGGAGACAAGAAAAGTGGTCTTTATAGGCAGGTGGTCTTTACGTATAGGTTCCTTTAGTACATGTTTCAATGAGAAACCAATTTCAAGGGAAACAAAAAATGAGGTCTTTGTAGACAGGTGGTCACTAAAGCAGGTTTGACAGTAACAAGAGATATTTGGGGCCTACTTACGGATGATTCCTTGATGGTGCCTTGATGGACTGGTGGATACCCAAGGCAAGAATGCACTGATTACACACATCTGCTAATGAGTGAATGGCTTCTGAGAACATGCTGGATGACCCTGAGTAGAGCCATGCCATCAGCTTGAACACAAAGTTCCCTGTGTTGCTGCAATTCATAAAGTAAAACATGTGTCACAAGGGGATTTTAGATTATAGAATTAAATACTCCTGCACTTCACAATGTATGAAAAACTGTAACAGTATCAAAGCAAATAAACCAAGTTTTACCTGTGCCCATAATTAACATACTTGCATATCTATAAGGTTCGTAACGTGCAAGAGATACACAGCTTTCAAGTTAAAGGGACTTGGTAACATTGTTCAGATGAGAGAAAGTGGTGCTAAGGTAGTGACTTCAATGCTAGTTTTACAATGAAAAATAATCTGAAAGTTTGAGTGAAAACGGACAATTGTGAATGATAAAAATTGGGAAAAACTGATCTGATCGATTCCTTAATTCTCCCAACTATATTCTTACAATTAATTAAATTTTTGGTGAATGTAAATTGTCACAAAGCAATGAATTGTCTCTACATACCATTCCAGACATTTAAGTGTCGAAAGATTTTAAAAAGCCTGTCTTATGTCTTATTTTCACGGAAAAACGGTTGGGAAAATTCAAAAATGGTTGGGAGAATTTACTGTTAGAGGGTGTTGCACAGTGACGCCTTCAAAGAAAACCATAAATGTCTTTGTGGTTTGAGAATTTTTTCAGGATTTTTTGTATGTTAGAGGGGTAGTACAGTAGAAGTAATATAATAAGTAACATTTCGTACAAAAAATATGCAGTTTTTTCATCAACCTTCAACAATGTGACCGAGACATTTTAATGCTTCTCTCCAGCATTATCAGTTGCACAACTAATCTTACACTGTTTTGATTAAAGTTCTACTTACATGGCTATTGCAGATAGCACAACCTGACCAGGTCCCTCAAAGATTGATGGTGTCGGCTAAGAGAGAAAGGTAATGTGAATTGAAATATGAATTTTGTCTTTACGTATAAAAACAACAGCCAATTTGAGTATGTTACATTACAAAAGTAGGTATTTTACAACTAGGAAAACATACACGATACCGATTATAAGTATAATATATGTACAACAGCAACAAACTACTAGTTATGCATACCTGCCAACGTTTCACAGCAAAAATTAGGAATCTCTCAAGGCAAAATTAGAAATACAGTCTATTTTGTATACTTTTCGCAAAGAATATTTCAGAAAAAGAGAGAGAAATCTAAAGTTCAAAACAATAGCTTAAGGGCCAATAAATAGGAATCATTCCTCCAAAACAGATATGATTGGCAGCCATTTTGATTTCATGTGTATTTTTGTATATGTACATCACTACAATGTTTTAGGGTTACCTTCCAGTGAATAGCACAGGAACAATAAAAATACTGATAACATAGAGCAAGTGAAACCTCAGTCACACAAACACTTGATTTCTCTCAGCACACTAACCTCTTTTGGACCAAAGAAAGTGTCGTATTCCCTCATTGCCCTCTTGAGCAGAAACAAATCTGGAAAAAAAAGGAAAATCAATTAAATTAAATATACATGTACAATGTATTCACTGTTTCATCAAAGGTGAAGTAAACTGTAAGGTTCTTTCATTAAGATACTATGTCCCTTTTGCAGCCAACATCAAATTCTGTAGAACTTTGCAGGAATTATGAATATGTCATGTATGTCCTATCTATGAAATTTAAATGTTAGCAGTGTCCTAATATTCAAATTATGCAGGGAAACCTGTTTACTTGCTAGACTTCACTGTCAGACACTATTGAGTGACTGACTGGCTTTTTCATCTTTGGTAATAACATACATAAAATGAGCTGTAAAGGGTACATGAGCATTTGTCTACATCAATAACCCACTTCTTGTAATGGCCAAAATTAAACTGATTGAATCTTTGCGCAGCATAAAACGTACGACCATTCGGTACAATGGTCTGAAAAATCAGACTATTACTTACTGGCTCTATAGCTCCTAAGTCGATTCGACAACTAATAGTCGTTATTTTCCCACTTAAAGACATTTTCAAGCCCCTTGTTTTTTAGGGAAGTTCTAAATTAGTATTGTCTTTCAAATGCCGTTGGAATTTAACCTTTTCATTTTTTTGGCCTGCAAATGTGACATAGTACCTTTAAGAGAAAAAGACTTTTTTTTTTAAAATCAACGCTAAACATGTGACAGTTTAAAAAATAAATGCAGATATTTCCTTTTATCCGCAAGCAGTGTTTCTGACCGTCATCTATCCTCAAATGTATTTCTTTGATTGTAAAGAAATCTGAAAGAAAATCGGCATACTATGAAATGTTAATCATCCATTTTGCGATCCCAATGTTGCAAGTAAAATCCTTGTAATTCAATATACTCACGCTCTTTATATACAGCCTCTCTTTCTCTCCTCTTCTTCTTCTCCATTTCAAGTGCATCCATGCTTCCCCAAATCTCAATAGCCCTGTTAGTAACATCAAGAAAAGAAGAAAGATTGTATCAATACAATCATTGGTAAAATTGTCACAAGAGTTTAGAACTTTAGATGAGTACCGTCATATCCCTACAGTGTATTCGATCTCAGTACATGTTACGACCTGCAGGCAGTTTCCTGAGTTACTGGTACAACCAAAATGGACTGTGGGGGGCCTAAAATAAGTACAAGCAGAAGACTTGGTTGCCAGATATGAGCAGTCTGAAGTTCATTTTCTTAGGAGTGAAAAAAAAAGATAATCTGAATTAGCAAAAATGAATGAAAGATCAAATAACTGAACTATGACCAAGTGCAAAATATAATGTTCCAAGAAACCAATAAATTTCCCGACTCGATTCCAGAGCTACCTTCAAGACCAGCTTATCCTCTACAGTTCCATACGTAATTCAGACAACCAAAATTTTAAACAATGTACCTAACATTTTGAGACACAGGAAAGCCGGTTGATGATTTCTGTGGTTGGACATAATGGAACACTGTATGATGAACTACACCATACATGTATACTTCAAAACTTTTCTTGAGCCATGATAATTGTGATCCATGTTTATAAATTTGATTGCACTATCAGGAACTGTGAGGAAGCGCTTCTTACAAAGTGGTGTAGAGCAGAGGTCTCGTAACCGGGAGGTCCCGGGTTCGAAACCAAGTCAATGCGCTCATGCCCTTGGTAATCCTCACTACCAAGTCCCTCAGAGAGGACTTAAAGCCATCGGTCCCCTGTTGTTTACTCACAAGCATATACATGCTGACAGCAGTCAGGTTAAACGATCATAATCATCAGGGTTAACTTACTTTTGTTCAACATCAGATCTTAGATAGACCATCATGTTCCTTTCACTTGATTCCTGGTCATAAGGACTTCTCCTAACTGTCTTCCTAAGTTGTTCTAAATCACTGTAAATTGTAAATAAAATGCAGAAACAAGCATAATTTGAATACAAGTACATTACAAAATTATCTACAAATTTAAATGCACTATGAGGGTCAACTTACTTTTGTTCAACATCAATTTAGATGAAAGCAAATAACATTCTGCAATCACATATGCCTTCTACGTGCTCCCAGCACAATACGGGTAGATACGGTTGGATAAAGATTCAAGTTAACAAACTACAAAATTAGGTCATAAACACATGGTTAATCGAAAGCCCAAGCCATGTTTGACTTTGGGGAATTTCTTTCAATTACAACTTTAATGCAAGATACCCTTACTGAACTCAACTAAATGGAGGCTGAGGGTGACTTTGTCTCAAGAACGTCTGAATTAGCCCCCATCAGACTCTGAATGGTACAAGATATTTTCCTCCAAGGTGCACATTTAAAAAAGAATTTCATCCCTCCCCCCTAGAAATAATAGATTTAAGGATTACAGCAAACTGTAACACGGTCTTGTGTGTGCTGACCTTGATTTCAGTAAGTAGTCACTCATAGCTCTGACTGCTGTGATGGTGTTGTTATCTGTGTACTTCTTGGAGTAATCCACTTTCCTTCTTCTCTCCTTGTAGGATGCAATAGCCTTGGACAGGTTTGCAAGACGTTCAGCTGTTTAGAACAAAGTAATGATGAATAACGATAGGGGAAAAACCAAATTAAAATATTACTTCCCACTGACACTAGCAGTTTTTAGTGAAGGTAAATTAAGGAGCTTTCAAAAAGCTGTACCAGTATGTAAAAATGAACAAGACTGAACAAGATTGTGAAATGAAAGATTTGGGACAAGGAATTGAACCACTTCATAGACAATCTATTACTTAGTGTCATTAAGTGGGTCACAAATTAAACCATTCATATTCTGTATAATGCATAAATTCAAAAGACCATTAAACAATCTTGGCCATCCCCCTTCAATATACATAACCACATAATGAGCCATTTCATTTTCTAAGTTTTTGCTTTAAGGGTCACTGTACTAACCAAGAATGTCTAATAAAGGTTATAAGGCGAAAGACATTAAGATCCAGTGGACTTGAGCATTCGCTTTACCTGCAGAAGATTTGCCCTCTTTCGATTCAGACGGCGGATCTGTTTCTCCCGAAGCGGAAGCTGAAGCCTTCACCACCGGTTCTGCATCCTTCTTGCTCTTCTTGGTTTTCACTACAAATGGCTTTTCATTGCCGTTGGGAGCAGGTGGGACCTCTTCTTTGTCCCCATCCTTTTTTGAGCTCAAAGTTCTGGCATTGGATATTTTACTGGACTGAACACGTTGGAAGAGTTGGCTGGGTTTCCTTGTGAGAGAACTTATATCCCTTCTTGTTGGATGCAACTTTGAAGATGTGTTTTTGATGAGATGATGTCTACATACTGTGATGAAAAAAAATATCCATATTTTATCATAATCTAAATCTTCTTTTCCACCTCTTTCTAGTAAATCTGCTATTCCAAACCACGTTGATGTGATGGTTATTTTTTTACCTGACTGCTAAGAAAGCATAAATGCTTGTAAGTAAGCAACCAGACGGACGACGGCTTAAGGTCCTCTCCGAGGGACCTGGTAGTGAGGATTAATGCCTTACCAAAGGGCACTAGTGCATCGACTTGGTTTCGAACCCGGGTCACCGGATTACGAGACCACTGCTCTACCAACTGAGCTATCGCGCCTCCTCTGTTCTACCCAGATACTACTTTTCAAGCAGAAGGTGCAACACATTAAGCTCCGTTGAGCTTCAGACTGTTTTTAGCTGCACATAGAATCCTTGTAGAGCCTTTTACTTGCACTGTACACTCGGCACTTGACAAGCACAAGGTACAATAATACGCCAACTTCGGTCTGTACTATACTGGAAGAAGAAGAAGAAGAAGAAGAAATCTGGCTCCTTCAATCATACACTAAGATTTGTGCCGATGATTGAAATGGGTGTGTCATATGATACATGAACTTGAGGTCATGTTCGTCATTAAATGTAACAATTTCACATGATTCAAAGTCAAACAACCAAAACAAATCAAAGTTACCGGCAACAGAACAAGGCTGTTTCATTTCATCCCTTTAAACATTATCTTGAAATGATCTTTAATATACAATTATGATGGGAAGCTCTTGGTCTAATTGTCTAATCATGTAACATCAACAATTCACTTGGTATTGACAATAATTTTCTGCCATATTCCCTAATGCTTGATCTCACCTCAAGGCTATATTCTAAAGAGAAGCGTACTGAAATTCTCATCAAATTTGAGTAAGATTAGAGTAATTTTCACAAGAAAAGGCGGTGGTGTCATTTTGACATTGCAAAAACAAAGGTTCTCCTGTCTGCACTCATTCACTTTACATGCAATTCAGGATTTTCAATGTGAAAGTTGGTCGAGGCTTCTGAATAAAATTACTTAAATAAGACTTTTCTCATCAGTTTTTGACTAATTTTTTGCACTAATAGAATAGATCTAGATCTACTATAGTAATAGTAATCAGTAGGGGCGCTGGTCCGAGAAAAAGGATCGTCTGCATAAACGAGGACCGTCTTCTTAAACGCGGACCGAAGCGTCCTCAAAAATAAGGATCGTCCGCATTTTCGCAGACATTTCATATTTTTGATTGGCGCGTTGGCGATGCGAAAAACGGATTCCGCAATGATTTTCTCGATGCATTTTACATTGACTTTGTACAGAGACTTTCACAATATGAGCGATAAATCCTTGGGAAGACGGACAACCCATAAAAGTAGACGGTAAACTAGGGTTATTTTCTTAAGCGGAATCCATTTTTCGCATCGACAGCAGGCAGTTTGGTAACCCGAAACCCGCAGAGCGCCGATAAAAAAAAACGTCAGCGTAAATGCAGACGATCCTTATTTTTGAGGACACATTTTGTTCGCGTTTATGAGGATATCCTCGTTTATGAAGACGATCCTTATTCTCGGACCAGCGCCCCTAGGCCTACTGCCACTGGTAATACGCATCGCTCATCAGCATGACTCTAAGTCTGACTTTTGCAAAGACTCTTGAACTTAGTTAGAATATTTAAATCTCTCAACTCTGTCAAACTATAGACTATGATCTCTCCAAAATGGAAAAATTAGAAAAGCAGTCAAACTATAAAAATTAAAATAAAAAAATAATAAAGTTGGATTTAGACTAGAACCCTACGGTCCCTACCACATACCGGTAGAACTTTAGCTTACATTTAGTGCATGCGCAGAACGTTCATCCGATCTCAGCCTCATTTTTGTAAGTTGGCGCCTGGCTGAGCCGACATGGGCCCTTCAGATTGGCTATTGCTGGCTCCCATAGGCTCTATGTTATAAGACATTAGTGCGAGGAGCTAGCTTGCGATTTTCTGTTTTTAACGATACCAACATTATGATATTCCAGTCAAATCTTCTATTTGTTACGATTTTTTCAGCGTCCTTGAAAAGTTAAGTATTTCACTTAAGTTTAAGACTTACGTAAGTAAGTCTTAAGTTTGAAAAATTCTCATTTTCGTCATATTTAAGTTACAAACTTGCAAGTTGTACTGAAATGTTCGTTGATTTTTCTATTTTATGTTTGTACCTATGCTGAGTGTGCGTCACCTATGTGTGAAATGCGTCACCTGTTTAAAGGTACTATGTCCCATTTGCAGGCCAAAAAAATGAAAAGGTTAAATTCCAACGGCATTTGAAAGACAATACTAATTTAGAACTTCCCTAAAAAAAGTGGGGCTTGAAAATGTCTTTGAGTGGGAAAATAACGACTATTAGTTGTCGAATCGACTTAGGAGCTATAGAGCCAGTAAGTAATAGTCTGATTTTCAGACCATTGTACCGAATGGTCGTACGTTTTATGCTGCGCAAAGATTCAATCAGTTTAATTTTGGCCATTACAAGAAGTGGGTTATTGATGTAGACAAATGCTCATGTACCCTTTACAGCTCATTTTATGTATGTTATTACCAAAGATGAAAAAGCCAGTCAGTCACTCAATAGTGTCTGACAGTGAAGTCTAGCAAGTAAACGGTTTCCTTGCATAATTTGAATATTAGGACACTGCTGACGTTTAAATTTCACAGCTAGGACATACATGACATATTCATAATTCCTGCAAAGTTCTACAGAATTTGATGTTGGCTGCAAAAGGGACATAGTATCTTTAAAGCACGAAATCTCATTTCGTTATGTAATGTTACTTAAAAAGTCGTATTGACATTGCACTTGGCCTTGCGCGCTAATTTAAGTTTAAGCTTATGTAAGTGGCGGCCCTCTATCACTTTAATTCGAAACAGCTGGAGCGTATCGGCTAATCAGAGCGCGTAAACTCACTGTACAGCGGTACATACAAATAGTTCTACGTGCCTAGACTACTTGGATTTTTGGAAAATCAAAAATGGTACAAAAGTCTGAAATTTAGGCATAAAATTAAGAATCTACCACTTCATCCAACCCTTCATCTAGAATACAATAATTAGACATCGTTTTTCCGGCCCTAGTGTAGTTTCGTATCCATTTTTTGAACCGTACATGTAACTCCGGCGTGGAGATACCCTACTAAAACATACCAAAACATCAACTAAATCTTCATCAATTGTTCAATTGTCAATTTTTTTAATCTTTTGTGGAGTATTTTTCCTAAAAACGAAGACTTATAATATAGACCCTACACTTTCTCACGGGACCTTGGTCGCACCCGTCGGTACGCGTACGGTATGCAATTGTATTGTGCAGCAGTTTGCCGTGAATCACGTGATAAAGTGTACATTATAAGTCTTCGTTTTTAGGAAAAATCCTCCAAAAAAGATAAGAAAATTGACACGAAAGGGGTAAGAAACATAACGACTTTTAAATCATGACCATTATTATTTGAACAATTGATGAACTTGAAGATTTAAATTGATTTTGGCCTGGGTTATGTTTTAGTAGGGTATCTCCACGACGGAGTTAGGGTTCAAATTCTGATTATAATCTGCAATCCAAATTTTGATCAATATAGCGCTTAAGAACGAGTTAGGGCCTATATTCACGCAATAAATGTCATAAACAATACATAGCGTCAGAGCCGAGTCAGAAATAATCACCCACACAAATTTAAGCATGTGGGGCAACGTATTAATGAGAGGATTCATTTACCTGAAGGAATATGATGTATGCTACTGTCTGTGTTCACTTTACTGCAAAACAAAACAAATGGCGACCGAGCTTGAACTCTTCGGAGCATCATTTTGTCAAAATGAAGTTGATATGATATAAATCTGGCTGAAATTTCATATCAAATGCAGAGACATGAAAACAGTGACTCGGAAATTCTGGTGCTCGATCACGCGTGATCGTGTAACAAAATGCGATCGGGAGGCAGCGCAGAAAAAGGGGGGGGGCGGGGTGTACAACATATAGGAAAGGAATAATTTCAAGCATACATGAAAAGCATTGTTGTATTCTCCATCATTATTGTATATAATTTTTGTTTGAATATGTATGAGTTATGTTATTTGTTTAAAAAGGGAAAATTATGAAGCATCAAAAGTAGAATGTTTAGTTTTGTCAAATTCATAGTGCAACATTATTGAGTATATATGATTGGAGTCGGGCATAGAGATATATAGATCTAGCCCCCAAAACACTTCCGATTTTGTTATTTGGCCTTAACTTAAAGCTTTCCCTTCAGGCTCTCGACCTCGTCTCCATGCACCACACCAGTCCTCGACCCTTAGCCCTCGACCTCATTCTCTCTTCTTTTTGTTTTTAAATGATAAGGGTCACAAAACTACAAATAACAACTCCAAATGCATAATAATCATATATGAATCCGGGCTAAATCGGATCAAAGACCAACTCGGACCGAGGGCTAAGGGTCGAGGACTGGTGTGGTGCATGGAGACGAGGTCGAGAGCCTGAAGGGAAAGCTTTCAAGTTAAGGCCAAATAACAAAATCGGAAGTGTTTTTCGTCCCCCCTCCTTAATTTGGCCGCCTCCTCCTTTTTGTTAACTATTTTCTATTCAGAAAAAGAGCAACCCCAAAAAAAAGCCTGTGATATATACATTTTGTTTAAATAGCTTCTAAAGTGATACAAATCATTTGTTTTGTCATACAGTGAATCAGTATACTCACATAGTACAATATCTGTGAATAAATAGGCTTGGCCAGCTATAATTAGCATGGCAGCCATCTTGGAAAAAAATTGCAAAACAATTGCAAAATAGTAAATGGTAATGCCCTGCCGCCTCCTTTTTTTAAAAGTCCGGACGAGAAACACGTTATTTTTGTTTTTGGCCTAATTCAGGCAGGCTTTAAAACAGATCAGTGGCCACGATTAAACCTAGGGGCCCGTATTCTGAAGTCTGGTTTAACTTTAAACCTAGGTTTAACTAAGCCAGACTTCAGAATAAGAGCCATAGGCCTTTATGAATAAGTACGCATACTACATGAAATGACTATAAGACACCTTTGCGTGATTTTTTTAATTTTCCTATATATATATACAGAGGGATTTTTTGTTTGGGGGGGGGGGCGAGTACATGCTCAGTTTACTCAAAGAATTTGTGAACGTCATATCATATAATTGAATACTATATATAGTAAATACAATAAGTAAAGGGCCCTCTTATTTCCGGGTATTCATTTACGCCAAAGTGTTTGGCAAGCAGAGAAAAACAAACAGTTATGGGGAAAGAGAAGACAAAATAGAGGGGGAAAATCCTTCGTTCCAAAATCCAAAACTTATTTGGGCTATACATAAAAGATGTCCTATCCAATTTAAAGAAAACAAAATACACATACTCATAATAATATTGTAAACTCATTTTGTATCGGAATTTTGTATTCAATAACTCGTTTCGAGGAGAGAACTTGCGGTGTACCTAATTTTGACATGGGCTAATTATGACTTCAAACAGTCGACCCTCAAGTTCATCCTCATTCTGCCTTATGTCGTTCCCGATGTCGTTATATGTGTTTTTCTTCCTGTCCCTTAATTGTCTCCTCCTAAATCATTTTCCCCCTCCCCCTCCTCCTCCTCCTACTTCTTCTTCTTCTTTCTTCTTCTTATTCATCTGCTTCTTCTTCTCCTTCCTCTCTTTCTCCTCCTCCCCCTTTATCTCACTCTTTCTTTTCCTCATATTCATTTCCCTCGGCATGCTGGTTTTCCTCCTACCCCTACCTATCCCCCTTCTCTCTATATATCTCTCTGTCTCTCTCTCTCTTTCTTTCTCTCTGTCTCTCATTCTCTATATTTTGCTCTCACTCTCTCTCTCTCTCTCTTTCTCTCTCTCTCTTTCCCTTCCCCTCTCACTTTACACAGTGTTTTCTTCTCTTTCTGTCGATTATCATATCATAAATGACTATATTTTGTCCCCCTGTCTTAATAAAGAATGATAAGAAATTAAACGTTTTCGTTTCGATCGCCACCTCTTTAATTCCCTTGATCTCTTGATCTTGATTTGAAAAGAAGAAAAGGCAAAAACTCTTTTAAATATGGTTCGAAATAGAATATATATTTAATAGTGTACCATGATAAGTTAGTTACAAACTGTTTATGTTAAGAATTTTTGTCCATGATTTAAGAATAAATAGAATACACAAAATATGTAAGATAAGATGAATGGACGGAGAAAAAAACGGCAATAAAATATTACATGATTTCAAATGAAATTACAGTCAGAGTCCAAAACCTTTCCGCATTAAAGCAATTGTATTTGTTTAAGAAGAATAATACCACCAGGATAGACATGGATTCCAGAACTAGCCCGCACATCAACCTGTCATCCCCAATTCCCCACCCCACTCCACACTTTTACCGTTGAAATATGAGACATTGATACGAGCGTGTTTTTTTTCTTCAAAATTGCTGAAATCTAAATCGCCCGAAAACTGTCCTTAAAAATAGTGAAAATGCACTTGCGATAAAGTGGGAACTGTTTTATATTTCAAATAACTGAACAGTTTTTATCTGCAAGTGTATATGGACCGAAGTTTTTCTTCAATCTATACATACAAATATCAGTTTAATCGTTCTTTTTCAATGTATTCCGATTCTACGTTTAGAATGGTCCTCGACTCTAAATAACAATTCCTGACAAAGTTATTGCAAAAAAGAACTTCACACACAAGCATACTGAGGTAAAATGCACATCAAATCGTAAAGATAACCCTTGTATAGATTTAGACCTCAGATGAGGGGTGGTGGTTTCATGACTTGAGGGGTGGGGATAGTTATAGAATTATACATTTCAGAGTATTTCAAAGCCCCTATCCCCTGCTTACAAAGAGATGTATAATTTTTTTTTTAATTGTTTCAGGGGGATTGTCTCCGATCGCCCCCCTGCCGTCGATGCGAATACATATAATTCGAATTGTTTGTAAACAGCCGGAATGTCAAATAAAAAAGAACACTTTAGAAGCCAAGTTATGTTCATTATTGCATCTCTTTTCTTTGTAACCATGGGAACCAAATTAACAAACTGATCTTAAAATTTTCCTCGTTTGCTACTGACCTGGGAGAGGCCTGAGAGCAAACTCATTACCATATTCATTTATAGCTCAGTGATTTGCACAAGATTCCTATTTGCCTTATAGCATACCCTTAATAATAGCTTTACTGAAATTTTAGCTCCGAAGGTATTGATGTGATTTTGTAGGTGTCAGCTCATCTATCGTAATTATCATACCAAATCAAAGAAAGTTGAAATTAATCACAGCATGTCAACCGACAGCAAAATATAATCTATGTTGATAAGTTGATTAATGACCAAATTAAATTATGAAAAATTATATTCCAAAAGCTGAAACATTTCAATATGAGGGAAAAAATATCAACATAGAAAACATAAATCAAAATTGCAAAACTCCATACGTCTCATGGCAAATCGCTCATGTACTCTATCAAACAGGGTCGACACTTTCCTTATTCAGTATCAAACTCGTCAGGCAATAGCGTTTCAGCCAGGAAAGAAAGTTTACAGACACGATAAATCAAATTTTCAATTTTATGATTATAGTAAAACTAAAAGTGACTCGGTAACATTGGTTAACAAAGCTTTAAGTTAAGGCCAAATAACAAAATCGGAAGTAACAAGGTTAATAAAAAAAAAACTGCGTAATTTTTCTATAAAATGTTACTTATTATATTACTTCTACTGTACTAACCCGCTAACATGCAAAAAAATCCTGAAAAAATTCTCAAACCACAAATATATTTATGGTTTTCTTTGAAGGCGTCACTGTGCGACACCCTCTAACAGTAAATTATCCCAACCATTTTTGAATATTCCCAACCGTTTTTCCATGAAAAGATATAAGACAGGCTTTTTAAAATCTGTCAACACTTAAATGTCTGGAATGGTATATAGAGGCAATTCATTGCTTTGTGACGATTTACATTCACCTAACATGAGATTGTAATGATATAGTTGGGAGAATTAAGGAATCGATCAGATCAGTTTTTCTCAATTTTTATCATTAATAATGGTCTATTTTCACTCAAACTTTCAGATTATCTTTAATTGTACATCTAGCATTGAAGTCACTACCTTAGCACCATTTTCTCTCATCTGAACAATGTTACCAAGTCCCTTTAATTACTCATGTGGGAGAAATCATAATGGTGAGTCGCTAATGGAGGACAAAATGAGGACATCCAGTAGAGCAACAGTCCATAAGACTAACCACGACGATCTCGTGGACGCTCAGAAAAGAAGGCAAACGAGTTCTTCAAATCGACATCGCGGGCTGTCGCTCGGACACGGTCTCGTAAACCCTCAGATAACTTTCAGAAGGCTCGCGAGACTCGATGATTTCCACTTTTCAACATGTTCTATGTTTACAAGTCTTTCAATGTCTTTAAAATCCTACGCTGTAATCGTCGTCGTAGATACGATGTGTCACGTCTCTTCACTGTCAACGTTCTGCACGACGTCGACGTCGTCTTGAGATGGTCTAGGGCCCTGACTGGTGGTCGGAGCGCTGAGGAAATGGACGACGCGTTGTCGCCTCACGTCGTACCTGGCCGAATGCGATCCCCGCTCACCAAGAATGGCTCGTCGCTCTTCAGATATCGCTAAAAAGAATAAGATTAAAAGGTAGATGAAGAAAAACGTTACGAAACAAGAACAAAAACAAAATTAAACAAATTATTAATACTTCGGAGGGAATTACTCCCTCCTAAATTTAAGGACTGAGAGTGCTAACGGTAATGGTACAGTTCGACCCCCCCCCCTCCCAAGAGAGCCCGGAGTGGGCCAACTGTATTCCCAAAATCAAGTTACTCGGATGAACTGGGGCTGGACCCCCCACCAAAGACACTTCCTAAGATCACGCCGCGTATTTTTATACAAAATATGATTTTTACATTTTCATCACAACTAATCTGTCATCCCAAGTTCGATTCAAATGATTTGGTGCTTGTAACAGTACACGACACGTTAACCCCCGCCCATGAGTGGACCTACACTACGCCATGTAAGACAGCTGAATCAATGCTTACTTTTATGAGTTGGCAGGGTATTTCGAGTTGACGTTTCGACGTGTTTGAGTTGGTTGGCATCGAAGTTTTTGAGGAACTCGTTGTTGAGGCATTCTCTCATTGAATCACATTCCTTACACGGTTCAGCTCGGTAAGCTTCTGGCTTAAATCTGTACAGAAATGGGCGATAGAAAGCACAAAACATATTAAACATATAATTTTACCCCCTAAATATTCTTACTTGGCAAGGAAAGTATGAACTACATTCACGTGGTTTAATCCACAAAAATAAATGCTTTTTAAAGATACTATGTCCCTTTTGCAGCCAACATCAAATTCTGTAGAACTTTGCAGGAATTATATGAATATGTCATGTATGTCCTATCTGTGAAATTTAAACGTTAGCAGTGTCCTAATATTCAAATTATGCAAGGAAACCTGTTTACTTGCTAGACTTCACTGTCAGACACTATTGAGTGACTGACTGGCTTTTTTATCTTTGGTAATAACATACATAAAATGAGCTGTAAAGGGTACATGAGCATTTGTCTACATCAATAACCCACTTCTTGTAATGGCCAAAATTAAACTGATTGAATCTTTGCGCAGCATAAAACGTACGACCATTCGGTACAATGGTCTGAAAAATCAGACTATTACTTACTGGCTCTATAGCTCCTAAGTCGATTCGACAACTAATAGTCGTTATTTTCCCACTTAAAGACATTTTCAAGCCCCCCTTTTTTTAGGGAAGTTCTAAATTATTAGTGTCTTTCAAATGCCGTTGGAATTTAACCTTTTCATTTTTTTGGCCTGCAAATGGGACATAGTACCTTTAATAAAGGGTAGAGTCAAAGAGATATATTTTGTGTTTTAAGAGAGACAAATTTACAGCAATCTTAAACCTGGTGGAGAAATGATGTACATGGATCTAGGCAGTAGCGTACGCAGGATTTTTTTCGGGGGGGGGGGGGCCTGTATCTAGGGCAGGCATTTGCTACCCAATTTTCTCAAGAGTACTAATTAATAAAGGGCCTAACTGCATGGCTTGGAAACAACTAACAGTACCAATTTGACTCGGATTATCGAAGAGATGAGGGGAGAAAATAGGGCTCGAATGCCAGGCTAACTGTATTTTAGACTCGTCCTCGATATTTGGATGATGTATAATACCAAAAATATACCAGTGAATAAAGTTACTTGTCAATAAAAATGTTATTTCCCTGTACTTATATATAACAGGGCTCTGGATATAAGAGGGTTAAAAGGGCTATCATTAACAATAACAAATATCTGAACACTATTTTGATAAGTAAAGTGAGGAACTTTTTATCCTAAAGTGACATTCGGTATGAAAAGTAAGACTCTTTTTCGAGAAAATTTAGAAACAGATTTTCATCGACAAGTCTTTCGTGATCTTCAAAATTATATAAACCCCTACCATCCACCGCAGTTGCATGTAGTGTACGTGATGTCCACTTAGATAGTAAAATGCTCCATTAATAATGACCTGCTATATCAATTCACTCTCCACTCTTCCAATAACTGACTATTCTTCTCCCGGTCAACGTTCCAATGTTTGTATCGTCTCCTCGATCGTTATCGATTTTTGCTTTTCGTCCGCCCCTCTCGGAGAAAACTCCATTGTTTGATCTCCCACTTGCTGTGTCATTTACTGGGGCGAAGCTCGTCAGTATGAATAGGAGATAAGACAGGGGACAATAGAAGACCAGCTAAAAGATACAATGTATCTTACAGCAGCATCAAGCCTCGACGGTTACGAATATAATTGAACGTGTTAGCATTTGCATTAGCGAACAAACGCGAGCTATCTCGATGTATAAAGCGAAACAGACTCAAGTTTGAGCTATTTTTATTTTTGTTTGTTTATGTTGGCTTTTTAATAACGAATCTCTGTAAGATAATTATGGTATAGAAAAGGCCGAAAATTATGAAACAGACTGTTTGAGCGTAATTCTAGAGAACACGAGAAGACGTTTGAAGTCTTAAGTAGTTGGCATGTACAAGATACACGAGCTTTTAATTATTCAATGGCTAAGTTATGATTTTCTCTTTGAAATGTTATGTGTTTTGACCAAGGCGATCAAAAATCTCAAGTTTTTATCTGTATTCAGTGTTCCGAATAGCATGAATAAGATCTTCAAAAAATGTGAACATTTTGAAAACAGGATGCCTTTTCAAAATAACCGGTCTATCAAACATTTTTACCAGGTGTGTGATATTGTTTAGCATGATGTTGAGCTAAGATCTTTCAAGGAGAAGTAAGTTAAAACCCACCATATAGCCCACATTGCCCAGTAGTTTAAAGAAAAATTCACTTTCCATTCGTACACCTACGAGTAGATTCAGAGAACCCTATCACCAGTGGATAAAAATAAACGAAACATGCAAGAGAAATACATATTTCATAATATTCGGTCGTTAATATCAATTCATTATACAAAAATAAAAGAATCTGACGAAGGAGAGGAATTGCTGTTTGTGTATATATACATTTACTCGCAAAGTGCATTTGCCAAAATATATTATTATTACCCTTTCAGACAATGTAATATTCATATGTGCAAACTACAAGCAATCAACTAATTAAATTCCATTTTAAAATGCTAAATGGCAATAATAATGATTGACTTTGTTTTTCACCAAAGCAATAACGCAAATTGTTCGTACCGTTTAACATGCTTATGTTTAAGGTACAACATTTTAGATGAATTTAAAAGAGCCTATATCAATTCAACCGATAAGGACGATGACAATGACAACATCGTGTGTGATATTTCCTTTTCAAGTTGATTACTAGCCCGTTTCATATACATGTATATCATTATTATAGTTTGCGTCTTTTTGAAAAGTAAATAGGCTTGTTGCTACCAAACACGATTTGTAGAAGACTCCACTTTCACCACATTGACAAAATATAGTATATGTTTTGACTCTGTGTTCCCACAAAATACTTGTAGAAAGGGATATATAGGCTGAAAATATAAGCTTACTAATTCAGCTTTGTCCTAACGTACATAATGTATTCACTAAGCATACAATTATATCGTATGTGTTACTTTATTGGTGCACTCGCAGTTTAAATCGTCCTGAAATGCATTGATAGATAATATCAATATCTTTATAGGAGCACTTATTAGACGTCACATACAAACGCCTCTCAAAAATATACCATCTGTTGGTATGTATCACACAAGAATTATGATTGACAGACGCGATGCGATCCACATCTTGCTTCGTTTATTGACATGAAATTAAATGTATAATGATATCACCTGATCCTTTGACCTCGACGTGTTGGGTTTCGGATCTAAACTTGTCAAGAAAAAAGTTCAAAGTGCTTTGCCATTGTCAACGCCAAGTGTGCAGAATGAACAAGTGCAAACTATACACACATACGCAGGGGCATTGGGAACACGTTTATATTGTGTACATAACGTTGTTTTTTATGATTGAACTGGCCAAAGATTCAAAGCCAGACTCAGTTATGAAAAGATGCTAATAACTTTTTTGAGTGTTGCCTTTAGTGTTGCTGGTAAATACTGAAATATCGGAATGGAATATACGGGAATGAGGGTACACTTTCAGAAAATAAGATCAATTCAAAACTATATTTACTGCTAAGAATAAACTGACTAAATTCGCTATTAATTTGGCTAGTATTTCAGTTGTAAATGATTTTTTTTTTAAACCAAGATTTCAAACGGAATAATACGTAAAACAAATGAGTTATTTTGGCAAAGATGTGCTTAATGAGAATAAGAATTACAATTTTTGTTTAAGAGTGTCCATTTGCTTACAAAGTTAAGCTAATGAAAGAAGTTACGCATGGCTAACTATAACACTTAGATTATATCCTACTTCAGATAATTCCCAAACATATTGTCAATTAATTTGTAGCTATAGGGCCTATCAGCATGCTAGAAGATGCTATTTTCAGCATAGTTACTGAAATCGAGGCAATGTCGTATTTATATACCTTATTCTCTCTGCGTAACTAGAGGCATGTGCCGTTTTCGCCCTCCTCATGCCCGGCTTGGCTGGCTCGCTCCTCTGCAAACTCCAAAAGGTTGGCGGACAACTCGCCCTTAGATTCGGGACAAGTTGCCTTTCTCTCTCCGCCATGGCTATCGTCGACGCCGACACAGCCCATCGCCTGCCAGCACTGTGCCAGGGTGGCGGCTTGCTCAGCCTGTTCGCGGCGAGCATATACTCCCGACTCCTCAAAAGACGAGTCCTACGGTCTCTCAAAGTAAACAGATCCATTATCGTTTCTCCTTTTTATATATCCCCCAACAACCCTCTCTCTCGCAGGCAGAGAAATCCTATTTGTCACATTTGTAAGGATTTATTCCATTAAAATCTTGGCTCGGAATGAAAGAGACGGTAAATCCCTTAGGCATACACAGTCCAACTTTCCTCGGTTGACGAAGTAAACACTTTGGGAGTCTATTATACTCAATAGGACCAACTGCGCTAGGTGGCGGTATTGTCTCCACTCTATAGTTGCATCAAAGGCCTCTTTTGACAGTCATAAGGTCGGAACTCCAGTTGGTATAATAAGAAACAAATCAAATGCCTGCCTGGGAGGCAGGTTCCTTAATTAAGTTATCCTTTCAAAAAGACACAAATAACATTTGCTTGCGGGAGAAATGAGATTTAAATGTTCTTTTGATTGTATTTGCTCCGTCCACATAAGTGGTACTCTGTCGTCTATTGACCAGTTCCTTAATGCACGCTGTTTTTGTATCATGACAACACTTCTCGCTCTCCCACGTATATAGTCTTATTCCAAATCGTTTACAAATTACTCTATGGCGATATGAAACGAAGATTATACCAAACAAACAGTCATAAAAGAATATGAATACATTTTTTAGAGGATTATCACAATACGATAGAGGCAATGAAGCTTTCATGTTGTTATGGTTACGATATTGATTTTATGGCTAGAAGGAATGCTTTTACAAAACAACACAGACTAAATAAATATGCAGATGCGGATTCGAAGATATCTACAAGAATTCACCGGTGGCACTTGTCAATACAATAAAAGTATGGCCTTTGTGTGAACGGAGACCATTGATGAGTATTGATCGGAAGATTCCTTATCTTCAGTGACCTTTGGTCCGCGTTGACAATTGGGTGAGAGATGGACATTATTCTGACCGCGCGGTCGATCAAGGTCGTGTTTCTCGCTAAAAGCAATCAATTAATGCGTTAAAACGTATACTGTCAAAGGAATTGGCCATTGGTAGATTATAATTATGTCCGGCCAATATTCACTGGTCAAAACAACCTATTTAAATTAAATTAGGATAATCGGAGTGCTGAGTTAGTGAAAGTTTCCGGGAAAAAATAACAAACGATAAGAAATTCATAACTTTGTAATACTTTTTTTTTCTTCAAACTTTCACTAATTTTGTTTTCTTATCCCCCTCCCTGTTCTTCTTCTGTTCTACTTCGGGTCAATAATCTAATATGAACATGACGAAGGGTTAAGTTCTCTTTAAAATGTTCAACTTTTACGAATGATATTTAGTCAAGTCATGTTAGATATGTAGGCCTACCGTTCAAAATACATTGGCTTTCTGTTCTGATCATGTCCTTTATCACGCTTAGGTTTTTCTTGTTGCTAATCAAAGGTATGTCTAATTTAAATACTTTGAGATCTATGGGGCAAAACAAAATCTACAGTTTTTCATGCATCGATTCAATTCAATTCATTCAATTCAATTTTATTTCTGTTTCCAACAAAACATTACAAATCAATTATAATCATTTACAACAATTAAGGAATACATATTGGAAACAGAGGGTCCACTAAAAAGCAATGCTTGGACAATTGTGGACCCCTCAAATAAGAGTTAGGAATAATGAGTAGTTAATTAACAAATTTTTAACTTAAAAAAGGAACTACAAATAGAAGAAGAAAAAAGCATCAGGATACTTTATAGAAAAAAGAAAGATAATGGCAAAAGAGCTTTGGCCATCCTTCATGTCTTTCGTCACTTGCTTTTGCCGGACTTCATCACGTAATGGATCATTCATCTAGACGTTCACCTCTTTTAAAATCATATGATTTGAAATTACACTGAGTCATGAAATAAGAAATTGGCTTTGATCTTATTTGAATATTTGCTAAGTTTCCCCAAAGCCTTTCAGGCCTTCTGATAATCTTCTTCTTTGTTTACAGTGATGGCAGGTGATAACAAGGAAAAGCAAAAAAATAAATAATAATAACTCTAATTTAATTATATAAGCCCTTCACAACGTTTGAGAAAATGTTACTACAGCCTCTTAGAATCTTTGTAGAATTGTGATTATTTTTTTGTTCTAAAAAGTATTTTATTTTTCATTCAACGAACCAAATTTAACATAATCGGAAAAAGACATTTTGTTACATATAAAATCAATGATTTTGATAACATAATAATTACAAACAATACTAATGATTAATACATGATTCACTAACTGTCCTTTTCCTCTATCGGGTAAATCTATTCCGAATTGTATCTCTTCCCAGTTTAATTTTCGCAAATTAACAAAATCAAAGAAAGTACTGCACTTTTCCTATACCTTCCGAGTAAATTCACACGTATAACATATTTGCTTATAAGTTTCTTCTTCTTCTTTTTTTACAGAATGAACTTAAATTAGTATCAATAAACTTAAATTTGTATAAGTGAGAATTTGTATTCTCAATTCCGTGCAACAATTTAAATTGGAATTCCCTCAAAATACTGCTCAAAGTACTCTATCTGGGCTTACTGAATATATAGATATAAGTTCTTTTTCAGAAAAATCGCAATTATGTATATTTTTTGTTTTATCTCTCACCAGCCTCTGATCACTTATTTCTTTTACTAATTCTTTGTATATATTTTTAGAAATAATCGTGTCTAAAGATATTTTTATCCCATTATTTATAAAAGTCAACTCAATAAAACTTTTATCTTTGGCTTAATCTGTACTTTCTATATTTCGCTTCCAACTTGGAGGAAGTGCTTCGTATATTTTCTAATTTTCAGTAGATCTACATTATCCAAACCTTTACTTATAAAAAAAAGTAGGTCCCTGAATTTAATTCCCCATTACTATCTATTATTTGTTCTAATCGAAAAATGTTTTTCACTTCCAACTTTTCATCAGAAATGCATTTTCCATCAATTCGAATAAGCTTCTTATTAAAAAAAAAATTATTTTCCTATATAGTTATAGTTTCCTCTATTAAAACTCCCTCGTGTTTGGTTATGTTTCTAACAACTCTATATAGAATTCCGGTACAGATTATTTTAAGAGGGGAATTGGATAATTACAAGGGAAAATAAATTTACCTCCTATATATTTGGTAACGTCCTCAAAATACTGCTTCCATTTTGTGTCCTCTTCCGCCTGAAAAGGCCTTTATATCCCATATTACCCTTTGGGCATTTATTAATGATGGGAAATGCATCACTTTTAGCCCTCCCTGTTTATAATCTAATAACATAATACTTTTCTTAAACTTGGTTTTCCTCGCCAAACAAAGTCCGAAACCAGTGATTCAAGCTCTTCATACACCGGTTCTGGGACCGGGGTAAGAGACGCAACATATATCAATTTGGAACAAATAAAAGTCTTCAATAGCTGGTTCTTACACATAAGCGTCAAATCTCTTTGCTTCCACCATGTCAATATTTTTTTTAATTTTACTCAAAATCTCTTTATAGTTCATTTACATACCTAAAATCTTTAAAAGCTCAACCTTTTGGCCAAATGGAAGGTCATAATCAGCACCTAACATTAGCATCTTTGTTTTGTCCTTATTAAGTTAAAGTCTAGAAATCTGCCTAAAACTCTCAAGAATTAATTATAATCTCTTAATAGATCCCCTATATTTTACTAATAAAGTAATATCATCCGCATAGAGCACTTACCTAACTTAATTTTTCCCAAACGGTAATCCTAAAATCTGTTCATCTTTCCTTATCGAATGTGCTAAAATTTCTATGCATAGAATGAAAAGATAGGGTGACAAGGGATCCCCTTGTCTAACTCCATTTTCAACATTAAAGTATCCTGAGGATTTCCCCCCGTTAAACACAAAACTAAGGGCATTATTATACATAACATCTATCCATCTCTGAAAATTATCTTGCTATTTATTGATTAAAGTCAAAGGAATCCGAGGAGAAAATGCAAAAATCAGGGCGTTAACCTAATCGCCAATTGGGGCTATGCCATATTATTTTCTTTGCATACCTGATATCATATATTGGCGTTATCCTCATCCTACCCGATCTACTCTGCCAACATCTCCACGAACTCCAAAAGGTTGGAGGGCATCTGTCTTGTAAACCTGGAGCAAGACGCACTCCTCTCTCAGCATCCTCAGTCTCAGTCATATACACTCACAAACACGGAGTAGCAGTTGTTTGCATGCATGCAGGCACATGTATTATCGAAAGCGAATCAAGGATTTTCTGACCGTGGGGGGCAATCACAGTGATCCACTACCTCTATGTATCGCAATATGCATCACAGTCTGAGTCTTCACAGGGACATATTTTTGTGTTTGATGGGCGGGGAGCACTTGATTTGTTTCAAATGTGGAACCTATAGTATTTATCAGTCATAATGCAAAAATATATGTGTCTAAACGTTCAGAGTTATAAACGCACTCCTGGACATAGATAACCATTTTCTACAAATTCATTTTGAAGCTCGTTAGACTCACTTAGAGCATTGGCGTGACCAGCTTTTTCATCAGGGAGGGGGTATAGGGGTCCAAGTCCAAGTGACTTCACCGACTACCCGAACACAACAGCCGATAAATACAACAAAAGCTTGAAATGAAAAACAGTTTTGTAACTGACAAGATAGACAATCCTATACACTGTACAAAATAATAATAAAACTAATATTAAATGTAATACATTGCTGGAAAGGGGCCAAAAAGGAGGGTTGCCCCTTTCCCTATCCCCACCCTGATACGCTAATGTATTTGGGGTGACTCAAACCACAATGTATAGGGTCTATGTGTGAAGGCTAAGTGCCATATTAGCGTCTGTTCTTTGAGACTAAAACGATAGCGGTTAGCTAAATGACCGTGAAATTATATAATGATTTAAACAATGACATTCGACAGAAAGAGAAAGAGTCGATAAAAAGAGACAACTTAAAGATCAATAATAAATTAGAACAAAACCTGTCAATGATTTTGCCCTTCAATTAGACAGACCGATCGAACTACATGAATTTGGCGTAAACAATTTTTAAGATACACATACCCCTCACAGGAAATATTCATCGCTTGAGAGAGGTTATTTTATTTTTTTTTTAACTTAGTTTGTTTAATGCAACCATAATCTGTGTTTGTGTGTTTGTGTCTGTGTGTGTGTGTGTGTGTGTTTACGGGGGTGGGTTAAGTAGTAGAAGGGGTGGAGGGGTGGCGGGGGATATTAACGGAGGGGCATTGTGTACAAATATGTATTATGTTATTTTTCATGAATGATGGTACATATAAGTTCAGTATGTTTTTATCATTATCAGAACAATTTAGTGATTTCATTCCATTATTCTCCTTCTTTGCTCATTGTTTCGTGAATAATTTATTTGTGCTATGAAAACGAAATGACGATTTGTATTTGTATGGAATTATTTTAATTGATTTTTATTTGAATGAAATTTCTAATAAATAAAAATATTGAAGAAAAAAATATATATATATATGAAGAGCTTAATTCCATAAGGAGCTTTAAATCCATTTTTATCAAAATTTAGTTTTTTGTCTTAAAATACTTATTTCCTACGTGGGCATAAAATGCACTATATCACTTTTTGAAATTTCATCTTGAAATATATACAAAAATTAGCTACAAAATTATGTTTAATTCCAAAAGGAGCTAAATCCATGAAGAAAAAAATATTTAAAAATTCAGCAAAAATAAAATATACTTGGTAGATTTTTGTTAAACCATATATTATTGGGCAAGGGTAACACGGCCTCTAACATATATCCAAAGATGAACATACATTACTAAAGGGAAAGTGGTAGAATAAAAAAGGTGATTTACTCGGAAATACCCAAAGTGGATTTAGCTCCTATTGGAATTAAACTCTTCATATATATATATATATATCAACAAGTGGAATTATTATCGGATATATGATTGATAGGCTTTTGCATTGCGAGAGACAAAAAATGAGATTGAGCATTTTGTACTAATGATATCATTAACTTTCCAATTGGTGATAAGTCATAATTGTATATTTTTGTGCATTTTTCGGCTCACCATTTTTATTAATCGAGTTCATAGCTATGTATGCATCTCGATAGGATGGACATTTTCATTAAACACAGAAGATAAATTAGACTAGGAAGGATGAAATTTATATGTAAACATATAGTTCAAATATTAACAATGTTGACTAAACAAAATCATTGTGAATGTGGAAATCATCTTGTGACTTTCTTAACTTCTTGAGAAACACATATCCGCAAACCTGTTTTTCTTTTTCTTTTTACAACAAAGTAGCAACTGAACAATATTTTAAGTGTCAAAAGTCAAGGATGAAATCATATCATAGTCATTACTCAGATTTGGTTTGGACGGGGGTGTGTGGCTGAAGCCCTAAACCAATACCCATTTTTAAGCGTTATTTTGGCCGAAAATGGTACCCATTAGGCCTAAAATAAAAACTTGTTGTATTGCCCTTTGCGACCAACCCAAAAATCTGAAAATCTACGGTCGGCTTTTAAAAAAAGTTTTTTGTTTGTAACCGTTTTTTAGATTTTATTTTATTAATGAATAAAAAAATATGTATTTTGTTTGTTTAAGTGGGATATAAATGCATGAAATAAAATTATTTCTCAAATTCTCACTCGTCTTCTGCCCTAGTTTCAAAATCCTACTAGCGTAAACATGCAAGTAGACCCCGGCCTCGCGTGTACGTGTTTATATACCATGCACTGCACCAGTTAGAAACCAGGGAGATTTGGGCGACGGTCGCTGTTTAAAACTGAAAAATATCGGCCAACAGAGGGCGACAAAACAAAAGTTAAAAAAAAAAAACTTTTCCGACCGACCGACCCATGTTTTGGCACCTAAAGGGCAATACAACAAGTTTTTTTTTAAGGCCTTATTAGGGGACTTTGGATGAAAAAGTGAAATGATTTCAATTATTTTTGCGGAATTTTGCATCTGGAATTTTCACTTTAGCGAGATTATGGGTGAGATATTATCTTGAAGAAAATGGTAACCCATAAAAGTGGGGGCACTTTTAGGGATTTTGCAGCACAAAATCATACCCCATGTTTAGGGATTTTCTGCAAAAAAGTAACCAATTAGAGCGGCACATCCACGTATACCGTATGACAGGGGCGGATCCAGCCGGCGGCAAGGGAGGGGGCCTAAAAAGGGGCCCACTTCGTGCGAAAATTTGAAATTCGTGCCGGTCGATTTTTCGCTCAGTGGGGGGTAGTGAGCAAAAAAAAAAAAAATTTGGTAAGAAGGGTAATTTTTTTTCCACCACCCCCCCCCCTTGGGCGCCAGGGGTTTTTTTTTGGCACCCGAAAAATTTTTTCCCCTCCGGGAAGGGTTATGTTTTTTTTCCACCGCCACCCCTTGGGCGCCAGGAGGCCCAACTTCTTTTTTCTTCAAAAAGGTTTTTTACCTGTTTTTTTCTAGGGAGGCGGGCCCCATCCCCCTGGATCCGCCACTGCCGTATGATGCGAGTCGATGCAGAAATCGACCCCCATTTTGGTCATTTTTGTATACCAAACTAGAAGCAAACTAAAATGCCAAATCCTATGGTGGCCCAGAAGGGTCATCGCGAATCATGAAATCGCGAATTTTGTCGTGAATCTATTTATCCTTTCTTGAGCGATAACCGAAGGGTGAAGATTCAAGATTCAAGATTCAAATGTTATTGTCCACGTTAAAAAGCACAGAGATTTGGCCTCCACTGGCAAAAGATAACAATAAATAACATAAAAATACATAAATGTGCACAAAACAAAAACATCAATTAGATTTACAAACAATTTTGAATACATTATGACAAAAGTAAAGACCTACGCTATGGAAGAGGAGATAGCAGAGTAAAAATGATAGACCAAGAAGGAATAAAGGAAGGGCAAGAAAGAGCAATAAAAAACGAGAATGTAGGTTAGGGGAAGAGAAAATAAAAACCGCTTGCATATTATGCCTCCAAACATCTGCTTTACTAAAGTTATAAAAGTTAAAAAGGCAGCGGCCCCCACTTGCAAACATATACAAATTTCGCAAGGCTCCACCTGCCGACCCTTTTTCCAGCGCGAGAACGCCCCAGAAAAATCCCAAACCAAACAGGCAAGAAGCCCGGCAATGAGAAGCAAACACGTCTCTTCTATTTTATCTGAATTAAATTTCGCGTGGGCCAGTCACTATATTCAGATTCTCTTAAAACAAAAGAAATGCGCTATCCTCCCACTACCAAACCACTCGCCCATCCGATTCAAATCCACCAGGGTCACTCTATCACGAGAGAGCATCCACAGGCGGAACATTGCGAAAACCTAGGAGGAAGTGCAAATGAGGGCTGCTGCATATAAACTTGGGGTTAAAAAAAACTATTGATGTTCCCTTAAAGCCCTCCTGCACTACTTGTAGCTACTTGCTCCCTCTATATAGAAAACAATGCCTTAAGCTATGGTCACAACTCAGAGCGGCGACCGACCGATTTGTAGCCTGCTCGGTCGCCGCTGGAATTTAGGCATCGCCTAACGATTTTTGGAGAAGTCGAGCAGGCTGTAGAGCCCCATCGATGCCAGGGGCGGTGCCCTGTCGATTTCCCGTCGGTCACAAGTTGATTTTAGGTCAAAACTGGGCGAAATCGGGGAGCTTCTCCCCGCGGCGTCCCGGCAGTGACCGACTGATGACCCACCGATTTCCGGGCGTTCTCCCACCGGCCACCGGCTGATTTTAAAGAAATTGGAGAAGTCGAGCAGGCTGTAGAGCCCCAGCGTTTCCAGGGGCAGTGCCCTGTCGATTTCCCGTCGGTCGCCAGTCGATTTTAGGCATAATGAAAACTAGCGCGCATCTGCTTGCCCGGAAACGTCCACAGAGGCTTTAACACGTAAATCATCATGTTTTTAGCACGTTTTTCACACTAAAACACATGTATTTTTAGAACGGGTAATCGCCGCAAAAAGGGGTGAACAGATTCTCAAAGTTCAGTATTCTAGCTTCATGATCATGTATGTTTTACTAAGTAAAGTCACAAAACCAGTGATCATTTTTCTTTCAAACTTGGGCATTCGATGGCAATTGTCTATGGAGAGAACAGACCAAACCCAATTACACACACACACACGCACAAGGACACACTCACATAGCACATTTAGATGCAGACTGACCGAGTTCTTTGGGAGAAACAATTCATTGTGATGTTAATGTACCAAACTTTTATTATGGCATTATGATTGAATTTAAATCCATTTTGATATTAAATTGGAAATTTGCGATTTTACAGAAATGTTCATAAAGTAATAATGACTTGGCTGCGTGTATTTTTCATTGTGCGAGTCCGCGGAATTGTGTGTGTCTTTTCGCGTGTGTGTGTGTGCGTATGTGGGTTTGTGTGTTATGTGTGACTGACTGCGTGTGACTCTCTGTGTGTTTTGATATGATTGTGTGGCATGATTAATTTGTTAGGGATGTTATTTGGATCTGCAAAGACCGAATTAATACCCAAATCGCAATTGTTTTATTTAAACATTACAGAGGCATCACTTTGGCGCAAGTCGATTTTTGCACTCTCTTAAACAATATCTCCTGTTCATCCGAGCGTGACCACATACCTCACAAAAATGATACCAAATGATTTGGGATAAAACACTCTTTCATAAGATGTATAATAACTTACTGTTCATATATGATTTTTAAAATAATTAGCAATTTTCCAGGTGTAAACTTTTTTTTTACTAACACTGTATAGCCGCGTTTAATACGAAATACCGTCTCTAAGCGCTTTACAGATATTATATATATAAATACATATACATATTATACAAATATACCAAGCTGTGAGAAAGTATAATGGGAATTATTCATCTGAGTAGGGACTGGCATAATACTATTTTTTCCGAGGGGCGAAGCCCCGATGAAAAAATAGTAACTATTGCTAGTCCCTCCGAAAATATATAATTTCCACTATACTTTTAAACTAAATGCTTGGTATATTTGTTTTATACCCCTTCTTTTGACCACTAATTAAAAAAAATATTTAAAAAAAAACATAAGACAATATTTTGACTAACCTTATGTTTTCATAGTAACTTGTATAGATTCTAGGGCCCGAATTCACAAATATTAAGGAGGTTTGTCGACAAACCTAGGTTTATGTGCGTCATATGACGCGTTTCGATGCGTTTCAGACCAAGGTTCACACAAACCTTGGTCTGAAACGCGTCAAAACGCGTCATATGGCGCACATAAACCTAGGTTTATCTACGAACCTCCTTTGTGAATTCGGGCCTAGCTGTTTGATCGAAGACCCTCGATGGACGAAAACATGGTGAACGGTGAAAGTCTAAATTATTGCTACATGTAGTACGATAATCTAGATCATGGTCTATGCACGACGAATAGTTCATAGTTCCAATGAAATCTGGGAAGAAAAGTTAGCAAACTATGCCAAATATGCAATGCAGATTGATGCCGAACTCCAACAAGTATACACGTAACGCTTGAATAGTAAAACCACAACTCTGAACATATTTACAAACAAATATTCCTTGTTCAGTTACTTATTATAAATATGGACCACACATCAAGAATGGAAATGGAACTGTGGCCGAGTGGTCTTCTTGACCAAGGTAAGATTCTGGTTTGTTACATTTTTAAGAGGCAGTGAACTCTGACTAGAAGACATCACCCTTTCTAGTCGGGTGTCTGAGAGAGTTTCATCAACATCATCCGATACGCTAGCATCAACATCATCCGATACGCTAGCATCAGTGAACGAGGCCGACCTATCAGCTGTTTCTCCGGACATGCCACTGACACTGTCAAATGTCGATTGCTCAACATGCAGTTCTAATGGCTTGCAACGAACAGTCACGTATCACGTATCACGTGTCACGTTCACGTTTTGCGCCGTTTCGTAAATTAGGTGACTCTAATTTACGAAATGTATGGCCTACCATTCGTTGTTTTCCATGCCGGTAATACACGAATGATCACGTCTACCAAAACGTGACGTGAGTGTTTAATCAATATTTTTAAAATTGCAAGCGCTTGTTACTAATTAAAACTAGTCATGAGCACGAAATTGAGGGGAAATGGCGATTTTATGAACTGCAACTTTGAAGTTATTCAATTACAAACAATGAAGCATTTTTCTTTTAAGAGAATTTCTATAGTAATAGAAGTTTGTCAAGTACATCTCAGTGAAACAGAAAATCTTCAGGCAAACATCAACATCGATGTGATACCATACCATATCAAAAACGTAAGTAAAGATCCATTTTGTGTTAATATCTCTGAAATGATTGTGATGTGTTCGTCGTTGCAGTTAGGGGCTCTCCGCATTGTCACAACGTATTACCCCTATCCCATCCCCTTTACTTTTGTCTGATCAAGGAATATTAACTGATTGAATGAACTCTTATTTGTGTCGTCGACGGTAATATTTTTAGAAACAATCAGAAGTTTACCGTAGATTATTTAATTTGAGCACGTCTCATACTTTAAAGTTCAGTTTATAGCTTGATTATCAATAATAATCAGTGGTAGATGTGGACCTGTTACAGAGACGGCGAAAATGGCTCATTGCTAGTCCAAGCCTATGATATCTTGTCGAGCGGATTATGATTTTCATTTCGCCGATGCTAGCCGGCTGTAACAACCATCAAGAACTGTGACTGCGTTTCCTGAGCTGGCGCGGCTACACTTTAGTGTTAGTGTTAGATCTAGAATGTAGGCTAGTATAGTCTAGATCTAACACTAAAGTCTAAACAGCATTTATCCCCGTATCTATAATAGAATCATGTACCTTGAATTTTGCTATGTAAATGTACATTCTAATTAAAAAAGATTAAATAAATGCCTGGTTTAGGAAGATCAATGGGCGCTTGTTCAGAATCATATCCCTGCTTTGACCCGACCGACGGCGCGCATCCCACCGTCGGTCGGTACGGTATGCAATTTGTATTGTGCAGCAGTTTGCCGTGAGAAAGTGTACATTATAAGTCTTCATTTTCAGGAAAAATACTCCCCCAAAAATAAGAAAATTGACACAAAACAGGTAAGAAACTAAACGACTTTTAAATCATGGCCATTATTTGAAGAAAAGATAAATATTTCCTCTTTTTAGGTCTGTTTTAGTAGCGTATCTCTACGCGGGAGTTACGGGGTCAAAGTAGGGATATGCTTCTGAACAAGCGCCGATCAATGTGGAAGTAGACCCTATTAACCAATGCCCCCAATGGCAATTTCGATTTTTAAAAAATAAAGATGTGGCATTGCCACGGACCTAGTCACCTATGAGTATGATGGGCAATTATACTAGCTTGTGTTATGCCATGGCAAAGACTATCAAAGACAATTAAAGCCATAGCTAGGTCTAGACTCGTTTTTGCTCCACTAGTGTACGTGGCATTATGATTATGTGATCCAGGTCCAGATTCAGCTTGGTTCGGATGTAGGCTAGATCTACCAACAACAACAAAAACAAAACAAAAAAGGTATTTCTTCCTAGCTTCCCCCCTTCCCCTGATTGTGCCTTGTTTGAAATATTTAGAGGGCAAAGACATGTTTAGAGAGAAAAAGGTTTATATTAATTATTATTTGCGTATTACTAATGTCTAAATTCTTACTTTGTTTACATTGAATTTTCAGAACAATATGCCACCCCCTTTTTTATTTTGTTGTTGTTGAGAATTCAGGATCCAACCCTACATATGACATGGGTTTTTTTACTCTAAAGAACATGAACAAATTTATAAACTGATAACTAATGCATGCATTTGATACCAGCACGAACCTTACTAAGTTTCTATTGTCTTTTAATTGTAGATTCTATGGAACCAAGAAGCAGATAATGACCACAGAAGTGCATAAGAGAGCACCAGGACCCGATCATCAAATGTTATGGTGTAGATCTACTCAGGAACAGGATCGACACCTAAGTTGAACTCTGGCAAGGTATGTTTGTATGAAGTTCGAAAATATTCAGGCTGTATTTATAATCTAAGCCCATGCGAACATCGCACTCATCTTGGACTAATGATATTTTGGGAACTGTCATCTTATGTTGCATTAAATCTTGTAATTCTCATTTATTCTCCTGCTTTATTTAGGTGACAAACTACGGTGTTGCTAATTAAACAAATCAGTATATTCACTCAGCATGATATTAAAAGACTTAGGCCTACTCAAAGGCATTTTTTCCTCAATATTACATTATATCTATCAAACTTGTTCTCACAAAATTTAGCAACTGAAGTTCAGTAGATACACCTATGTTTACAAACAACTTATAATTAATAGACTTCTACCTCTACATGTACTGCCTGTTATTGTATGTAGCAAACGTTTAATAATAATAATGATTTAAGAAAAACAATTTTGAAAGTTACTTGTAAAAGAATTGGAAATAAATTATAAACCTTTACTCTACTCTAGTCTTCAAAAAAAGCCCTATCAGATAGACATAAGTCTATCATTTTTTTAATAAAACTAAAATGTAAGACTTAATAGTGGGTAGGTACTATTTTTAAAAATCTAATGTAGCGCAGCTAGTTTTAATCTGATTTGCTTTCTCCTCTCTTTTTGGTTTTATTATGCAGGTTGTCCCATGCAGAAGGTTTGATACCCAGGCTTTTTCGTACAAGTCCCTAGTCCACCCTCATCTTGAGAACTGTTCCAGCGTCTGGGATCCCTAAAACATCTCAGATGTCCAGGATCTTGACAAGATCCAGCGCCAGGGCACATGCTATGTCACAATGGGGACTACAAGAGAACCAGCAGCGTGACTGAGATGATGACGTTTTAGTGGCCTACTCTATCTACAAGGCACTCTGCAAGTAGACTGGGAATGGTGCACAAGATAGTCAATGGTCTCTCTGCCAAAGCCCTATTTTCCTTCAACAAATCACGATCATTGAAGAACCATGACATGACCCTCCAGTTGCACCAAGCCAGAAGCGACATAGAAAAGTTTGAATTTGACCAACACTCTGTCCCAAAGTTAATGGAACTGACTTCCAGGAAATGTAATGCATGCTGACAGTCCAGAGAACTGCCAGGGACTACTCCTGAGGCATCTAATTCCCTTATCCCACTAAAAAAATCATCTGTCTTCCTCACACCACTTGTAGTCTTTAGTACTGACTAGTTCATCTTTCGGATAGGCTACATAGCCCTTTGAAGATTACCAGAACTTTGAAGAAGAAGAAGAAGAAGAAGAAGAAGAAGAAGAAGATATAGCGAAGATCATGAAAGTATTTATTTGTTCTTTTAAATGCGTGTACATGTAACATAGCTTTTGATTAATTCAAGTTCTGACAAATATATTAGGGATGCTGAAATGGATACTAAATTGAAGGGGAATAAAATGATGTAGGAGTAGTACAATAGTAGTACTTTAAAATATTAATAATAATAATAATAACAATAATAATAATACTAATAATGACAATGATCTTCTTCTTCTTCTTGATTTCTTCCAGGTTGGAGAACTGCGGAGTTGTATCCTTCGCAGATTGGGTCAATTGGATTGGATTGGATCATATAGCAGTAATAGCATAGCAGTAATAATAATAACAATAATAATAATGATAATAGTAGTAATAACAACAATAATGTCCAATGTATAAAAAAAGTACTCATAAAACTCAGTATATACCTGTGCTTTACATCGTAATATAGCATGTTGATAATTGAATAAATCGTATGGATTTTATTTTAAAATATATAAAATTTGAATTCAAGAGACAGCAGCCCCTCCCCATTTATTTGTCACCTTTCTTTTGTTGATATATATGTCATGTTGCATTTACAAAGATCATTATAGAAAAAATTATGTTGATCAGTGAGTTCTAAATGTTAATAAAATCAGTTAATACTGCTTAACTCTTTTCTTTTCATTTTCTTATTATGTGAAAGATATGTGATGATGCTGGTGATTATGATGATGTAGGCACTCTGTAATGATAATGCTGTATGACTGAGTTGTGATGGGGCTGATGCAGTCTTGTGTATAGAATTGAGTAATTGGTGTTCGACCTTGTGATTTCTTTTAGATCTGTCATCAGCGAGATATATTTAATCATCCATCCTCATAGGCGGATATAAGAGAGTGGGCAAGGCTAAAGTATAAATGCAATATAAAAATGTTTTACAATAGAGAGGGAGGGGCCGGGGGTTAAATAATAAGTCAGTGCCAAAATGACAGCATGGTAATTGTGGTGGTGGTTGGGGTGGAAGAGGGAGGGTAATAGGGCCTATGGAAATGTCAGTATTGGAAGGGGTCCTGGATTGAAAATGTTACTGTCCGGGGGGGGGGGCAAATGTCAAAAAATCTGTGGCGACAAATCGAAAATTAAAAGATTGAGGCAAAATTGAAATTTCATTGGGGAGGGGGCACAATATGAAAGATCATTGAAGGCGAGACGAGAATGATTAATTATTTGGGCACTAAAAATATGAAAATAGCACTTTTTAAGTGGGCTAAATGATCTGTGCATTTTGATTGATAATCATTGATTTAAAAAGGTGAAATGGGGTCATTATATTTGCTTTACTAAACTGATTTTTGTTAATGTACTTGATTTCAATCAAGCCAAATGGGTGTCTCATTCATTTTTAATCGCATTATTTAATCATTAATGATAACCTAAAGATTCTGGCCTGAAGCAGCTTGTTTGCCATTAGTCTCTTCCCAATGACAATTTGCATTATTTTTTTAAACGCCAGCGTCAATTTACGTGAGCTTTCGTAGATTGCATATAGCAAATCAACAAATTGTTGGGTCACGTAACCCAACACTTTGTAGATTTGGGTGACCTGTTTCACGAAAGGGCGCAAGACGTGAACGTGAACGTGATACGTGATACGTGACTGTTCGTTGCAAGCCAGTTCTAATTGCATGTACTGTAGCTCCATGCAATGTTGATGGAACATCTCTGGCATCAAGTTTTGCGGATGATGACGTTGATTCTCTTGTCGAGATCACCTTAGACATAGCAATCTTATTTTCTTCACTGGTTTGCGAGTAGTGTTTGATCGAATTTTCTGACCTGTGGCCGGAGACAGTCATAATGTTTCTGGAAGCGAAGCCAGGATGATGAAGACGAGTGACACTTGTAGCTCGTAGTGAGTGATTCGTGTGGATTTGACTGAGATTTGCTTCCTCGCTGATGGTTTTCATCATCACCTCTAGGGTGTGTGTACCGATCGGTGCATTAATTGTCATACCATTGATCTTGTTTCCCAGCTTTGGGTTTCGGTGTTGGGCGTTGCCATAGGAATGGACAATCGGGGTGGAGTTTAGCCAAGTATTCTTTTACGAATTTGACTGGACACACCTCGTCAGCATCTCCGTGGGCATGCATTTCTCCACCCTGGCTCTTACGTGAATCCGAAGTATGATTTTTGGTGGCTTTGTCAAGTAGAGTGAAATATTCAGACTCTGATTTTTCATTGTGTAGTATTAGCTCAGTTTTCCTCATATTCCGCAAATTCTCCATACCACGATTTGCGAATTAAAGCATACAGGCAATGAATGCTCTGCGCTGAAGACCCTTGGGCTCTGACAAGTCCAAATGTGCATCTATTTTGTTCAAATCATCATCACTAATTTGAGAGTGATGTTTCACCTCCGAATTACCAATTGATTTTCTATTTTGCTTTGAAAGCGCGATTGCATGAAACGACTGAACTCACCGTTTTTACAGTGTCTACATCCCTGGTTGAAATGAAGTGGCGTTGCAGTCCAAATCTGATTGAAAACTTACTTTTTCCCCAGTAATCCTCTCCTCATTTGTTTTTTGCAGCAATTAATGTGGAATCTCGCCGAAAAACTGTCCAAATCTTGATTTGAAAGTTCCTCAAAAGTGACGTTAATTCACGAAAAACATCCAAACCAAACTTGATCACTTTCTTCGTATTTGAACTATCAGTGGAAGCAATACAATCGTCAATGTCTGCCTTGTAAGAGGTCCAAGCGAACTTCTTCGGTGGCCGCCATGTTTGTTTACATATTATCCGATCCGAACCGATCAGCTACCGCTGACTTGCCCCGATACTGCAGGCGGCAAGGTTATGAGCAGTCTGTACAATTAATAAGGACTTGCTCAGCGGGCCGTCTGCGCGTTCAAATTTCACACAAATTTTTGTCAATGAACAGTGAGCATGCGCAGTAGTGCCTTGGAAGAAAACACAAATAGAGCATGCGCAGTAGTGCCTTGGAAGAAAACACAAATAGAGCATGCGCAGTTCTGCCCAGGAACAAATAATGAAAACCACTCAGTATTCGGAGCTCTGGCAGAGATTTGTTTTTTTCATAGTGAAATTATACTTTATCACGCGAGCACCAATTGACCAATCATGTATTTAGAATATTCATAGAAGGGATATAAATATATATATATATATATATATATATATATTCACACAAACACACACACACACACGCACATATAACTTCCCTACCGCGTTCCAAAAATGCCTCTCCTTGACCCCTCCCCCCTCATTCTCTCATCGTAAACCAGTGTATAAGATCTTTCCTTGACTGCACATGAAGACACAATACATTTTTTAAAAAAGATGTACCGAAGTAAACAAGCACAGTGTAAATTTAAAGTTTACAAAATTACACAAAAAAGGATTGCAAAACAAAGAAGGTACGTGTTGGGTTTTTTCTTTTGTTATTGATGATTCAGTATACATATGTATCAACACATTTTTTAAATACAAGAGCTTTTTGTTGGAATGTTTGGAAATGTTATGTAAGACAAAAATGCAAAATGTATTACATACACGATTGCAACTACATTTTCTTTTATTAAATCTATTCAAGGGCCATTTCGTTACCCTACTGGAATATCCAAGAGAAATCAAGTTCGGATTTTATAATACATAATAATATAATAATAATAATAATAATCTGGATTTATATAACGCTTAATACGAAATTCCTCCTAAGCGCTTTCCAGATATAATTACCCCTGTTATCGGATTCATTCACGCACAATGTGCACCAACTCCACTCCCTGGGGAGTATTTTTACTATATGGTCAACTGCCTTTTATATATTGTTTATTTATTGTTCAATGTGATTAAGGTTCATTAACTAAAACATGATGAGAAACTGCTTTGCTAATCAGGTTTATCCTCGATAGAGATGTTCAAATCAAATCAAATCAAATCAAATGACTTGAATT
The DNA here is from genome assembly GCA_037976565.1 of Mesocentrotus franciscanus. NCBI lineage: Eukaryota > Metazoa > Echinodermata > Echinoidea > Camarodonta > Strongylocentrotidae > Mesocentrotus > Mesocentrotus franciscanus. The sequence goes on along the minus strand of CP137680.1, from coordinate 19,561,264 downwards.
TACTTTGTGTGAATGTTTTTCTTTTCAAAGATAGAATTTAATATCCATTGTATACAAAGTAACAACAAATCTTAAGGATGATCTTAAATTCGAATGTTAAAATCATATTCTGTTTACTCTGCTTTGTTCCATTTGGCCATCTTCGCTTCTCCTTCTGCCCCCATGCCCCCTCTCTCTCTCTATCCCTCTCTCCAACTCTCTCTTTATCTCTCCTCTCTGTTCCCTCTAGATCTCTTTCACCCCTCTCTCTTCCTTCCTCTATCCCCTTCTCCCTCTCCCCACTTCTCCCTCAATCTCTCTCAATCCCTTTTCTCTCCCTCTCTTTCTCTCTCTCTCTCTCTCCTCCCTCCCTCTCTCTTCACCTCCTTTTATTTTTAATATTTGCTGAGTGAAGGAGACACGCAGCTCAAGCTTTCCCCTTTAGCTGCGCCATTGTAACGTCTTCTTCATGTCTTGTTTCCGTCAATGCGAATTGTTATTTACGTCTACGTCTTTTACGTCTTTTACGTCTTTTAACGGGATATACGCGTTTGCTGAACGATATTAATGTTCCACCCTATAACACAGTAATTGACAACCTACCACAGGAGAAAAAATTATTAGTGTAAAAACGTATGATGATCCCTACGTAAAGGTCCGGCTATTGAGTGGCAATGACAGTGCCATCGAGGGCAATTGAGTACACATCGATACTTATCTTTCGTTCTTTCACTTTTTATATGTCGCGTAGCATTTAACGTTTACCATGTTTATGCAAGTGGATAAGACGAATAAGGGAAAAATGCATCATTATTTACATGGATTCTCGGTAATGGTCATTGTTTGGATGTTTACAAGAACAGCATTCTGCCAAGAAACAAGTATGTCAATAGATCTTTCGTTTTTTTCTTCCATTTGTATCAATTGTGAGTTGAAACATTGTTCACAATGTTTTTTATTATTTTTTATCGTAGATCACTTATTGAACAGCGATGCCACATGTTTTTTTTTTTTTTTTTTTACTACCCTCACATTCGAAATATGGGTCATAACATTCGACCTACAGCCCGGTGAGACCGTGGAAATAAAGGCATACATTAAGGAAGGTATTTTGAAAACATCTGACTCGTTTGCTGTCGGTCTCGTGGGCCGTCCGTCTTCTGAACCCTAAAAAGTGGGTAAAAGGCACAGAAGACCGGCATTTTCGGTCTCGTCATCTCTCGGTCTCGTTAACAGTAAGAAAAAGTTTTCAGAAAGTCCGCGAGACCGTTAATGTTGGTTTAATGTGCTATCGGTCTCTTAGGCTGTCTGTCTACTGGAATGTAGCCTTCGAAATATTACTAGAAATTGGCGGGGGGATCTTGACCTTACCTTTCAGTGGGGGAGGATGGAAGAGGGGCAGCTGGTGATTATCTTTCCAGGCCCTAGTTTGAGTTTGAGTTTTTTGAGTTTATTAACAGCAAAGTAAAACATAATGTATCAATCATGATTACATAAAATATAACAATATAACACAAGATAAATAACACTACAAATGAATAAGATAAACATTGTTTTACAAAGTATGTTATATACAACTGAAAGAAAAGATTATGTGTACACTTTTGTTGTGAAAGGGGGTACCAGAAGTTAGCACAAGTAATAGTCGAGTCTGGTTCCCTGTCTTTTGCAAGAATTTTTTTGGTACTTTACTATATTTCATATATATAACATACACTATATAAGGAAATAGAATAGTCATTTAGAAAATATTTCTTACTGAATATATACATGTCAGTCAAATGGGTGTCGATATCTGTATCAGAACAAAACGAAAAAAGCATCATAATCTAATGTGATGATCTTTTAGAAATTCTCTAATCTGAGATTACGAATGCACCATTTCAAGAAATCTTTAATAACCTTTGTTTAACTCAAAGTATTTAGATGATTTAGAGGTTTGCAACAAATGTTTCTTTATTTCATCTCTTTGTATTAAATTTGTTAAGTTTAAGAATTATTTATAAGATTTGTGTTATTAGTTATTTCACGCATTATTAATTTATTCTTGGCTTGTAAGTTAGGTTACTAACAACTAAAAATAAACATTAATGGGAAACCTCTAATTGACGACTTTCTAAAGCCAACCGATTCTTCACACAGTTTCTTGCGTTCTGCTGCCTCGAGATCACTGGATAGTCGCTATGGCTCTTACATTATTCAAACCAGTTTTGCATCAAAATCAGTTGATATAAGGACTCGTTATTTTATTTTGTTTTTAGTGATACGTAATTATACCGGTTCTAGGACAATTACCCCCTGGTCAATCACCCCGCCGGCCAATTACCAGCGGGATAATTACCCACCAAGGACAATTACCCCGGAGACAACAATTACCCCTAGGACAATTACCCCCAAAGTGCTTTTATTAAAACCAAACCTATTATCAGGGTGGACTTCCCTTTAATAAACGGGAGGTAATTTTCGGGGTGTATTTGTCCTCGGGTTGGTTGTCCTTGGTTCTCATGGGGAGGTATTTTTCCTATATAGGGGTAATTTTAAGGTGGGGTACTTGTCCTCGGGGTAAACGTCCACGGGGGTTATTGTCTAGTAGTAATTTTCCGGGGGGGGGGGTAATTGTCCTGAAACGAAATTATATGCATGCATTTATTTTACTCGCAACCAATCAAATGCAATGATCTTAATCACTTAATGTTAGTATTGTTATTGTCTTTTGAAATACATGTACTATCAGAGGTGTAATTATACTTTTGATTTTCCTGGAGGAAAGTTGCAAGACTATCCTGTTCAGGGTTTTAAAGATCCGACTCTCCTTTTAGCATTTGAAATGCACGTTGCCGTGTGTGGGTGGATGTGTTTGTGTATGCGTATGAACACGTGTCTTTCGTTTGCTATGATGAAATATTATTATTATGGATCATTTCTTAGCTGTATGATGTACACAATCATGACTGATCTTCTCAATGTTTTCCTGAAAACATCTCCAGTGGCGTTTCCAAACCTTGGCCTCAAGGAGGGGCAAAACATTTCCAACTGTTATCCATATACCTTCAGTAAGGAAGGTCCTGGTTTGCGTTACCGGGAAGAGGGGCATCATCTCAAATGACTTAACTGAGGAAGAAAGAGTTAGTCTGTTGACCAATATCTTGCCTACACTTCGCATTTCTTCGCTTACAGTGATTCGTTACCTACTTGCTACCAGGCTTTTTCCTGGTTGATAACCTATCAGAAGTCGCGAGTTGCCGGAAATGAGTAAGGACATACGGTGTATTAGAATTGAAATGAAAGTAAATACTTCTTAATTTGTTTGTCTTATCTGAAGAGATATCTGTCATGAGGAAGGATGTCGATCACAGATGAGGAGGAACTATACGGTTCTAATTGCAAATATTTCATCTGATGTAAAGAGAATTTGTTTGAATCCTTTATTTCTTTTATAGCTTTTCCTTTCTCTCTTCTTTTTCTGGGTAATCAGGAACCTTTGTGTTGTTGTTAAATCGTGATTCTATCAATCATGGAGACCCAGTTCTGTTTGCATATAGCTATTTCGAAATCTGTTTATTGATAATATTAAAGTTGTATGTACATTGTTTTAATGGAAATTTTAAATGGCTGAAATGTATGTATTAATTCAAAAATAAATTACGTTTAATAATTCAATATCATTGATGCTTTTATTGACCTTTTAATTTGAAGCGGATCAAATTGATTAAAAAAGATCAGTGAATGGGTGTGGGGTACGTAAATAAAAGATACGGGAGTCATGAATATAAAGGTTGAATATTTTGTCTTTGAATTGTGTTATTATATAGTTTCTGTGGTATTTATGATAGGTTAAAGTATAGGATTGTACAATCATTAATGTCCTACTGGAGCTGCATTCCTCAGTCAGAGTATAGACCTTTAAGAAAAGAAAAAAATACAAAAGGAATACTAGCATTCTATTTGAGTTGCTGTCTTGTTAGATATGAAATAGATAAAATTCGAAAATACTCTGACAAAAGTTTGTCGATTTACTTTGCATCAAGCTATGGCGTCACAAATTATTAATAGCAGCCCCCAAATATTACTCTATATATACGATTTCATAATATGTAAATGAATTAAGATACCTAGTTGTTTTTTTAAGTGTGAAAAGCAAATCTGTATTTACTACTAAACTTGTTTATCAGAGTTGCTTCTTTTGTCATGTACATGTAAATGCTACATCATACCTTAAGTCCTAGCAACACAGTCTATGTGTATGGAAGCCATCGCCGCTTCAAACATGAGTGCGGCTGCAAAAGTAGTACATTTTAAAACAGCATTGCCTAACAAAAATGTAGAAAAGGAAGTCTTACCCATAATTAATGATAATGGCGTCATTTTACCCTAATGAATTATAAATTTTGTAGAATCCTAAACTGCGTTATAGTTTCCTGTATCCTTTATCAAATGCTGCAAATTATAAAAGATATGTATAAACACAAACATATCTGTTTCTGATTAATAATTACTATGTAAACATGTATAAACAAAAGAAAAACCTGTTTCCTGTATCCTGAAATGTTATCAGTGAAAAACACGTTACGCGGGGCCTAGAACATGTAAGAGTGATGGTGATGCGGTTTTTTCTGACCCCACCCCCAAATGTTTTTGCTCATTACGCCACTGCTCCCTCGTCCCTCGCATTTCGTCCCCCCCCCCCGGTCATCAAAAGAAATTGCCACCCCCTGCCTATGGGAAACGTAAGCATTTAGTTTTATGTTTAGTACCTTTTTAAACGGTAAAAAAGATTGGATTCCTCGAACTGGCTGAAACAATATACGTATAAACCATGGTAAGCTGTTTATAGAATCATCGTTTATGAAAACAGTCAGGTTACGGTAGCCGACGCCTATCATCGATGTTAGCCTACTTATAATGATATTAAAAATCCTGCTTCCTGGTGTTTTTCTTCACGGAGATGTGTGGGTAGCGTGAGGCTTTTTCATAAACATACATTAATCCATACCTTATTTAGCGTAACTGTAGGCCTATAATATACTTTAAAGTCCAAGAAACTTATTTCTTTTGCAAAGTTTTTGACAAGCTATTGTAAATAAATATGTTATTTTAAATGCATAAAGCTTCATACACTCCCGGCTGTGAGAAATTATTTAAAATTAAACTTCAGGAACGATACAACACATCTTTGGAAAAAATCAGAAACATTCCGACAATACCGTTCCTAAAAGCAATTCAAAAAGGCTTGTTTCTTCCAACCGGGTACCCATTCAAATAACCTGGGTGGAGAGTGGCAAATGTTGATTAATGTCTAGCCAAACGACATCGGTGCCGAAGTGGAACTATAACCGCGAACTATGTTATCTTCAGCCTGGTGACGTATCCACTAGACCACCACACCTCTACGGTTGGAGATACCCTTACTAGGCACCTAGTCAAAAATGATGGATGTAAGGGGCACCGCCCCAACCCCTTTCTCTCAACCAGTCATTGCATGGGATATTTTCAAGCCTTTTTCATTCCTTATGAGTACAGTGCTTTAGGTTAATTTCTGTATGCAAGTTCTGTAATCATTTTAAATTCATTCCAAATCACGTCGATAATGTTTGTATAGTTTTGGTTAATAATTTTTCATTTATCAATCCATTTATAATGATAGATTCAAAACCATAGAATAAAAGGCTACGTTTACACAATATTTGAGTCTATTTTAGCAGAGATGTTGTGGTCTTGAGGATACTTCACCAGAATGTGGATCACATGGTTCTCGGTTCGAGTCCCGCCGCGGCACTAATTTCCTTTGGCAAAACAATAATCTACATTTGCCACACTCCACCCAGGTGCAGTAAATAAATTCCTGAAAGGAATTTATTTCTTGAATGCTTTTTGCGCCTTAGGGCAGCCGGGCTAAAGCCGCGGGAGAAATAATACTTTGTAGGCCCCTTGAGCATCCGCTGTGATGGATACAGCGCAAAATAAAGGTAGTTATTACATCCTTCATCGCAGAATGTTATTATTTTCTCTTTCTTTATCCCAAAGATGTTAGGCTGATGAATGGAATAACTAAAGGAGAAGGCAGAGTTGAGGTTCTAATTAATGGAACTTGGGGGACAGTCTGTGACGAGAACTGGGACTACAACGATGCCCTCGTGTTCTGCCGAAGTCTGCGCTTCACCGGCGCTTTTGGTACCACCTCCCATTCAGAATTTGGACCTAGTAACGCTCCGATGCACTTGTATGATTTTCAGTGCAATGGGACAGAATCTAACATCCTGGAATGTTTGAGGAACTATTCAGAATCCGAGCCACAGTGTCCCTCTCGCTTTCGTGAGGCTGGCGTAAGATGCACAGGTATGATGATAATAATAGTAATATTCCTCATAATAATTATAACTACGATGATGATAATATTAAGAATAATGATTTAAAGAATAACGAATTTGTTTACCAGGGAAGCTCCATCAGCATCAGTTCTCTTCGTTCTTTCCTTATAGCCTCGATTTATTTCTAGCTATGTTTACTCCAGCGATATTGCTTATTATTGATCGATCTATGTGACTCTTGAGATAGATCAGTACAGTTCTGAGAAAATACAAACTTTATCTATCAAGAATGAATCATACTGTCACAATCATTTTATGAAAAGAGGTGAAGATAAATATTCCAACCTCATGGGTAATGTTGTACTAATAGAAGGAGGAGGAGTAGTAGCAGAAAGAATAGTAGTAGTAGTAGTAGTAGTAGTAGTAGTAGTAGTAGTAGTAGAAGTAGTAATAGTAGTATCACAAGTGGTACTAGTAGTATTAGTAGTAGTAGTAGTAGTAGTAGTAGTAGTAGTAGTAGTTATAGTAGTAGTTATAGTAGTAGTAGTACCCATATTAATAGAAGTAGTAGCAGTAGAAGTAGTATTAACAGTTTTAACAGTAGTAGTAGTAGTAGTAGTAGAAGTAGTAGTGGTAGTAGTAGTAGTTGTTGTAGTAGTAGTAGTAGTAATAGTAGTAGTAATAGTAGTAGTACTAGTAGTAGTGGTAGTAGTAGTAGTTGTAGTAGTAGTAGTAGTAGTAGTAGTAGTAAGCAGTAATATTATCATTATTATCATAGTCTTTGATATTATAATTTTTTTTTTGATTCTAGACATTTCTTAAAAATCATTTAAATGGCTCTTCTTTTCCCAGATTGTAAAGATGTTAAGACACAGTGTCCATCGTGGGCTAAAAAAGGAGCCTGTGATTCAGACCCTGCAAAAGTAATTCCTGTTTGCCAGTACAGCTGCAACCAGTGTAATATAATCGACATGAATGGTGGGTGGATAATAGCCTAAATTATATTGGACGACTGAATAATGATACAAATGTACGATGTAACTCTGAAAGTGATACTGTGTTGTGACCGATTGGATACGTCACCGGACTGTGGACCACATAAGAGTCCCGGCGCGGCACTAATGTCCATTGGGAAGACATTATACAATTGCCTCACTCCACCCAGGTGAGGTAAACGAGTATGTGGCAGGAATTAATTCCTTAAAATGCTCGGCCGCTGTAATGGCAGCCGTGCTAAAGCCGGGATTATTATAATGTAGCGCCAGGAGTGGCAATGTGCCAGATATTATGCTACTACTAATACTACTACAACAACAACTACTACTACTTCTGCTGCTGCTACTGCTGCTTACTACCACTGTTACTAACCAGGGGCGGCGATCCCGGTGGGGACGGGGACGTCCCTCAATTTTGGGGATCGTACCCCCTGAAAATTGAAAAGGGCACACAAAACATGTATACCAAATACTGACTAAAGACTGCAACACACTTTAAGGCTCTGAAGCGTTTAGACAAATAAAAGTGCAAAATCTTCTCACTCGTTGGTACGCTCCTCGCATAATGTCCTTCAAAATGTACAAGTAAATATTGTAGAAAAGTGAAGTGTGAAACAAGTATATTCCTTGTTTTTATATTACAGTTTTGCTAAGGAATGTAATTTTAAATACAACAGAACTTCAAGGCCCCCAATAAAATTCAAACTTGGTTTATTTCTAATTCGATACCAGTGAGTTGCCAATTTTGCTGAAATGGCATGATTTTTCCCTGAGCTACCGGGGCTCTGCCTGGTTGTTTATTTGATCGTAATTAAATGCCTAAAACCTCTGAACTTCCGTGGGCTTCGCCCC